>CM022299.1:437705965-438421886 GCA_011799875.1 Thinopyrum elongatum
CGTGGATTTCATCCAGCGAGGCGCCTGGCCGATCACATCCTTGATTTCGTTTTTACAATGTGGCCTACCACCACCGCTAGCTCTGAGTTGCGACAGGGACGGGGTGCAGTTACCTGACCTTCTAGACGAGCATTACGATTCATGCCAAGCCTTAACCAAGACTTCAGAGTACTACTGTTCAAAAAAAAAAAGACTTCAGAGTACGTTCTCCAGTCTCCCCTCTTTAAAATTTGCCCTCAATAAAAAAGAAATTTGCCTGTGGGCCTGCCGTGCAATACCTTTGTTTTAGTCTTGGGCTGACTTTTCCACCTAGCAAATTACCCGGTCGCATCATCTTTCGGTGCCGCTTATTCCTCCGGTACGAAACTTGGCCCGCGACTGGTTAACGATAAGGGCATGGCCTCGCTCGCAATGCTTGTCACCCGGGAAATTTGGAACATGCGCAAAGCAAGGGTCTTTAACAACACATTTGCAACGCCGGTCTTTTCAACAGCTAAGTACACGTGCCATGGCGGGTGCTAAGCACTTGAATAATTTGGTTGATGTTGTTTCCGCAAATAAAAAAATTTAAAAAATAGGGTTTTGTGTTTCATGGAGGAGCCTTCAGGATTGTATGGAATCTAAACTCTCTCTTAATTAATCAATGAATGCGGCAAATCATTTACCCTTTTCAACAGAAATTTAGACTGCGGGGCCTGTACATTGCTATTACTAGACAAATTCATCATGAACAGCTATTTTTCAAAATCTTCAGTTTTCTGCAGTTCCACCTAAAGTTTGCCCCTCAACATGGTTATTGGCAAGTGACAGAGACTGAACACACACACACACACACATGTGGTCGATAGGTAATAATTCAGCAATACAAGACACCTTCAAACTTATATGCTGGGTGCACTCTGGAAAAGTACTTGGCACTAGTTTTGCCCCTAGAAGATCAGATCCGGCATTGAACATGTGCAGATGATTCCTTGCCGGTCCCCGAATTCGCAGCACGCCTTTGAAAACTGCCGTACAAAAGCGGGAGTACCCCCCTCCCCTTGCTAACTTGTGATTATTAGTGTTACCTTCCTTTATTTTCTCTTCCCAATCTCTGTCTCTACGCGGGGCCCCGAGCGAGAGAGGCGGCTTTTGTTGGGTGATTGGTCTCGGTTTTTTGCGTTAAAAGCAGCGGCAGCCATCTCTCCCCAGGTTTATTTCCGGGATCTTCTCTTTTCCAATACGGTGTGCCCCCTCACCCTGAGGTTGCTTAACGCCAAAGCTTTTCCTTTGGGGGTTTAGCTGCCGCTCCTACTAGTATTTAGCTGTAGAAAATTAGTAGAACATGAGGATGGTTGACAGTTTAACCGCTTAAGCCTTTAGGTGAGGTAGTTGATGCACCAAGGACATGGAGTTTTGAACCCGAGCTCACATGCTCTCTGATGAACAGTAACCATTAAAAGAGTAAAATAATTCAAAAAATTCTGAACTCTTTTGTTGATGAACATTGATGAATGTTTCAAGTGGTGCAAAATTGTGCGCTAAAATGACATTAGTGAAGGTCTGGGCAAAAAGAAAATTTAATGCTCCAAAAAAGACTTGTTTTTTTTGTTGGAAGTATTTTGGAGCATCGATTTTGTTATTTTTGTCCAAACCTCTACGAGTGTCATTTCATCACAAGATTTCGCAAGCAGTTAAAAAATTCATCAATGTTTATGACAAAAATCATTCGTAATTTTTTAAGTTTACTATTCATCAGAGAGCATGTGAGCTCGGCATCAGAAGAGCACTTTCGGAAGCTATATGTTTAGTTGAGTGATTCTCTTGGAAAAAAATTGACTTTCTTTTGATGAATTAACAGAGGCTCTGCCTTTTCATTAAGAAGCAGCGCCTAACCTGCGGGCATTTTATTTGTTTCTTGCTAGTATACCTATCTATAGACGCGTGTACGAACGATGAATGATCTCTTTATTGCCGCTTCTCTCATAGAATTGATTAGGGTCTAAGATTGGCTTGGTGTTCCTTGTCAACCCGTCTTCCTTGGGCGGCGCAATGGTGGATGCCACAAGATGGAATTCACCTCTATCCTCATGCTCATTTCTTCGAGCTTCGGAACGAGAGATGCACATGGGTTTTCGAAATTCACCGTCTTGTCTATGATCATCTTTGAGAGATTGAATGAAGGACCTTCTGAATATCTTGTAACATAAGTACTTCCATTATTTTTTTCTCTTTGCTTAATTAGTGAAATGAAGCAATTTTTTTGCCTCCATTAAAAAAAAAGAATTTTCCTTGAAGTAGATAGAGCAATACTACTGCAGCTTACATGCTTCTATCACTATAGTAACCGTCTTTTATTATTGTGGAGTTCTTTGTTCCCTTGAGATCCAGTCGGCTTAGTGCCTAGTTGCCTCATCATTCATTTGAAAACATACCCATTGCACAAACCAATTGAAGGCAGAGCAACTTTTTTTTTTTGAAACATCCAGTTTCATACTGGCTTTTCATTTGATTTAGCAGAAGGAGATGACAAAAATTGTTCTGGTCAAGAGACCAGGGGAAACGCGGTTACATCAACAACCTGTTGTTCCCGCCAAAATTTGGAAAAAACTCTGTGGCTACAATCTCACGTTGGATCCCCAAACGGGGTCGCTATGCATTTTGCTCCAGCCAGGCGCCATTGCTCAAGATTGCTTCTGATCTGGTTGATCACTCTGTGTGCGCATGGTAGGCTTCCTCGGAAAGTGCATCCATTTCTTTCCAGCCAAATGTGCCAAGCCGTCGCAATGAGGATCGACCTCAGCCCCTTTGCCGTCCCTGGTGCTGCTCTGGCGATCATAGCTTTGACAATTTGCGTGGTCGTTCTCCCCTGCGCTTGCCCGCCCGGGATCAGAGCGCTGCATCCTCTCCATGCCGCCACCCGAGACCATATGTCTCTGGCGAACGGGCATTCCCAGAAGAGGTGGACAGAGGACTCAAGGCTTCTGTTGCAGAGGGCACAGAAGTAGCGATTTTCCCATCCCCTTCGCTGCAATCTGTCGTTGCACCACAGTCGGTTGTGGTGCAGCAGCAAGCTGAATATCTTCATCCTTCCCGGAGCCCAAGCTTTCCAGATGAGCGCCTGGTGATCCGTCTGAGGGCGATCGGCAAACTGCAGGTCGTAGGCCGAATGCGCCGAGTAGTCAGCTCCACCTCCGGCCGTCCATTTGATCTCGTCAGGAATTCCCTCCTCTAGTGTGATCCGCGCCGACCGGATCGCGCGCTGCATGTGCACGAACTGCGGCAGAATGTCAGTGAGGTTGCCGTGTCGTAGGTCTTGAATCCACTTCTCCCCTAGCAGCGCAGCTTTGACTGTCCTGTTTTTCCGCGAAGAGTGCTTGAACAGGTCCGGGTAGGCCAGGCAGAGAGGCCGCTCGCCCAGCCAGTGGCAGTGCCAAAACAGTGCCGTCTCGCCGCTCCGGATGGCCACTGAAGTGGCCGAGGCGAAGAGAGCACGATCCTTGTCGTCGCACGGCATGCCGAGCCCAACCCATGGCCTATTTGGGTGCTTCCAGGCAAGCCAGAGCTAGCGCAACTAATAGAAAGGGCAAATGAGCAAAAATAATTACTTTGCGTGCTATGCAACTTAGATGCACCGCTTCCTCTCACAAGAGAAAAGAAGATGATGGTTTTGCTATTTATGAAGCGTCGCTCATGATTACATGATCTAAACACGAGACTTCTGCAATTACAAAGGATCTTGATTGGACGACTATCAACATCGACCTAGAAGTAACTATCTATGGACCGATTGAGCCATCGGACACCCTAAAAAACAATAATGCTTTCGCCAAAAGCATATGCGATGTTTTTTTTTACGGAAAAGATAATTATGGGGGTTCAACAAGTGTTGAACAAGTAAACATTCCTGCCCGTCTTGCAGCAACTTGCATTAACTTATTTGACCCCCGGATCAACACGGTTGTTGAACAATGACCAGGCTTGTAGCTGCGAGTCAACTCGGATGTAACAAAGTCCTTGCCAGTTAGGTCTCTCCCACCAACAGCATCAACAAGGGGTTACATTGTTGATTGAACCGCTCCAGGATCCCCTGTGTCCAATAACAATATTTGAATGTATTGAGCTAAAACCATTGGGTGGACGACGGAGTACCATCCTCGGCAGTAGGCGTCGCATGATTGATTTTTATAATGAGTGTTTTTTTTTTAATGCCTGGACCAGCACTCGATCATTCATCATCGGCGCAGTATCAATTTAAGTGGGGAAAATCTCTCTGGATGGAATGTGGAATGCTGCAGTACCAACCAGTACAACGCAATAAATAGACAATAATTTTGCTGAAAGGCATGGAGAAATCGAAAGATTCGAGCTCTTTCTCTCGTCAACTCTTTATCCTAACCAACTTGGCACTAAACAAATGAAGCAGAGGCAGGCAGGGAGGGCATTAGCAACAGTATCAAGGCAGGCAGCAGGATGTTGGGGGCACATCGCCCATGCAGCGGAGCGGAGCAACTTGCGTTGGAGGCAAGAGGAAGAAACAAACGTGCAGCACAACCGAATTGCTTGGCCCGCGAGCTTGTCTGACCATTCCTCTCGCCATGGTTTGCTACTGCTGTTGCTTGCTTTCCCTCTCCAACAGCTGAGCTGGTACGGCACCGGGCGCACGAAACGGAAAGCTTTGTGGGAGCCATTCGGCATCTCATCTTGGCAGGAACAGATTCTTTGACACTTCGCAGGCCACCATTGCCTGCTTGCTTGGGACTGCTAACCACGATCGGTTTGCTTGCCCTTGCCCACAAACAGCAAATGCTTCTCGAGGGTAAAGAATTACTACTAACATTGAAATTTTGTTTGAATTAATCGCGTTGGCTGTGCGCTTCTGTGATACATGCAGGAGTAGATCCGGGGGGACAGTAAAACTTAAACCCCTTCAATTATGTGAAAGAAAAAGAAAAACATAGGCTCAAAACATAAAAGCATCACACGGATGTATCCGTGATGATAAACCAAATGGCAGGAGTATGCACCTAATCCAAACCCAACCCCACAATTATATTCCCTTTATCCATTGCCAGTTCCAAGAGAGGGAGACGGAGTGGGTGCACACACGCACTCGGCGCCAGGGACGAAGCTCCCTTGTAGGCATTGGGGTCAATTGACCCCAATGAAATTAGGAATTTTTTCACTAATTTAGTACTAAACACTATCTATTTACTGAAGATGACCCCACTACCATAGACATGACCCCAACAAACTTATTTTCTAGCTTCGTCCCTGCTCGGCGCAGGACCCATTTTTGGGCAAGAGCACAGGAGGAAACCGTGTGCATACGAAACCAGTGGGAGAAGGGCAAAAGCTGATGACAACGACACACACACCATTCGTGCAAGCAGGCAGCAGTGCAGCGAGGCGAGGCAACAATCTCCGGCTCGTTCGGGCCGACGACGACAGCATGCCACCGCTGGCAGCTGTCGTCTAGAAGAAGATTTTCTACCCACCCCGTCGACGACAGGCCATTGGTTAATTTGACGTCAAGGTTTGTTTCTGCGTATCATCATTGGGTGCCCGGCTCACGCAGAGAAGTTTCTCCCCCACTTCATGGAGTGCTGTGCTGTGTTGTATTTTTTTTGTTGCTGGATGTGAGAGGTTGAATAATTTGGCGCTATTTTAGGCTGCCTTGTGAAACGGTCTAGAAGGATAATTGGTCCAGCCAAGAAGATTAGGCATGCGGGTCGTGTGACACCAAGCCGGAAACCCAACTGGCAAATGACTTCATCTACACGAGAGGCAGTTGGTTTGGGCATCGTGAGCTCCTGGAACGACGCACAGCCGACCTCCAGCACCGTCGGCCTGGATGACATGACGACTGGTGGCCTGGTGGGAGAGAAACATTGCTGCATGGATGTAGTATGATTTAGGGCATATTTGTTTCACATGACTCTAGAAAAAGCGGGAATAGAAAAAACAAAGGATTGAAATGTCATGATCATCATCTTGATCCTACTACATGATTTTGGTTAGTTTGATTGTAGCGTAGAAAAAATAAAGGATCTTTTTTTCCATGCAAAGTCCTAGCATGACGCGATTGGCCATACCGATGTTCTGGTTGATAACAATAAATTATGGAAGCTCAAAACTCCTCTTCGAGTGAAGATATTCATCTGGTTTCTAAACAGAGTTGTGATCTTAACTAGAGATAACCTGACAAGCCGTAACTGGTACGGTAGCAAGACATGTGTATTTTGTCAACATGACGAGTCTATTAAACACATTTTGAGTGTAAATTTGCTCGTGTAGTGTGGGCCATAGTTCAGGTAGTTTCAAATCTTTACCCCACACAGTGCATGTAATATGTTTGGCAATTGGTTGTGGGGTATCAACAAACAATTTTCTGCACATATTCTTGTTGGGACGTATGCTTTATGTTGGGCATTGTGACTTATCAGGAATTGTGGTTTTTAATAATAAAATGCTTTATCTCCTGTGGAGGTTATTCATGCATGTACGTGATGGCTCCGTACTTGGTATATCCTGCAGAGGCCGGAGGACAAAGACATTTTTTTATGGCTGGAGCATACGGCTAGGGAAGTTTTCTCTCTTCATGGATGGCGGTGTAATCTCCGGATAGAATCTACCCCCGCCTTAGGCTGGACTTTTTTATTATTGCTGTAAAATCATATTTTATTTTTGGTTGTGTTGGACGTGTTTATTGTGCTATGCAGAGGCCAAACATTTTTTAATGTGGTTGTATCACCTCGATATATCAATTGAATGAAATGTCCTTTATCGAAAAAGATGTCCAACGAGAAGTAGTACAAATAAATCCTTGATAAAAATTTCTATATGATTCATATTCAATCATATGAACCAAACAACCAACATAGAAAATATTCCTAAGGATTCTAATCCTCGGAAATTCCTATGAGAATCCTTTGAATCAAAGGAGCCCGAGCAGGACGAATGGTTTTGATGGTGTCCTGTTTTTTATGTGCTTCAGACTTCAGGGTGTCCTGATGGAGCTTTGTTCAAGGTGGTGCTAATAACAGTTCCGACAACATCATAATTTCCTTTTTCCACTTTTATTTCTGAGCGATTTTGCTCGTAAAAAGGTAATTAAGCATGTCAGTAGGTTATACTTTAACTGCTAGGTTTTAGCGCGAATACATGCCAGCTTTGAGTTTTATAAATTTATACCAAATCGCACTAGAAGCTTCCAAAAATACGGTGATATGACAGGCAATATTAAGGGAATGGTATATATCCAAGCAAGAGAAATAAACATTATGTCCTGCAGGCCATATGATTTTGTTCATGGAACTTTAGATGTACACTTGTCGTGTCTTTTATCACGTATGTTTGTGACTTGAAAAAGACATGTATGTCTTCTTTATAGATTTTTTGAATCTCCCAAAACCTATGTGGACGGTTTTATTTAATTTTTAAACTTATATTTACATAGGGTCGCGCTGTTTGGCACATGGTGCGGTGAAAAGTCACACTACAGCAGTACAGGCCCACCCTCCTCCTATTTTGTCGTCATGTAAATCTCATCTTACGCCAAAGGTCAAGAAGAGTGTAAGAAAATGTATAATCCTAGTGAGCGCGTCCATTTTGATTTGGTTCCTCTTTCTATGCTGACATATAATTCTATCCGCAAAAAAAAGGATGTCATATAATAATTCATTAAAAATTGTTGAAACGATGCAAGTTTTGTAGATTTAAGTGAACAACATTGTGCCTTGCATTAAGAAATTTGCATGAACTCTAAGTGGCCCTCTGTAGTCATTTTAGCGGTACTTACCGCCGTCAATTACTAAGCGTGGTTACAACGGTACAACCTCTCTCGTTCAAAAGGATGCCACATCCGACAACCAATATCAATGTATTCAAATGCCTACCAAAGCAAAATTATTACAAAATACTTCACGTATTATTAATATATATGCACGACAACGAAGGCCTCCTATTACAAAACCAAGGACATCACAATCTGGTCCAACATCATGCACAACAATAATTCGTAGGATATTTGAACACACCATCATCATGTCTGCAGAAAGGAACACATAGCGACTGTATATTGTAATTAATCAATTGTAATCTAGTATATCAGATAGATTTATCTGAATCACCATGTAGCAGCAAGCCATCTTTGAAGAGACCAAGCAGAACCGAACCCATGGCTTTGGTCAATGGCAGAGAAAGGAAACAAAAGAGGAGACGGGAAAAGGAGGCGACGGCGGCCAAAGAGGAAAGGAGGCCGCCCGCCCGCAAGCAAGCAAGAAATTGTTGATTGCCCACCCCTCCTCCCGTATTAAAGCGGCGCAACAGAAGAGAGAGAGAGAGAGAGAGAGAGAGGCACACGCAGAGAGTCCACACGTAATCCCATCCCCTCCATTCCCGCTTTTACCCCCTGTACTTGCCGCATTTCGCAGGCCAGGACTACTGGACCTCCTACGGCGCCGAATTATTGCCCGTTCCAAGGCCCCGACCGCCAAAAGGGCCACACGCGCAGCCGCCGTGCCAACGCGTGCGCTCCGCTCCGCTCTGCTCCCCCTTCGCCTCGCCGCGTCGGGGCAGGTGAGGTGGGGGGACAGGGGCTGGGTAGCGGCTCTCTTGAGCGATGAGGCCGCCGGAAGTGGCCTTCGCCGCGGCCTTGGTGGCGGCGGCCGTGGCGGCGCTGCTGGGCGGGGCGGCGGCGGCGTTCCCGGCGGCGCTGACGCTGGAGCGCGCGCTGCCGCACAGGGGGGTGCCCGCGGAGCACCTGAGGGAGCGGGACAGGGCGCGGCACAAAGGGAGGGGGCTGCTCGGGGGCGGGCCCGCGGTCGCCGGCGTCGTGGACTTCCCCGTCGAAGGCTCCGCCAACCCCTACATGGTCGGGTGGGTGAGCTGCTTCGCTTTTTTCCTTTTTGTTTTCCTCTCCTGCTTTGATTTGGTCAGGCTTGGTTTGGTTCGGGGGGGTTGGTTGTGTGATCGATGCAAGCGTTGAGAATTCCAACATGGTTGTGGGCGTTGAGCTGAAATTGTCTCCTTGCTTGGTGGATTGAACGATTGTGGCAAACGAAATTTCTTTTGGGTGATTGACAGTTACATTCCTTCTGTTTACTCAGCTGTAGTCATAACCATTCAAGTAATTGATAGTTTGATGGCCGTAATCAGTGAGTTTGTTTGTTGGTGGATATTGCGTGCATTCTGCAAACTTAATTGTTAATTTTTACAAACTTCCGGCGATGTTTGCTCAGGAACACATGCCGTTTGGTAGCTGAATTGTTGCTTGGAATAACCCAGGATTGTTTTTCTTTTTCTTTCTTTGGTTCGTTTTATTCTGAAAATATCACCAAGTCTTTGACTCTTCGTGCACTTCATTATTCTACCTGTTTGATTGTGGGAGTCCAATTCTGATGCGTTTGCCTGTACCAATCACCACAATAATTCATTGCCTGCAAGTTGAGAGGAAAACAGCTCATTTTCCTATGCTTTGCTTCTCTTGGATCCTACGTCTCCACACATTTTTCTGCCCATCACAGTTTCTTTAATTTTCTTAGGTTGCTTTTGCTTCAAGGTCAATTCCTTCCGTTGAAGATGTAGTTTTGGATTTCTACCTCTCTGATGTACATTATGTTTGCACACTAATTTTGTTAGTTCGTAAGGTGTAGCCGTGCAGAGATACACATTTCGTTACACGGTTTAGAGCCAGTATATGCAGAGGCTTTACTAGCACCAAGCAATCGATAATGGATGGATTGGCACCCGTTTTTACTTGCCATCTGCAGTCTTAAGTGAAACAATTCTGTTTTCGCCAATGCTATACGATTTATGTTTTAGTTGCATAGACCCTTGTTAGATATCAGTTGTGATTGATAATACTCCCTTTAGACTGTTGAATATCATGTGTTTAGTCCATCACCCTTATGTAGCAATATTCTGTTTTAGGATGCAGAGGTCAGTCACGCACTCTGTTGGCCGTTTCTCATATTGGTTAGGATGCAAAAGTCAGTTTGTTGCTCAATTTTACTAGTGATTTGTGATTTTCCTCCTTTTATGCATTATCGTTTTATCAACTCATTCATTTTTCATTCTGCAACTGGGCTTGCTGTTAGTTGGTAGTACAAGGGCTTCATGTCAACCTATAGCGCAATAGACACACTCTTTTGTAAGTATTGTATGCTAAAGTTCTATTTTACAGGCTCTATTTTACACGTGTAAAATTGGGAAACCCTGCGAAGGAATACTTTGTCCAGATTGACACTGGCAGTGATATCTTGTGGGTTGCTTGCAGCCCTTGCACAGGTTGCCCGACATCAAGTGGTCTCAATGTGAGTCAATCATTATCCAATGTCTTATGTTTTTTGGAATATTTTTCTCCCTTGAGATGGGATTACTTGTTATCTAAGCTCCTTCTGATGGATTACTGCCTTTTGGTTTGCTTTTCAGATCCAGTTGGAATTCTTCAACCCTGATTCTTCATCAACGTCATCCAGGATACCATGCTCAGATGATAGGTGTACAGCTGCCCTCCAGACAGGGGAAGCACTCTGCCAACCCTCGGACTCCCCAAGCAGCCCATGCGGTTACACTTTCACGTATGGTGATGGAAGTGGCACGTCAGGGTACTATGTGTCCGACACTATGTATTTCGACACTGTCATGGGGAACGAGCAGACTGCCAATTCTTCTGCCTCCGTTGTTTTCGGGTACAATTCCCTAGACTCCTTTACCCTTTGAATCCCCTGTTAGATAATGAAAAGTTACAACTTACAATTGATGATCATTTACTTAAAATACGCGATAACATTAGAAACATGGCTAGAGTCGTGCAACAACTGTGCCAGGTAAGAGCGTTGACATGATGTGGGTTCTTGTCTCCTTGATAATGTGAACCATCTACATGTTGCTGCTTTGTGGCACAGGTGTGGATAAAATTTGTTCGTTTTGTTGATCTGGTTAGCGAAGGGAAGGCCTCGCGCAGTGAAGTACTCTCCACTTGTGCCAAGAGGTCCTGGGTTCGATGCGGCCTCTCTGCATTGCACTGTGCAGGGGTAAGGCTTGCCTCGTATAATCCTTCCCCAGACCCCACCTGGTGTGGGAGCTTCTAGCACTGGGCCTGTCCTTTTCCTTGATCTGGTTAGCATGGTTGATGGATCTAATGACAACAAAATGCATGTCCTGCAACTAGCAGGATTCTAGTACCTACTGCAAGAATAGTTCTTTTCGTTGCTCTGATATCCAGAGAACAGTTATTATTAGGAAAAAAGTCAATTTCCATTATGGTCACCATGAACAAATGTTAAAATGGTTATACTGTCTTATTTCTCATTCTCTAGCCAAAGAATGTTGGCATATGACTAGTACCTGGACATCCTTTAATGTCGACTGATTAAAAGGCTATCCTCTAGCATGTATCTAAACACTCCAAAGTCTCTGCCTCGGAATGGTTTTTCACTTTTTCTTAGTGATACGAGTTTACATTTTTGTGCTGATCTTAGTTTGATTAAACCATGCGTTGCTATAAAGTAACTGTTTATGGTTACCATTTTGTGCAGTCGTCAGCTTGATATTAAAACTTGCTGCCTAACAGGGTCAATAATATTTTCGTTGTTGTAACTATCTTTTTTTTAATAGATGTAGCAACTCACAGTCAGGTGACCTGATGAAGGCAGATAGGGCAGTTGATGGAATCTTTGGGTTTGGACAGCATGAGCTGTCTGTCATTTCACAACTGTACTCTCTTGGTGTATCCCCTAAAACATTCTCCCATTGCCTGAAAGGTTCAGACAATGGTGGTGGTATTCTTGTCCTTGGTGAAATCGTCGAACCAGGATTAGTATTTACTCCACTTGTTCCATCACAGTAAGTTCCTTTTCCTGAAATTATTGAGTGTGTAACTTCGGAATTCTGCATGTTCTCTTTGTTTCAGTAGTTACCCGTGTTGTTGTAACTGGTAGTTATGGGTGGAAAGCAACAGTTTCCATCATTCGTTTTCTAGTTTTTGTTTTCTTCTGAAAGTACTTGTTAGGTGAATTTATTTGGACATCTTTAATTTTCCAACATTAAGTATGCCCCTGTGAGAGGCTAACTATATAGCTAGAAATTTTTTCTTGTGAAGTATAACATTTCTAGTGGCAATAAAACCATGAAACATTTTGATTCTAAGCTACTTTTGTATTTTTAATGAAATGTAGGCCTCATTATAACTTGATTCTGGAAAGCATTGCTGTTAGTGGTCAAAAGCTACCCATTGATACTTCCTTGTTTGCAACATCAAATACACAAGGAACAATTGTGGATTCAGGAACGACATTAGTATACCTTGTCGATGGTGCCTATGATCCATTTATTAGCGCGGTAAACTCCAAATTACACATTTTCATCATTTGTTTTATGGAACAACAAATATGTGACTAGTTTGCATTACTTAAATATACCATCATTAGTTCTAATGATGGATGCCTGCAGATAGCTGCTGCAGTCTCTCCATCTGTACGCTCTGTTGTCAGCAAGGGGACACAATGTTTTATTACAAGCGGCAGGTTTTCTTCTTTCTCTTTCTAAGAAGGAAATTAGCAGCGCACGCCATTCAGAATGTTGAATTACGCTCACAAATGTTCTTTTGCTTCTCTACTAGTGTTGATTCGTCATTTCCTACGGCGACACTGTATTTTAAGGGTGGCGCTGCAATGACAGTGAAGCCAGAGAACTATCTTCTGCAGCAGGGTACCAGTGTATGTGAACAAGCCTTTTGATGCCATCGTTGCTAAATTTCTTTGCAATTGTGTGTCTAGATAACTATTTATGGGCGGACTTGCCTCAAATGAAATAATGTCGTATTATGCTTTGTAGGACAATACTGTATTGTGGTGCATTGGCTGGCAAAGGAGCCAGGGAATCACTATACTTGGAGGTTAGTCATGTTGACTGTATTAGCCATTATAAGTTGCGCATATAGCTGTTATACTTTAAGGCAGCTATTCTGTTATGGAGATCTGAATTAAGTTAAGTTGTTGACAGAAATTTCAATAGTAGCACCAAATATGAACATAACTATGCCAGATAGATCTATCCAGGCTTTAGGAAAATGATCATGCCTTGTGACTTCATGCCGTTTGATTTAACCCTTAATATAGAACCGACGTGAAACCTGACTATTTACCTTGTGCAAACATTGACCGACTAGTAATCCCAAGTACTAGCTTCACAGCAGCTATTAACCGAGTATAGTCAGTGTGAATGGCCCCAAGAATGATGCAATGCCCATCTCCCACTCCTTGTGTTTTCTTGCTAACTATTTGGCCCCCTTTGTTGCAGATCTTGTTTTGAAGGATAAGATATTCGTGTATGACTTGGGAAACATGCGCATGGGCTGGGCGGACTATGACTGTAAGCCCAAACCCCTCCTCACCAGTTTTTCTAGTTCGCACCCAGGCTGATTGGCGTAGCTAACAATGTCTTCCTTTGCTTCTTCCAGGTTCGTTGTCAGTCAATGTCACCTCTTCTTCGGGGAAGAACCAGTACGTGAACACGGGGCAGTTCGACGTGAACGGGTCACCGCGACACTACAGCGGCCTGGTGCCTACCGGTGTCGCCGTCGCCCTTGTGCATATGCTCATTTTTGGCGCCCTATTTAGTAGATAGCACACTGGCTGACTGACCTGACACTGTGATTCCACCACACCCATTCTTTACTTAGCGAACGGGGTCGATGCCGTTGTCGCTGCGCCCCTTCCTTCCCATGGCACGAGCATTCTTGCTGTACATAAATTACAGGGAGAAAGAGAAGAAGAAAAAAGTAAAAAATGGTTTATCGTTCATGGTAGTCCGTGCTCAGAACGTGTTTCGACCTGATCACTTGAGAGGCGTTGTTCTATTTATTCATGTACCTGAATCGTGCTGCCGCTGCCTCCAAATCTGAAGGAAAACAGAGGAGGATATTATGGCCGCCATGGTGGACGGCCCGCACACATTGATCTAGAACATCATTGCTGTTTCATATGTGACGTTGATTCATGAAGGGTGTGTTTGGTAGGCATCATTTCCCCAGCTAGGCCCTAGGGAGCCAAGTTCTTGGACCGCATGGCTCTGGCAACAGACAGGGTTCGCAATTGTTGTGTTTTACTCACCTCCTTAGTCTCCTTCATCTAATCCCTTCTAATCTACATAGTGATGTTCCGATTCAGGATAAGCTCTACATGAAAAAGATGCACATCAAGCGCTCGCTTCCTGGTTTAAATGATTGTAAATCCTCAGTTTTGTGTTCATGTTTCGAGCATTTTTAGATGAATTTCAGCAAATTCTTCGCACATGCTTGACCGTCTGAAATTTCACGTTCATGTGTGACTGTTATATGAACGTGTCCTGTTTAACCTCCCCCTCTTACCCTCTTGGTTGATCTTTTGAAATTTTCTTTGATCACTAGCTTCGTCTCTTTGTTTCACACAACCCTCACGTTGTAAGTTTTCTATTTCGACGCTCATAGACAAAGTTCTTCAAGTGTTGTGTGGTGAGCGTGGTGTGAGGTAAGTTCACCACGTGGACACGGTCTTCACTTAGACCCCTACTACTGAAGCTGCCTTTCATCACTTGAAAGAAGCATTGCTGCAACTCCAGTGTTAGCCCTTCCAGGCTTTCAGAAACATTTCATTGTAGAGACGGATGCTAGCAGTGAAGGCATTGGAGTTGTGCTCATGCAGGAGGGCCATCCTCTCTCTTACCTGAACAAAGCTCTAGGACCTAAGTCTCAGGCCCTCTCTACACATGAAAAGGAGTGTTTGGTTGTGTTACTTGCTATAGAGAAATGGAAATCATACCTACAACAAGCCCTTTCACCATTTCCACTCATCACAAAAGCTTGACACTTTGCAAGACCGAAAGTTGAGTAGCTCTATGCAACAGAAAGCATTTCTCAATCTGTTGGGTCTCCAATATAACATTCCCTACAGAAAAGGTTTGGCCAAGGCTGTAGTTGATGCTCTGTCCAAGTCCCATGCACCTATGGAATTAGTTGCTATTTCCTTTTGCACACCCAAATGGCTATCGGTAGTTACTAAAGCTTACCAACTGTTCCTTGCAGACAAAGATTTGTTGCAGCAACTGGCACTGACAGGAACAAATGACAAAGGGTACTCTCTCCGTCAAGGGGTCATCAGATACAAAGACAAAATTTGGCTTCATAACACTGAAGCACATCACACTACTAGGAAAAACCTTATAGATAGATGCTTAGCAGTAGCGGGGGTTTATAGCACGCGCTGCTGCTAATTAGTAGTAGCGTTGTAGTAGTAGCGCGGGCTATAAACCCATGCTGCCTCTTTAGGTGGCCCGAGGGTTCCCCCAGGGTCTCGCCATAGTAGCAGCGCGGGACACCAAACCCACGCTCCAACTAATCACGTAGCTGTAGCGCGTGTTCTCGGCCCACATTACTACTATGGCGAGCCCCGGGGAGGCACTGCGGCCTCCGTGGGCCTGGCTTAGCAGTAGCACCGACTTTGTATCCCGCGCTACTGTTACACAGCCTTATCACCCCTCCCCCCCGCGCGCGATCGTCCACCTCTCACTCTCCTGTGCTCACTCGCTCTCACTGTCGCCGCGCGCCGCCGTCCACCATTGCCGTTGTAAGCCTCCTTCTCCCTTCTCCTCGTCCCTCCTTCCTCCTTCCTCTAGCCGCCGTCCTCCTCCCTCCAACCGCCGCCCCTCCTCACTCCACTCCTCCCTCCTCCTCCTCCAGCCGCCACCCCTCCTCCATCTGCCGCCCCTCCTCCATCACCCTCCTCCTCCCTCCTTCCTCCCCCTCCAGCTGCCGCCCTCCTTCCTCCAGCCGCTGCCCCTCCTCCCTCCTCCTCCTCCAGCCGCAGCCCCTCCTCCCTCCTCCTCCTATAGCCTCCTCCTCCTCCATCCTCTAATTTAGTTTGTAGTTTAGTAAATTAGTTTATAGTTTCTACTTTATACTTTCTAGTTTACTTAATTAGTTAAAAAATTAGTTGGTAGAAACATGTATCGGACACTTAGTTGGTAGAGATTACAACTAGTAATAGAATAGAAAATTTAGTAATATAATAGAAAATAAATTATAGTAATAGAAATTTTTATCTGTAGAAAATTTTCAATATAGAAATGTATTGGAATGCTACATGAGAAATTTTTAGGTATCACATTTAGTAATAGAAGTTTGTAGTAAGAAAATTTAGGTATAGCGATTATAGTAATAGAAATTTTTAGTAAGTGTTGAATAGAGTAGAACTAGGGTATTTAGTTATGTCAATCTCACATTGCCAAATTTAGAGAGAGAGAGAGAGAGAGACCTACTTTCTATATTGAACCATTGTGAATGAGCACCAAGTTTGAATGCTCATGTGTGGCGCAGGGTAGATCACCGACGAGCGGGTCGATGATACGTCTCCAACGTATCTATAATTTCTGATTGTTCCATGCTGTTATATTATCAATCTTGGATGTTTTATATTCATTTACTAGCAACTTTATATCATTTTTGGGACTAACCTATTGACATAGTTGTCGGTGTCAAAACCGGCGGATCTCGGGTAGGGGGTCCCGAACTGTGGATCTAGAATCAATGGGGAACAAGGGACGAAGAACACGGTGTTTACCCAGGTTCGGGCCCTCTCTAAGAGGTAAAACCCTACGTCCTGCTTGATTGTATTTTATGTGTATGATATGGTTACAGAGTCGATCTACCACGAGACCAGGCGAGCTAAACCCTAGGTTGATGGGGTGATGGATGTTGCTCTAGCCCTAAAGACTAAAACCCCTTGGTTTATATAGGCACCAGTAGGGTTAGGGTTACATGCCATCGGTTACAATGAAGGAAAGATCATGCTAAATCTTGACTTGGAGGGCACACCATGACTCCAAAGGTCTCCTGTCCGACCACGGATCTGCGCTCTAGCTTGGCCCCATAGTAGCCCATCAGTCCGACCCACATGCAATGGGCCGGTGGCCCGAGGACCCCTTAATCTAGGACTCCCTCAGTAGCCCCCGAACTAGCCTCCAACGGCGCGGATTGCCATCTGGCGTCTTTCGAATCTTCGACTTGCGAGGTGAGTTCTTCACCCTTCCTTATACCGTTCGGAGCTGTGTTCTCTGGCCGAATACTATCTAGAATCCGGATTAACGTCGGAGGTTCACCGCCCAGTGCAACCTGTGTCAATTCCGCACACGTGCCAGACCGATTTCAATAGTCTGAAGTCCGAGGACCTCATCAAACCATGGTGGGGCCATCGGAGTTTAATACTTTCCTTGGGGCGAGGGCTAACTTTGACTGTCGTGCACCTTTTTAGAAGGCGAACGGCCCAATGCCACCTTTTTTGCATACCCGTCCTTTCAGATTTTAGGACGGAACGCTTATTTATAGATCCAAAGGTGCGGGGGACGGCTGACCCATCCTCTCTGCCGAAACCAACTCTGGAGAAATTTTAGACACCATGGCCGACATCCCAGGCTCATCTTCATGCCCGCATGGCCCTCTCCCCGGTGATTGGACAAGCTGCTCAGCCTCACGCCTCCGGCTGAGCAATCTGCAGGTGCAAGGCTATCTCCCGCGGCGGATCTCGTTCCCGTCCGTGCCGGATTAATCTCTGTTGATGGCCAAGCACTCGTCGAGAGCTCCCCTGCTCCAAGCAAGGAAGAGAGGGTATGTTTCATGCCTTTCCTTCTACGAGGCCTAGGCTTTCCCATTCACCCTTTCCTGTGGGGTTTATTGGAGTTCTACAGGATCCAGCTCCACAACCTCACCCCAGGATCGATATTGCATATTTCTGGTTTCATGGTACTTTGCGAGATATTCTTGAGTTGCGAGGCCCATTTTGATCTGTGGAGAAAATATTTCTATCTCGTACCTCATACTCGGAGAGGGTCCATATTTGAAGTAGGCAGAGCCGAAGTGTGGCGGATAGCCGGGACAGGGTATCCCATTGGAACCCCACGAAAGGATCCCGAGGAATGGACCTCAGAGTGGTTTTATATTTAAGACGTTCCCCTCTCCGACCCAGTCCAGAGGGGGCTGCCCGAATACTCAAGCGCCCCGCTAAAGAAGCGGTTCAACTGGCGACCCAAGAGCCCTTCCCAACTAGACAGCGCAGAGGTGCACCTTTTGGCCACCAAAATTCGGCTGCTGGCCCATAGTAAACTGGCCATGATCGAAGTGATGGTTGTCGCCATAGCCCGATGCGTGCAGCCCCTTCAGTAGAGGGGGCATCCTTTATGGTGCTACAACGGGACCAGTGACGCAACCCGCTACAAGCGACAAGGGCCGGATAATCAGGCGGCTATGGCCAAAATATTGGCCGACCTCTTCAAAGGAGAGGAGGAATATTTCGCTCAATTAAGTATCCGGGAGGGTTGCTCCAGCTACAATCCGGTAGACTGGGTAAGCTTCAATCCTTTGTCTTTGGTTCGGAGATTACGTCCAAACTCTTACCGGATGTACCTTTCTCTTAAACAGGGTTGGAGGCGTCAGGTCGAGTCCGTCCATTGCCCCTCCCCTCAACTGAAGAATTACTCCCGTGATGACGACCCAGGGTATCATGACGATCCGGATACACCGATTGATTTTGAAGACAGGGTCTTCTACCAGGAAAGCCTTGACGACACCAAGGTTGCCTTGACGGCCGACCACCCTGGGGCTCTTCCCTCCTCCACTGTAAGTGAAAGGAAGACCTCTTCTCGAACAGGGCGCTCGCCTCGCACCATCCCAAATGTGCTGACTTCTACTCCCAAGGGTCGTCGTACTACGCGCCAAACAACCGCGGGAGGAGCGTGGAATATGTCGTCCTCGGCCCGCGATGGGGCATCCAAATGGAAGGCCACTGTCGGAACGGGGGCAACCGCACTGTCGGCTCAAAGGTACTATGTTCGGAGCCGTCGAGAGAGTCATTCTCGCCATTTTTTCACATTTGCTTGGTTTTGCAGAAGAAAAACATCGCCGCGTCAATCCGAAGATGCCCCGGGTGTACCGAGGCACAGTTCCAATCCCGGGTCTTCGGCGCAGGCCGGGGGTCGTGCAGAGCATGCAGCGCCAAGCGTACCTCCAGAGGATCCAGACGATGTCTCGGTTACCAATTCCGAAGTCGAGAGTGTGATGAATCATCGCCGCCGGAGGAAATCCTTACGTCATGCTGCCTTCACCAGCCAGGAATTTAATGCATTTAATTCGGTGGACGCGTACCTTGGAGCGGCCCGAACAGGGCTTGAAGGCATCGCCAGTCTTTTTTCCGCCAAAATGCAGGTGCGAGATTTAAATAGCTTAAGAGCAGATCATAATCCCTAACCTAGTAGCCCCCAAGCCTTAATTTGGGCGGGACGGTCGAGTTAAGGATCTGTATTATCTTGATTGTGTAGGCCGCGAGGGAACATAATAACAAGTTATTCGAAGACCTCGAGCTAAGCCAAACACAGTTGGCCGATGCTAAAGCCGAACTGGAAGCGGCCAAGAAAACTACCAGTGAGATTCCTGGTGAGTGAAAAAGCTTTAGGATGCTTAAAGACTGTATGGCGTTTCCTGCGTATTAACACCATGTTGTCCCTGTAGCCACCGAATCCATGAGCCAATTGCGGAAGGACCTGGAGGCTGGCAAACGAGTGCTGACACGAAGTCATGAGGAGAACAATGAGCTCAAGGCGAAAAATCAGCGGAAAGCCGAAGAAATCGAGAGTTTAAAATCTCAATTGGCGCAAGCCTTGGAGGAGAACCAGAAGCTAAAAGGTGGCATATTCGGTAAGTCACAAATTCAATATCACGCGTATGTGGGTGATCACAATATTTTGAAGAACATGCTGCCCCTGTTTGCTAGGTCTCCTGACAGGGCGGCTAGAGGAGGAGGTTGGTTCCTTTAGTGGGAACCTTTTGAAGGAACTGACCAAAACGCACGAGAGAGCCCGGAAGGCCATGAAAATCATGGTTAAGGCATTATGGCCGCTGGAAGTACCACTAGAGAGCATGGCTGAGCTGGCTAGCCACTTTAAAGGGGCGAGGCGACGCTTTGAATTATGGAAGAAATCGGCCTGCCGGGAAGGAGCGCGCAAGGCCTGAGCAATGATGAAGACCCGGTTTACCAAACTTGAACCTGAACATATGGCTCGAGTTGGACCCGTGGGGCCGGATGGGCAGTAAATACCTCTTAGCTTAGTATATGACCAAGTGATGCCCGCTGCTTGGTACTCTCAAAAGGATTGTTCCTTGGACAGTTTGATAGATGGTATTGATAAGGAGTAGGGTGCGTGATTCTATGTATCCATGTACTTTACATCGCGCCATTCTCGAACCGCAGTAAAAACGTTGTCTTAACCGGCCATCGGCTTCCGCCTCCCTGACCAGTGATCAGGGAGTGTTCCGTACTATATGCCCTGATGAGCAGGGAATATTTCTGGTAACCAGGCAATCCGGCCATTTGGTGCGAAGAGACAAAACGCATGCGGCGAGCTATGTTATATTACTTTGTAACGTAAGAAACATCTTTCGAAGAAAATAGTTCCACCAAGGGTTCCTTTCTTCGGGTGTGGTATGTTGACCATAAGCCGTGAGTCCGGATGCCGGTGACACACGGATATCCCTGGTTTTTAGGAACCAGGAATAGTGGGCTGGCGGCTAGCGCCTGGCTATTTTCACTTCCCTTGAGGCCGACCTATTATTTTCTGTAAGAACGCTAGCTTTCGGCTTCACCCGTCTGAGGTACGTATCCGGATTACCCGGGCGTAACAATTGCAGAGGTGCTCCCTTTACTTCCTAGCCGAACAATCGAAAACGTAGGGGTAAACACAGGAGCCAGGCAACCCAGCTTGGCAAAGGACTTAAGTCAAATAGGTGCATATAATGGCTTGAAAGATATGGGAAGGACATTAATACAAACAACATAAAAGAGGTTGTGAGATGAATATTGCAACATGCCTCTTTAAAAGAAGCCCCCAGGTAAAGCTGGGTAGTACATCCGAAGATGTGTACAGTGGCGACCTATCGTGTTACGGTTTAACCGAACTCTAGGTCGGGAGGCTAAAGCTCCAAGAGTAAAACAAAGAAAGATATAAAATCGAAGAAAAACGAGGAGTGTTGATGGCGACGCCGGACTAGGCGTAGAAACGCCGAAGCCAAGCGGCGTTCCACGGGTTGGATTCGAGGCAGTTATCTGACGGGCTGTGGAGGCGGTATGCCCCTCCTGCGAGCACTTCATCTATAATGAAAGGGCCCTCCTATTTGGGTGAAAGCTTGTGCTTCTACTTCCCAGGGAGGCGGAGGACGAGCTCTCCCAAGTTGTATGCCTTCGCCCGAACCTCCCGATTCTGGTAGCGTCGTGCTTGCTGTTGATAAAATGCAGAGCGTGCGCGCGCGATATCACGCTCTCCTTCCAGGGCGTCCAGGTCGTCCTGCTGATCCAGCTCGACCTCCTTCTCTTCGTACATGCGTACTCTAGGTGCATCATGGATCAAATCACATGGGAGGACTGCTTCGGTGCCGTACACCATAAAGAACAGGGTGTATCCTGTTGAATGATTAGGAGTGGTGCGCAGCCCCCATAGCACGGAGTCCAGCTCCTCTACCCAGTGGCAATCTGATTCTTCGAGTGAGCGGATTAAGTGAGGTTTTATGCCGCTCATAATTAGTCTGTTTGCTCGCTCTACCTTCCCATTAGTTTGCGGGTGGTACACCGAAGCATAGTCGAGCTTTATGCCCATCTTAGCACACCAATCTTTAACCTCTTGGGCGGTAAAATTAGACCCATTATTAGTGATTGTGCTGTGGGGAACACCATAACGGTGTACGACACTAGATATGAAGTCAACAACTGGTCTGGATTCTGCAAAGGTTACCGGTTTTGCTTCGATCCACTTAGTGAATTTATCGACCATAACCAGTAGGTATTTCTTTTTCTTGGTCCTCCTTTAAGTGGTCCGACCATGTTAAGCCCCCAGACTGCAAATGGCCAGGTTATCGGTATAGTCCGAAGAGCGGTGGGGGGCATATGGCTTTGGTTTGCAAATAGCTGGCACCCAACACAGTGTTGGACTAGCGTACGTGCGTACGCGCGGGCTGTGGGCTAGAAGAACCCTGCTCGGAAGGCCTTACTAACCAGGGCCCGAGCTGCTGCGTGGTGGCTGCCCATGCCGGCATGTACCTCAGCGAGAAGCTGCTGCCCCTCCTCTTCAGAGATGCACCTCTGAAGGACCCCCATAGTGCTCTTTTTATAGAGCTCGCCCTCATGGACCTTGTACGCTTTAGAGCACCGGACGATGCGCCACGCCTCCGTCTGATCATCGGGGAGTTATTGTCGTAGGAGGTAGGCAAGCAAGGGCTCGGTCCATGGGGCGATTATGGCCATGATCTTGTTGGCTGAAGGTGTTTCTTCGAGTGCGGAGCCCCCGATGATATAGTCATCGGGCTCGATTTCTGGGGGGACAATCTGGGCGGGCTCATTGGTTGTGGTGCCACTGTCCCCGCCATGCCATACCACGGATGGCTTGAAGAGCCTTTCTAGAAAGGTGTTTTTAGGGACTAGGTCGCGCTTGGCGCCCATGCGGGCAAGGACGTCCGCGGCTTGGTTACTGTATCTAGAGACATGATGGAATTCTAGACCCTTGAATCGGGCTGACATCTTGAGGACAGCGTTTCTGTATGCCGCCATTTTTGGGTCTTTGGCGTCAAATTCACCGTTGACCTGGGAGATGGCGAGGTTCGAATCTCCTCGCACCTCTAGCCGCCGAACACTGATACGTCTCCAACGTATCTATAATTTATGAAGTATTCATGCCATGTTTACAACAATTTTATATGGTTTTGGTATGATTTGATTAGAACTAACTCGGACTGACGCTGTTTTCAGCAGAACTACCGTGGTGTCATTTTTTGTGCAAAAATAAAAGTTCTCGGAATGGGCTGAAAATTTACGGTGATTTTTTATGGACCAAAAGAGACCCCCGAAGCACAAGAGCTAGGCCAGGAAGTGGACGAGGAGGCCACAAGCCCTCTAGGTGCGCCCTACCCCCCAGGGAGGGTGCTCCGGGCTTGTGGGCCCCTCGGGCACCCCCTTGACGTGAGACCGACGCCAAAAATTCTTATAAATATTCAAACCTCCGAAAAGAACCCTAGATCGGAAGTTCCGCCGCCGCAAGCCTCTGTAGCCACGAAAAATCAATCTAGGCCCTCTCCGGCACCCTGCCGGAGGGGGCCATCATCACCGGAGGCCATGGAGGAGGAAGCCGGAGGGGGCCATCATCACCATGGAGGCCAAGGACCAGAGGGAGAACCTCTCCCCATCTAGGGGGAGGCCATGTAGGAGGAAGCACAAGGGGGAGACTCTCTCCCCCTCTCTCTCGGTGGCGCCGGAGTGCCGACAGGGGAACCATCGCCGCGGTGATCGTCTTCATCAACATCACCATCTTCATCACCTTCCTCATCTCTTTTAAGCGGTCCACTCTCCCGCACCCCGCTGTAATCCCCTACTTGAACATGGTGCTTTATGCCACATATTATGATCCAATGATGTGTTGCCATCCTTTGATGTTTTGAGTAGATTTCTTTTGTCTTTTGGGTTGATTGATGATCTAGATTGGTTTGAGTTGTATGTTTTATTTTGGTGCTGTCCTATGGTGCCTTCCATGCCGCGCACACGTGAAGGATTCCCACTGTAGGGTGTTGCAATACGTTCATGATTCGCTTATAGTGGGTTGCTAGAGTGACAGAAGCTTAAACCCGAGTAAGGGGGTTGTTGCGTATGGGATAAAGGGGACTTGATACTTTAATGCTATGGTTGGGTCTTACCTTAATGATCTTTAGTAGTTGCGAATGCTTGCTAGAGTTCCAATCAGAAGTGCATATGATCCAAGTAGAGAAAGTATGTTAGCTTATGCCTCTCCCTCATATAAAATTGTAATAATGATTACCGATCTTGTTAACAATTGCCTAGGATAATTCCGCACACCGATCCATCATTATTCCACACTCGCTATTTATAATATATAGTAATATATTCTAACTTTATGTTAACAACACCTATTTTTATATTTTAGTTCTCCGATATCATGCAAAGCTACCCTCTTCATACCCACAATGTAGTTTTATTTCTCGTTTCTAGATGAAAGCAAACGTTCGGTGTACGTAGAGTCGTATCAGTGACAGATAGGACTTGAGAGAATATTGATCTTAACTTTAGCTCCTTGTGGGTTCGACACTCCATACTTATCACTTCCACCTTTGAAAATTGCTACGATGATTCATTGCACTTGGGGATTATCAAACACCCATCGATGTTGCCATCCTAAGACCGTGCAATAGTGCCTCGTATTCGGCTGCGTTATTAGAATCCGTTTACATGATCTGTAGAACGTACCGGATATTGTCGCCTGTGGGGGATATTAGGATCACCCCAACCACCAGTCCGGCTAGCATTTTAGAGCCGTCGAAGTACATCGTCCAGTGTGCATATGTATTATATTCCCTCGGGAGTTCGACTTCGGTCCATTCGGATAGAAAATCGGCCAACACCTGAGATTTAATACCTCGGTGTGGTTTGTATACGATCTCGAAGGGAAGGAGCTCTATGTCCCATTTGGCAGTGCGGCCCATGGCATCCCTATTATTGATTATATCATTGAGGGGTACCTCGGATACCACTGTCACCGAACACTCTTGAAAGTAGTGTCGCAGTTTTCGGGATGCCATAGAGACCGTATATGCTATCTTTTGGTAGTGTGGGTATCGGGATTTGCACGGTGTGAGGACCTCTAACACATAGTAGACTGGTTTTTGAACCTGGAACTTGTGGCCCTCTGATTTCCGTTCTACGACAAGCACCACACTCACCACTTGATTGGTGGCTGATATATACAACAGCATAGGTTCACCGATACCTGGTGCGGCCAGGATAGGGTTGCTTGCCAGGAGTGTTTTAATTTCCTCCAGTGTTGCGGTTGCTTTGTTGGTCCACTCAAAGTTTTTTGTCTTCTTGAGTAGCCTGTAGAGAGGCAGTGCCTTTTCGTGAAGGCGGGAGATGAAATGGCTTAAAGCCGCCACGCAACCTGCCAGCTTCTGCATGTGTTTGAGCTCCGTTGGTATTGCTAGCTGGGACAGGGCCTTGATTTTAGCCGGATTGGCCTCGATTCCTCTATGGGAGACGATAAACTCAAGCAGTTTGTCGGCGGGGACTCCGAAGACGCATTTGTCCGGGCTGAGCCGTATATCGTAAGCCCGTGGATTTTTGAAGGTCAAGCGAAGGTCGTCCACGAGTTGATCGACTTTTTTGGTTTTAATGACCACGTCGTCTACGTATGCCTCGACTGTTTTGCCGATTTGGTTTTCCAGGCATGTTTGAATCATGCGTTGGTATGTGGCTCCCGCATTCTTTAACCCGAAAGGCATCGTGTTAAAGCAGAATGGCCCGTAAGGGGTGATGAACGCGGTTGCAGCTTGGTCGGACTCCTTCATCTTTATTTGGTGATATCCGGAGTATGCGTCGAGAAAGCATAGTGAGTCGTGCCCGGCAGTGGCATCGATAATCTGATCTATGCGGGGTAAGGGGAATGGATCCTTGGGGTAGGCTTTGTTTAGGTCCTTGAAATCGACGCAGAGCCGCCAGGACTTGTCCTTCTTGGGTACCATGACCAGGTTTGCTAGCCACTCAGGATGCTTGATTTCAGGGATGAATCCGGCCTCCAATAGCTTTGCCAATTCTTCACACATCGCCTGTCGTTTGGGTTCGGAGAATCGATGCAGTGTCTGTTTGACTGGCTTGAAGCCTTTTATGATGTTCAAGCTGTGCTCCGCCAGCCTCCGTGGGATGCCTGGCATATCCGAAGGGTGCCAGGCGAATATGTCCTAGTTTTCGCGTAAAAACGCGCGCAGCACTTCATCAACTGCGGGGTCCAGTTGTGCTCCGATAGACGCTATTTTATTCGGGTCTGTCGGGTGTACTTGGAATTTTACTATCCCGTCAGCTGGCTTGAATGACATGGATTTTGGCCTTTTACTAAGGACCACGTCATCCCTGTTAACTGTAGTGCGGAGCATTGTTAATTCTTCGACTGCAAGGGCCTCAGATAGTGCCGCAAGGGCAAGCGATGCGGTCTTATTTTTAGCTCGAAGGGCTGTGTTCGGATCGCTGGCAAGCGAGATCACGCCGTTAGGCCCTGGCATTTTGAGCTTCATGTATCCATAATGCGGTACGGCCTGGAACCTTGCAAATGCCTCACGTCCCAAGAGGGTGTGGTATCCACTGTGGAAGGGCACAATGTGAAATAACAAGGGTTATGCGTCCGGAACAATGCGCCTCCCTGCCAGGTATAATTCCTCGGAACGTGGTATGACTGTGCTCGATGCAGGATCTGTTGAGCTGCATTTTGTCAAGTGTGTCCTCGTAAATGAGGTCCAGGCCGCTGCCCCCGTCCATCAGTACTTTAGTTAGTCTGAAGCCATCGATTATGGGGTCGAGGACTAGTGCGGCGGGCGCGTGGGTGGGGCGGGACTTTGGCTCGTCCTTCTGATCAAAGGTGATAGGTGTGTCCGCCCATGGCTGTGCGGCTGTCACCTGGTAGACTTGGCTGAGCTCTCAAAGAGCCCTTTTCCTTTGATTTTTTGAAGAGAATGGCACGTAAACTGTCAGGAAGTTGTCATCGTGGGGTGGCGTTGTTAATCGTCTATTGGGAGGTGTGAGACCCAAGATATTTTGCCACTTTTGGCCACCTGCCTCACCACCCAACAAGCTCGAAGTCTATGAGTCGGATTTGCGTTAAGCATGGCCAAGTGTATAGGGCATGGTTTATCCAGCAATTCGTCCAGGACCTTTCTGGGTCTATTTTTCTTTTCGGCAGGCTCGTGCTCGGGCGACCGTCTCGCGTATGCTTGCTTTGCTTGGGCTTTCCTGGGCTGCGGGGCAGGGGCTGACTCCTTGCGCATTTGCTGTAACCTTCAGGTGCTTTCCATGGCGCAATATTTGCATACCATGTCCGATAATTCGGCGAAGTTTTGCACGCAGCGATGGACGAGGGCATTTAAGATCCCTGCGTCCCGGCAGTTGAACTGAAAGGCTTCAATTATTTCTTCTTCACAGCAGTCCGTTATCTTGTTTTTGACCAGGAGAAATCTGGCCCAGTAATGATGGACCGTTTCTTCGAGCTGCTACTTGACGTACATCAGGTACCATACGTCTGGTCTTCCCGCATCCGGACAATATTCGGCGTGGGAGGTGGGTGAGAGAATTTTTAGCATTCCCGTCTGCTGTGAGTCCGGAGCATCGCCAGCGGCGAGCCACGCCTGGGTTATGTCTGGATCTGATTGTGCAGTGTTCGGAAGCACGCTTGTACGTGGTTGGGCTGACTCAAGTCAGATCATGTATCACAGACTGAGTCCGAACTCTTATCTTGATGGGTGTCCGTCTCCGGGCTAGAGACCCGGGTGTATACCGTCTTCAGCTTCAGAGATCGCGGTCCCTCCGCCTTTTCTTCGATGGTAGCGACGAGGTGAGTGATAGGCAGGACGTGGATCTCTCTGTTGTCAGGTTTAAGCCCGATCTGGTTGTAGGCCGTAGGCCTGCTGACGGAGATTCCCATAGCGAGGAATCGATCCAACAGGTTGTTTGCCGAAGACTCCCGTCGGGGCCATGCCTCCTGGATATTCGGCGGGATGTTCTTCGGGTACTTCGATGGGATCCAGCTTTAAGGCTAGATCTCGGATTGCGTCGGCCCCTTTTGTATCTACCGAGTCCGAGGACAAGTCGTCGAGCTTAGCAGGTCCTTCGGGAGCAGGGCTTTGCCGAGGGCCGGCGCCGGACTCTAAGTTCTGGTGGCCGGCTTCGTGATTGGAGGTGAGTTTTTCAACCTGGTCCAAACAACCGGTGAGGTCGACGCGAAAAGTGATGCTGCCGAACGTAAAGATCTGGCCGGGGACTCTTGTTAACCCACAAGTATAGGGGATCGCAACAGTTTTCGAGGGTAGAGTATTCAACCCAAATTTATAGATTCGACACAAGGGGAGCCAAAGAATACTTGTAAGTATTAGCAGTTGAGTTGTCAATTCAACCACACCTGGAGATTAATTATCTGCAACAATATGATCAGTAGCACAATAATATGATAGTTTTGATAGCAGTAATGATAGTAACAGTAACGGTAACACTGATAGCAATGATTTTGTAGCAGTTGTAACAGTAACATCAGCAGTAGTAACTTAGCAAGAACAATATATGGAAAATTCGTAGGCATTGGATCGGTTAATTCGTTGGATGATATTCATCATATAATAGTCATAACCTAGGGTGATACGGCACTAGCTCCAGTTCATAAATATAATGTAGGCATGTATTCCATAAATAGTCATACGTGCTTATGGAAAGAACTTGCATGACATCTTTTGTCCTACCCTCCCGTGGCAGCGGGGTCCATAAGCAAACTAAGGGATATTAAGGCCTCCTTTTAATAGAGAACCGGAACAAAGCATTAACACATAGTGAATACATGAACTCCTCAAACTACGGTCATCACCGGAAAGTATCCCGATAACTGTCACACCGGGGTTTACGGATCATAACACGTAATACGTGAATATGACTTGCAAGATCGGATCTAGAACATAGATATAATGGTGATAACATAAATGGTTCAGATCTGAAATCATGGCACCTGGGCCCAAAGTGACAAGCATTAAGCATGGCAAAGTCATAACAACATCAATCTCAGAACATAATGGATACTAGGGATCAAGCCCTAACAAAACTAACTCGATTACATGATGAATCTCATCCAAGTCCTCACCGACCAGTGAGCCTACAAATGAATTACTCACTCCCGGTAGGGAGCATCATGGAATTGGCGACGGAGAAGGGTTGGTGATGACGAAGATCAAAGATCTCCCTCTCCGGAGCCTCGAACGGGCTCCAGATCTGGCCTCCCGACGAAGAACAGGAGGTGGCGGCGGCTCCGTATCGTGAAACACGATAATTCTTTCTCCCTGATTTTTTCTCCAAAAATAGGATTTTATAGGGTCAGAGTCAGGGTCTGTGGGCCACCAAGTGGGCACAACCCACCTGGGCGCACCTGGAGGGAGGACGCGTCCTGGTGGGTTGTGCTCACCCAGGCCCCCCCCCCCCCTCCGGCGGTTCTTGGCTCCAGTATTTTTCTTTTATTCCATAAAAATTCTCCAAAAAGTTCTGTTCCATTCCGAGAACTTTTATTTTTGCACAAAAACAACGCCATGGTAGTTCTGCTGAAAACAACGTCAGTCCGGGTTAGTTTCATTCAAATCATGCAAATTAGAGTCCAAAACAAGAGCAAAAGCGTTAGGAAAAGTAGATACGCCGGAGATGTATCAACTCCCCCAAGCTTCAACCTTTGCTTATCCTCAAGCAATTCAGTTGATAAACTGAAAGTGAAAAAGAAAAACTTTTACGAACTCTTTTGTTCTTGTTTACATAAATAAGCTTAAGTAGCACCCAGGTTTTCAGCAAAGATCATAACTAACCATGTCAACAATAACTCTTAGAAATTATATTAACTCATATCAATGGCATAAGCAACAAGCGAGCAATAATAAAATATCTCAAATGACAACGCTTTGTCAAAACAATCGTGATATAATATGACAACAGTGGTATCTCGCTAGCCCTTTCTGAGACCGCAAAACATAAATGCAGAGCACCTCCAAAGTTCAAGCAGCGACCAAACATTGTAATCCATGGTAGAAAAGATCCAGTCATGATGCATCCAACATTACCTATACACAATGCATGAGGATGACAATAGTGCTCTCAGATCTGGCGCTTATTTGAGAAGGTGATGACACAACATAAAATTAAATAGATAGTCCCTTCGCAGAGGGAAGCAGTGATTTGCAGCGGTGCGAGAGCTCAGATTTTTAAAACAGAGATAAATGAAATTTTAAGAAATGCACCCTTCCTGTTTACTTCGCGACCATTAGTTATCGATATCTTCCATGCTAAACACATTAGTGGCGGTTATCAAGCGATAAAAGTAAAGGTTTACTCCCCCTCCACCAACAAACACACTCCATGGCTAGCCGAATCCATGGGTACCGTCCATACCAACATCATTCCTGGGGGAGTTTTGTTTAATTATTTGCAATTTTTTATTTCGGGATTGGGAATCCCTATTACAGCACCTCTCGTGCAAGGACGGGTGAATAAACACTCATCATGAGAATAACCCACTTAGCATGGAAGATACCGACTACCTCCTGTCGCTCTATGAACAATCCAGGCACACAAAAACATATGTTTATTTGAAGTTTCTAGAGGTGGCACATGCAAAATTACTTAGAACGGCAGGGTAATACCGCATATAGGTAGATATATGGTGGACTCATCTGGGATAACTTGGGTTTTAGGATTTTGATGCACAAGCAGTATTCCCACTTAATACAGGCGAAGGCTAGCAAATAGGTTGAGAAGCGGCTAGCTAGAGAGCGAAAACGGTCATGAACATGCATTATGCATAAGTAACATTGGATACTAGCATGAGTAGGATATGAACACCATGAACATAAATATCATAGAGGCTATGTTGGTTTTGATTCAACTACATGCATGAACATGTGCCAAGTCAAGCCACTTGAAACATTCAGAGGAGGATACCATATCATCATACCACATCACAATCATTTTAATGCATGTTGACATCCAAGATAAATCATTATCCACTCCTAACTACTTATTAAGCATGGCATGATAAACTATAATCTCTAATTGTCATTGCAAACATGTTTGATCATAATAGGCTGAATCATGGATACTAGGTTAAACATATTTACAAAAACAGAACAAGTTGAGTTCGTACCCGTTTCTCTCTGCCACAACCAGTTCATCAAATATCATCATTATTGCCTTTCACTTGCACGACCGAATGATATGAAAATGATAATAGTGCAAGAGTGTCGTGGACTAAGCTGGAATCTGCAAACATTTTATTCAAAAAGGAGAAGACAAGGTAATATGGGCTCATATTAGATAAATATCAATGCATATGAGAGCCACTCGACATTTTCATCGCGGTCTTCTCCTTGGTATGACTCAAGAAAAGGAAAAGAATCTCAGAGAAACACACTGAAATATTTTTGGAGTTTTTAGTTTTTCTTGAAGAAAGCAAATTAAAGAAGGGAAAACAAAAAATGAGAAAAACTATTTACACGGGAAAGCTCCCAACAAGCAAAAGAAGAACAAGGAAATCTCTTTGGGTTTTCTTTTAACATTACAACTAATTTAAACTAGAAAGAAAAACCGAAAAGAAGCGAGAAACATTTTTTGGGTTTCTCAAAGTTTTTCAAACACACAAGAAGAAAGCGAGAAAATAAATCTAGCATGGATAATACAATGAAAAAGTGTGAACAACGACAACTGGAATGAAATGTGTGGACATTAATATAATGTCAGTGGAAATACGTACTCCCCCAAGCTTAGGCTTTCGCCCTAGCTTGGTAATCACCACTCGTAGTAGCCATCAGGTCCCACGTTGAAGTGCTGGGGTGTAGGTACCTGAGCGTACCACTCCTGAGGTTACTGTGCCTGGGCGTTCCAGTAAGCAATAATATCCTCAGGCATGATCCTGTATCCGCCCCTGGCAATAGAATCAAACAAAGCAGGTGTAGGCAACGGAATAATATCACGAGTTTCCACACTGAAAACCAGGTTGTAAGGAATATTATGAATAGAATTATCAACATCAATAAACTGGTGATCCTCCATCGCCTGATGATCTAAATAAACCTTGGGTAAACAATAATCATGTTGGCGGATCTGAACATTAAAGTGACTCGCTAAACGAGTAGCATAAATACCACCATGAATTTGGCCCTTGGTTCTGTTAAGGTGCAGACGACGTGCAATAATAGGCCCGAGGCTATAGGTGTTATCGCCTTAAAGTGCGTGACGTAAAATGGCGAAGTCAGGAGCACTGAGTGCACCGACTTTCTCTCTAGCAACTAAACACTTAGCAATGAATAGAGCAAAATAATGCACAACAGGAAACTGCAAACTAGTAGCAGTGACACTCGACATGCCTCTCTCATCTTCCACTGACAGAGTACGATAAAAGTCCTTGAACTCTACAGGCCTAGGCTCTCTTATTTCCCCGTCAGAAGGGATCAAGCATACATCGCAAAAATCAGTGAGTGGCATCTGACGGGTTTCAGCATATAAATTAAACTACACCTCAGGGGGGTTATTTCTACTCAGAAAATGAAAATTTTGCACAAAGGAATTTGTAAGGAGATGGTATTGTTCACACTCAGCTGCGATGAAGTCGGTGAGGCCAGCATCAGCAGCAAATTGTGCGAACTCTTGACGGATCCCGCTCCAACCATGAAGGGGTTATGCGGCCATTCGCACGTCCGCACCTCTGCTCTTCTTCGAGTATGGAGATCATTGTCTGATGATTCCCCAATGACTCCCTTAGAGCTCTTCTTGGAGACAAACTTCCTAAAGAAACTCATCTTATTCCTATGAATAAAATTGTGAAATTTTAGTCCACAAAATTTTTGTCAACAAAACTTCACAAGATTGATAGCAACTACTCATAAGGAGGCATAGAGGCTATATTGAGTATTCAAACTACTTAGAACTCTAAGAATTCAACATGCAAGCTCATCTACAGCAGCACCAAGAGTAGCTAATTATTCGAAATATAATCCACTAAAGAAAAACTAATTGGAGCAATGGAGGAGTCACATACCAAGTAGCAATCCCCCAAAACAGTTTCGAAAACGGAGCTTCGAGCAAAGAGATCGAAATCCGCGGGTTTGAGAGCAAGAACACGAGAGAGAGAGCAATGGTGATTTTTTTCTGGAGGTAGGTGATGACATGGGCTATAGAGATAAGTGAGGGGGCCCACATGGGGACCACAACCCACCAGGGCGCGCCTGGGGCTGCTGGCGTGCCCAGGTGGGTTGTGCCCACATGGTGCACCCCCTCTGATGTTATTTGTACTAAAAATTCAGAAATATTCAGAAAAAATTGTATTAAATTTTTAGGGCATTCTGAGAACTTTTATTTTTGGGTCATTTTTTATTGCACGGGAAATTCAGAAAACAGACAAAACATGGCATTTTATTTTATTTAAGTAAGAAAAATAGAAAACAAAAGTTGGGAGCAGAAGGTTGTGCTTACTAAATTCATCCACTTCATACGTCTCAAAAATGATCCATTAATAAGGTTGATCAAGTCTTATTAACAACCACCTTCGATTAGCATGAAACCGAAGAACTTTCATAAAACACTAAGTTACCTCAACGGGATATGCATGTCCCCAACACTAAGCATTTCATATTTCTTTTTGGCAGTAGGTAGAGGTAGTTGAAAACTTCCAATAGTGAGTGTCGGAGATTTTTCAATAACATTAATACCATTCACTTGGAATTGTTTCTTCGGAAAGTGCACCATATGTTCATTACCATTGATATGAAAAGTGACCTTGCTTTTATTGCAATCAATAACAGCCCCTACAGTATTCAAAAAGGGTCTACCAAGGATAATCGACATATCGTCCTCGGGCATCTCAAGTATAACAAAGTCAGTTAAGATAGTAACATTTGCAACAACAACGGGCACATCCTCACAAATACCGATAGGTATGGCAGTTGATTTGTCAGCCATTTGCAAAGATATTTCAGTAGGTGTGAGTTTATTCAAATCAAGTCTTTTATATAAAGAGAAAGGCATAACAGTAACACCACCTCCTAAATCACACAAAGCAGTTTTAACATAATATCTTTTGATGGAGCAAGGTATAGTTGGTATTCCTGGGTCTCCAAGTTTTTTAGGTACTCCATACTTAAAAGAGTAATTAGCAAGCATGGTGGAGATTTCAGCTTCCGGTATTTTTCTCTTATTAGCGATGATGTCTTTCATATATTTTGCATAAGGGGCCATCTTTAATATATCCGTCAAGTGAGTGCGCAAAAAGACTGGCCTAAGCATTTCAGCAAAGCGTTCAAATTCTTCATCATCTTTCTTCTTAGTTGATTTAGGTGGAAAGGGCATGGGTTTTTGAACCCATGGTTCTCTTTCTCTTCCATGTTTTCTAGCAACAAAGTCTCTTTTATCATATCTTTTATTTTTAGGTTGTGGTTTATCAAGATCAACAGCTGGTTCTATTTCAACATCATTATCTGGTTGTTTATCATTGTCTGGTTGAGTGTCTTCATGAACATCATCATTATCCTTTTTGAAAGGATCGATATAGTTGACTAGAGGGGGGGGTGAATAGGCAACTAACAATTTTTAGCTTTTCTTTACCAAATTAAACTTTGCATCAAAGTAGGTTGTCTAGAAATGCAACTAGGTGAGCAACCTATATGATGCAACAACAACAAGCATACAAGCAAGCAAGGAATACAACACACAAAGAAGCTTGCACAAGTAAAGGTAAGAGATAACCAAAAGTGGAGCCGGTGAAGACGAGGATGTGTTACCGAAGTTCCTTCCCTTTGAGAGGAAGTACGTCTCCGTTGGAGCGGTGTGGAGGCACAATGCTCCCCAAGAAGCCACTAGGGACACCGTATTCTCCTCACGCCCTCACACAATGCGAGATGCCGTGAATCCACTATTGGTGCCCTTGAAGGCGGCGACCGAACCTTTACAAACAAGGTTGGGGCTCTCTCCACAACCGAATTGGAGGCTCCCAACGAAACCACGGAGCTTCACCACAATGGAATATGGCTCCGAGGTGACCTCAACCGTCTAGGGTGCTCAAACACCCAAGAGTAACAAGATCCGCAAGGGATTAGTGGGGGGAATCAAATTTCTCTTGGTGGAAGTGTAGATCGGGGCCTCCTCAACCAATCCCTAGAAAATCAACAAGTTTGATTGGCTAGGGAGAGAGATCGGGCGAAAATGGAGCTTGGAGCAACAATGGAGCTTAGGGGAGTAGAGGTGGTGGACTTGGAGAAGAAGACTCCCCTTAAATAGTCAGAAGACAAATCCAACCGTTATCCACTAAAACAGCCCGCGACGTGCGGTACTACCGCAACAGACATGCGGTACTACCGCACGGCATTGCGGTACTACCGCCAGTCTGTGCGGTACTACCGCACCCACGGCAGAGGCCAGACGAAGCCCTGTTGCGTTGACGCAGCGAGCGGTACTACCCCGCGCCCTTGCGGTACTATCGCAAGGCAGGGTTCAACTAGGCTGGGAAGGCACGGACGAATAAAATTACATCCGTGGTTACTTCCGCTGAGTTTTGATCTATGCAAAAATCCGACACGGTACTACCGCATCCAGGGAGTGGTACTACCGCATAGGGCGCGGATGTAAAAAATTACATCCGCCCCTACTTCCGCGCGAGTAGCTGAGCTGGGCCAGACGTCACGGTACTACCGCGTCCGAGGAGCGGTACTACCGCAAGACTTTGCGGTACTACCACGTCCCGGTCCGGTACTACCGTGAGCATCTGCGGTACTACTGCTCCGTAGAGCAGTACTACCGCATGCCACAGCACAATCCCACTTGGAGTCCTTCATTTTGCAAAGACACGGATAACCGGTTGGTGCTCCAAAGGAACAATGGAAGGGTGGTGCAAAGGAATAGACGTGTACGTGTTGATTCCACCCTAACCTTTCCGAAGCGGACCCCCTCTTAATAGTACGGCTTTCCTATGACTCAAATCCACCGAAAAGAAACGAAGAGAAACGCCGTCTTTACTAGGCTCCGAGGGGCATCGAATCGTCTTGTGCCTAAACATGAGATATCTGAAATGCTCAATGCACACGATTAGTCCGCAAACGCATTGTCATCAATCACCAAAACCACATAGGGTGAAATATGCCCTTACAATCTCCCCCTTTTTGGTGGATTGATGACAACACGGGATTTGCACATAAGGGTACTAAAATAACATAAGCAAACCCACCATCCACAAAATATAGACAGGCTCCCCCTAGATGTGTGCACTCTATTTAAATGCTTTGGACTGCACGGCACACATACTAGGATCAACACTCCCCCTATATTTTATAGACAAGGCATTCCTTGCAACAATATAAATAATACTAAGCATGGAGGCAAGGCAATGCATATGAGCATAAAGTAAAGGGCACATGATAGCAAAGGCTCACGGACTACTAAGCATAAAAGACAATAAGATAAGCTTGAGTGCATATGTCTTACACCATATGAAAGTCTCCGGGACACACAAACACAAGCGCAAACCAAGGCAACACAAACGGAAGACCAACAAAACGAAGGCACAGAGACACGAACACGAAAGCAAATCCTACACTCTCTCCCCCTTTGGCATCGAGACACCAAAAAGGCAGAGAGGACACCTACGACACAGGTGGTAGCATCCTCTGCAGAGATCACTCAACATGCTCCTCATCAGACTCGGCAGCGGGAATGGGCTCCTCCTCTGACTCGGTCCACTGATAGCCTTGTTTCGCTATCCAGTCAGCCTCAGGAGTGATGTTCGTCTCTGAACCGCTCGACACGTGCTCGCCGAATGTCCTCAAGATCCTCTTGTCGCGCTGGCGAGCCTCCTTCTGAGCAACATGTGTCTTGTACTGCCCCTTGACCTGCATGCAGAACAGAGCCTTCATCTTTTTCTTCAGCCTCTTAGCCCAAGAGGGCTCAGTAGATGGAGGAGCATACCCCGCAGAACTGTCCTCAGCCTCCTCCTCCTCAAACTCGTCCTCATCAACATCCATCCGTGCAGCCTTGGCCTCAGCCCTGGTTGTGGTATTGGCCCACTTGTTCTTCTGGCGCAGCTTGATAGGCTCATGGAGAACCCAGTTGGGAGCAGAGAAGACTTCAGTCGGAAAGAGCTTCTCCCACGTCTTCGAGATCAAGAGGTGCAGATAAGGGCCATAGATGGGCACCTTGCGATTGTAGACCGCAAACCGAAGCTCAATCCACATGATATGAGAGATGTCCAGGGGCTGGGTAATTTGACGGCGCGCCTCCTCACAAAGAAGCAACATATCCACGAGATAAGCATGCACCTTATCCTTGTCGCCAATGCGCGGAAAGAGCGTGTTACGGAAGATCCGATGCATGACGTCCAGGAAGGGATTGAGCACCCATGACTGCGAGCCATTTGCCAACTTCTTCTCCACAAGGAACAGTTGAAGCTTGTTCTTGTTGGCGGACTCAGGATTGGCGTGTGGACGGACACCAACGGGCACATCGAGCCCCTCATCACGGACATGCAGCAGTTCCATGAATTCCTTCCAAGTGGCAGACATCCTCCTCCCATTAGTCATCCAAGTCAAAGTCCGCTCCCCATCTGTGTGGAAATGGACAGAAGCAAAGAACTGTGCCACGAGCTCCGCGTCAAAGTCCATGTGGAAAGTGATGAAGTCTTCAATGCCAAACTGCTCCACCAAGTCCAAGGCCTCACCAAAGTATGCCCGGTCCTTCCTCAGATGAGTCATATCAATCCACTGCATAGGAACATATATGTTGTGCTTTGACTTGATGACATCGATGTAAATGAGATTCTGCTGCTTGGTCCAGAACAACCCATTCCCTTTGAAAGTCTCACGAGGGTTCACATAGGGATTGATCCTCCTTCTAATAATGAACTCAGATAGAGGCATCTCATCCATGCCAAGACTTGGCTCCTTGAACCTGTTAGCGGTCTTCCTGACAGTGCGTTGTTGGGCATTGGAGCCCTCCGGTGCTTCTTGATTGCGAAGCCGCTTAGAGCTCGTGTTGCGGCTAGGATTCGAGCGACGGACATTGGAGCCATCACCTGTGACACACAACACAAAACACACGAGAATACGAGAAGGATCAATGCAAAGACCAAAGCCAACACAGACGAAACACGTAGAAATAAGATTGGGTAGTCGCACCAAGGTAGTTTAGATGGCATCGGTAGTACCTCACCACTAAGCGGGAATAAATGTTTACATCCGCTCTAGCCGTGGTAGTACTGCGCCGGGATGGCACGGTAGTACCACGCATAGAGCGGAAGTAAAATTTTACTCCCGCGCTACGAGCGGTAGTACCGCTCCAGAGGAACGGTAGTACCGCACGAGCCAGAGCGGTAGTACCGCACGGAATGCGCGGTAGTACCGCACGGATACAAAGAAGCATAGAACGGATCTGGGCACATCCGCAACTTTGGATCGGTACTACGGTCGATCAAAAATACCGTGAGGCAACATACCAAATAGCATCTCTATAGCACTACTACTCTCCTACATCCTCCTCTTGCAAAGACTTGGCCAAAAATCTCAAGAACAACATGCATCTCCCCAAAACCTAAAAGCGAAACTACGAGGCAAAAAGAGAGGGATTTGGGGAGAAACCTTGTTCCATGGCAAGAGGGCGAGGTGGGGATCGATCCCACCGGTCGGAATGCGAGGAGAGCGGCCGGAGACGGAGATTCGGCGAGGTCCTCCGGCGCCGTTCTTGGCAGGAGAGAGAGACGAGGTGGGGAAAAGGAGTTGAATAGGTATGGGGGAGTTGAAACTCCCCCTGCCCGCTCTTGACCCCCACCCGCTTGCGACGGCGCGGTAGTACCGCGGTCATCGCGGTAGTACCGCCCAGGCGGAAGTACCGCACACAGGGCGGTAGTATCGCTCTTCCAGCGGCAGTAAAAAAATACTGCCGCGATGGAAGCGGTAGTACCGTGCCGGGATGCAGCTGTGCATGCACAAGGCAACCCATCTCCTGCGGTAGTACTGTGGCTCAGCACGGTAGTACCGTAAACCCAAGACAGTGCAAGTTTCCAAAAAAACAGAAAAACATGGCCTATGCAATGCAACCTTCAAGCAACCGGACACGCGGAAGAGCACACACAAGAGGCAACTCAACCACAAACGCGACTCAAGGGAAGGCAAACGACAAAAAGGACCAACCAAACACGAAACACAACCTCTCCAAAGAGAGGGCGGTGGCCGTAGCCACCTATGTTTGAGTCAATTGGTATGGCACCGCGAAGAATTATCCTTGGGCCCATGACCAAAACTCGTCTTTGAAGCACAAGTACCATAAAAAATGGCTAATGTGAAAGAGTTGATCAATTTATGCATAAAGGGGGAGGGAGAGATCATTGAGAGAACAACACTCCTCCTATGTCCATGCCTCCACCTAAACAAGACATCAAGATGAGTATGGTGGGGTGTGCAAGGGTTCAAGCCACATTGCTCGAATCAATGATATTTAGCTCATGCCTTAACTCGCGAAATCTTGATTCATCCAAAGGCTTTGTGAAGATATCTGCAAGGTTATCATGAGTGTTGACATAGTTGAGCTCGATCTCCCCTCGCCTAATATGATCCCGGATAAAGTGATACCGAATCTCAATATGCTTCGTCTTGAAGTGTTGCACCGGGTTGAGAGAGATCTTGATGGCACTTTCATTGTCACACCAAAGAGGCACTTTGTCACAAATGACACCGTAATCCTTTAAAGTTTGCCTCATCCAAAGAAGTTGAGCACAACAACTACCGGCGGCCACATACTCCGCTTCGGTGGACGAGAGAGACACACAACTTTGCTTCTTAGAAGACCAACTCACCAAAGAGCAACCAAGAAATTGGCACCCTCCGGAGGTTGACTTCCTATCCACTTTGTCCCCCGCCCAATTCGAGTCTGAAAAGCCCACAAGATTGAAGTTTGCTCCTCTTGGGTACCATAAGCCAAAGTTTGGGGTATGAGCCAAATATCGAAAGATTCGCTTGACCGCCACAAAGTGGCTTTCCTTAGGTGCAGCTTGAAACCGTGCACAAATTCCCACACTCAACATGATATCCGGTCTAGATGCACAAAGGTAAAGTAAGGAGCCAATCATGGAGCGATATACCTTTTGATCCACCGCTTTACCATTGGGATCTATGTCAAGTTGGCATTTGACAGGCATTGGAGTGGAAGCCGGCTTGACATCACTTAGCTTGAATCTCTTGAGCATGTCTTGAGTGTATTTGTCTTGGTTGATGAATGTTCCTTCTCTTCTTTGCTTGATTTCGAACCCGAGAAAGAACTTTAACTCTCCCATCATGGACATCTTGAACTTTGAGGTCATGAGAGCGGCAAATTCCTCATTGAAAGCTTTGTTAGGGGAACCAAAGATAATATCATCAACATATAGTTGGCATACAAACAACTCCCCTTTGACCTTCTTAGTAAAAAGAGTGGGGTCGATTTTCCCAATTTCAAACCCACGATCTTGCAACAACTCGGTAAGGTGCTCATACCACGCACGTGGGGCTCGTTTAAGGCCATAGAGTGCCTTATCGAGTTGGTACACATGATCGGGGAAATAGGGATCCTCGAACCCCGGGGGTTGTTTGACATACACCAACTCATTAATAGGACCATTAAGAAAAGCACTCTTCACATCCATTTGTTGCAACTTGAAGTTATGATGAGAAGCATAAGCAATCAACAAACAAATAGATTCAAGGCGAGCAACGGGAGCAAAGGTTTCACCGTAGTCGATACCCTCGACTTGGGAGTAGCCTTGTGCTACCAAACGAGCCTTGTTGCGAACGATAATTCCATGAGCATCTTGCTTGTTCTTGAATATCCACTTGGTTCCAATGACATTATGGTTCCCCGATGGCCTTGGCACCAATCTCCACACCTTGTTATGCTCGAAGTTGTTGAGTTCTTCATGCATGGCATTGAGCCAATCCGGATCCTCGAGCGCCTCATAGACCTTTTGGGGCTCAACACAAGAGACAAACGCGTGATGTTCACAATAGTTTGCTAATTATCTACGAGTGCTTACCCCCTTTCTTAAGCTTCCAAGCACATTCTTCATGAGATGATCTTTGGTAGTGAGCTTGGAGGCAATCTTGGCGGCACGACGCTCCAATTCCTCCTCAAGAGAGAGTTGAGGAGCGGTAACTTGATCATCTTGAGCGTCGTCAAGAGCTTGTTCTTGATCTTGAGCTTGCTCTTCATCTTGAACTTGCTCGGTGGAGAGAACTTGACCTTGGGCATCACATGGTGGTTCACCACCATCTTGAGGTTGATCTTGCCCTTGATCTAGTTCATTTGGTTGAGGGCCTTCACTTTGTTCTTCGGAAGCATGTGGGTCTTGGATTGGTGATGGTTCCACTTGAGTGGAACATTGTCCTTCTCCTTTGGCCACAAGGGGTTCCTCAATGGGTAGGATATGACCAACACCCATTCTTCTTATGGCTTGGGGAGGAATTTCATCACCTATATCACAAGTACCACTTTGCTCCACTTGGGAGCCGTTATTCTCATCAAACTCTACGTTACACGTCTCCTCAATAAGTCCCGTGGACTTATTGAGGACACGGTAAGCATGAGAGTTTGTAGCATAACCAACAAATATGCCCTCATGAGCTCTAGCCTCAAATTTAGACAAACGAGCACCTTTCTTGAGAATGAAACACTTACACCCGAATACCCGGAAGTACTTGAGGTTAGGCTTGTTACCGGTGAGAATCTCATATGGAGTCTTGTTCAAGCCTTTGCGGAGATACAGCCGATTGGATGCATGACAAGCGGTGTTGATGGCTTCGGCCCAAAAGTTGTACGGAGACTTGAACTCCGCCATCATGGTTCTTGCCGCATCCATCAACGTCCGGTTCTTCCTCTCCGCTACACCATTTTGTTGAGGGGTGTAAGGTGCGGAATATTGATGCTTGATCCCCTCATCACTAAGAAACTCATCCAAGGTGTAGTTCTTGAACTCGGTGCCGTTGTCACTTCTTATCATCAAGATCTTTGCATTGTGTTGGCGTTGAGCTTCATTTGCAAAGTCGATGACGGTTTGTTGGGTCTCGCTCTTCCTCTTGAAGAAAAATACCCAAGTGAATCTTGAATAATCATCCACAATCACCAAGCAATACTTTCTACCCCCAAGACTATCGAAGGATGGAGGTCCAAAGAGATCCAAGTGAAGGAGCTCCAAGGGCCTCTTCAAGTAGATGATAGTCGTGGGAGGGTGAGCTTTCTCATGTAACTTTTCTTCGATACAAGCACTGCAAGCACGATCTTTGGCAAAACTAACATTTGTTAGTCCACGGACATGGTCCCCCTTGAGAAGACTTTGCAAAGATCTCATATTGACATGGGCTAAACGGCGATGCCAAAGCCAACCCACGTCAACTTTAGCCATTAGGCATGTCGCGGTCTTAGTGGGTCGCTCTGAAAAGTTAATCACATAAAGACCGTTCTCGACATGCCCAACAAAGGCTACTTTAAGAGTCTTGCTCCACAAGAGGGCCACGGTATCAATATCAAAGAAAGTGGCAAAGCCCATGAGTGCAAGTTGATGAACGGAAAGTAAATTGTATGCAAGGGACTCAACAAGCATGACTTTCTTGATCGTGAGATCATGAGAAATGACAACCTTGCCAAGACCCAATACCTTAGAAGACGAGGCATCACCCCACTCGACATTGGTGGGCATAGATGAAATCTTGTGCACGTCCACCACCAAGTCCTTGCTTCCGGTCATATGATTTGTGGCTCCACTATCGAGCAACCATGATCCCCCACCGGAAGCAAACACCTACAAGAGATCAATGCTTGGTTTTAGGTACCCATTTTGTAATGGGTCCTTTGATGTTAGTAACACTACTGGAATCTGCTACTTTGCCATCTGCCAGCTCTTTGCCGTCTGCTGGCAAACGGCAAAGAGGCTCTTTGCCGTCTACTTTGGGAAAACAGACGGCAAAGAGCTGGCTGATGGCAAAGAACCTGGTTGCCATCAGCCAATTCTTTGCCGTCTGCCAGCAGACGGCAAAGAATCTTTGCCATCTGCTGGCAGACGGCAAAGAGGTGGGTGGGGTCCAGCGCTGTAACGGCCCACCAGCCCCACCTCTTTGCCGTCTGCTAGCAGACGGCAAAGAATTTTGCCATCTGCTGGCAGACGGCAAAGAAGTGGGCTATTTTTTTTGCGGGTAAAAAAAAACTTAACTTTGTTGGGCGAGAGGAGAGGAACCCCCACCCACCGAAACCAGTCCGCTCCCCCGATCCAATCCCCCACATCGCGCCGCCACCCACCGCCCTCCCTCCACCCCCCCCCTCATACTTCGCCGCCGCCCGCCACCTTCCTTGGCCGCCGCACCCACCCCACCCTCTCCCCCTCCCCTCCCCCCCTCCCCTCGTCCCAAGAGAAGACAAGAAGGGAGATCGCGAGCGAGCAGGTCTAGCGGCGGTCATGGCGCGCTCAGATCCCCATGGTCGCCTAGGGCCTCTTCGACCTCGGTCTCGATGGTCCGTGCCAACCCAGGGGCGGCTAGATCGAGGATTCGCGCCGTCGACGAGATGCTCGCGCGCCGGCTGCTTCTGTTCCACGCCATGGAGTAGGAAGGACTAAAGAGACGCGAGAAAGGAGGAAGAGGCCGCCGGGGAGCAGGTGTTGACTCCACGGAGACGCTCCTCTTCCACTCCCCCGTCCTCTTCTCACCCCCAAGGTAACCCCTCCCTCCCCCCCTACCGTGGTCTCTCGAAAGAAATCTTAATGTCGTCCATCTCCTCCTAGGTTTGCTGACATCATCCGATTGACTCAGCCAGTGCATGGTGGAGACGCTGCGTGTGCCGCCCCATGGCCTCTCTGTCGCATCACATAGAAAAATTGGGGCTCCACGGCTCCAATATAGGTGCTGCAATGGTTAGTTTAAATGAGCCATCGGCGTTAGTGTGGCCAGAACCAAGTACTCTGTTTGAAACAAGTTTCGCCCATCTCAAGTAGCATGTGTTCTTTTCATTCATGTTTGATCCATGTGTTAATTCCGAAATAGGTGAGATCACTCGGTCTTTTCGTAGAAGAGAATTGAAGTTTATGAGCATATAGGTCTTCCACACAATTTTTAGGGGCCTTCGGTTCTCTACCTGGTAGGTGTCATTCCTAACATTGTTAATCTTGAGCTCTTATCGTTCAATTCTATCAGATGTTTAGTTGTATGGTGCAATTATTGTTGTCAGTGCTTCGGAAAAAATATGTGAAGTTAGGATTTGAGATTTTTTTCCGCTTAGATATGGGTCATGCATGTACCGAGAAACTATTACAATAAATAAAAACTTATAGTACGTTAGAGCTTTGGCCTTCTATTCAATCGGTCAACTTTTTTTAGTTTGCGTAATCACACTTAAGATCAATAATATGTCGGATTCTTGGTACCTTTCAGTTCATGAAAGCAGTTATCTCCTATCTTCCTTTCATGCAGGTAACAACTCATTCGTCAATGAACATGGAAGTAAATTTAGATCTTTCTGCTGGCCAACTCTTTAGGATGCATGCGAAGCTCTGACTTATATAATGTGTTTGTGTCTTTCCTTAGTTATGTGGTTCACGTAATTTGTGGACCCTCGACTCTTCAAAAATAACGTTCCATATTGGCTTCTATTGGCATTCAGTGAGGAGATGTATCTGAGTAGCTGTAGCTACTGAAACTAGAGTACGAACACTAATTTGATCAGGAGAGGTTAGATTTTAGTATAATATATAGTTAGACTGTATTTGGTGCAAATGACATGATGTAGAAAATGACATGATGTAGAAAAATTAATTAGTAGTTAAATTCAAAATTCACGTAATTGAAAGAATTACAAATCTTGATCCAAATTTTCGTTTGTATCCCAGTTTTGCTGAATGAAAATATCCTCGATATTGGTATCTTTTTTTTGGAATCACGTGATATTGGTGATGTAGTTTATTTGCTGTGTATGCTTGCTTAGTTGTTTATTTTGCCCAAGTGCTTGTGAGTGCTTTGTACTTATGTACTGGATTATACCCAAGTGTTGTGGGTGCTTATGTACTGGATGTAGTCCTTTTAATTACTGATTCATATGCCATGGGAATTTATATTCCTTGCTGTTTATGTCTGGTGTTAAATCCGCTCCATTGCAATCTGGCCATGTATGGATGGTTTGGTACAGTTTGACATGGATGAGTATACGTACACATGTGCTCCACTTTTAGTTCTTCTTCTTGTGTTGCTGCACTTAGTCTAGAGATACAACATTAGTTAGATCCATGGATGGATGGATCAACACATACAGCTAGCAGTGCTAGCAACAACAACAAAATAACCTTGTGATTGATTCTGTTGACGCTAGCATGCTCTGTTAGTTTTAGAGCCCAACCATGGACTGTACATACTAAGCTAGCTCAAGCACACACACAGGCATCTTGATTGCTTTCTGTAGATACTAGCAGCAGCACGTGTGTCTCCTATACTAGCTTGCTTAATTTCTGTACTAGATCAACAACACTAGCTCTTACTTGTTTGTTAGATTCAGAGCAGCAGGCATCCTTTGTGGACGATGACGACAACCAGGGCATCCACCGCCACGACGACGCCCCGCACATGGTCTAATTAAGATCACTTTGAAAATCAGGATCTCAACTAAGATTGTCTTGATCTCAAGTGCTGGCTCCTACAGCATTGCATTTCACCAAGTGAAATGCTACATTTCTACTCCTAACCCATTCTCTCTTTCTTAGTGTTTTTGTTATGCAGGTTGGAAGAAAAGAAGAAGATCCAGAGAAGATCTTAGTAATAAGATAGTTTTTAGGAAAATAGATATTTAGTTTTAGGTCATTTCTTGTAATTTCCGAAATGTAAATTTAATTACTTAATCATTTCTGATTCTTTATAATATGACTTTGTATTACCTATTCCAATTATTAATAAAGTTTTTAATTTACATGTGTTCATGACTATTGGTAATATGTGTTGGATATGCTATATTGGTCATATATATAATTTTCTGTGAAAATAAATTGATATAAGAGAAAACAGGGGCTATATAGCCACTTTGGCCTATTTGGCCTCTTTGTCGTCTGCCAGCAGACGGCAAAGAGCTCTTGCTTCTTTGCCGTCTGCCAGCGGACGGCAAAGAAGCAAGGTCTTTGTCGTCCGCTAGCAGACGGCAAAGAAGCAAGGTCTTTGCCGTCCGCTAGCAGACGGCAAAGTGGCCTTTGCCGGTAGTCGTTCAGCCGGAGTGTTGGCCGTCTGCTGGCGGACGGCAAAGGCTTTGCCGTCCGCCAAGCATGCCTTTGCCGTCTGCTATGGCAGACGGCAAAGCAGCAGATTCCAGTAGTGTAACAAGGGTCTTAGGAACCCAAATAGACCATTCAATATACTCATAAGGAGAACCAACAAATTTGGCATAAACATGCCCATCACTAGCACGGCATAGCACATAAGAAGGGTTAAAGTCGCCGGCTTTGTTGGAAGGGGTGGCATTGCCCGTCTTGACACCACCACCCTTCACATTGTTCTTCTCCTTAGAAGCACCCTCTCCCTCCTTCACAAAGGTTTGCTTGAGAGGGGGGGTTGTTTGTCCTTGTCATTCTTCTTCTTGTTCTTGGACTTGGGTGCAAACCCAATTCCCTCCTTGCTCACAACTTCCTTTTGGTTGCTCAAAAGGTCGTTGAGGTTCTTCTCACCTTGTATGCAAGACACAAGGCCTTTCTCAAGTTGCTCCTTCAACTTGGCATTCTCCTCCACAAGATGCACATGCTCACAACACGGGTTAGTAGCATTTGCATTATCAATTAAAACCATGTGAGGAAAAGTGGCTTTCTCCTTGGTTAGCTTTACTTGGAGTTGATCATGAGACTCTTTGAGGTTAGCATGAGCACTCTTCAAGGCCTTGTGAGCCTTGTCAAGTATATCCAACTCCTCCTTGAGTCTAGCATGGTCAACCCCAAGTTTAGCCTTCTCGGAATTGAGCACACGAGATACAACAAGAGCATGATCAAGATCTTTCTTTAATTTAGCATGATCATCATTGTGTGACTCCTCAAGAGCCAAACGATGATCACGCTCTTCCTCAAGTGCATTCGAGAGATCCGATATCTCATCGGCATAGTCACGACTATGCCCTTCCATCTTAGAGATGGTTTCTTCATGAGCCTCGATCAAGTCATTGGCTTCACCAAGTTGTTCCAAGAGAGCAACAAAGTGCTTCTTGGATTTACCCTTGAGCTTACTCATAAAAGACTCAAATTCATTTTCTTCCTCATTAGACCCCTCACTTTCATCAATGCAATCCGTCAAGGAAGGATTAGTAATGATGGTAGTTTTGATGTTGGGGGTTACCTTGTTGGTGGCTTTAGCCATGAGGCACTTGGCGGTGATGTTCTCATTGGGTGAGTCGAAGAGGGACACCCGTGGAGTTGTCGCAATGGCAACGGAGGCCATGGCAACCGTCTCACCGTCTTCATCATCATCATCATCCTCATTGTACTCTTCTTGTGCCACCAACCCCTTGGGAGGAGTCTTCTTGGTGAAGTTGTTCTTGTTGGGAAAGGACTTGACCTTGTCTTTTCGGATGAGCTTGCCACCATTGTCTTCCCTCTTCTCATATGGGCACTCCGCAACAAAATGGCTCACATTGCCACAATTGTAGCATGTCCTCACACGTTGCTTGCCCTTAGCGCCACTTGAGTTGTTCTTGTTGAAGTTGGGCCTTGAGATCTTCTTGCTCCAAAATTGCCTTGAAGCGAGAGCCATGTGCTCATGATAAGCATATTTTGTATCTTCGGGGTTACTCTCCTCTTCTTCCTCTTCATCCTCTTCTTCCACACTCGCCTTGGCCTTCAAAGTGAGGTTGGGTTTCTTTACTCGTTGAGAGCGTAACACCGCATTGTCGGCGGTCTTGTCCAAGATTCTCATAGCAACAAACTCATCCAACACCTCACTTGAGGACAAGGTATGGAAGTCCGGCCTTTGACGGATGACGGATGACATGGCCTTATGGTAGGGCATCATGGCCTTGAGAAACTTGCGCTTGATCCAATTGTCATCCGTATCCTTGCTCCCATGATCTCGGAGTGAGACCGCGAGAGTAGTTAATCTCTGGTAGAGCTCACGAGGTTCTTCATCTTCATTCATCGCAAACTCATCGACTTCATCTTGCACCACTTCATAGTTGGAGCGTTGAATGCTTGCGCTTCCCTTATAAATGGAAACAACATGTTGCCATGCTTCCTTGGCCACGGTGAAGGGTCGGAGGTGCGCAATATCTTCGGGAGGGATTGCATCTTGGATAATGAAGAGGGCGGACTCGTTGAATTGATGATCCGCGGCTTCTCTTGGAGTGAGGTTGCTTGGGTCATGCGGGTAGAAACCTTGCTCAATAATTCTCCAAAGATTAGTAGAACTATGATTTAAATGACGTTTAAAACGGTGGACCCAAGAGGCAAAATCCTCATTTTTCACAAACTTAGGAGGAGGACCAACATGATTCAAATGAGTGGAGGGAACCGGTCCTCCATAAGTAAGAGGTGGTTCAACATGGGCAAAGATGCCACTTCCATTTCTACCACTAGGCATAGGAGCATGCTCACTACTAGCTTCCCCCTTTTTGGAGTTAGCATCCGTCACCTTGTTGGCGGGATCAACCACTTCCAAGGGTTCGGTGGACACTTTAAGACCATCAAGAAACTCCTTAAACATGCCTTTAACCTCGCTGTCAAGGAGGTTTTCAATGTGTCCAAAGCCACATTGAACTCCTCACGAGAGACCGAAGATCCCCCATCGGCCGTAGACGAGGATGGATTCACACCGGGGTGCTCCTCCCCACCGTCTACGGTGTCAACCATACTCTTCGGACGGTAAAGTCCTTAATAAAGAGACGAGGCTCTGATACCAATTGAAAGGATCGATATAGTTGAGTAGAGGGGGGGTGAATAGGCAACTAACAATTTTTAGCTTTTCTTTACCAAATTAAACTTTGCATCAAAGTAGGTTGTCTAGAAATGCAACTAGGTGAGCAACCTATATGATGCAACAACAACAAGCATACAAGCAAGCAAGGAATACAACACACAAAGAAGCTTGCACAAGTAAAGGTAAGAGATAACCAAAAGTGGAGCCGGTGAAGACGAGGATGTGTTACCGAAGTTCCTTCCCTTTGAGAGGAAGTATGTCTCCGTTGGAGCGGTGTGGAGGCACAATGCTCCCCAAGAAGCCACTAGGGCCACCGTATTCTCCTCACCCCCTCACACAATGCGAGATTCCGTGAATCCACTATTGGTGCCCTTGAAGGCGGCGACCGAACCTTTACAAACAAGGTTGGGGCTCTCTCCACAACCGAATTGGAGGCTCCCAACGAAACCACGGAGCTTCACCACAATGGAATATGGCTCCGAGGTGACCTCAACCGTCTAGGGTGCTCAAACACCCAAGAGTAACAAGATCCGCAAGGGATTAGTGGGGGGAATCAAATTTCTCTTGGTGGAAGTGTAGATCGGGGCCTCCTCAACCAATCCCTAGAAAATCAACAAGTTTGATTGGCTAGGGAGAGAGATCGGGCGAAAATGGAGCTTGGAGCAACAATGGAGCTTAGGGGAGTAGAGGTGGTGGACTTGGAGAAGAAGACTCCCCTTAAATAGTCAGAAGACAAATCCAACCGTTATCCACTAAAACAGCCCGCGACGTGCGGTACTACCGCAACAGACATGCGGTACTACCGCACGGCATTGCGGTAATACCGCCAGTCTGTGCGGTACTACCGCACCCACGACAGAGGCCAGACGAAGCCCTGTTGCATTGACGCAGCGAGCGGTAGAACCGCCGGAGCGGTACTACCGCGCGCCCTTGCGGTACTACCGCAAGGCAGGGTTCAACTAGGCTGGGAAGGCACGAACGAATAAAATTACATCCGTGGCTACTTTCGCTGAGTTTTGATCTGTGCAAAAATCCGACACGGTACTACCGCATCCAAGGAGCGGTACTACCGCATAGGGCGCGGATGTAAAAAATTACATCCGCCCCTACTTCCGCGCGAGTAGCTGAGCTGGGCCAGACGTCACGGTACTACCGCGTCCGAGGAGCGGTACTACCGCAAGACTTTGCGGTACTACCGCGTCCCGGTCCGGTACTACCGTGAGCATCTGCGGTACTACTGCTCCGTAGAGCAGTACTACCGCATGCCACAGCACAATCCCACTTGGAGTCCTTCATTTTGCAAAGACACGGATAACCGGTTGGTGCTCCAAAGGAACAATGGAAGGGTGGTGCAAAGGAATAGACGTGTACGTGTTGATTCCACCCTAACCTTTCCGAAGCGGACCCCCTCTTAATAGTACGGCTTTCCTATGACTCAAATCCACCGAAAAGAAACGAAGAGAAACACCGTCTTTACTAGGCTCCGAGGGGCATCGAATCGTCTTGTGCCTAAACATGAGATATCTGAAATGCTCAATGCACACGATTAGTCCGCAAACGCATTGTCATCAATCACCAAAACCACATAGGGTGAAATATGCCCTTACACTTTTCATTATCACTAGATGAGTGTTCATTACCAAATTGAGTTTCAGCATCAGAAACAGAAACATCATTATCATTATCAGGAGGTTTTTCTACTTCAGGTTCACTAGAGGCATGCAAAGTCCTATCATTTTTCTTTTTCTTCTTCTTTTTAGAAGGACTAGGTGCATCAGTGTTAATTCTCTGAGAGTCTTGTTCAATTCTTTTAGGGTGACCCTCAGGATAAAGTAGTTCCTGAGTCATTTTACCTCCTCTACTTGCTACTCTAACAGCAAAGTCATTTATATTATTATTCATTTCATCAAGCAACTCTCTCTGAGATTTAGCAACTTGTTCTAGTTGAGTTTGAACCATAGAATCATGTTTTCCTACACCTCTAACATCATTGGATATTCTAAATAACAAGTCACTCAAGCGAGCAATCATATTGGAATTGTATTTCAATTGTTTCAGAACATTTTCATTGAAGTGATCTTGTTTTCTAATGTAGTTGTCAAACTCATAAGGACATTGACTAGGATGCTTATTGTAAGGGATGTCACTTTCATCAAATTTCATTAAAGAGTTTACCTCTACCACCTTCGGTGGTGGTGTGTCAAGTCCATGTATTTCTTCAATAGGAGGTAGATTTTTAACATCCTCTGCTTTAATACCTTTTTCCTTCATACTTTTCTTTGCCTCTTGCATATCTTCAGGACTTAGATATAAGATACCCCTCTTCTTCGGAGTGGGTTTAGGAGGTGGTTCAGGAAGAGTCCAATCATCATAATTTTTCAATATATTATTCAATAATTTCTGAGCTTGTTCAACAGTTCGTTCCCTGAAAACACAACCAGCACAACTATCTAGGAAGTCCCTAGAAGCATCGGTTAGTCCATTATAGAAGATATCAAGTATTTCATTTTTCTTAAGAGGATGATCAGGCAAAGCATTAAGCAATTGGAGAAGCCTCCCCCAAGCTTGTGGGAGACTCTCTTCTTTAATGTGCACAAAGTTAAATATTTCCTGTAAGGCTGCTTATTTCTTATGAGCAGGAAAATATTTTTCAGAGAAGTAGTAAATCATATCCGGGGGACTACGCACACAACCAGGAGCAAGAGTATTGTACCATATCTTAGCATCACCCTTTAATGAGAATGGAAATAATTTGAGAATATAGTAGTAGCGAATCTTCTCATCATGAGCAAAAAGGGCGGCTATATCATTTAATTTAGTGAGATGTGCCACAACAGTTTTAGTCTCATAGCCATGGAAAGGATCAGATTCAACCAAAGTAATTAACTCTGGGTCGACAGAGAATTCATAATCCTTATCATCAACAAAGATACGTGAAGTAGCAAACTTAGGGTCACATTTCATTCTAGCATTCAAAGATTTTTCTTTTAGTTTGCATAGTAATTTCTTAAGATCATCTCTATCATTGCAAGCAAGAAAATCTCTAGCTGTCTCCTCATCCATAACATAACCTTCAGGTATCTTAGGCAATTCATATCTAGGAGAGCTAGGCCTAATAGGTGTTTCAAGATTTTTAGTTTCAAGTACTTCATCAGTTTCAATAATTTCATCAGTTTCAGCATTCTCAATATCTTTAGCTCTAGCAATTTGTTCATCAAGAAATTCACCTAGTGGCATATTATCATCAAGCAAGGTACTAGCATCATCATGAGTAGCATTTATAGTAGAAGTAGCATCATCAATAACTTGCGACATATCAGGATTAATAGCATGTGGTGGTGTTGCAAGTCTACTCAAAATAGAAGGTGAATCAAGTGCAGAGTGTGATGGCAGTTCCTTACCTCCCCTCGTCTTAGAGGGAAAAATCTTAGTCTTGGTATCCTTCAGATTCTTCATAGTGATAAATAGATAATAATCAACAAATATAGCTATGCTCCCCGGCAATAGCGACAGAAAAAGGTCTTGTTAACCCACAAATATAGGGGATCGCAACAATTTTCGAGGGTAGAGTATTCAACCCAAATTTATAGATTCGACACAAGGGGAGCCAAAGAATACTTGTAAGTATTAGTAGTTGAGTTGTCAATTCAACCACACCTGGAGATTAATTATCTGCAGCAATATGATCAGTAGCACAGTAATATGATAGTTTTGATGGCAGTAATGATAGTAACAATAATGGTAACAGTGATAGCAATGATTTTGTAGCAGTTGTAACAGTAACAGCAACACTAGTAACTTAGCAAGAACAATATATGGAAAATTCGTAGGCATTGGATCGGTGATTTCGTTGGATGATATTCATCATGTAATAGTCATAACCTAGGGCGATACGGCACTAGCTCCAGTTCATAAATATAATGTAAGCATGTATTCCGTAAATAGTCATACGTGCTTATGGAAAGAACTTGCATGCCATCTTTTGCCCTACCCTCCCGTGGCAGCGGGGTCCATAAGGAAACTAAGGGATATTAAGGCCTCCTTTTAATAGAGAACCGGAACAAAGCATTAACACATAGTGAATACATGAACTCCTCAAACTACGGTCATCACCGGAAAGTATCCCGATTACTGTCACACCGGGTTTACGGATCATAACACGTAATAGGTGAATATGACTTGCAAGATCGGATCTAGAACATAGATATAATGGTGATAACATAAACGGTTCAGATCTGAAATCATGGCACCCGGGCCCAAAGTGATAAGCATTAAGCATGGCAAAGTCATAACAACATCAATCTCAGAACATAATGGATACTAGGGATCAAGCCCTAGCAAAACTAACTCGATTACATGATGAATCTCATCCAACTCCTCACCGATCAGCGAGCCTTCGAAAGAATTACTCACTCCCGGTGGGGAGCATCATGGAATTGGCGATGGAGAAGGGTTGGTGATGACGAAGATCGAAGATCCCCCTCTCCGGAGCCCCGAACGGGCTCCAGATCTAGCCTCCCGACGAAGAACAGGAGGTGGCGGCGGCTCCGTATCGTGAAACATGATAATTCTTTCTCCCTGATTGTTTTCTCCAAAAATAGGATTTTATAGGGTCGGAGTCAGGGTCTGCGGGGCCACCAGGTGGGCACAACCCACCTGGGCGCGCCTGGAGTGGGGGCGTGCCCTGGTGGGTTGTGCTCACCCAGGGGGCCCCCTCCGGTGGTTCTTGGCTCCAATATTTTTCTTTTATTCCATAAAAATTCTCCAAAAAGTTTTGTTCCGTTTCGATATCTTTTATTTCTGCACAAAAACAACACCATGGTAGTTCTGCAGAAAACAGCGTCAATCCGGGTTAGTTTCATTCAAATCATGCAAATTAGAGTCCAAAACAAGAGCAAAAGCGTTAGGAAAAGTAGATACGCCAGAGACGTATCAGGGACGAAGATGTCCCTAGTGCTAGCGGGGTTTCCAACAAATAGTTGGGCCATCAATCCTTCGGCGATCCGCAGCGGAACTCTCAATGAAAGCAGCAATGTCGGTGTCAAAACCGGCGGATCTCGGGTAGGGGGTCCCGAGCTGTGGATCTAGAATCAATGGGGAACAAGGGACGAAGAACATGGTGTTTACCCAGGTTCGGGCCCTCTCTAAGAGGTAAAACCCTACGTCCTGCTTGATTGTATTTGATGTGTATGATATGGTTACAGAGTCGACACTACAAAAAAAAGACACATCCATGACATTTTGGGCCGAACGAAAAAAAATCTGTCATGCTTATGACACTTCTATGACGATAATTGTGACAAAACCCGGTATCATCATAGATATGGTGGGCTCCTACTTCTATGACAAAAAATCATGACAGAAAATAGGCTTTTCGTCCTGGGCGGGCCGGAGACACACCTGCATGACATTCTTTGGGCCGTCCATGACGGAAAAAATCGTGGTAGAAGAGAGGGCGAGGAAAATTTCGGGGAGTTCTTGGTTACGGTGGGTGGTCGGGGCCGGGCGATGCACGGAGGGATTGCCCGTTTTTCTCGTACATGTACGCGCATGTGTGCGAGACGTTGGGCTCTAACTGAACCTGAGCGAGGCGTTCGCTTACTGAACCCGAGCGATTGCACTAGCTATGTTACTGAACCCGAGCGATTGCACTAGCTATGTTACTGAACCCGAGCGATCAATCCCTTGGCTGTTAACTGAACCCGAGCGATCGATCGCTGCTGCTGCTGCTGCTTACTGAAGCCGATTGAACTTGCTGCCTCTTGATGAACAGTGAACGTGGGGGTTGCGGTTGAACGAGTCGAGACGTACGTGGTTGGGGTTGGATGAATAGTTCTCGGTGGGGGTTGGATGAACAGTTCCCGGTGGGGGTTGGATGAACAGGACCCCGTGGTAGTATATAGGCCATTGCCGCTGGATGAATAGGACCCCGAGAGGAGGCCGCCACAACCGAGCTGGTTGGGGGTGGATGAATAGGACCCCGTGGAGGGCTGGTTGAATAGTAGCCCGTGGATGAACAGTAGCTGGTGGAGGCAGGAGGAAGTCACGGTGGATGAACAGTGCAGGTGGAGGCTGAAGGAAGTCGACGGTGGGTGAACCGTAGCCCGTGGAGTCCTGTTTCGCGATACGCCACACCCTCCGATGAACAGGACCCCCGTTTCGACCGTAGTGCTCCAACACAAGTCCGTTTCCTCCGTTTTGCGGTACGCCACACCCCTCCCGATGAACAGGACCCCCGTTTCGACCGTAGCTAGTCGAACAAAAGGTCGTTTCCTCCGTACCGCGGTACGCCAGACCCCGTTTCGGCTGTTCCGTCCAAGCCGGTTGGCTCCCGTTGAACATGACGCATTTTGACCCAGTCTGTTGCCTCCCGATGAACAGGACGCTGTTTCTCCGTTCCGACCCAGCCGGTTGGCTGCCCGATGAACAGGACGCCGTTGCTGCCGTCCGTTGCCTCTCCATGTACACGAGCCCTGGCCGTACGTATGCACAAGTACGCGTTCGAGACCCCGCCTGTATGTACGTACGTGGCCGTATTTTTTGGCATGTGGTTGTACGTACGTGTACATGGTTTAGAAGGGACTGCCTGAACTGCTACGTCGGGGGGCTCTACTACTACACGTGCCGCTGCTTGCTCAGCCATGGTTCATCGTTGCAGAGAGACCGATCGACCAGTATGTACGTACACGTTCATGACAACGCTACGTATGCTTTGACAGGGTGGGTCCCAGCTGTCAGGGAGGATAAGGATGCACTTCCTTGCGTGCGAAGTTATTGATGGTGGGTCCGAGCTGTCAGGGGGAGGATTCATTTTTTTCGTGCCTAATATGGAGGCACTTTCCTTGCGTCCGAAGATATAGCTGGTGGGTCCCAGCTGTTAGGGGGGAAAACATTTTTTCGCAAAATACAGATAAGCCAAAATACAGAGGCCCTTCCGGTAGGTCCCTGCTGTCAGGTGGAGGAATCATTATTTTGCGCGTAATAAGGAGGCACTTCCTTGCTGCGGCCATGGACCCAGCTGTCATCCTCTCCACGTACAGTCCTCTTCCGATGTACGTCGTTCCTTGACCACGTTGACCACGCCGCGCCGAGAGCACCAAGGCGGTGGACGTCGGCGAGGCCTAGGAAGGGAATGACCCGAAGCCGGGGAAGACTCGGCAGTTGTTTCCCATGCGGAGGGGCGTACGAGGGTTTACTGATTGGGCTGCAGTGTGAGGCTGCCATCGCTGGAGAATAACAACAGGTCTAGGTGAGTACAGGGATGGCCAGGCCAACGATGGGAGTAGGGTGGGGCGGTGAGGCCTGTGCGGCAGCAGAGCCGGCCACGGGAGGCAGGAGCAGGCGGCATGACCGGCGCTGGTTTGGGTGGCTGGAGCAAGAAGACCAGAGGTTGAAGAAGCACTACGGCCGTTGGATGGACATCGTACGGTCACTGGAGCTAGAATCGTTCATATTGACTAAGTTGACAAAGCCCTCCGTCCGCGTCAACTTAGTAGGCCCACAAGTCAGCCTCCAACTATGGTGGGTCCCAGATAGCAGGGGGAGTATTCATTTTTTTGTGCGTAATAAGGAGGCACTTCCTTGCGTGCGAAGATATAGTTGGTGGGTCCGAGCTGTCAGCGGGAGGAGCATTTTTTTCACGAAATACAGAGGCCCTTCCGGTGGGTCCCTGCTGTGAGGTGAAGGAATCATTATTTTGCGCGTAATAAGGAGGCACTTCCTTGCGTGCGGGCCATGGACCCAGCTGTCAACCTCTCCATGTACAGTCCTCTTCCGATGGATGTCGTTCATTGACCACGTTGACCACGCCGCGCCGAGAGCACCAGCAGGTGGACGACGGCGAGGACTAGGAAGGGAACGACCCGAAGCCGGGGAAGACTCGGCAGTGGTTGCCCACGCGGTGGGGAGTACGAGGGTTTACTGGTTCGGCTGCCGTCGCCGGAAAATAATAGGAGGTGTGGGTGACTAGAGGAATGGTCTGGCTAGCGGTGGAGTAGGGTGGGGCGGTGCGGCCTACGCGGCAGCACATCCGGCCATGGGACGAGGGAGCAGGCAGTCCCGCCGGCACTGGTTTGAGTGGCTGGAGCAGGAAGAGCAGAGATTGAAGAAGCACGACGGCCGTTGGATGGACATCCAACAGTCACTGCTCTCGTGTGTTGACTAAGTTGACACGGCCTTGCATGCGTGTCAACCTTTTTTTTAGGAAAGCGTACGCGTCAACCTATAGTAGGCGCACAAGTCAGCCTCAAATATGTGGAAAATAGCATACACCCCATCTGCCATTATTTCTAATAATTTACAGCCCATTTGCTAATTCTTAAGGATTTTTTTGGAGCCCATATTCTTTTTGTTAGCATTACAGCCCATATTGTGGCCACGGTTAAAAATTTCTATGAAATTTTGCATATTTCGGTGCGGTCCGAACTGTTTTTAATCCCGAAATTTCAAGTCAAGTTCAAACTAATTTAAAAATAATAAATTTATATCAATTTAAAATCCAACATAATTTTCCCTGCAAAAAAACAATTAAATTCAAAATGTCAAAATCTTTAAAAAACGATATTTGAAACTAATTGCCGGTTTGCTGTGTTTATAAATTTACATCCCATTTCTTACTACTTCATTTTCTGGGCAAGCGAATACATTGCTCTCGTCTTAGATTTGCAGCCCAGCAGGGCTGAGAAAGCAAGTAGGCCTCCGTTGGGTATTTCTTTAAAAAAAGTAGAACTGGGCTAGCCATTTTCAGCAAGAAAAAAACACAACTGGGCTCATCATGTGGTAAACATAAAATAAAATCCTGGCTAGGCGGGCCACAGCCCCCGCACAGCCCCGTTGTTACCCTGATCCGCCTCTAAAACAAGTATAAATAACAATTGCTTGTTCCTAAAAAAAGTAAATAACAACTGCGCGACCAGCTGGGTCCCTGGTGTCAGCCGCTCATTGTGTAATTCTCTCGTTTATTGACTACGTTGACAATGGCGTGGGCCCCAGATGTACAACCATTAGGAGGAACCATTTTTTGGGCTTGTAATAACAAGGCACTTGCTTGCATACTGCCATGAACCCTGGTGGGTCCCTACTATCATCCTCTCCATGTACAGTCATCCCCTTGTTCCTCTCGGTTGTTGACGACGTTGACAATGCCAGATGGCGGCGCACCGCGCACGGCGAGCGAACCAAGGCAGAGGACGATGGCGAGGCCTCGAACGGAATGAACAGGAGCCATGGAAGATGCGCCAGTCTATTCACAGGCGGAGGGGAGTACGAGGGTTGACTGGTTCGGGTGCGGGTGTGTGTTGGGGCTGACGTCACCGGAGAATAACATGACATGTGGGGGAATAGAGGGAGGGACTGGCCAATGTTTGAGGATACGGTAGGGCGGCGGAGGCGCAGCCAGCCGTGGGAGGTGGGAGCAGGCGGAACCGACGGGGTGGTTAGGTTTGGGCGGCTGGAGGAAAAAGACAAGAGATAGAAGATACACGACAGATGTTGGATGTCAATCCAACGGCTGGTAGGCAGAATCGTTTGTTGAGTAGTAATTAAGTCGACACCACTTTGGATAGGCTTTTTCCTCGTGGGTCCCCAATGTCAGAATCCAAATCTGTCACGGTCATGCAGCCTTTCTTATGAAAATTTACAGCCCATTTGGTGTGCTAGTTCAAAATAAGTTTGTGGGTGCTGGTGGGGGCTAATCACTTGGGTTCTGTAATGCACAGTGAGCTCAAGCAGCCGGCCAGAGTGATGTTATTTCCCTTGGTTGGGATTTGTTACAATATTTCACTCTTAATTAAACAAATTGCAAGCCATTTGCCTTGTTTCAAAGAAAATATGACAGTCACAGCCGAGTTGAAAAGGGCAACAACATCTAACACCGGCTTACAAACTGTACAAAAGCACAAGGGTTAATTGTTCATCAGGTTTAGACAAAACCCAGATTGAAAAGGGCAACAACATCTAACTCCAGCACTATTTTCGGCAGTCACAGTCAAATGGATCGGTCAGGTCCATAGAATGAACATCCTGGGTCATAAAATTTACTGGATTATGACCACAAGATGTTGTAAATAGAAGCCCGGCATGTTCAGAAGCCCTTTTGTCCACCTGAAACTCCTTTTTTTGCTCTTCGACATACCCATCTGTCAAAACCATGCTGCTGATAAACTTAAGCCTGATGGACAATAGTAACCTCACATTCAGCAGGAAGAATGTGACAAATCTAGTGTTTGCATGGTTGGCTACATATCGTTCCAGCGTTATTGTCTTCAATCGAATGTCATGAGAAGTGAGAAAATCCCGGTGCTTACGAATCCACCGATTGGTTATAACTTTCTTACCCTGTCCTGTTGCCTAAATAGACATAAAGATTGAAAACAGTTAAGGTCTAAAAAAAGAGTGTCGAAAGAGCAACAACTGAATGGTTAATTCTAGTACACTATATGCGGGCTTCCAATGTGCGTGAAATTATCACCTTTATATACAACTTCTCCAGACATGGAAAGCATTGCAGCAAGCCAATAATCTTGTTCAGATCAAAACTATTCATTTGGATATATAAGATCTTGACAGAATCCAGCACCATTGATAGGCTATCCATGGAGAAACTCTTCATTGAGCATAGAACATAATATTAGTACAAAATTTGAACTCCAAGATGATATAGAACTTATGCACAGAAATTTAAAATGCAGCTTATGATTACAACTATAGATGATAATATACAGTACCTGAAGAACTGTCGAGCCAAACACCATCTCGAAATGAGCACAGAGATCATGTATTACACCCAGGGTCTCCAGTTTAGGCGCAGAGATGACAGTTATTTGCGACGGTGAATAACTAGAATCAAGGATCAACCTTTGAAGTGAAGGGGCATCTTCGACGATGAGCTACCTTCCGTCAAAAGAAATTCCAATTCTTACAAGGTTAGGCGACTTTATTTGGAGACAACCGATTCTAACTGTGAAAACAAGCACCAAGCACTCCAGGGCAGGGCAACTGGAGTGGATGATGCTGTGCAATGAGGCCTCTGATATACAAACCCGCACAAGTGAAAGTTTTTTGAGGAATGGGAGTCAAAGGTTTAGTACTAGATTGTCTGGTAGGTAGCACAACGCAAAGGTCGCGGTGTGGAGAGAGGAGGAAAACCGCGAGATGGACATCGATGCTGAGGGCACAAGTACATGGCGTTCGGTATTTGGTAGGTGATTTCCTGGGGAATAGTAGAACTCAAGCAGCTATAGTTCTGTGAATTCAGGGGATTTTAGCCAGGTGTCCACTGTGCAGGGCATGCTATGCTTGCTCAGGTAGCATGACGGGATGTAGAGGCTTTGAACGGAGCCCTGGTGGGAGGAGATGATGGCTCTGGGGAGTTCAAAATCATTAAAGAGAGATAGCTGACGACAGTCGAGATTAAGGGGCGCGGCAAGCCATAGAGGGCGCCACCGAGTTGAGAGGACTTGGGTGCGGCAGCAATCCTTGGTGGGGAGAAGCGAGATGATCTCCCCAAGGATGGTGTCCGGTAGATCGCTGATGCGGTCCACCCGAGATTCTACGGGTTCCTGGGATCCGGTGGGGGCGGGCTCGCCGCTTCTTCCCACGCTGCCGGGTGCGGGATCTACAATAGGCGTCGCCGCTGGTGGGAGCCTCATCTTCTTGGTGCTGGGGTCAGCCGACTCCAGTTTCCTCAAGGGCGTCACGTCGAGCTCATGGATTTGAGCAGAGTAACGAATGACGAGCCTAGTTGTAGTGCGAGTGAAGAAGAAGGGGAGCTGGGGTTTTCTGTAGTAGTGAGGAAGAAGGGGAGCTGGGGTTTTCTGTAGGAGTGAGGTGAGGAATTTAGGGGTACGAGTGGAGCGAGCTGACGTGAGGTGGGTGGGAGTGAGGAGGAAGAAGAGCATCCAGGATTTTTTGGGGGGTGGTATGCTGGGTAGCGCCTCTCATTAAGTAAATATGTGGGCTTTTGAATTGATTTTATTATTTACTAGGGTGGATGGGCTGTTTTGTCTTGGGCCCAGAGAAACAATTACTACTAGTATAGTGGAGACACTCTACAGCTACCCAGAAAAACAATTACTACTAGTACAGTGGATACACTACCGCTTCTGGCTCCTCCGAAGTCATCGAAACGTCTCCCTCTACTGAATGCCATTTTACTTTGGTTCACCGACATGCGGGCCATGCAGCGCGCGGGCCCAAATGCCATCCACCAAATTAGAAGGCGGTATGCAGGCGGAGAGTCACCCCGGTCGTAGCGTGGCAGTAACGAGCCATCATATCACAAAACCCCACCTCCCCGCAATCTAAGTTTGACGGATAAAGCAACCATCATTTCACTCTTCGTTGAATCCCCTTCTCCCTCACCGTCTTCAAGAAAGCCAACACTCACATCTACCATTGTTCTTCTCTCCCAATGAAGGGAAGGTAAGCAGATCCATGATGTTGGTATATTTTCTTTCAGAAAAAAAAAGAACTTTTGCAAAGTAGTAACAGATCCTCACTCTCTTTTTTGTTTCATTGTCATTGCGATTGTGTTTTCCTTTCAGTTGTCTCCTAGTATTCGTCAGTTTCATGATGGACCAAGGAGAACCAGGCAAAGATCTGCCGATGTTGGAACAGACACGGGAGGCTGATCCCCACGAGATAGAGAGCTCCAAGAAGATGGAGGCAGCCACCGAGCCGACCCCAGATACACTCACGGCCACTACTGAGATGGTCAACGCCCCGTTTGAGGTTACAGCCCCCGTGGCCCTGCAGGAGCGGTTCCCCCTTTGAGGTGTGTCCCCCCCCCCCCCCCCCCCCGCTGAGCTGCCCAAGGTGATTTTCTTCTTTGCCGATCTCGATTGTGGTTTTTCATCTAAGTATGTGGTGATAAATAATGCAAAATTTTATTAGCTTTGATGCCATGCTACCTTCCCTGTCATGCATACTTTTGACTCTACATAGTGGTTTAAATAACTTGTGTTTCTTATATTGGAAAGTAATTCGGAATTTGTTTCTGTTTCAATTAGAGCCCTGATGCAGACAAGTATTGTGTGGTTGTACATGTCACTCGCTATGAGGCGGATGACCTGAATATACGCACTGGGAAAACAAAGTTCTTAGGCTGTTGGATCCTGGAAGCCATTTGCACTTATACCAAAGTCGAGATGTATTCCAGCCTCACTGTTGGCAGGCGTGTTGTCCAGGGTGTACTGAAGCACAAGAAGTTCAAAGCTACTCCTTCGTTTGTGAGGCATACTGTTCTTGTCAAGCTTATGCAGGAAGATGACGTGGCATGCCTCCACAAACAAGTTTATGAGTGGCAAGGCCACAAGGTTATCTTCAGGAAGGTTCACAGGATTGAGCTGCTGCAGGACGTCCTCGATGATGTTCATGGCAAGGTCCATCTTGTGTCCATCCCAAATTAGATCGAGGCATGAAATAGTTGCCCCAGCTAGTGTTTAAAAGTAGTTTGGATTGTGTCTAATTATTCGAACCTTGCCTATTATCGAGCCCTCTGGGGCTAGTACTCTATTTGAATCCGTCTATGGGAACTACTGCTACTTTTCGTGCCCGTGAATCATGTGAAAACCATCCTAATTGTTGCCGAAACAGATGCGTCCTCACTAGTTTTTTCATGTAATATGGCATGGTAAGACATAAGTTGTCACGGTTTATCATACAAGCAGTGTGTGTTTGATGAAATAGAGCACTTGTTCGACAACTGTGCGCCGACATATACATAGGGTACGTAAGGCTGGTTAAGTACTTGTAAACACTGTTGGTGCTACCCCACTTGTAAGCAGTTGTGCAAAACATGGCACATTTGCTCAGCTCGCTTCAACACTAGAAAAGTCGGCTATCGACCAGCTAACAATCAATAATCTGCTGTCTAACATATAAGCAACTATGTATCTTGTTACAGTGGTTCATGCAATTAACTGAGGCCACAATGTAAATTCCAAACATTCACACGCTAGTCCAGCGTTCATGTGGAACATTCACATTAAACTCGGCTTCATAAAATACTTGAAAAGCATAAGTTAAGCAATTTTATACATCTCAATGATTTATAGAACATAACAAACATTTACTAGTCTCTACTCTTATAAAAAACAGAGTTGGTGATGATGGTGTGCCTGCCATCCTGCAATATAGGTCGTCCGATTTATATCTGACGGATAGGAAGGAAACTATGGCAATTTTGCAAAAAGATACCCACACCCCTCTCCACATTTGCAAATAAGACCTTCCCTCGTTCATCCTTTTCTCTCACAAGATAAACTACTCATACAAATGCATCTTGATGTTCCGTGCAACGAACGGGCATCTTGCTAGTTCACAGCAAAAGACAAAGTTGTGAGAAGGTTTACAAATCAGGAAAAATCAAGCAAGGCTTCTCTGAGCAAAGGGCCTCCCTAGGCAGGATTTAATTTCCTGGAGTTCACTCTGGTTTTTCTTGTTGCCACCATCCAGGGTTAGGTTCTCTCATTCCAGAATAACCAATTATAATTGTGTTCTCAGTTGGAATGCTGAACTAAACCATGTAGTGTACTGACCATCTGAACTTCTTGTGCAGTTCCACTAAATTTAAGCACCGCTATTTGCAGAAATAAGCAGACCACAATGCCTCTTGTCCGCGCACCTGTCCCAAAAACCTCCGTGCAGCCATGCCAGCTAGTCCTCTGTCAATGGATGAATTGGGAGAAAGTGCATTCCCGACTAGGATGCAGTTGTTTTCGCTCGTCCCTGCACTGCAATCAGGAAGTAAAACATACGAATCAGCTTCTTTTAGATTGCGTTGGTCATTCTACCTAGTTACTACCAATGTAGGAATACCTGGAATACGGGTGGTTAGACGACGGCAGCTAGGAATAGCCATCTCATTTTGTGCAGTTCTACTAAAATTGAGGTGTGTACTTTTGATTGCGCAGATAGAAACGATATGGTGACAGACATCCCTGTTTGCGCAAATATGAAATACGGTTATTTAAACAGTGACAGTTATTTGCAGTGGCATATGATTAACAACAGCATCTATTGTGTTATAATTGGCACTACATTGACAGTATGAAAGTGCCCTTAAGTAAGAAGTAGCATCACATCACATCAACACTGCCACTAGATTAACATGCAGAACAATAGCATTAGTATTACTGTCATGAGAGTAGCACATGGTCAGTAGTGTGCAATCAAATTTGTGCAGTTCCACTGGGATGAAGCAATGTTAGCGGTGTGAGATTTAAGTGTAACTGCAAAAACACAATTCATGGGAAATAAAGCAAGATGGAAGCACTTCATAAAATGGTGGTGGCATTGCTTCAATTTATCGATGGCACTAGACCATTACTTAATAGTGACATTAGGTGGCATTGCTTCAATTTATCAACGGCACTAGACCATTACTTAATAGTGACATTAGGTGGCATTGCTTAATGCTTCATGTGATTTTACATTAACGGTAGCGATATGGGCGTAGGGATAGCAGGGGCATAAAGTGGTGAGGCAGATGTGGTTGCCGAGAGCGACAAACACTCAGGCAGCATGTCTGCATTTGTCCCATTTTTTTATCTCCTCGGCGACATTTTCCTATGTGAGCACAGGAAATCTAGACCTGCTCGTTCTCATTTGCGTTGTCCCCCAACACCCCTCACTTTCTTTCGTTTTTCGACCAAGAGACAGGTCCACTTTCCCCCACCCTTCGCCATCCACCACGCTTTCTTCGCCTTTTCAACCAAGAGACCGGTTGGGTAGCCAGTATCTACTACTTTCCCCCCGTTTCCTCTTAGAACCAAGTCCTAGATTCATGCTACAGCTTTCCCACTTTCTTCCCTGTTTGAACCAACTCTTAGATTCGACTGTATGAACTAGCTTTACCTCTAATAATAGTAAAAGTCTAGGTGGCTTTGGAACAGCCGATGGAAGTAGAAAAAGATCCACACGCAGCCACATGGGGAGTTGGGGCAGTAGAGCAAGGTAGGTTTCGAAGGAATATATACCTGAGGGTCATCAGGATGTGGCAAAGACGGCGTCGGGAGGCCGCATCTTGGCCACAATACCGTAGGGACGAAGAAGGGGTCGGAGGCCCTCCCGAGCCGGCCCTGTCTCGGAGAGAATGGCACGGCCGCCGATCGGGACGCGCGGGCAGCTGTTGGTCTCCTCCCTCGCCACCGACGACCGCGTGAACGATGCACCTATACCCCTGCCCCGGCCGAGGTGGTCCGGCCGGATTTGTGACCAGCCCTGAGCAGAGAGAGAGTGTGTCCACCTATGTCTTGCTTAGATCTGGAGAGCATGAGAGAATGAAAGAGAGGAACCCTAGTAAAGCAAGCGCCGAGGCTCCTGCTTATATATATAGTGGAGTGATTTTGTTGTAGCAGCCATTATTAAATTGAATACGCGCGAACCACTATTTTCATTTAAAGTTCAAGTAAAAATAAAACTCGATCAATAACGTGCCACCGCTTCCAGGTCGCACTATCAAATCACCGCGTCGAGGACGCACTATGTATTGTATCATTCACGTGCGGTCCCCGACCCTCCATCAAGTTGAAAACTAGACTAGTCAAAATGTCAATTGGGATGCCTCTTTGTAAACAAATGTGCTCCTAGCTTAAAAAAATGAGCTCCTACATGTACCCGTGAGTGGGTGTGAGAGAACTAGTGCGTGCGTGCACCACTTCTCTTCATGAGAGTACAATATACTACGCCCAAAGAACGTTCGCCACAAGAGTAATAGTATAAGTGTGTGATGTGTGAGTTAAAATAAAAGGTGCGCAACGTCTTTTATTTTTTAGAAGTTCTGAGGGTAGGGTGTGAAGAGCACATATGTGCGTGACATCTACCTACAGATAGATGGTGGGTGCGAGAGGACTCGAGAGAGTCGTGACTCGTGAGGGTTCGTGTGTGCGTGAGAGGGAGGGGGCACGTATCAATGCAATGCATGTGTCCGTAAATCATATCTCACAAATGTTCGCCACAAGCCGTTTCCTGACGAATGCCGTAAGAACCGTTAGATTGGCATCCGATAGTGTCAGTTTTGCCATGGCATTTAACAGAACAGCCACTCCTCCGACACACAAATCTTCCACGTGAGTGTTAGCAACTGCCGTATGCTCCTCCCTCCGTTCCAAAATGTAGTGCATATAACTTTATTGAAAATTCAAACCTCGGAAACTTTTACCGAGTTTTCATATACCAAAATGCACATATAGAATACCCAGTATATATCATTTCATTCATCTTCGAGAGGTAACTATAAAGATGGGGGAGGAGTGTACAAAGAAAGACCGTCGTATCACCTGCAGCAATTTCAACCATCCTTTGGTGTGGAAGAATATCATAGGAACTCTATATGATATGATTTTTATAGGATTTTTTCCTTTAGAGACAATTGGTTCATAGGAATAGATTCATATACTCCGCATTTCAAAGGAAAATAAACATGATATCATTTTTATAGCTTTAGAGCCACTTGGTTCATATGAATGGATTCCTATACTCCCACAATTTCAAAGGAAAATAAACATTAGATTATATTCAATAGAAAAGTTCCTATGATGTGAACCAAATGACATCTCTTTTCTAATCCCTCCTCCTAGGAATTGAGATACATGTCATCTCTAGATTCAATAGAAAAGTTCCTATGATGTGAACCAAATGACATCTCTTTTCTAATCCCTCCTCATAGGAATTGAGATACATGTCATCTCTAGATTCAATAGAAAAGTTCCTATGATGTGAACCAAATGACATCTCTTTTCCAATCCCTACTCATAGGAATTGAGATACATGTCATCTCTTTCCCTACAACTTCCATATATACATCTTCTATTCCTAAATAGCTAGTACAACCCACTAGTAGCTTTTTTCCTGGACATGCAACTATGGCACATGAACATGTCATGCATGCAAGTCATAAATCACATTGTTTTTGTACTCTATGCATGCAAGCACCACATCATCAATTCGTGCATGTTACTCATAAGTTATTTCTTGCATTATATTTTGTATTGACAATGTATGTGTTGGTCACGTGCACACATATGTAGTTCACATTCACATTTTTGTTAGAAATGTCATTCTTTTAACCGCAATTCATTTTTTCTCTTTGTATTACATTTTCATTTTAAGCATACATTCACTTCCCATTAGTTATAGATGTTTTTGGAGGAACTTTTATGCATTATTTTGAGTAGCAAATTTCACGCGGCCGCGGGTATATCAAAATGTGGGGCCCATGCGTCATTGCCTTTCGGTCGAACCTACGTCCACAATTTTTTGTACATATATCTCCACTGCTCCCCGAACCCAAAATGCTACCTCATTCCCGTAAAACCAAGCGGCCCACCCATATTAAGGCGTTGACTCGAACTCAATCCCTCTCCCGTTTACTACGGCGTTGCCCCGCACGCTGTAGTACTCCTACAAACCCTACCCGCCGCACGCATCATCAGTGTTCTTCAAGAGGACGAGGGAGAAGCGGATTTGTAGTGGATGCTCCTACCCTAGGGCACCCTAGGTAGCTGCCGCATGCATCATTGGTTTTCTTTTTTTCTTTATGCTCTTGCGCCTTAGAGTTAAATGATGGTTGCTTCGTCCGTCCAGCTGAATTCGGGAAAGGTGGGGCTTTGTGATTTGACCCCTCATCGGTCATTTACTACTACTGCGGTGCTACGACCTGGGTGCCTCCAAGTCCAACCGCTGCTCCGAACTGTAATTTGGTACATCGCACGTGGAACAAGACGGTGGATGAGCCACATGTCGGCCAAAGGGGTCCTGTTAAGTGTGTCGCCATTTCATGTGCGAACTGACCCTGCTGAGTTGCTACGCCAACACGACAGGAGCAGCCTACCACTTGGTTTTGCTCCTTGGTGAATCCCGACTATATTGATCTAAAAAGATACTAGTAGTATCCAGATTACTCCTTCCATCTCGGTTTATAGGGCGTGCACCTTACGAAAACCAAATAATCCCAAAACACGTAGGCGCGATGCATTAACTCCCAGCTCGTTTCTTCTTTCTTGACATATCAACCAATAAGAGATGTGGGGCGTGCATGTTTTCAATGACTCAAGACTACCAAACACGATATGCAGTGGTTAGTTCATTGCATGCAATGCTATTAATTAGCAAATAAACATTAAGTTCTCTCGTTTTCCCCTCCTTCTTGGTCATGATGCACAACCTAAGATGACTTATTCACCTAGACGGAGGGAGTAGTAAAAATGAGGTGATTTTACCGAGCGGTGGGCGGGGGAGCATGGCCTGTCATGCGGTCCCACGTGTCATGATGTACCAAGGTGATGTGCATCCCTCTTGAGGCAGAACAATGGCAGAAGCAATACGTGGTTTTCTTGAAGGAGATGATGGCGAAGCGGATTCAGCGAAGTGTGAAATAATGGTTGCTTCGTCCGTCTGGGGGAAAGGTGCGGCATTGTGATTTGACGTCTCATTGCTCATTACTACTACTGGGGCGCTACGACTGGGGTGCGTCCCCCCTGCTATTCTGCACTGTTATTTGGTGCATGACACGTCGACCCGGTTGCTATATGTCCCACATGTCGGTGAGAGGAAGTACAGAATTCATGAAAGCGAGCATCTCCACTCTTTTAGTATGACGGAGGAGTACAAGATACGGCTTGGTTTTTGCTGCTTCGCGTGATCCATCGATACAAACCCGGACTAAAAAAGGCGAGGGCGGGTCTTTTCCTGCGCGGCAGGCAGGGGAGTTTGGTATAGTCTATTCGAGGCAACGAGGCAGGAAGGGAAACAAGCAAATAAAGGTTGAGCGACTTAGTTTTGGGAAAATCTGATTTTACGGAGTACGTACCCACTATGGAGGTAGTACTACTTACTACTCCCTCCTTTCCGGTTTATAGGGCTCATCTAAAAAAATTCGTTTTTCCATTTTTTAAGTCTCAATTCTACTAGTACTTACCATCACATGTTTGGATTTCGAGGTGCATTAAATCACCCGATGCAAGCAGTATCAAGAGAAAACTCACCAATGCATGTAGAAGTTCATGGAAATTTAGTGGTCAAGCATGCATTCGTTGTAATTAATGCATCGGTAAACATAACTTTTTGAGAAAAACGAGCGTACTAATTAAGTACTTGTGCAAACTACGAAATTAATTCCACCACTCACTGTCTACCTTGGTTGGAGAGATTTTCAAATTGAGCCATAAACCGAAAAGGAGGGAGTAGTAACATAGCCTAGGGTAGCTTGCTGCACCACGGACTCCAAGGAAATTGCTGTAGTACTACTCCTATGTACTACCACTGTACTACTCCTACTACTAAAATACATATATTTCAAACAATATGATAATCTCTCTAACCAAGGTAGGGGAGTATCTGTCTAACGGAGGGAGTAGTAAAATTTTCTCCTCATCCTGCGAGCCACCGCGCGTGTGGGCGAGGGAGCGGGCGTAGGCATAGTAAGCAAGCTTCTCCTTGTCCTGCGACTCTGCGAGCCACCACACCCGTGGGCGGGGGAGAGGGCGTAGCAAGCTTCTCCTCATTCTGCGAGTTGACGGGACACATCAAAAGTAGTACGACAGAGCATCTCCAGTGTATAGAGCCTTGCCTCTAAGGTAGGCCCCACATGGTTTGCCTCTTATCAAATGAAAAAACCACAATGTATAGAGACTCTAACCAGCCTCTAAGGTGGGCCCTAGCAAAAAAATTAAAAGTATTGATTAGCACCACATTTGTCCAATCAGTACTATTTCTCTTGTACTCCTACTTTCTTATGCTTCCTAAGGCTGACAAGTGGGACCAGATGGATTGTTACATTGTTAGAGGCAGCCTCTAAGGTTAGACGCGATGCTAACCAATTTTTTTGTTAGAGGCAGTTCATGCAATGTATAGAGGCCTGCCTCTAAGAGGAGAGAGAGGGCTTAGAGGAAACAAAAAGCATACATTGTGGATGCCCTAAGTGCCTACTTTCCGGTCTATATGACTTAATTTGAAATCCACAATGTATCCATAATAGATGCTGAGTGGTGGAATAAATTTGTTACTTCCATAGTTCGCAAAAGTACTAAGCATGTGAGATGGTGAACGAAGGGAGTACGATACCATTAGTACTACAGTTCTTTTGGAAGGGTTGTAGTAGTCCCTCCCATTCAAGTGTTCATATTTCAAGCTTCAATAAAAATGTTGCATGCAAGGATTAAGAGAAACCTCAGCAATGCATGTACTCCCTCAATCCATATAGGGTCTAAAATGCGTTTTGGAGGCTAACTTTGACCACATGTTAGAGCAATAATATGACATCCAACTTACACAAATCGTACCATCAAATTCATACGTGGTCATTATACTGCTAACACATGCATGCATTGCAATTAGTACGTACTCCCTCCGTTCCTAAATATTTGTCTTTCTAGAGCTTTCAACAAGTGACTACATACGAAGCAAAGTGAGTGAATCTACACTCTAAAATATGTCTACATACATCCGTATGTTTGTAGTCCATTTGAAATGTCTAGAAAGACAAATATTTGGGAACGGAGGGAGTACATGATACAGTAGTAAACACTCACTATCTAGTAGTACTAGTACTCTACACTACTACTACTATGAGGCCATCCAACTGTGTCCCGGCAGAAGACCGCGGACATCGATTATTCGTTCATATTTAAATTTGTTTTCACACAGCAAAATATCCATGAAAACAACACATGGCAAAATTTCTCGACGAACGAGGGATTTGAATGTGCTGGGAGCGGTGGGGCTGGAAGGGGTTGTTTGGATCTTGCCCGGGGTAGCCAAAATATTGGCGGCCCTTTTGTCCACCCGTGCCTTTGCCACCGATGAACGAGGAAGAGCTCGGGTGCTCATGCATCCTCTAGCGCGCGCGTTGGAAACGAGCTCTCACGAGCTATGCTTTTTTTGTCCCACCACGCCGCCCGAGCCAGCCGCTGATCGACCGGCGACCCGCAAATTACGCCATCCAACCATAGCCGCACACATTCTGACAGCAACTCAACCAACCGGACGAAATTCATGTAAACACATCGATATTTCATATAAACAATGACGGAATTCATATAAAATACCGGATTTTCATATAAACATGACAGATTTCATTACATTCAAATCAACTAAGCGGTGCTACTCCTGAACAGCACAGGTATAATAATACCTAGCCTAAATGGTCGCCCGCGGATCCATTTGTCATCCTCATGTCCGGCAGCACGATCATCGGACTGCTGGGAGCCCCAGAGGTATATGCTTCAGCGCAAAGGACAGCTCGCTTCCCCACCGCTCAACTGACATCGTTGGCTGATGCCCAAGATGGAGTCTGAAGGGGGCTTCTCCGCTTTCGTGGAGCCCATGCGGGGTCGATGAAGGTCCTCGCAACAGAAGGATCCGGCAAGACACCTGCTGTGTACGCCGGCGTCACCTCGGCGGTGGCCTTCATGGGACCCAAGCGGCGGCGGCCTCCTGTGTTCTACTTCTCCTCGATGATGGCGGTGGACGCGGAGGCGCTGGCCACCGACTCGTCACTCTCCACGCACCCAGCTTCTGTCTCTGCTTGCATGGCGTGGCCGCAGGCATGGGAGTCTCAGCCACAGAAACGGGAGACGCGGTCGCAAACACGGGAGGCGCGGTACGTGGCGGCGACGTGGACGGCATCGACGACGCTCGTGCTCCCCGCCATGCCGGCGTGGAGCAGCTCGCCGCTCCTCGTCGAGCTGGCCTGGAGCGGCGAGTTGCTGAACCACGCACCGGCTTGGGGCGGCAACTGGCTCCGTCGGGCGAGGGGAGGGAGGTGGATCAGTGAGCTACATAGCTCGTATCCGGCGGGCTCGGCAGGCCACCCAGCCGGCTTGGATGCCGGATAACTACTCTACGTAAGCCATTGTAAGAGTGGAGAAAATGGTGAAGGAGGAGATAGGGGAGTGGCGGAGGTGTGCGGTTCTTGGCCGGCGTCTGGCCTTGTTTAAATAGGAGATTAAATAGACGGCGGATGGGAGGAGCTCGGCCGGCGTTGCGTTTAATGCTGGCCCGGTCATGAACGGACGTATGTCCGGAGTGGGTTTCTCGGCTTCCACACGGGTTTCATGGAGGCGTTTGAATGCGGCAAGGAGGTGTGTTCAGCGCGAGCGGCGCCCTCGACTCTGACGTATGACACCGCGCTGTTCTTCCACTAACGTGTGGGCTCGTTGGGTACCTAGCCTGCATGTCAGTGACCCAACACAGGTAGCGCACGTCAGAGGAGCTTTTGGTGGGCCAGGGCGGTGAGAAGCGGGCATTTCATAAACCGATGATTGTTCATTGAGTGTGACATCATCTAATTCATGTAGGTTGATAAGCCTACTATATAATGTAAGAGAATTTTAAAATTTTCATATATACATTGATAGCCCGTTCGATACGTTGTGATTCATAAAGACCGCTGCAAACATCAATGTTCTGCTTATCACAGATAAGATTGATTAATACCCGTAAGAATCCACGTCCTTAACAAAGGGTGCATGCACGTATAGGTTGAGCGTGTGTCTTGCGTCGTGTGCTGTGTGCATGCAGGCATGCGAGTGTTGCGTGCGTGCATGTGTACGTTTCAGTGTTGCATGCATGTGTGCGTGCGTGCGTGTATTCGTGAGTGCATGTGTACATGTCAGTGTTGCACGCCTACATGCGTGCGTGTGTTCGTGCGAGTGTTGCGTGCGTGCATGTGTACGTGTGAGTATTGCATGCATGCGGGCGTTGCGGGCGTGTTTGTGCACATGTGTGATGTGTTTGTATTCACCACAGTAGCTCGTGCGTGCGTGCAATTAAAATGGCTGGCTCAGCATATCATGACAAGGCGATCCTTGTCCGCTGTGGTTAGGGCGCGCGGGCTGCCAACCAGAGGTCTCACGACTTCGAATCCCCACCGACCACTAATTTATTACCATTTCTGTCTTTCATATATGCGCTGACGGGTGGGCCCTACGGTAATGTGCGCTGGTGAATGTGGACCGTTTGACTGGTCAATTGATCGTGACATCAACAAATTACGGAGCTGTATGGTGAGCCAGTGACCGTATGATCACCATAAAATGTATTTTATTAACACAGTACAGACTCAAGCTACCATTTCTTTCTTTCATATACGCGCTGACAGGTGGGCCCCACGGTGACGCGCGCTGATGGTGCAACACTAGTTGCGCCACGTGGAACATTTGACTGGTCAGTTGATTGTGTCATCAACAAATTACAGAGTTGTACAGGTGAGCCAGTGACCGTATAGTAACGATATGTATTTTTTTAACACAGTACAGACGCAAGCGCTCGTATATACGCGCAAACACTCACCGCTATAAGTGCACACACGCACACCCTACCCCTATGAGCACCTTCGAGAGAGTGAGCCAGCATATGATCTTGAGATTTTACGAAGTCACCATAGGTGCCTCGTAGTCGAGGGGAATGTCTCCTCCCACTGAACGCACATCGCCGGAAAATACTGAGATTAATCCAGGATAAATGCGAGCACCAGGACTTTAACCCTGGTGGGCTGGAGAAACCACTGTCCTCCTAACCATCCAACCACAGGTTGGTTAGCACCACAAAATGTATATGGTGACCGTGATGAGTTATTCTGAAGTCCAGTGACCATATCGTGCTTTCGCTTCAAATACAATGACCGTAAGTGTCGTCAACAAAATACGGAGCACGCATCAAATACAATGTCCGTCAGTGTCATCAACAAAATACGGAGATGTATCGTGAGCTAGATACTATATGATCACCACGAGAATGTATACGGTGACCGTAATGAGCATATTCTGAAGTCCAGTGACCGTATAGTGCTTTCGCTTGAAATACAGTGACCGTCACGCGTGAATGTGTCAGGGGCATACTTTTAGAGGGCCGAGAGATAGTTTGTGTGCGTACGTGAAAGTGGTGTAGAGAGAGGGGGTGTCCGGTGGAGACAAGGAGAGATATGCCCTTCGTTTCTCTTTCCCGTGACTAATATTTTAGGAGAAAATATAAACATTCACAATGCAGAACAAATATTATTGGATGCACCATGCAATTAACTTTCATGTTTAACTTTGTATAATTGTATATGCTTATTTTCTTAGTGGCCGATTGTGTGTGGGGTGTGGTGGGCACATCATTTCTAGTTGTGGTGGGTCAACGTGAGGACTCATGGGTCGGTTCCATCCTGCGCCACATTGGTTGGACCGAGACGCGTTATACGAAGACCCATGTGGAGGACTCGGCGTACAAGACGAAGCTACCAGAGTCATGGAGGACTCTATCCCCACTGATGATAAGCCGACTATATATGATTTGTAACCCTAGGCCCCGAGTATGTTATATAAGCCCGGGGGCTAGTTCGTCGATAGTATACACACACGCACAATGCCTGGTATTCACGTGTACTTTGTACACACCCCTATCACAAATATACAGTACCAGGAGTAGGCTTTTTCCTCAACTGCAAGGGCCCGGACTTGGGTAAAACTTTGCATCGTATTACCATCCAGCCTAACAGTCAGGGATATCCTACCGAATGATCTGATGGAATCATATCTGCCAACTACTAAGAGAGAGGTGTGGGGGGGGGGGCAATGTGTGCGAGAGAGGCCTAAAGATAATGTGTGTGCGGGAGACACGTAAGCACATATATGTGCCTATAGAGGGCTAGTAGAGACCGTGCGTGTGTATATATGCATGCGAGAGAAATAGTGTTTTCCAACTGAGATTAGTGAAAAGAGTGGTACATAGTAGTAAGAAAGAGAGAGGGAGATATATAGAGAGTGTGTGCGTGAGACACCCCGAGAGAGATTGTGAGCATGTGTGAGAGAGAAATGCTAATGTATATAACGTGTGCGCACTTATGCGTCAGATAGAGAGAGATATAGCGCGTGTGTGAGAACGGGCCGAGGCATAGTGCATCTACGTGTAAAAGGCGGTTCTACGCATTAAATTAAAATATAAATGGCATTATTATTTTTGGATGAGATCATGAATTTTGCAATTTGCGTATGAACGAACATCGGTCTATCAGACACCCATACTCTATTGAATTCTAGCATGTGCATGGGTTTATTTCATATTATCGATCCATAGAGTGAGAGTGGTTTGAAATCCAGACAATGCATTGCTTTTGCAATTCATATATAAACATTAATTAGTGCACTCCATGTTGTTAGTGTCAAGCACTTTATACATTTGTCACTTACATGGATACATTCCAAATTGCTAGCTACAAATTAGAATAAATGTTGAATTCAACATAAAGGGGGTTTCGAAGATTCGAATTCATAGGAAGTGCATTCATCTATTTGAATCCGAGATAATGGCATTTGTAAATCAGATCTAAAAGGGGGCATCAATCTTTGTTGTGTGTTTGAACATGCTATATATTCATACGCATGTCTAACTATTTTTTTGCAACCAAGGAGATTATATCTGGAACCATGCATGAATTGAGGTAAGTTGCATATTTTTTAATATATACTCGTGTACAATGTATATTCAAATGTACCCCCTCCATTCCAAAATAATCATAGTTTTAGGATTTTCAAGAGTCAAGATTTGTGAAGTTTGACAAATCCAGAAAGTTCAATTCAAGAGAACTGAAAACGTTAATGCTTCTGCTCCCAAATATTGAACGAAGCGCCAAATAAGCCTCTGGTCACCCGAAACCGCGCGAGACTAATGTTTGGTGGTAGGAAATTACTGTCCTGACTCTGACCCGTGTAGCCTATCGGCCCGATGTCCAAAGGTCTAAACCGGGGTAGGTTTGTAACTTCACCAAGACGCCAGTCTCAACCGCCTCCGAGAAGCATTCATATGCCGTGGGCGCCTAAACACCCATGCGCTCGGCCGAAATCTATCCCGCCCACCATTTGGGACACCTGAGATTACTGTCCTACCCTCGACACACAATATGTCCGAAATTTTAGATGGGGGCAAAGTTTGTAACTTTCCCCAAATTTCAAACAAGCGCGTCCCAAACCAAAACATTGTTCCCCCTTAGTTCCCCCCTCCCTCCGTTTCCCCATTCATATTCCGTGGGCGCCAAAACGCCCTCTCCACCAGCCGCGAAACCCCAGCCTCCTCCGTCCTCCACCCTATCGCGCCCAATCCACCGCCGCCCTCCTCCATCACGCCGGAGCCGGTACCCCGATGTTGTCATCCAACGCAACTGCAACCGCAATGCCCTCAAGGACTCAGCAGTTGAAGCCGAGGCAAAGCTGCCTCCACGACGTCGATGTGCGCCGTACCAGAACCACTTCGACCACACCGTCCTGCGCCTCACCATTGCCGCTCCACTGTCGCAACCGTCCATCGCACCGGAGCTGTTCCCGCTACGCCGTCGTTCGCCGCCTCAGATCTGGTTCCCCGCCGCTGACAGACGGCCACCGCACCACACTCAACAACTTGGCCATGGGTTCATCCAAGGCTCCATCGTCCTCCACAACTTCTCGTTTCCAGCGAACCACAAGAAGATCGTTGGAAAAACAGAAGGAGGACACAACACTGCCAGTAGAAAGAGGTACTCCTCTTCCCTTATTCGTGCAAATCTTACGTCTTTGCTCACACCGTATTCATCCCACGAAAGAAACTAGTTGAGCGCTTCTTACTGCACCTTCTTCGTGATACTAAATGCAAAAGGTTTCCTCCCATTTACTATTTCACCTTAGCTAGAGGTCAGTCGCCCGCCTGGATTTAAATTCAGGGTCATTTGATTCGCAATTAAAAGAAGCAGCACCCGCTTAGGCGCGCGGAGAACCTAGTCCGCCTGTTCGCCAGGGAAGCGGCGCATCGGTGTCTATCATAGCGATCTGGAGGTCGGCGGGGCTTGAAGGGATGGCCGGGGGGCGGTGCCAAGCACGGCGGTGTGGTGAGCTCGAGGGGAGGGCGGAGGCAGGGGACTGGGCTGGTGGTCGCTAGCGTTTCGAGGAAGATCATCAACACTGACTAGCTGGAGGTAGATGAAGGCGATCTGCCCGTTCTTTGTACATCTGACGGTGCAAAAAAAATGGACTGACCTATTTGTTTTCAGTCGACTGTTATTTCCATAGGACCACACCTTGTGGTGTGCTGGAGGAGCATCTGCATTTCCCAGCCATCCCTGTGCTCATATTTCAAAATCCTAGAATCTAGTAATTTCGTGTGCCATGCATGTTGTAGAGCTATCATATGTCTCCCGTCATTTATTTCTCACCCACCTGCTATCTGCTACTTTTACACTATACTACTTGCGCACACACTTCACCCATACTCACACTATTGTTTTTTTATGCATGGGTATTTCAGACTCTGACGCAGTGTTGATGAATACACAAAAGAAAAGACAGAAGTCGCTCCAGTGTAATTTGAAGATAAGCACTAAGCGTTTCAACGCTCTAAAGGGTGTAGTGTCAGCAGATGGAGACAGTAAACGTAGCTCTGCAGTTGATGATCTCAATTGCCACACACAACCATCCCAAGTGCTTGCTTTAACTTCGCGCTGTCAAATGTGGTTGCATGTTGCATATGGTGTCTAGCTTGTATTGCTTCCAATTTGGTTAAATTGCATCTGCTTACTTTACACATTAGACCTTTGATAATGACATGCCTTCCTGTTTTTGATACATACTACATATGTCTATTAACCATGTTCTTACATCAAACTAATGCTCTTTTGTATCCCTCATCAATCACTTATGATGAGACAGTCACCCCAGTGGGTTACTGTGAGACGCGCTACTCGTTTAAAGAGTGAAGTGTCATCCTCCCCACATGATTCTCAAGAAACAATAAGGCTAAATGAAGATAGTCAACGTAGCTCTCTAGTTGATGACCGCAATTCCCCTACACCACCATCGCAGGTGCTTGCTCTTACTTGGCAATGTGATATGTGGTTGCATGTTGCATATGGTGTCTACCTTGTAATGCTTCTAATTAGGGTAAATTGCACTTGCTTAGTTAACACATTATACCTGTGAATATGACATGCCTTCTTGTTTTTTGGTACATACTACGTCTTTTTTTTTGCGGGTGATACTACGTCTTTCTATTAACCATGTTCTTACATCAAACTACTTTTCTTGTGTATCCCTCATCGATCACTTCTGACGAGACACCTTCAAATTGAATGTGTAATATTGGTTGCATCTTGCATATCATTTCAAACATGTATTGCCTCTAATTTGTTGAAATGCCACTTATAATGAGACACTTCTAACTTGGTAGAGTGATTTTGGTTGGATCTTTCATATGGTGTCTAGCTTGCATTGCTTCCAATTTGTTGAAATGCCTTTTGCTTAGCGTTTTTCGTACATATTCAATCCTCCTACAATGTGGTTGCCTTACATAAAAGTTGTATTCGTCAGTATCATGCATCAACGAATTTGGAAGAGCGAATTTCATTCCTTTTTCTTGTGTGTTTACTTGACAAGGCAAAATCTAAAAGGACGAACGCACGGAATGATGGTGGTCCTCTGGAGCAACCAAAACAGATGATCTCTGCAGATTCTCCTGCTACTCCTACTGCAGTGCAAGTTCCAAATCTCATCTCCCCTACTCCACAACCCTAGGTGCTTGCTCTAACATGGCAGTGTGATATCTGGTTGCATGTTGCATATGGTGCCTAGCTTGTATTGCTCCTAATTTGTTAAATTGCATCTCCTTAGCTTACACATTATACATGTGAATATGACACGCCTTCCTGTTTTTGGTACATACTACATCTGCCTATCACACCATGTTCTTACATCAAACTATTGTTCTTGTGTATCCTGCATCTATCACTTATGATGAGACAGTCACGCCCGTGGGTTAGTATGAGACGCGCTACTCTTATAAAGAGTGCAGTTTCATCCTCCCCACATGATTCTCAAGAAACAGCAAGTCTAAATGAAGATATTGAACGTAGCTCTGTACTTGAAGACCGCATTTCCCCTACACCACCATCGCAAGTGCTTGCTCTAACTTCGCAGTGTGATATATGGTTGCATGTTGCATACGGTTTCTAGCTTGTAATGCTTCTAATTAGGGTAAATTGCATCTGCTTAGTTTACACATTATACCTGTGAATATGACATGCCTTCCTATTTTTGGTACATACTACATCTATCTGTTAACCATGTTCTTACATGAAACTACCTCTCTTCTGTATCCTGCATCAATCACTTACGATGAGACACCTTTATTCGTTGCATATTGCATATTATTTCTAGCCTGTTGCCATGTATTGCTTCTAATTTGGTCAAATACATTTATGAGGCCACCCTTTTAATTTGGCAGAGTGATATTGGTTTCATCTTTCATATGGTTTCTAGCTTGCATTGCTTCTAACTAGTTCAAACACCTTGTGCTTAGTTTACACTTTACACATCATACATGTCAATATGTCATGTCATCCTGTTTTTCATACATATTCCATCCTCCTATCATGCGGCTGCCTTACATGAAAGTAGTGTTCGTCAGTATCATGCATCAATGAGTTCTAAAGAGCAAATTTTATTCCCTTTTCTTGTGGGTTTGACTTGACAAAGCAAAATCAAAAAAGAGGAAGGAAAAGAGTAAGGAAGGCCATGATGGTGGTCCTCTGCAGCAACGTAAGCGGAGCATCTCTACGGATTCTCCTCGTACTGCTAGTGCATTGCAAGTTCCAAGTCTCTGCTCCACTACTCCACCATCCTAGGTGCTTGCTCTAACTTGGCAGTGTGATATCTGGTTGCATGTTGCATATGGTGTCTAGCTTGTATTGCTTCTAATTAGTGTAAACTGCATCTGCTTAGCTTACACATGATACGTGTGAATATGACACGCCTTCCTGTTTTTGGTACATACTATATCTGTCTATCACACCATGTTCTTACATGAAACTACTGTTCTTGTGTATCCTGCATCAGTCACTTATGATGGGACATCTTTAAGTTGGCAGTGTGATATTGGTATGTGTCTTGAATATGATTTCTAGCATGTAGTGCTTCTAATTTGATGAATGCCACCTATGACAAGACAGTTTTAACTTGGCAGAGTGATATTGATTGCACCTTTCATATGGTGTCTAGCTTACAGTGCTTCTAATTTGTTGAAGTGCCTTCTTCTTAGTTATCACGTCATAGGTGTGAATATGTCAAGCCGTCCAGTTTTTCGTACACAGTCCATCCTCGTATCATGACTTTGCCTTTCATCAGAGTAGTATTCGTCAGTATCATGCATGAATGAGTTTTGAAGAGCGAATTTTATTCCTTTTTCTTGTCGGTTTGACCTCACAATGCAAAATCAATAAAGCGGAAGGAAATTGGTAAGGCATTGGATGATGGTGGTCCTTCCGAGCAACTGAAACGGAGGGTCTCTACAGATTCTACTCCGCCATCCTCCCAACAAGATTCGCAAGACAACGCAAGGCTAGACAGTCAACGTAGCTGTGTAGATGATGAGCACATCTCCCCTACTCCACCATCACAGGTTTTTGCTCTAACTTGGCACTATTATATGTGGTTGCATATTGCATATGATGTCTAGCTTGTATTGCTTCTAACTTTGTTGAATTGCATCTGCTTACTTTACACATCATGCCTGTGAATATGACACGTGTTCCTGTTTCTAGAACATACTATATCTGATCACACCATGTTCTTACATCAGACTATTGTTCTTGCATATCCCGCATCAGTCACTTATGATGAGGCACCTTTAAGTCGCCACTGTGATATTGGCTGCGTCTTGCATATGATTTCTAGCATGTACTGCTTCTAATTTGTTGAAATGCCAGACAGTTTGAACTTGGCAGAGTGCTATTGGTTGCATCTTTCATATGGTGTCTAGCTTGCAATGCTTCTAATTTGTTGAAATGCCTTCTGCTTAGTTACCACATCATAGGTGTGAATATGTCACGTCGTCCTATTTTTCGTACATATTCCATCCTCGTATCATGTGTTTGCCTTTCATCCGAGTAGTGTTCGTCAGTATCATGCATGAATGAGTTCTGAAGAGCGAATTTTATTCCTTTTTCTTATCGGTTTGACTTCACAATGCAAAATCAATACAGCTGAAGGAAATTAGTAAGGCAGTGGATGATGGTGGTCCTTCGGAGCAACTCAAACAGAGGGTCTCTACAGATTCTACTCTGCCATCCTCCCAACAAGATTCGCAAGACAACACAAGGCTGGATAGTCAACGTAGCTGTGTAGATGATGAGCACATCTCCCCTACTCCACCATCACAGGTGCTTGCTCTAACTTGGAACTGTTATATGTGGTTGCGTGTTCCATATGATGTCTAGTTTGTATTGCTTCTAATTTTGTTGAATTGCATCTGCGTAGCTTACAACTTATATCTCCAACAATCACTTACCCATAAGACACATTTAACTTGGGAGTGTGATGTAGGTTGCATCTTGCATTGTCTTCTAGCTTGTACTGCTTCTAATTTCTTGAAATGGCACTTACGATGAGACACTTTTTACCTGATAGAGTGATATTGGTTGCATGTTCATATGGTGCCTAGCTTTCATTTCTTCTAATTTTGTTGAAATGCCTTCTGCTTACTGTTTTTCATACATATTCCATCCTCCTATCGTACGTGTGAATATGCAATGCTGTCTTTTTTTGTATATATTCCATCCTCCTATCATGCGCTTGCCTTACATCAAAGTAGTGTTCGTCTGTATCATGCATCAACCAGTTATGCAGAGCTAATTTTATTCATCTTCTTGTTGTTTTGACTTCAGAAGGCAATATCAAAAAAGAGGAAGGAAAAGAGTAAGTTAGGGGATGTTGGTTCCTCCGGACCGACACAAACAGAGACTCTCTAGATTTGCCACTGCTACTACTAATGCAGTTGAAGTCCCAAGTCTACATGATGAGTTCATCTCCCGTACTCCACCATCGCAGGTGCTTGCTCTAAGTTGACAGTGTGATAATTGGTTTCATGTTGCATATGTTGTCTAGCCTGTATTTCTTCTATTTTGATTAAATTGCACCTACTGAGTTTATACGTTATACATGTGCATATGACATGCCTTTCTGTGTCCAGAATACACTGCATCTATCTATCATACCATGTTCTTACATCAAAGTACTGATGTTGTGTATCCCATATTAATCACTCATGATTGGACGCTTTAAACATGGCAGTTTGATAGTGGTTGCATCTTGCATTGATTTCTAGGTTGTACTGCTTCTAATTTTTCGAAATGCCACTTATGATAAGACACTTTTAACTTGGCAGAGTGATATTGGTTGCATCTTTCATATGGTGTCTAGCTTGCATTACTTCTATTTTCTTGAAAATCCTTCTGCTTAGTTTACACATCGTAGCTGTGAATATGTCACGCCGTCCTATTTTTCTTACATATTCCATCCTCATATGGTTGTCTTACATCAAAGTATTGCTTGTCTGTATCATGCATCAATGAGTTCTGAAGAGCGATTTTATTCTTTTGTGTGGTGGGTACGGCTTGACATGGCAAAGTCAAAAAAGAGCAAGGAAAAGAATATAGTAGGGAATGGTGTTACTCGTCGGGTGCAACGGAAAAGGATCTGCCCTCGAGATTCTGCTGGTACTTATAGTGCAGTAGAAGGTCCAAGTCCATCGGCTAAATCTACAAACACAGTATCACCTGCTCCACCAGCTGCAGCATCCGCTTCAACTGTACCGGCATCTCAATGAGTTACTCGTTCGTTTGCTCCGCAACTAGCCAGTTCCCAAGCTGCCTTCACACCTAACACTACTTCCGAAGCACTGCTGACACAACAAGACTTGGCAAGATCAGATGAACCTCATGAGCATCAACACCAAGACGGTACCTAACCGAGTCAAGTTGCAGTTGCATGCTCCTTTATATGTACTCTCACAGTTTGATGTGCACTAACACTTTCCATATTCTTTGTTGAACTAGCACCACGGCGCAAGCGGAAACAGACATCAGGGATAATGCTTAACAGATTAACAAAATCTAAAGGAGGAAGAATGGAGATCCATTTTGAGGCAGGTTTAAAAAGGCCACGTGATGCTACATTGTCAGCCAAGTTAGTATCAGAGGCAGCCGTTGCCGTTAGGTGTCATGCACGTATCCTCCCAACGTGGATCCAGTACAGGAATGAGAAAGACGATACCCAGTTTAACACCTTCCTTGACCATTTATCCGTAAGTAATGTTATTCATCGCAATTTGTAATATTGTCTTGCTCTGTCCCATACTTTCTAGCTTCCTCCTAATAAGACTCACATTCTTTTTTCAACAAATGAGGTTCAAGTTGGATCCAAAAGATGATGCAACTAAACAAGCATGCACTCATGTTTTTCAGTCTGCTCTGCGACAGTATCGGTATCACCTTAGAAAAACTCACTTTGAAGGCAAGGGTAACAATGAAATCGCCCAGACATCTCCAGTGGAATATATTACAAATGAAGACTGGACAGCCCTTGTTAAACACTGGTATGATCCAAAGTATCAGGTAGGGTAGGGTATATGTATTTGATCAGATCACATATTGAACTTGTATTTACGTATGTGCCTTACAAGTGTATCTTCTTCTAGGCTAACTGTTTGAAGAACAAGACCAACCGTTCTAAAGTGAAATTCCAACAGACAACAGGATCTCGTAGCCATATTGCACACTGCGAGGCTCTTGTAAATAGCTGCTAGTTCCTTCTTTTTTCTGTGCCATATTATCGTATCTATATTGACTTGTTCCAAATACAGAGGAATGCCCGTGTGGACCAAAAAGAACCTGAACTGAATGCAGTGCAAATCTTCAAGGATTGCCACAACAGCAAGATGAAGGGCATGAGCACACCAGTTTAAGCCGTTGTTGTAAGTCCTTACTCCTCCTGCCTTTGAACTGCTTGTTACTGTGACGTGTTCATTTAACTGCTTTGTTTGCAGCCAATGTCAGTTACTCTGTTCACTTTTATACACAGTTGTCTTAACGTATCATTTCACCTTACACGGTTTAAAAGAGATGAAGGATATTCTTTTGGTCTTGATCTGTAATCTAGTTGTGATGTTCACGTGCCCACACAATGATACAATAGCCTGTTTGTTTTATATCTGTTTGCCCATGATATGAATGATGCCATACTATGTTCATCCTACTTTAAACCATGTCTCTTTATCCTTACATGTCAACGAATGTGAGGAAATAGACAATACAGTAGGCATGCTACATGGACATATGTTTCGAAAGTGATTTTATTATGTAGTTGGCACTACAATACATGCTAATGTATTACAGTAGTTCACCAAAATAAGTTATGTATAAACGTGAAACCTACTTTGTTTGTTTTTGTCTCATTAGTAACTTATCTAGTACACTAATCTACAAGTTCAAACTTTCAGCAAGCTATGGAACAAATGATTAAACAGCCACAACCACCTGAAGGTGACGAGGCTACCACAGGTACAATGTCACCTCTTGCTGCAGTGCGTCAGTATCTCTCCACTAACAGTGCAAAAAGCACCTTCCTGCGTAATTCTGGGTTGGTTGTCAAGGTAACCTCGTCCAAATCGCCTACTGAACAAAATCTTCCAGCTAGACAGAGTGATATATCTGTGCTCCAGATACAAGTCCAATCCCTAATGGACGTCATTTCGGAAACAAGAATAGTGGTTGACAAATGTCGTCAAGATATGAATGGTTTTGAAACCAGACTATCAGACATTTGCTTCGTTGTTCAAGAGCAATGGCGGAAAAAAGGGGAAGATCAAGCTGCTCCATCAGATTCTACAGCCTGAAACATTAGCACTCAGGTCAAATGATCTATGCTTCTATACATCTGATGGTGCTTTTATCTACAAGGACTGTAAACTTTATGCCAACAGGTCTTTTGTTGTATGGCTGGAATTTATTTTGTTGTGATACATCATTTATCGTGCTGCCAAAGGCTGTAGAAATTACGACGCTATTTTTGTATAGTGTAGGTTTATCTTAGTAATGTATTCGGCCGAAAGCTTCGTAGGAGCCCAACGTGCCAACATTCGTCAGGCCCATTCCAATTGGGCTAAAAATGATTATGGGCCGTAATTTGCATGTAGCCCACTAAAAATATCTGGGCTTAAATCAGCATAAGCTTTCATATTTTTGGTAGGCCTGTGCCCCTAGTGGGCCTTTAACAGGCCTAAACATAATTTGGGCCCTCGGTAACAATAGGCTGTTAACATGTGTAAATATCTCGAGCCCATAAATAACATGGGCCTTTAATAGGCCAAAAGTGAGATTGGGCCCTGATTGTGCGAAATAACCCACTGGTCATTAGCAGGCCGAAATGTATCTCAGCTCGTGCTGGCCCATTTACAAAGCGGATCGTTCACAGGCCGAAATTCAGACGGGCCGTAAATGCGCCGACCTACTACACGGGCCTTTAACAGGCCGGAAGTTCGGTCGGGCTTGATTAGTATCAGTTTTATATGGGTCGTTAATAGGCCCGATGTGACGTTGGGCCATATATGGCCCATGGATTTCATCCGACATTAACAGGCTGAAAATCACAACAGGCTGGAAGTGGCCCAAATCTACAGTGGGCCTCTAACAGGTCGAGCGTTAGACATGGCCGAATATGACCCAAATCCTTCATGGTCGTTTATGGGCCGAAAGTTTCAATGGCCAATAAATGGGCCCAAATGAAGCAGGACCTTTAATAGGCCGGAAACACACCAGGTTGTAATTCGGCCCAAATACTTAGCGGACTGTTAACGGGCCAGAAGTGACCATGGGCCGCGATGATGACAAGTTTAGAACGGGTCGTTGACGGGCCGATTTGACACTAGCCGTATAGGCCTTAACTGCGAATGGGCCGTCTGCAAGCAGGCCGTTAATGGGCCAGCCCGCTAATTTTGACTGGGCCAACCTTTTTAACCTAAATAGGCCGTTGTTGGACCTTGCCACGTGTCGATGTATCATAGGCGCCTTCTGTCCATTGGGCGGTTGACATCTGTCCTTTTCGGGTGCTGACACGTGGTTGCTATAGCCAATGATAATTTTACACGTGGAAAATCCTCATTGGTCCCAGCTGTTAACGGGTTATCGGATCCAAACCGGAACCCGATAGCTTAACGGCGACCCGTTACGGTGGATGCCACGTGTCGGTTACCCTTGACGAAAGCACTTCTATGACGCACGATTTATCGTCATGGAAGTGGACACTTCCATGATGATAATTTTGGTAATGTCATGGAACACTTCTACAACAGCACATGTATGACTATCTTGATTCTGTCATAAAATCGTCATGGATGTACATGCATGACAGAAAACGTGACCTACTGTGACAAACACGTATCATCACGGAAGTGTATTTTTTTTGTAGTGCGATCTACCACGAGATTAGACGAGCTAAACCCTAGGTTGATGGGGTGATGGATGTTGCTCTAGCCCTAAAGACTAAAACCCCTTGGTTTATATAGGCACCGGTAGGGTTAGGGTTACATGCCATTGGTTACAACGAAGGAAAGATCATGCTAAATCTTGACTTGGAGGGCACACCACGACTCTGAAGATCTCCTGTCCGGCCATGGATCCGCGCTCTAGCTTGGCCCCATAGTAGCCCATCAGTCCGGCCCGCATGCAATGGGTCGGCGGCCCGAGGACCCCTTAATCCGGGACTCCCTCAATAGTGCCAAGTGTCAGTTGCTATTTTTTGCTTGTTTTTTACTTCGTAGAATATCAATACCAAATGAAGTGCAAATGCCACAAAACTTTTTGGAGAATTTTTTCTCCCCATAAGACACCCAGGGAGCCAAAGAAGTGCACGGGAGGAGGCCTGTCATGGGTTTAACACAGCAGATGTCCTCCTGAAAGGACTTAGGTGTGAGGCCATGGCTACGATGATTAGCTTAAAGGGGTTGAGCAGGACGAGAGACACGAGTTTACCCAGGTTCGGCCCCTCACCAACGAGGTAAAAGCCTACGTCCTGCTTTGTGTTGTATTGATTGAGTATCGATTACAAGGGAGCGGAATCGCTTAACCTAGCTATCGACTGATCGTAACTTAAGTTTACCAGCCATAGGGTCTCGCTTTTATATACACAGGTCGAGTCCCTGGGCTTACAAGAGTCCAGGTCGGGCCACAATACTTGACCGACCCTAATTCTAAGTCATCTTGCCTTGCTAGGCAAGTCGCCGTCCGGCGGCTCACACCTCCGGATTACACGCCATCTCCAGGCCTTGGGCCTTCAACTAGCCTGCCTCGTAAGCCACCTCCAGGCTCTTACATCTTGGCTTCTTGGGCCTACTTAGGCTTTCACTTATGAGTCGCCAATGGTGTAACCCGGCCCCTCCTGGGCGGGTCACACCGCGGGGTTATATCCCCAACATTAGGCCCCAGATTGATTTGAACCTGTTCATGTCAATCTTCACTCTCCGGTTGGCGAGTCTTCTTTGGTCCCTTTCAAATGTTAACTCTGAAACAAATCTTCTTAACCCGCCATGACATCACCTTCATAAATGCATAAAAATCTCGTGACATCACAACGGATCTTTGAATTAACCATTCATTCCAAAAATCGAGGCATCTCCTCTGTTATGATAATTATAATGTCTCCTCGATCTTCGGGCCTGCTGTTTCACTGTTCCGACTTTTCCTTATAAATAGGCGCGGGGGGCCTGCCCTTTCACTTTTTACCCCCATCTTCCTCATCCCTTCTTCTTCCTCATGCCGCATGCCACAACCGGAGCTCCACCGCCCCAGCCGAGCTTTGTCGGCAACTCCGCTAAAGGCCGCTGCATCAACCTGATTGAACCAGAGATCTGCGGTGCTCGTCCGCTCTTCACCGACCCCATCAGGTACCGCTCTTCTCCTTTCTCAGATCCACATTAGGGCACTTGTGTTCATGTAGTTCATTGGCGTTCATCCAAGCCCATCCAAGTTTATCCATCCTCTGTTTAGAAGTGGTATTTTAACACAAAAACAAGGCAGAAGTAGTGCGGTAGCAGTTTTAGCCCTTATCTCCCATCTTGGATAGATCCCTTCTTTTTGTGAACCAATACCCAGCTTACTAGTTCTTCCACTGCCACGTTCTAGGTTTAGCAATTATGCATCTTTTCTGAAATGTCGTAGATCTGTAAATAACTACAATCTGCAAAACTTGTTTGCCCAATACTTAGCAAAATTTCAACAACTTAGGATCTGTAGGTAATTGACCTGCCCTTCATTGTTCGGGCGGCTTAACAATGACTTTGTAACCTGCCAATGAATCCAGAAACTGTTTATTTCATTTAACCCGTCATCATATTGCCGGCGTATAGTCTCAGAACTCAACCCGCCGTATTCTTATTACTTGATAATTATTCCATCCATGGCTAGGGCGGCTCATAATTTTCTTAATAGTTTACTGTACCCGTAGTTTTTTAGCTCATTATTGCAAAAGCATCATATAATCACCTAGGCAGCTCACCATTGCAACCTTGACCCGCCGTACTCTTATTCCTAGGTCGCAGTCTTTTTACCCAATCAGCCATGACTAAGGGTCCCAATTCTTGCGATTGGGTTGCTTCCAGAGTCTCTGAAGTCTCACTGAATGAATATGTGGACATGGGGGTCTTGCCGGCCAAAGATGCCATCCACTGGCGGGTTCCAGGCACTGAAACTACTCCTCAACCTAAGGAGGGTGAAGTAGTCATTTTTGCGGATCACCTTCTCCGTGGCTTTTCACCGCCCGGGTCAAAATTCTTTAGAGACGCTCTGCATTTTTACAACCTTCACCCCCAAGACATTGGTCCCAATTCTGTCTCCAATCTCTGCCACTTTCAAGTGTTCTGCGAAGTGTATCTTCAAGAAGAACCTACTGTTGATCTCTTTCGAGAGTACTTTTACATTAACCGCCAGGCTGAGATGTCAGACGGGCCGAGTCTTGAACTTGGAGGTGTTTCTATCCAGAGGCGGAGAGACGTGACCTTTCCCTCAGCCGCACTACCCAGCCATCCCAAGGACTAGAATTATACTTGGTTTTACTGCAATGACACTTCCCCAGCTGGAGAAAACCCTTCACTGGGTTATCGTCCTTACCGGCTCACCACCAACGGCATGCTTCCAGGTCGATTAACCGCTGTAGATCACGCCAAATATGCCTCCACCTTTTCAAAAATTTGAGCTTTGGTTGCCAACGGCTTGACTGGAGTCGATCTGGTCCGATGTTGGGTCGCATGGAGAATTTTACCGCTGAGCCGGCGCAACGGCTTAATGTGTCAATACACCGGTGACACAAAGGACTCACAGCGCTACAACGAAACGTGTCTGACCGATAAGGAGATCAACGACACAGTTAAGACGCTGCTTGGGGAGTCTCTGGAGAATTGCAGCAAAGCGGGATTGAATCCTTTCTGCACTCTTAACCCGGCTCCGAATGTAAGTATTTTTGAACAAAACTTCATCTTGTGTCGGTGGAAACGACACCTATGGGATCGCGAGGACCCCTTTACGGTTCGGCAGGGATGAGGAGTGCGCAAAGAGCGGATCTAACGATCAACACGATGGATTTTTACCCAGGTTCGGGCCGCTGAGAAGCGTAAAACCCTAGTCCTGCTTGTCTGTGTTTATCTTGTGTTCTTCTGCTCTTGGACTAGCTACTATGCGTGTCCAGTCCAAAAAGTCCGAATCCTTCCACAGTACGCCTCGGGCCTCCTTTTATATGTCAAAGGGGTCGCCACAGTGGCACACAGGAGGTGGAAAGTATTCACAGTGTATAAGTTTATCGCCTGACATCATAGGACAAACGCATTTAATGCGCTGCCTACGTGCCCTCTTGCTTTATCGGGGACGGCAACAGAGCACGTCCCGTCCGTCGCTGCCTCGCCTTGCTTCGACGCGCGTCCAAGCTGATGAGGCATGCAGCGCCATGCTGGCTGACTGGCTGTTGTGCTGGTGCGGTGGCAGGCCTTCACGAAGATCTACCTGCCACCACACAGGTGCTTGCCTAGTTGGCTTAGAAGCTGCATGCTGCCACGCAGGTGCTCGCCTAGTTGGCGGGCTGGTCGTCGCATCGGAACGGCCGTGGGGCAGCGAAATGTTGGCAGGTGCGGGCCTGGCCGCGGCCCTGCTGATGCTCCCGGCAAGGGTCTTGCCGGGGTCTCGCCTCCGTCCCCGACAAGGATCTTGCCGGGGGTCTTGTGGCTGTCGCCGGCAAGGATCTTGTCGGGGGTCCTCATCTTCTGGTCCTTATCTAGACTTGCAGGCCTTTGGTCTCCACAAAGATCTGCATGGCACCACGCAGGCGCCCCTGAGTCTTGGTTTCGGCGTTGTCCATGGTGTCAGAACTCTCAGGCTCATGGGTGGCGGCCTTGCTAGTGTGGGGCAGGCCGTCCCGGCAAGGCTCTTGTCGGGGCTACGTAGGCCCCTCCCCCCGGCAAGGGTGTTCCCCCGGGGGGGAGAAGTCCATCCTGCCCCTTTGCTCTTCATGCCTCTGGCTTGAGTGCTGCCTTGGCAGTCTCGTACCTTTCTTTCCTCTGCCCCGCCGAGCATGGCCGCAAGTGTGGCTACGACTGCCCGTGCACAAGTAAAGGGGTATAAAAGGGCCCCTACTTTTGTACACCGACAGGAGCCCCCGGGCCTGGGCCACACATAAGCGCGAAGCGTTGTTGGGCCAGGCCCAGAACGATGCGCGGGCACGCATGGCAGAGTTTTAACCGCGGTTACTTCTTCGCCAGTTGCGCTTCCCCATGATCCGCATTGAGTGCGTGACGTGGGGGTCGTGCGTGGAACGGTCGCAGCACGCTTGCATCACCTCGCTGTGAACAGTAAAGAGGCGGCCCGCACCTTCCCCATAAAAAAGAGGAAGCCGCAGGGGCGCTGCTCATTTACAAAGTGGACTCGGGTCGTGGCCTTCATGGCACCCGCGCCCCACGATCACGGGGCGGGAATGGTCGTCCCACTTGTCTCCCCAATTTCAGCTCGCCCGCCATGTGTCCTCCATGCCTCATGGAGGGTAGGTGGCAGATACGGAGGGCACGGGCCTTAACGCCGAGGCGGGAAGCCGGGCGTTGCTGATTGGAGCAGCGGGTCGGTCTTGATTCCCTGCGCCTCTGGCGGCCGGATTGGTCGAGTGGGGCGGCCGCCCTTAGGTTGGGGGGCCGAGCCCCGGCCCCGCCCCTCTATAAAAAAGGGAAGACGGACGGTGTTCTTCTGCATTCATCTTCTTCCTACTTGGTCCCTTTCCTCCACTCGTCATGGTGAGGGGGCGCGCCGACGCTCCAATGGCGGCGACGAGGGCTTCTGCTCGACAGCGTGTCCCCCCTCCTCCGGAGCCCATGGCGGCGGAGCCCGCCGTGAGAGGAAGAGGGAGGGGGCGAGGCCGAGGCCGCCGTGGCGCTCGGGGGAGAGGAGGACGGGGCGGCGCACTGGCCGCGCTTCCACCAATGGCTCCTCCTCCAATGGAAGGCCATGTCGAAGACCAGCCCTGCGAGTTCTTCATTAGGCTGTACAAACCAATGTGCGGTCACCTCCGCCTCCACACCCCGTTTGCTCGGGTAATGGAGCTTGACCCACCACAGGCCTTGAGGTTGCATATGAGGGGCTGCGGGAACGGCGGCATGTGGGTCGACGTCGACTTCCCTGCCCCTCATGTCATGTACTTCCGCCGTGGGTGGAAGACCTTTACCCATGCCCATAGTCTGTCGGAGGGGCACGTTCTCCAGTTCAAATTAATGGAGAATGGCCTACTCTCCGTCAAGGTCTTCGGGCGCTCGAGAATCCGCTTAGGGTGCTGCATGGAGAGCTCCACTGACAACGAAACCTCCTCCTCGAGTGACAGTGACGAGGAGGACAGCTACAGTGACAACGACGGTAGCGGGCGGGAGGACGCCGATTCCGACTCCGGCTGACCATCGGTGGCAGCACCATCCTCGGCCTCGTGTCTTGTCGAGGGCCATCCCCGCCATGCTCTCCATCGGCGCGTTCCCTGTCGCCTCTTTTTTGCCTTCACCTGCCGCACCTGGGAGGAAAGGGGCAAGAACGGAGATTATGGGGCACTTATCTTTCTTTTAACTTGTAGGCACTTGCCAAATCTTAATTTCTAAATAATGTAATCTCTCGAGCCCATGTCTGTGTCCTGTAACATTCGTACTTGTATCAGCATGTCAGTGAAAAAGACCAGCCTTGCCGGGAACCCGTGCATGTATACGTCCATGCAGAGGCGAAATGCCTCTTTAGTACAAATAAACGAGTCCTCTCGGCAAGTTATCCTGCCGGTGCCCTCTGTGCCTGCCGGAGAATCACATCTGCCGGGTTACACACAAAGGGTCCAGCCCCTCGTCACCCTTATTTTAGCAAAGGCTACTACGACCATCCTGACCGAAGCAGCGTTCGGGCCAGGGATGGGAGCACCCGAGTTTAAAAGAGGGTGGCGAGGTTTTCTGATGCACAAGTCATAGGTTACGAACACGAATGGGCAAGAGGTGAACTTTATCTATTTTCTTTTGCCGGGGATCGCTGTGCCGGGCAGTCTTCCCAACTTCTTGCCGGAGCCGAGTCCTTGGCGGAATTGAGCGTCCTTGCCGCGGCTGGAAAGAAGGGAGGACAGGAGTATGGAACCTTGGCGGTCCATTAACATTTATTGGAACCAAAAAGCAGTACAATAACCTGGACAAGCATGCATATACGTATACACATAAACATGGAAATCAACGGGAAACTGTACATACTAAAGGTTTCTCTAACTGCGCACAGGGTCTGCGCCTTGCTTTGTACATAGGGTTATATGCCTTGCCGGCAAGGCTAGTACAAAAGGGGGTTGTCGGGGCTCCCAGCAACCGCGCCTTAGGGGTAAAACTTGCGAAGATGTTCGATATTCCAGGAATTGCTCACCGGAATGCCATCTTCGGTCTCTAGGTGGACTGTGCCGGGCCTGGTGACTCGTATTACCCGATAAGGGCCTTCCCACTTCGGCGTCAACTTGTTGGAATTCTTGGCCGACTAAACATGTCGAAGAACAAGGTTGCCTTCCTCAAGGCTTCGGGCGTGAACCTTGCGGCTATGATAGCGGCGCAAGGCTTGCTGGTAGCGAGCAGCTCGCACAGCAGCCTGAAGACGATCTTCCTCAAGGAGCGTCGCATCATCTTGGCGCAACTGCTCTTGCTCAAGCTCATCATAAGCGAGCACTCGAGGTGACCCGTATATGAGTTCCGCGGGGAGAACTGCTTCTGCCCCGTATACTAGGGCAAAGGGTGTCTGGCCAGTGGCTCGATTTGGCGTCGTTCTGATTAACCAAAGAACCGTTGGCAACTCATCAATCCAGCGCCTTCCGCACTTGTGTAGCCTGTCAAAAGTTCTGGTCTTGAGGCCTCACAACACTTCTGCATTCGCCCTCTCAGCCTGGCCGTTACTTCTGGGATGAGCAATAGAAGCAAAGCAAACCTTGCTGCCGAGGTCTTGGATGTACTGCATGAAGGTGTGGCTCGTGAACTGCGTGCCGTTGTCGGTGATGACTCTATTTGGCACATCAAAACGGCAGACTAGTCCTTTGAAGAACTTGACGGCTGATTGTGTTGTCACCTTCCTCACCGGTTCCACTTCCGGCCACTTTGTGAACTTGTCGATTGCGACGTACAAGTACTCAAAGCCCCCGACAGCACGGGGAAAGGGGCCCAGTATGTCGAGCCCCCAGACTGAGAATGGCCAGGAAAGAGGGATTGTCTGAAGAGCTTGAGTTGGTTGGCAGAGTTTCTTCGAATGGAACTGACACGCTTCACACTTGGTTACTAGTGCAGTTGCATCTTGGAGAGCAGTGGGCTAGAAGAAACCTTGCCAGAACGCTTTGCCAGCAAGGGCTCTTGACCCTATGTGGGAGCCACACATGCCTCCATGTATCTCTGCCAACAGCTCCAGTCCGTCCTCCCGAGGAATGCACTTCAATTTCACGTCGTTCGGTCTCCTTCAGTATAGGGCATCATCCGCGAACTGGTACATGCTGGACCGACGGGCTACTTTTTCTGCCTCTTCTTGTTCCTCAGGGAGTTCCCCTGTTTGGAGGAAACGAACGGTGCGTCGCGCCCATGCCAGAGCCTGGGGCTCGACGGCAAGGACTAAAGGCTCATCCCCGGCCATAGGGGCAGCTGCTTCTACTGTCAAGGCTTGGGGCCCTGCCGGAGGCCGCTGCTCCCCGGCAAGCTTGGGATACCCGGCAACTTCCTTGCCGGCGGCTCCTGGGAGCTCAGTGGGAAAGTACTTGCCGGGGCCTGCCTTCCTTCGCTTGTTCTGTCCCGCTGATGGCTCAACGGATGGCTGGGTTAATTGAAGCAAAAAGGTACCTGGTTCCACAGGCAACTTGAGGGCAGCACGTTTCAACAAGTCATCGGCGATGCTGTTCTCCGCTCGGGGAACATGCTCTGCTTGTAGACCGTCGAAACGCTCCTCCAACCTCCTCACTTCATCCACATAGGCCTCCATCAACGGGCTCTGGTAATCCTTGTTAACCCGTTTGACGACAAGCTGAGAATCACCCCTGACGATGAGCTTCCTGATTCCGAGGTCTGCCGCGATCCTGAGACCAGCAAGCAATCCCTCGTACTCCGTAGTGTTGTTCGTTGATTTTTCCTGGGGAAAGTGCATCTGGACTACGTACTTGAGGCGCTCTCCGGTGGGTGCGACGAGTAGCACGCCGGCACCAGCACCTTGCAGTGAGAAAGCTCCATCAAAGTACATAATCCAATCACGGCTCGTCTCCTTGCCGGGAAGGGTGGTTTCTTGAATTTCTTCGTCGGGCGATGAGGTCCATCCGGCTATGAACTCTGCCAAGGCTCGGCTCTTGATTGTTGAAGTACTTTCAAACTTGAGGTCAAAGCTCGACAGTTCCAACGCCCACTCCACAATCCTCCCAGTTGCATCTGGGTTGTGCAAGATTCGTTGCAAAGGGAGGTGAGTGACGACGGTGATCTCATGCACTTGGAAATAGTGACGCAGCTTTCTCGAGGCCATAAGGAGGCCGAAAAGTAGCTTCTGTATACCAGAATATCTTGATCTAGCCCCCTGCAAGAGGGAACTGACAAAATAAACCGGGTGCTGCATCACCTTCTTCTTCTGTTTGACTTCGCCCACTTGCGCAGACTCTGTCTTGCCGGGATCGGGCTTTGCCGGCGGTTCCGCCTTGCCGGCATCAGGCCTTGCCGGGGGGAGCTCCGGCCCATCATCCGACGGCCTCGCCGCTGTCGCTGCTTCTTCCTCAACTTCTCTCTGCGCTACTAGCGCGGCGCTGACCACTTGATTCGTCGCCGCTAGATATAGCAGCAACGGCTCTTGCGGTTTAGGCGCGACTAGTATTGGCGTGGAGGAGAGGTACCTCTTCAAATCTTGCAGCGCTGCCTCTGCCTCCGGAGTCTATTTCACTGGACCCACCTTTTTCAAAATTTTGAAAAAGGGGAGGGCGCGCTCAGCAGATTTGGAGATGAACCTACTCAGAGCAGCAACGCAGCCGGCGAGCCTACGGACGTCCTTGACTCGTCTTGGCGCCTCAATCTGCTCAATCACTTTGATCTTGTCGGGATTTGCTTCGATTCCGTGTTGAGACACAAAGAACCCAAGAAGTTTGCCGGACGGGACGCCGAACACACACTTCTCTAGGTTGAGCTTGAGGTTGATCTTGCGCAGGTTTGCAAATCCTGCACGAGCATGGCCTTGTCCTTGGTTTTGACCACTATATCATCCATATATGCTTCCATATTTCTGTGCAGCTGGGGTTCAAAACCAATCTAGACCGCCCTCGCAAATGTCGAACCGGCGCTCTTCAACCCGAAAGGCATTCGTCTAAAACAATACGTACCACATGGGGTGATGAACGTGGTTTTCTCTTCATCCTCCTTCGTCATGAAGATTTTGTGGTATCCTGAGTAGGCATCAAGGAATGACAGCAAGTCACACCCGGCAGTGGAGTCCACGATCTGGTCAACGTGCGGCAAAGGGAAAGGATCCTTTGGACAGGCTTTATTGATGTCTGTATAATCAATACACAGCCTCCATTTCCCATTCGCCTTGCGCACCACAACCGGATTGGCCAACCAGGTCGGGTGGAGCACTCCTCTGACTAAACCTGCCGCCTCCAACTTCCTAATCTCTTCGATGATAAACTCTTGCCGCTCCAAAGCTTGCTTCCTGACCTTCTGCTTGATGGGCTGCGCATGAGGACAGACAGCAAGGTGGTGCTCAATCACCTCCCTGGGAACGCCGGGGATGTCAGATGCCTGCCATGCAAACACATCGACATTCTCCCGCAGGAAGGCGACGAGCGCGCTTTCCTATTTGCTGTCGAGGGTGGAGCTTATGGTGAAAGCTCCACCCGTGTCGTCCTCCTTGACGGGCACCTTCTTGGTCTCTGGTGGCGCTGCCTTGGATTTCTTGCTCTTGCCGGTGAAGCTCTCTGGCACGTCCTCCTCGACGGAAGCGCATCACTCCGAAGAGGCGCGCTTGCCGGAGTGGGTGCAGGAGGTCTTGCCGGGGCAAGAGGTCTTGCCGGTCTTCTTCTCCCTGGGAGCTCCAGTGGCAGGAGCAAGTGCCTTGGCGGCAGGTGCTACAACCGCCTCCCGGTAGAGCTGATCGGCGCAGATGAGCGTGTCTTTCTTGTCAGAGTTGACAGTGATGATGCTCATCGGGCCGGGCATCTTCAGCATGTTGTAAGCGTAGTGCGATGCTGCCATAAACTTAGCCAATGCTGGACGGCCAAGGATCCCGTTATATGGTAACGGGATCTTGGCAACATCAAAGACGATCTTTTCTGTCCTGTAGTTCAACTCACCACCAAATGTGACTGATAATGTAATCTTTCCCTTGGGCTGGCTTCTCCCTGGATTGGCCCCTTGAAACGTGCCCGTCTCTTCAAGATCTCCATCAGGGATTTGCAACCTCTTGATCACCTTGGGCGAGATCAAGTTCAGGCCGGCCCCACCGTCCACTAACATTTTCGTCACCTTGAGGTTGCGAATTGTTGGTGAGACCAACAACGGCAAGCACCCGACCGCAGTTGTGCGGTCAGGGTGATCCTCGGCGTAAAAAATGATAGGTGTGTTGGACCATCTCAATGGCTTCTGGGCATCGATCGACGGCTCTGTCGCATTGATCTTGCGCGCCCACTGTTTAAGTTGGCGGTGAGAAGAATGCAACGAGGCGCCACCATCGACACACATGGCTTCTGTGGCTTTTTGGAACTCGTGCTCGCTGGACTCGTCGTCCTCTTCATGGTCATCATCTCCCTCTTTCTTGTCGCGGCCTCGAGCAGGCCTCTCTTGTTGCTTATCCTTGCCGCGGCGCCCTCCTTGGCCACCGCGCTTCTTGCCAAGCCTGTCAGCACCATCCTGGCCCTTCTCTTTGTCTCGCCTTTCATACTCAGCTTTCTGTCTCTCCACAAGCTGCTCGACCTGCCGGCAGTTCTGGAGGTCATGGCCTTTGGTGCGATGGATCTTGCAGTATTGCTTGTCGGAGCCCTCCGGCTTGTCGGCGGCCGCCAAGTCCTGGCAGGCAGTGCACCCGGCAACCTCCTTACCGGGGTCGTCAGCCTTGGCCTTCTTGGCGGTGCCGGGGTTTCCGGATTCCTCGACGGCAAGCACGGCCTTGCCCTTGCGCTTCCTGTTGCGTCGTCGGCCCTTCTTTGCTGGGGCGACGACATCTTCGTCTTCAGAGTCACTTCCCACACTGGCATCTTCGCCGGGGTACTTCCTTCCCTCTTCAGCTCGAGCACATCTGTCGGCCAGAACATAAAGCTCGACAACATCCGTGACCTTGTTCATCGCCAGCTCCTCACGCATCTTGCGGTTGCGCACGTTCTGATGGAACGCGCTGATGATAGCAGCAGGATGAACATCGGGGATGTTGTACTGCACACGGTTGAATCTCTGTATGTATTTCCGCAAGGATTCGCTATCCTTCTGTGGGATGAGATGTAAATCACTTGCCTGGCCAGGAGCCGTATGGCCTCCAGTGAAGGCACCAACGAACTCATGGCACAGGTCCGACCAAGAGGAGATGGAATCTACTGGTAGGTGCATCAACCACGACCTGACGTTGGGCTTGAGCACCAACGGGAAGTAGTTAGCAAGCACCTTGCCATCCCGAGCTCCGGCAGCTTGCATGGCGATAGTGTAAATGCTCAGGAACTCGGACGGATGTGCTTTGTCGTCATACTTCTCCGGGACCTCTGGTTTGAACGTGCGGGTAGTGGGCCACTGGAACCGCCGCAGCTCACGGGTAAAGGCTGGACAACCTACCTCGTACGGCAGGTCACCAATATCCCCCGGCGCAGGCCTGTACGCAGTGGGCCCTGCACGCCTATCAGATTGCTGCCGTGCATCCCGTCGCCGCTCGATGGTAGTTCGAGCGTCCTCCTTGCATCATTCCCGAAGAACTTGACGTTGGTCACGACGAGTTCATGGGTTTGACGATGCCGTGGATCCATCACCACGGGCATCGACTTGCCGAGCTGGCGACCGTTGCTGGCGTGGTGGAGGGGAGTGCACCGTGGTTGCAGCACCTCTGGCCCTTCCACCATCGACACGCGCCGGCTCGATGGACCGACGCCGCGAAGGGCCTGCCTCCTGATACCCATCCTTATTGGCATGGCCAATAAGGCTGTGGATAGCAGCCCTCCACTCCTCCTGCTTCTCCACAGCAGGGGGAAAGTCGAGGAGCAACGACGCTTGTGCTAGCGCCTCTGCTGGCGTGGGGGGCAGCGACAGGCGCGAGGAACGGGAGGTGCTCAGACTTCCAACCATGTTGGAAGGAGCCCCCTCACGGTTTCGTGGCTGCGCGCCGTTTCCACCAGTATCATGGCGTGCATGCTGGCCCTGTGCATCTCGAGGATGACGCTGAGGGCTCTTTCCATGGGAACGCCCGTGGTCTCCAATGTCGTGGCGCCGTTCCTCGCGCACGACCTGGGAAGGCTGTGGCACGGGCGCCGGCCGGGGTGCCTTGGAGGTCACCGCGTCGCCCAGAGGCAGCACGGGTCCGTCCTTGGACCCAGCGGCACGCGGCTCGTCTTCGTGGACGCGAATGACGCCGCTTGCCTGGCTTCGGTTGCCAGAATGTCGTGGATGCTCGTGATCCGCACCTTTGCCGCCATCCACGACTGCACCGCCGCCCGTCCGCGCTGGCTCGGGCGGACCGGCTCCAGACGAACCAATCGCCGCGATCGCCTTCTTCTTGGGAGCCATGGTGATGAAGGAAAATAATGCACTGACTACTAGATCCGGTTTGCACAACCTAACACCCCCTACCTGGCGCGCCAAAGATGTCGGTGGAAACAACACCTATGGGATCGCGAGGACCCCTTTACAGTTCGGCAGGGATGAGGAGTGCGCAAAGAGCAGATCTAACGATCAACACGATGGATTTTTACCCAGGTTCGGGCCGCTGAGAAGTGTAAAACCCTAGTCCTGCTTGTCTGTGTTTATCTTGTGTTCTTCTGCTCTTGGACTAGCTACTATGCGTGTCCAGTCCAAAAAGTCCGAATCCTTCCACAGTACGCCTCGGGCCTCCTTTTATATGTCAAAGGGGTCGCCACAGTGGCACACAGGAGGTGGAAAGTATCTACAGTGAACAAGTTTATCGCCTGACATCATAGGACAAACGCATTTAATGCGCTGCCTACGTGCCGTCTTGCTTTATCGGGGACGGCAACAGAGCACGTCCCGTCCGTCACCGCCTTGCCTTGCTTCGACGCGCGTCCAAGCTGATGAGGCATGCAGCGCCATGCTGGCTGGCTGGCTGCTGTGCTGGTGCGGTGACAGGGCCTTCACGAAGATCTGCCTGCCACCACGCAGGTGCTTGGCTAGTTGGCTTAGAAGCTGCATGCTGCCACGCAGGTGCTCGCCTAGTTGGCGGGCTGGTCGTCGCATCGGAATGGCCGTGGGGCAGCGAAATGTTGGCAGGTGCGGGCCTGGCCGCGGCCCTGCTGATGCTCCCAGCAAGGGTCTTGCCGGGGTCTCGCCTCCGTCCCCGGCAAGGATCTTGCCGGGGGTCCTCGTCTTCTGGTCCTTATCTTGACTCGCAGGCCTTTGGTCTCCACAAAGATCTGCATGCCACCACGCAGGCGCCCCTGAGTCTTGGTTTCGGCGTTGTCCATGGTGTTAGAACTCTCAGGCTCATGGGTGGCGGCCTTGCTAGTGTGGGGCAGGCCGTCCCGGCAAGGCTCTTGCTGGGGCTACGTAGGCCCCTCCCCCCGGCAAGGGTGTTCCCCCGGGGGGGAGAAGTCCATCCTGCCCCTTTGCTCTTCATGCCTCTGGCTTGAGTGCTGCCTTGGCAGTCTCGTACCTTTCTTTCCTCTGCACCGCCGAGCATGGCCGCAGGTGTGGCTACGACTGCCCGTGCACAAGTAAAAGGGTATAAAAGGGCCCCTACTTTTGTACACCGACATCTTGTTTATCTATCTCTTGCACATCACACTTTTTAACCTTATTGCTCATTTATAAACAGGCCAACTCTCCTTTCTGGAGGAAGAAATTGCCAGCCGCCGCTCCAGCCAAGAAGCCTAGAGGAAAGACCCAAGCTACGGGCCGCCGTAAGAAACAAACGGTAGAAGAACTTCTTGAGCTCGATGAGTCAGAGGTAGAACTTGACTCCCTTGGTCTTCTTTTTATGCAACTTATTGATGTTGATTCCTCTCAGGACGACGCGGAGACAAGCCAGGCCCCCAAAGTAGAGGTAATCCCTATCTCATCCAACTTAGAACCCTTACCAAGAAAGAAAATTCGGCGGGTCATCCGGAAAGTGAGATTTTCTCATCCTCTTGCTCACTTGGATCTCGACTTTCTTTCGAAGAAACATCAGCATGAATCGAGGCGTATGACCCAGAGTGACGGCACTGGAGATCTTGTGTCAGGCTTACCCAACACCCCAGCTCCTCGAAAGCATCGCAATAAGGTGCCACATAGCCCGACTCTATCTCTTCCACAAGCCGGTCTCATTCGTGACCCTCTTAACTCTTCTGACTCAAACTATCAGGGAACGCCACCATCATCTGGCGACTCAAGTGGAACTCAAATGCCTGCCTTTATTGTTGCCCATGGGTAAGTACTTTCATTTGTTAATAAAGGACTTGTGGTGATATACTCACGAACTCTTGTATTCTTGTCACAGAGGCGTAGCAAAGGCGGGTAAGAAACAAAAGGTGGGCAGCTCTTCAAAAGACCCCAAGACTTCTGAGTCGGAGAAGCAAGCGACAGAAATCTCTGAGGCCCCCATCCAAGACCCCGAAGAGCCTGTCAATGATCTGCCATCGCAAACTGACGCCGCGGTCTTTGAGCCAATGGACGCTGAAATTAACTCGGCCGCCAGTCATGACCCGCCAAGTCCTAAGCCGCCCACTCCTGCCAAGTCAACTGACAAGAGCCCTGCCACAGCTGATGTTGATGACCTTGCTATTACCGGGTCAGCCTTTAAAGCACCCGAGGTCTCCAATGTGCTAACCAAGCACTCTACTAAGGAAGAAATGCCCTCATTGGAGAAGGGCAAGGCCAAATTGGATCTGGAGAGCTACTCCTCATTCAATGCAAGTGAGGTGTATGCGGGCTACTTGAGTCGCCTTCACACAAGCCAGGACATGGAAGCCGGGTTAGTTCAGTTGATGAAGGAAAAATATGAGGTATGAAAATATTCAACTCCTCTTTAGCCTTGCATATATATATATATATATATATATATATATATATATATATATATATCCATACTAGCCCCCAAGTCTTAAGTATAGGAATGACAATGAGTATGCTTTAGAATTTGTGAAAATTTCCAAAGTGTAGCCCCCAAGGGCCGGCTTATCTTGATAAGATGAGCTGGGTCTTATAATCATGGCTTAATAATCAAAACATGTAACCTCCAAGGGCCAGCTTATCTGAATAAGATGAGCCAGGTCTTATAATCATTGTTTAGAACCAAATCCGTAGCCCCCAAAGGCCAGCTTATCTGAATAAGATGAGCCGGGTCTTATAAATTGAACTGACCTACATTAGCCCCCAAGTGCCGAGTGTATTGCTTGCAATGTGCTTGGGACTTGAATACCATTGTTGACTATGAACTTAACCATCTTATCATTATATACCACCCTTTGCAGGAAGCGTTGAGTGTAGGCGAGTCAAACATTGATGAATTGAAGAAAAATCTGGAAACACGGCAGAGTGAGTGCGCCAAGGCTGAATTAAGCCTGAAGTCATCATTAGAAGATATTGAGAAGATCAAGGCCAAATTTGATGAAGAAAGAGCTGCCCTGGAAACTGAGAAGGCTAATCTTCTGAAGAGGGCAGAAAATGCTAAGGCTCAGCTTAAGCCGGTGACTGAAGAGTTATCCGGCTTAAAGCAACATATCTCTCTCATGACAACCGCTATTTTTGGTAAGTGTAATGTACAACTCATTCTTTGTTGTCAAATTCTGTAACTCGCCTGGCGACTCACAATATATATGAACTCTAACCCGCCTGGCGACTCTTGTTCAAAAATCTTAACAGGCCCCAGAAGTGCTAGTCTTGGTCAGAACATGCTGCTCAAGTTGAAGGCGGCTTATTCATTGACTGAGCAGTTATATGCTGGAACTTTGCACAGTCTTGTAGCCTTATCAGGTGGCAATAAACCTCCAACCCTTATCAAGACTGTGCTGGATCATCTTTCAACGGTGTCGGCTCAAGTTGAAGAAGTTAAATTATTAGCCGCCCGCGCTGGAGCCATTGTTGCTCTAAGCCGGGCCAAAGCTTGACAATCAGAGCTAAACCCGGTAGAAATGGCCACCGGGTGTCTAGAGTTCAAAGATAACGGGTCAATCTTTGAAGAGGAGGACTTCAACAGATGTGTCAGAGAGATGCGGCCTTTGGCATGTAAGCTTGCAAAGGAGCTGGATCTTAACAAGTACCAGCCGGCTTATGATAGCAACAATGCGAAGATTAAGCCGCCATCCCATGCTGTTATAGACCTTACCCCGCCAAGGCGTAAGCATATCTTTGCTTCTGATCTCGATCCTTCTGTTATACTTAACGATGAAGCAACATTTGAAGCTTTAACCAGCATCGACTAGACATCGGCGAATCTCCAGATGGTTATCGACGAAGAGCCGACACAAGATGATTTGGGGGCTTCAAGCTCAAGGCGCCAAGATGACAATAACCCGCCAAGCCAAAACCCGGACGGCGCTGACACCGGCTCAATGGAGTAACTTAACTACAAAAAACACTTGGTCACAAATTTTTGGGCTCAACGGAAGCCTTGTACTCCCTCCGTTCCTAAATATTTGTCTTTATAGAGATTTCAAATGAACTACCACATACGGATGTATATAGACATATTTTAGAGTGTAGATTCACTCATTTTGCTCCGTATGTAGTCACTTGTTGAAATCTCTAGAAAGACAAATATTTAGGAACGGAGGGAGTAATAGGTAGCTGAAAAACAATTACCTGCTCTGCCATGCCTTCGTGCATGTTCTTATCAACTTATGCTTCAACAGCTTGAACTTCTGTGATCTTATTATACACAGCTATTTTTGCAATATTACCAAAGACTTTGGCGGCTTATATAATCCGTCAAAGAGCCGTTAATCCTTCAACTGGTAGCTTATAATCATAATTTAGGGTGAGTTAGACAACTCAACAACCAGGGCGACTTATAGTCATATCCAGTTTTTGAAAAGATCCCCTTGGCGGCTTATAAGCGTAATAAACTCAATATAGAGCAATATAACCCGGATCAGTATGACCCGGCAATTTTTCACCTGTGAAAGGTTTCTGCAAAACAAAAACATATAAAGTATGCATAACTCAAATATTTATTAAGTCGTCTTGCAAAGCACGACCAAAATAGATTGGTTTTTCAAAAAACCCAATTTTTTGCTCCAAAGAAGCTTGGCATAAAAGCCTGTAATCCCGTAAGCCAGCTCTCACGTAACATAAATCCGTCATTTAAACCTTAACTACTTCAGGGTCTTATTGAAAGATTAACTGTTAAGAGTACAAACGGGCCACATAGCGGAGAGACTACAGCAGACAGGTGAGTTTGTCCTATTTCACTGTAAGCCAGCCCTCACGTGACATAAGCCACCATTTTAACCTTGACTATTTCAGGGTCTTATTTAAAAGATTGACTGTCAAGAGTTCGACAAGTCACCTGGTGGAGTGGCAAGTTGTAAACAAGCAGGTTTAACTCAGTCATGGCATAAAAGCCGATCAAAATGGGTTATAAAGCTATACTCATTGAGTAGGAAGCCCCCAAGCGACCCATAACATGGCATAAAGCCGATCAAGAGGGTTATATGCTATGCTCATAGAGCAGGAAGCCCCCAAATGACCTAACATGGCATAAAAGCCGATCAAGAGGGTTATACGCTATGCTCATAGAGCAGGAAGCCCCCAAGTGACCTAACATGGCATAAAAGCCGATCAAGAGGGTTATACGCTATGCTCATAGAGCAGGAAGCCCCCAAATGATCTTATGAGTAACCAATAATGACTCTTGCTCCAAAGATTTGAGATGAAACGACAGAGGCCCTGAATTTTGAGGATGCCAGCTTTATTATATTGATCATAAAAAGTATGTACATCAATGAAGGTATATACAATGATGAGAGCCTGCGACTCAAGTGTAGTAAGGTCGAAGATGAGCAATGTTCCATGGCCTGTTGGTCTCCTTCTCAGACGTGAGGGAATCTTTGTTCTCTCGTATGTCAATGAGGTAGTAAGACCCGTTATTGAGATTTTTGCTGATCACAAAAGGTCCTTCCCAAGGAGGCAAAAGCTTATGCATCCCTGTCTGGTCTTGAATCAAACGGAGCACTAAGTCGCCCTCCTGAAAGGTCCGGCTTCGAACTCTACGGCTGTGATAGCGACGTAGGTCTTGCTGATATATCACTGAACAAGCCGCCGCAAGGTCACGCTCTTCATCTAATGCATCAAGTGCATTCTGACGTGCCGTCTCATTATTAGCTTCAACGTAAGTCGCCACCCTGGGCGAGTCGTGACGGATATCGCTTGGGAGAACCGCCTCTGCGCCATAAACCATGAAGAAAGGTGTATAGCCTGTTGACCTATTAGGGGTGGTTCTGATACTCCAATGGACTGAAGGGAGCTCTTCAACCCAACAACCCGGCGTTCGCTGCAAAGGAACCATAAGCCGGGGCTTAATGCCTCTCAAGATTTCTTGGTTAGCCCGTTCTGCTTGACCATTGGACTATGGATGAGCCACTGAAGAAACATCAAGACAGATATGCTCTCTTTGACAGAACTCTTTCATAGCACCCTTAGACAGATTAGTGCCATTATCAGTGATGATACTATGAGGATAACTAAAACGGAAGATCAACTTTTTAACAAACTGAATTGCAGTTGCCGCCTCACAATTACTAACCGGCTCTGCCTCAACCCACTTGGTAAACTTGTCAACCGCCACCATAAGATGGGTCTTCTTGTCCTTAGACCTCTTGAACGGTACAACCATGTCAAGCCCCCAGACTGCAAACGGCCAAGTTATTGGGATCATACGCAATTTCTGAGCTGGCATATGAGCTTGTCTGGAAATTTTTTGACATCCATCGCACTTGCTAATGATATCCTCTGCATCAGCATGAGTCGTTAACCAATAAAACCCATGACAAAAGGCTTTAGCCACCAAAGATTTTGAGCTGGCATGATGACCACAATCGCCTTCATGAATCTCTCTCAAAATTTCACGGCGCTCCTCAGGAGAAACACAGCGTTGGAACACACCTGTCACACTGCATCGGTGTAACTCGCCGTTGACAATAGTCATAGACTTAGACATCGTGGTGATCTGTCGTGCAAAAGTATCATCTTCGGGTAACTCACCCTGGGTCATATGAGCCAGATAAGGCAACGTCCAGTCAAGAATAGCATGAAGAGCCGCCACCAACTGTGCCTCTTGGTCAGGGACAACAAGGTCTTCTTCAGACGGTAACTTGACCGAAGGATTGTGTAACACATCGAGGAATACATTAGGGGGCACCGGCTTATGTTGAGACCCAAGTCGGGATAATGCATCAGCCGCCTCGTTCTTTCGTCGATCAAGGTGATCCACCTGATAACCCTTAAAGTGACCAGCAATATTATCAACCGCCCGGTGATAAGCCGCCATGAGCGGGTCTTTAGAATCCCACTTGCCAGAGACTTGCTGCTCCACAAGGTCTGAGTCGCCCAGGCACCTGACCCGGCTTAAATTCATTTCCTTAGCCATACGAAGGCCATGGAGCAGAGCTTCATACTCAGCTGCATTGTTAGTACAAGGAAACATTAATCTTAAAACATAACAGAATTTGTCACCTCATGGGGAAGTCAAAATAACTCCAGCCCCCGAGCCTTCCAACTGCCTGGATCCATCAAAGTGGATTGTCCAATATGTGTTATCAGGCTTCTCCTCAGGTGTCTACAACTCTGTCCAATCATTGATGAAGTCCACCAAAGTTTGAGACTTGATGACTGTTCTTGGCACATACTTCAAATTATGAGGTCCAACTTCAATAGCCCACTCAGCAACCCGGCCCGTGGCTTCTCTATTTTGAATAATATCTCCTAAAGGAGCAGAGCTGACCATAGTAATAGGATGTCCAAGAAAGTAATGCTTCAGCTTACAACTCGCCATGAACACCCCAAATACCAGTTTCTGCCAATGTGGATATCGTTGCTTAGACTCAGTCAACACCTCACTGACATAGTAAGCCGGCCGCTGAACTGGGTACTCCTTACCCGCCTCCTTGCGCTCCACGACAACCGCTCTGCTGACTGCCCTGTTATTAGCAGCCATGTACAGGAGCAAAGGCTCTTTTTCAAACGGAGCAGCAAGGATAGGCGGCTCAGCTAATTATTTCTTGAGCACCTCAAAAGCTTCATTGGCAGCATCACTCCAAACAAAGTGATATGTCTTCTTCATCATCTGGTATAAGGGAATTGCCTTCTCTCCCAGGCGACTTATGAACCGGCTCAAAGCCGCAATACGACCCGCCAAACGCTGCATGTAATTGACACACGCCGGCTTAGAAAGTGAGGTGATAGCCTTTATCTTCTTCAGGTTAGCTTCAATGCCTCGTTCTGAGACTAGAAAGCCCAACAGTTTACCTGCAGGCACACCAAAGACACACTTGGCTGGGTTAAGCATAATTTTGTAGACCTGGAGATTGTCAAAAGTTTCTTTCAGATCATCCAGGAGAGTCTCCTTCTTTCTAGACTTAACCACAATATCATCCACATAAGCATGAATGTTGCGCCCAATCTGACTGTGAAAACAATTCTGAACACAACGCTGATAAGTTGCCTAAGCACTCTTGAGCCCAAAAGGAATAGAAACATAGCAGAAAGCTCCAAAAGGTGTGATGAAAGCCGTCTTCTCTTGGTCTTTAACTGCCATCTTGATCTGATGATAACCAGAATAAGCATCCAGGAAGCATAAGCTCTCACAACCCGTCATTGCATCAATGATCTGGTCAATACGGGGGAGAGCAAATGGATCAGCTGGACAAGCCTTGTTAAGATCTGTGTAATCAACACACATCCGCCATCTGCCGTTCTTCTTGAGTACAAGCACAGGGTTAGCCAACCACTCAGGGTGAAAAACTTCCACGATAAACCCAGCCGCTAAGAGCCGGGCCACTTCTTCTCCAATAGCCTTACGTCGCTCTTCATTGGAACGACGGAGGAACTACTTGACCGGCTTAAACTTAGGATCCACATTAAGAGTGCTCAGCGAATTCTCTCAGTACACCCGGCATGTCAGAAGGTTTCCATGCAAAGATGTCCTGATTCTCACGGATGAACTCAATGAGCGCGCTTTCCTATTTAGGATCCATATTAGCCCCCACTGTGAACTGCTGAGATGAGTCGCCAGGGACAAAATGAACATGTTTGGTATCATCAGCCGACTTAAACTTCAACAAAGGGTCTTGCTCAGTGGTGGGCTTCTTCAGAGGGCTCATATCAGCCGAGTCAACATTATCTTTGTAAAACTTAAGCTCCTCCGTGGCACAAGCTGACTCTGCATAAGCCGTGTCTCCTTCCTCACATTCCAAAGCGATTTTCTGATCACCATGGACTGTAATTGTGCCCTTTCGCCCTGGCATTTTGAGCTGTAGATAAACATATCAAGGGCGAGCCATGAACTTAGCATAAGCCGGTCGTCCGAACAAGGCATGATACAGACTCTTGATTTTGACCACCTCAAACCACAATGTCTCTGCTCTGTAATCATAGTCATTACCAAAGGCTACTTCCAGGGCAATTTTTCCAACAGGATACGTTGACTTACCAGGCACCACACCATGGAAGACTGTGGAAGACGGCTTAAGATCCTTGTTAGTTAAGTTCATCCGATGAAAAGTGTCATAATACAGGATGTTGATGCTACTGCACCGTCCATAAGCACCTTAGTAATCTTATAACCGCCCACTTGAGGGGCTACCACTAATGCCATATGACCCGGATTCTCAACCCGGGGCGGGTGATCCTCTCGACTCCATGTGATCGGATGCTCTGACCAGCGCAAGTATTGGGGTACTGTCGGCTCAATAGCACTAATTGCACGCTTATGAACCCTCTGATCTCATTTGCAAAGACTTGTAGTGAAAACATGGTACTGGCCACCATTGAGCTGCTTTGGATTACTCTAATATCCTAATTGATTACCTTGTTGTTGGTTGCCCTGACCAGACTGTTGATTATGACCACCATGGTTACCTTGGCCTTGATAGCCAGAATTTGAGCCGCCTCCACCAAAGCCAGAGCCCTGAGAGCCGGAACCTGACCCGCCGGGTGGGCCATTGTCATTGCCATGAATCTGACTGAGACTGTAATTCCTGAACTCTCACATAACCCAACAATCCTTCCAGGCATGAGTGGACGGCTTCTCAGGAAAACTGTGCTTTGGACACGGGTCATTGAGCACTGCCTCAAGATTAAAAGGTTTTCCCTTGCCATACGGCGGCTTACCATTACCATTGCGGCGCTGGTTCTTGTACCCAGTGTTGGTGTTAGCTACTAGATCTGACCCGCCATCGGGGTGTCTGTGCTTACCACCATTGCCTTGGTTGTTGCCATTGTGCCCGACCATATTCTGCTGCTAACCCTTAACATTGCCACTCTTCTTGCCCTTGTTGGATTTCTCATCATCAGATCCAGGGTCCTTGGTGTTATCAGAGTTGGCATATTTGATGAGAGCCGTCATGAGCTCACCTATGTCATTACAATGACGCTTAAGCTGCCCAAGCTTCTGCTTAAGGGGGGTAAAGTGACAGTTCTTCTCCAAAACCAGAACCGCCTGACCCACCGCAATACTGTCCGACGAGTGAATAATAGCAGAGACCCGCCGGACCCAATGATGGGCCGACTCATCCTCACGCTACACGCAGTTATCGAGATCAATAATCGTCAGAGGCTGCTTGCATGTCCCTTGAAAATTCTTAATGAACCGCGCCTTCAACTCCGCCCAAGAATTGATGGAATTAGGAGGCAATCCTTTTAACCATGTACGAGCTGGCCCATCCAACATCATAGTAAAGTATTTGGCACAGACCGCATCATTGACATCCAACATCTCCATGGCTAACTCGTAGCTCTCGATCCAGCCTTTAGGAGGGAGATCAGCTGTATAATTGGTCACCTTACAAGGACCCTTAAAATCCTTAGGCAGACGCTCGTTATGCAAAGCTGGTACTAAACACGCCACTCCAACCGTCCTAGAAATCATCTCAACTCCTACTGAAGCTGAAGGGGTCACCAAAGGCTGCTGATAAGCCCCCTACTGGGTTGCCGCTTCCACCTCACGATGGGGCGGGTTATCTTCCCGGGGCGGGTTATCATCACGGGGCGGGTGACGGCATCGTTCGCTGCTGGAAACCGCAGGCGACTCAACATGCCGGCTATAACTTCGACTTGGATGAGGGGTCGAGTGAACACGATTATGACTGTATGAGTAAGTCGCCTGTTGTGCCACAGCCGTTCGAAGGAGTTCCACTGCATTCCGGGTCTCCACCGCAACTGGTGACTCGCCCTCGATCGGAATAGCCGCCAGCCAGGTTGCCGCCGCTAACATGTTATCCACCGGGTTAGAAAAGTGCCCTGGCGGTGGCGTCAGGAAATGTTGAGGCGGCATTTGATTGGGGGGCGGGTTAGGCGCCCGATCCTCCCTCCGTGCCGGCTCAGGCTGACGAGGTTGAGCCACCGCCGCCCGGTTTCCAGGGGCGTCCGGGTTTGACTGAGGGTTCACCCTCGTATCTGGAGTGCTTGGACCTGCCCCTGGTGTATTAAACAGATTCATGGGCTCATAATGCAAAGGCAGACGGGTCTGGTGTCTCCTACAAAGAACCGCGTTAGAGGCATTCTGATCCAGACTTAAACACCAAGCTTCTGTCCTCACGCGCTCCGACTCAGCCGTGATCTGAGCCCGTTTCTCCGCCATCCTCGTATTCTCTACGTTGATATCCTCCTGGGCCTTAGTGATATCCGCCTGAATCTTGACAATCTCTGCATTGCGTTCTGCCTGATTTGCCGCAGTAACCTCTGTCGCTAGCAAAGTTGTCAAAGTGCCCAATAGATCTGATAAGACCTGAGCTGGTGGTCTAACTGAACCGCCAGCACCAGCTGTCATAGCCGCAGTCAATCCAGATGTCATTGCTGCAGCTGTTGATGAATTTAGAACCGGCCCTGTGCTAGCCATGAAGATAGCAGCTGGGCACGGCGGCTCATAGGGGTCCGAAATACTGTCACCATTGGAATAGCCTCCAAGCCCGCCGTCTTGAAGCTGGTAGATCGACTCTGTCTCTCCGGTCGAGGGCTCATTGCCTGAGTAGATGAGAGTCTCTCCTTTAGATATGGAATCCTCCGCAAGATCCGTGCCATGTGCGAATCCGACGAAAACACACTTCCGGCCAGGTTGAACCCTGGCGGGTCGCGCACACCGAGCCGGCTCAATGATGTCGGTGCAGGCGTCCGGCTCAGGCTCTGATCCGCTAATTTTGCTGATGAAGACATGAATCCCACAGAAGGGGACCCGGTACCCGTACTCAATTGAGTCGGCCTCGGGGCCCCAGCCGGCGTCGTCGATGTAGAGCTTGCCGCGGCGACTCTTGGTCATCCTACCAATGGCGTATCCCTCGATCCCTGGGAAAGAGCCCTTCAAGAACTCGAAACCACCGTGCGCTGGACCCACGGTGGGTGCCAACTGTCGTGGGTTTAACACGGCAGATGTCCTCGTGAAAGGACTTAGGTGTGAGGCCATGGCTACGATGATTAGCTTAAAGGGGTTGAGCGGGACGAGAGACACGAGTTTACCCAGGTTTGGCCCCTCACCAACGAGGTAAAAGCCTACGTCCTGCTTTGTGTTGTATTGATTGAGTATCGATTACAAGGGAGCGGAATCGCTTAACCTAGCTATCGATTGATCGTAACTTAAGCTTACCTGCCACAGGGTCTCGCTTTTATATACACAGGTCGAGGCCCTGGGCTTACAAGAGTCCAGGTCGGGCCACAATACGTGACCGACCCTGATTCTAAGTCGTCTTGCCTTGCTAGGCAAGTTGCTGTCCGGCGGCTCACACCTCCGGGTTACACGCCATCTCCGGGCCTTGGGCCTTCAACTAGCCCGCCTCGTAAGCCGCCTCCAGGCTCTTACATCTTGGCTTCTTGGGCCTAATTAGGCTTTCACTTATGAGTCGCCAACGGTGTAACCCGGCCCCTCCTGGGCGGGTCACACCGTGGGGTTATATCCCCAACAAGGCCCGTGGGGCCCACTAGGCACTAGCGCGCCAAAAGGCCCAAGCGCGCCCTGGTGGGTAGTGGGCACCACGGGAAGATTCTCCACCGCCTATCAGCTCTATAAATACTCTAAAATCCTAAAAACCCTAGAGGAGTCGAGAGAAAACAGTTTTCGCTGCCGCAAATTCGAGAACCACTTGATCCAATCTAGAGGCCTCTTTCGGCACTCTGCCGAAGGGGTCAACAATCACGGAGGGGTTCTTCATCAACACCCTTGCCCCTCTGATGATGCGTGAGTAGTTTACTACAGACCTACGGGTCCGTAGGTAGTAGCTAGATGGCTTCTTCTCTCTTTTTGATCTTCAATACAATGTTCTCCTTGATGTTCTTGGAGATCTATTTGATGTAATGACTTTTTGCGGTGTGTTTGTTGGGATCTAATGAATTATGAGTTTATGATCAGATCTATCTATGAATATTATTTGAGTCTTTGCTGAACTATTTTATGCATGATTGTTATAGCCTCGTATTTCTTCTCCGAAACTTTGGTTTGGTTTGGCCAACTAGATTGATTTTTCTTGCCATGGGAAGAGGTGCTTTGTGATGGGTTCGATCTTGCAGTGCTCAATCTCAGTGACACAAGGAGACATGACACGCATGTATCGTTGCCATTAAGGATAAAAATATGGGGTCTATTCCTACATGAATAGATCTTGTCTACATCATGTCATCGTTCTTATTGCATTACTCCATTTCTTCATGAACTTAATACACTAGATGCATGATGGATAGCGGTCAATGTGTGGAGTAATAGTAGTAGATGCAGAATTGTTTCGGTCTACTAATCTTGGACGTGATGCCTATATACATGATCATTGTCTTGGATATCGTCATGATTATTCGCTTTTCTATCAATTTCCCAACAGTAATTTGTTTACCGACCGTATGCTCTTTTCTTGAGAGAAGCCTCAAGTGAAATCTATGGCCCCCGGGTCTATTTTCCTATCATATTAAACCAAAAATACCTTGCTACAATTTTTCTTTCTTTCTTTATTTTTTGTTTCTGCTAGATCTATTTATCAAATCTCATAAAATTTAATCTATCTATATACCGAGGAGGGATTGACAACCCCTCTTACGCATTGGGTTGCAAGTATTTGTTATTTGTGTGCAGGTGATGTTTACATAGTGTGGGTGGATCCTCCTACTGGATTGATAGCCTTGGTTTCATAACTGAGGAAAATACTTGTCGTTGTTGTGCTACATCATCCTCTCCTCTTTGGGGAAATACCAACGCAGATACAAGCAATCAGGAAGAATTTCTTGCGTTGTTGCGTGGGAGGATCAAGTCTTCCGTTCACGTGTCAATCTCTGGCACCGGGGAGACACCATCAACATCTATCAAGTACCCAATCACAAATCTCATCTCCCTGCAATTTACTTTATTTGCCATTTACCTCTCGTTTTCATCTCCCCCACTTCTAAAATGTTTTTGCAAAAATCCAAAAATATTTGCCTTTTTATTTGCCTTTTTCTTGTTAGATCTTTTGTTTGCTTGCAATCTTGTTTGCGTAGTCACTACGACTCAAGAAAATACCAAATTGTGTGATTTTTTCAATACTAATAATAATGATTTTATTAGTACTCCGATTGCTCCTCCTGCTGCTAGTGCGGAGTCTTACGATATTAATGCCGCTTTGTTAAATCTTGTTATGAAAGAGCAATTTTCCAGTAGTTCTAATGAGGATGTCGCGTCCCATCTAAACACTTCCATAGAATTGTGTGATATGCAAAAGAAAAAAGATGTGGACAATGATATTGTGAAGTTAAAATTATTTCCTTTCTCTTTGGGTGATCATGCAAAAATTTGATTTTCATCTTTGCCTCACAATAGTATTGATTCGTGGGATAAGTGCAAAGATGCTTTTATCACTAAGTATTTTCCGCCCGCAAAAATTATTTCCCTTAGAAATCAAATCATGAATTTCAAGCAACTTGAGCATGAACATGTTGCACAATCTTGGGAAAGAATGAAATTAATGCTAAGAAACTGTCCTACTCATGGTTTAAATATTTGGATGATTATACAAAAAATTTATGCGGGATTGAATTTTGTTTCTAGAAATATTTTAGATTCCGCCGCTGCCCGCGGGTGCTACTTTTATGGAAATTACTTTGGGTGAAGCCACTAAATTGCTTGATAATATTATGGCTAATTATTCACAATGGCATAATGAAAGAGCTCCTACTAGTAAAAAAGTCAATTCAGTTGAAGAAATTAGTACTTTGAGTGAAAAAGTTGATGCTCTTATGAAGTTGGTTGCTAGTAAAAATGCTCCTATTGATCTTAATGATGTGCCTTTGTCTACTTTGATTGAGCAAAATAGTGATCTCGTAGATGTGAATTTTGTCTCGCGAAACAATTTTAATAACAATGCTTATAGAGGTAATTTTAATCCTAGGCCTTTCCCTGGAAATTCCTCTAATAATTATGGCAATTCCTATGGTAATTCTTCTTATAATAATAATAGGATGCCCTCTGATCTGGAGAGTAATATTAAAGAATTTATCAATGCTCAAAAAAATTTCAATACTACGATAGAAGAAAAATTTAATAAGATTGATGATATGGCTAGAAGCATTGATAGAATTACTCATGATGTAGAAAATCTCAAGATTAATTTTTTTTCCACCCAAAGTTGATATCAATGAATCAATTAAAGCTTTATATGTTTCTATGGATGAAAGTAAGAAAAGAACCGATATGCTTAGAGCTAAAAGAGAATTTTTAGAAAGAGCGTTTGATTGCTTTCACCATAATGATGAAGATGTTAAGATGATTGGTGTTTCTTCTATTGATTCCTTGTTTAGTAATATTAAACTTGATGATAAGGGTATTGAATAAGAGTCAACTTTAGCTAGAAGGCATCCCCAGAATTCGGAGGGTGAAAATCTTGTTGAAAAAATTGATAAAAGTGGGTTTGGCGAGGTCAAAATGTTAACTGGTGATGTGCCCACTCTTTTTTATTACAAAGACTTTAATTATGATAGTTATTCTTTGATTGAGTGTATTTCTTTGTTGCAATCCATGATAAATTCACCCAATGCCTATGAACAAAACAAAGCTTTTACTAAACATATTGTAGAAGCGATGATGAAAGCTTTAGAAGAAAAGCTAGAACTAGAGATTTCAATTCCTAGAAAATTATATAATGAATGGGAACCCACCATTAAAGTTAAGATCAAAAATTATTAATGCAATTCTTTATGTGATTTAGGTGCTAGTGTTTCCACAATTCCGAAATCTCTATGTGATGTGCTTGGTTTTACCAATATTGAAGAATGTTCTCTTAATTTGCACTTGACAGATTCTACTATTAAAAATCCTTTGGGAAGAATTAATGATGTTCTTATTCTTGCAAATAGGAATTATGTGCCCATAGATTTTATTGTGCTTGATATTAATTGCAATCTGTCTTGTCCCATAATACTTGGTAGACCGTTTTTACGAACTATAGGTGCCGTGATTGATATGAAAGAGAGGAATATAAAATTTCAGTTTCAACTAAGAAAGGATATGGAATACTTCCCTAGAACAAGAATTAAGCCACCATATGAATCAATCACGAGGGCAATCTATGGATCAAAAACTAAAGATGACAATACTTGAATCTTTGCATTATGTCTAGCTAGGGGCGTAAAACAATAGCGCTTGTTGGGAGGCAACCCAATATTTATCCTTTAAATCTTTGTTTCTTTTCTGTTTTTCAATAAATACACAATTATGCCTCTGTTATGATTGTGCTTTTTATGTTTTAATTAGTGTTTGTGCCAAGTAATGCCTTTAGGATGGCTTGGGTGATAGTTGATTTGATCCTGTTGGAAAATAGAAACTTTTACGTCTAGTAGCAGAATTGTTAAAAATCACCAGAGCGACGAAAAACTCTGAATTTTTTACACAAGATTGATATACGAATTGCCTCTGCTGTACTAATGTTTCAGAGATTTTGAAGTTACAGAAGTATGAGAAAAATTTGAGTCTTTACAGACTGTTCTGTTTTTGACAGATTTTGTTTTCGTTGCATTGTGTGCTTATTTTGATGGATCTATGGACTATACTGGGGGGTATTGGCCATGGTAAAGTTAGAATACAGTAGGTATAATGCAATAAAAAAATATGAATGGGTTGGTAACAGTAGTTAAAGTAAAGATTGATTTTCTTATACTAACGGATCTCATGAAGGTTTTTGTTAAGTTTTGTGTGATTGAAGTTTTCAAGTTTTGGGTGAGATCACGATGGATTAAGGAATAAGGAGTGAAAAGAGCCTAAGCTTGGGGATTCCCATGGCACCCCAAGGTAATATTCAAGGAGAACCAAGCAACTAAGCATGGGGATGCCCCGGAAGGCATCCCCTCTTTCTTCTAACGACCATCGGTAATTTTACTTGGATCTATATTTTTATTCGTCACATATCATGAGTTTTGCTTAGAGCGTCTTGTATTATATGAGTCTTTGCTTGTTTTGCTTTTTAGTTTGTCACAATCAACCTTGCTGGACACACCTATGTGAGAGAGCCATAATTATGCTATGATTTGTTAGAATTGCTCTATGTGCTTCACTTAAATTTTTTTGAGCTATGGAATTGCTCTAGTGCTTCACTTATATCTTTTTGAGCACGATGGAGGTTTTATTTTTGAAGAAATACTCTCATGCTTAACTCGGATTATTTTGAGAGTTAGTAAAATTTTAAAGAAATATCCTCTCAATGCTTCACTTGTATTATTTTGAGAGATGAAAATTGTTTTGAAGAAATATGTGCTCTCTTGCTTTACTTAAATTTATTTGAGAGCTTTGTTAGTAGCAATGGTAAAATATGAAATTAGTCCCAAAGTGATAAATATTCAAGAGGGATATAATAAAAACTTTCATGAAGATCATTGGATATTATAAACTTGATTCCTTGTAATAGTTTTGAGATATGGAGATAGTAATATGGAGTCATGTTGGTGAGTAATTATGCTTTAGTAAGAATATTGGTGTTAAGGTTTGTTATTCCCTATGCAAGCACGAAAGTCAATAATTATGCAATGAAGTTACATCCTACTTGTGGTGCATTATTCGGTGTTAGTTATGTTTAATGCTCGTTTATGAGAGTTTTTGTTTTTTAATTGGTTGCTTCTCAATCTATTTGCTAGCCTCCATTTGTACTAAGTGGGAATACTACTTGTCCATCCAAACTATTGTTGGGTAATTGATAGAAGAGCAAATAATTATGACGATATAATTAGACCCGGGGGCCGTAGATTTCACTAGTGGCTTCTCTCGAGAAAATAGCATACAATGGGTAAACAAATTACTGTTGGGCAATTGATAGAAGAGCAAATAATTATGACGATATCCAAGGCAATGATCATGAATATAGGCATCACGTCCAAGATTAGTAGACTGAAATGATTATGCATCTACTACTATTACTCCACACATCGACCGCTATCCAGCATGCATCTAGTGTATTAAGTTCATGGAGAAACGGAGTAATGCAATAAGAACGATGACATGATGTAGACAAGATCTATTCATGTAGGAATAGGCCCCATCTTTTTATCCTTAATAGCAACGATACATGCATGCCTCGCTACCCCTTCTGTCACTGGGTGAGGACACCGCAAGATCGAACCCATCACAAAGCACCTCTTCCAATTGCAAGAAAAATCGATCTAGTTGGCCTAACTAAACCAAAGATTCGAAGAAGAAATACGAGGCTATAAATAATCATGCATAAAGGAGATCAAAGAACACTCAAATAATATTCATGGATATAGATCTGATCATAAACTCACACTTCATCGGATCCCAACAAACACACCGCAAAAAGTCATCACATCAAATAGATCTCCAAGAGAACATTGTATTGAGAATCAAAAAGAGAGAAGAAGCCATCTAGCTACTGCATATGGACCCGTAGGTCTATGGTGAACTACTCACGCATCATCGGAGGAGCACCAATGAGGATGATGAACCCCTCCGTGATCGTGTTCCCCTCTAGCAGAGTGCCGGGATAGGGCTCTAGATTGGATCTCGTGGTTCTGGAACTTACGGCGGCTGGAATTGTGTTTCGATCGCTCCCCTAGGGTTTCTGGAATATTTGGGTATTTATACAGCTGAGAGGTGGTGGAGAGGACCTCCGTGCACCCCACAACCCATCAGGGCGCGCCAGGGGCCTCTGGCGTGCCCTGGTGTCTTGTGGGCCCACGGGCCTCCCCTTTGGTGCTTCCTTGGCTCCCAAGTTGTCTTTTGGTCCAGAAAAAATCTCCAAAAAGTTTTGCTGTGCTTGGACTCCGTTTGATAGGGATATTCTGTGAAGTAAAAAAAAAGCAAAAAATAGCAACTGGCACTGGGCACTATGTCAATAGGTTAATCCCAAAAAATGATATAAAGTTGCTACAAAATGATTGTAAAACATCCAAGAATGATAACTTGTGACGCCCCCGGCTCAATCGTGCACTAATCATACACGCAAATGCACACGATCAAGCCTAAGAACTCACGGGAAGATATCACAACACAACTCTAAAACATAAATAAAGTCATACAAGCTTTATATTACAAGCCAGGGCCTCGAGGGCTCGAATACATAGCTCGATGGCATACAAGCGTCAGCGGAAGCATCAAATATCTGAGCACAGATATAAAAGAGAAACAGAAAGGCCTTTAGAAAGGCGGGGCAAAATAAAACACTACGATCGAAAGGCGTAGGCCTCCTGCCTGGGACCCTCCGATCCTACTCCTGGTCGTCAGTCAACTCATAGTAGTAACCATCCTCGGGGTAGTAGTAGTAGTCGATCGACGGGGCATCTGTCTCAGGGGGCTCCGTCCTCTGGTCGCGACAAACTGATATGGGGAGAAAAGGAAAACAAAGCAACCGTGAGTACTCAGAAGTACTCAGCAAGCAAGGATCTACACTACATATGCAACATTTTCAAAGGAAGGCTGTATATGTGGACTGGGCTGCAGAAATGCCAGAATAGAGAGGAGGCCTAGTCCTATCGAAGTCTAGCATCTTCAGAGGTCTTGCAGCATTAGAAGAGTGTAGACAGTACAATATAAGGTAGCAGTATCATTAAGTCTCAACCTCACCCAGAGATCCTTTCTCGACTCCCTGCGAGAAAGCAATCCCAGAGCCATACAGTCATCAACCTCATCCTGAGATCCCTTCTCGACTCCCTGCGAGAAGCAATCCCAGAGCCATAGTATCCAAGTATCCAGTTCTAATTGTATCAACCAGGATACAACTCCGAGTGTCCTTTACCATAGGACCGGCTATCGATAGAAGTTTTCTTCCCTGCAGGGGTGCACCAACTTACCCAACACGCTCGATTAACTCCGGCCGGACACACTTTCCTGGGTCATGCCCGGCCTCGGCCAAACGATACACCGCGGCCCTACCTACAGCTCAGCAGAGAGGTACCCGCCGGTCTACATCCTAAGCGCTCGGGGGTCTTGGGCCATCGCCCTGTGCACTCCGGGTCGTTGCGAGCAGGGTGGATACCAGCGCCAACGGCACGATCCGACCCGGCCACAATGCTGAACTGGACGTCTGACAGAACTGTCGGCTGATGCTACGATGCAGAACGCCCATACTATGCCCACGTGATGGTTAGTGCTATCAGGCCAGAGGCCTGCTCGGATCAAATATCCAAATCGTTAGTGGACTAGGGCTTGCGGTAACGAGCAGAGACTCACGAAAGATGTGACCCCATCGCCCCGTCTCGAGGACTTGCGGCAAGGGCCAAGAATGCCCGGCCACGCCTCGTATTCATCACTCGGGCACCATGCAGGCAACCCGTCTTCACATCACACGCGGGTACCCCTCAGGGTCGACCCGCCTTTCCAAGTAACAGTGTAAAGTCCAAGTATCCGTGTGTCCATAACATCAGGGGAATCCGAGGTATCACCCTCGTTGGATTCCTACTCGATGTATCCGTCAAGGTGAACTCGGAGGAATCACCCTCGCTGGGTTCACACTTGAGGTGTTGTACGACGGCGTCGTTATCGGAAGCGGTGAAGGAGGAATCACCCTCGATGACCATGACCGAATAGCTACTCTACAGAGTTAACATCAGAAGTGCTACACGAGGTATCACCCTCGGCACTCGATAGTAACGTTGCAGTGTCGTTACAACTAAGGGGGTGATGTGCGGTGCCGGGGCCTAGTCTTCAATCCCGTTGATCGGGTCTTTGGATAATCCAGCGGGGCGGTCGGGACTAGTGGGGTCACTGATTGGTCTCTACCCAGCCTATACTAAGCAGTTTAGGATATGCAGGTAATTATCAACAGCAGGTTACAATAAACAGGCTATGCATCAGAATAGGTAAAGCAGCAGCAGCAGCAATTCTAATGCAAGCATGAGAAATAGAATGGGCGATATCGGTATGCTCAAGGGGGGGCTTGCCTGGTTGCTTTGCGGCAAAGGCAAGGTCGTCAACGGTGGCGCCGGTCTCCGGAGCTGCGGCGGTACCGGGAACTGCGTCGAGGTCTAACGAGAAAGAAGAGGGGGAGGAAACAGTAAATACTAAGCAAACAAGTGCATGACATGTCAATAAGCAGAGCTAGCGGTGTTCTACCATAGTGCTAGGTAATCCCGGCGAAGGGGAAAAACGTCCGGGAAAGTATTCCCAGTGTCCGGCATTTCGGACAAACGAAAAGAGGGGAACGGTTGCATGTTCGGATAGTTAGGGACGTGTGGCGGACGAACGGACCGCGTATTCGGATTCGTCTCGTCGTTCTGAGCAACTTTCATGTTCAAAGTTTTTTCATCCAAGCTACGGTTTATTTTATAATATTTTTTGAAGTTTTAATAATATTCTGGAATTATTTAATTAACTAAATTAGAATTATCCGAAACAGTGTATGCTGATGTCAGCATGACGTCAGCAGTCAACAGTGCAGTTGACTGGGTCAACCTGACATGTGGGACCCACCTGTCATTGACTATTAACCTAACTAACAGATTAATTAGCTTAATTAGACAATTAGGTTAATTAAGTTTAATTAGTTTAATTAAACATGATTAATTAAGTTAATTATTTATTTAATAAATTAATTATCTATTTAATTATTACTTATATTTTCATTTCTGCTATTTTTTTATTATTCTCCAGGGCGGGGCCCACTCGTCATGGACCCACAGGGCCAAACGGGCGCTGGGGTTCGGGTGCGGGCGCCAGCCCGAACGGCGACCCCGGGCGCGCGCGGGCGCGCAAGGGGCGCGCGGCGGCGCTGGCCCGACTGGGCACTGGCCCAGGCCAGCCGCGGCGAGGCCACGGCCACGGCGGGGCTCGCCGGGGAGCAGCAGCAGCGCGCAGCTGCGGAGCGGGCGGAGTGCGGCGGCAGCAGGGTGGCGGCGTGGGCGCGGTGGCGCGCTGGTGCCTGCGGTGGCTTGCGCGTGCGCGCGCAAGCAGAAAGAGGGGGAGGGTGCGGTCAACGCGCGCGGCGAGGTGAGGCGGAGCGTGGCAGAGGGACAAGCAGCGGCGCGGGGCGCGGTGCGGGCGAGCCGAGCAGCAATGGAGCAGGGGGAGGCACGGGGTGCGGTGGCCGCACCGGGGCAAAGGGGGGGAAAGAGGAGGAGGAGCGGCGGCTCACAAGGGGTCGGACGGGGAGGGCAGTGGGCGCGGGGAGGAGTCGGGGCCAGCGCGATGTGGCGGCGAGGCTCGACGAAGGCCTTCGGGGAGGAGGTCGAGGAGGTGGCGACGAACGGCGAGGCGGGGCACGGCGTCAGGCGAGCGCGGCGGGCTCGGCGTCGAGCGCCCGATCCAAACCTGGATCGGGAGAGGGGGGGACGGGCGAGGGAGTGGGGGGGAAGTGGGGATTGGCTAGGGTTTCTGGGGTTTCCAGGGGGTATAGGCCGTGGGCGAGTGGGCCGGCCTGGCAGGCCGTGGCCCAGTTGGGCCGGGGGGGGGAAGGGGTGTGCTTTTCTTTTATTTTTATTTTATTTTATTTGTTTTGTTTTGTCTTTTTCTTTTTATTTATTCTTATTTCTCTGTTTTGTAATTAGTTAGGCCTCAAATTCAATATTGTAAATCATGGCACTTGTTCCATTAAATGCCAGGCATATCTACCACTGCCAAAAATTGGTTTGGAGACAATTGGAGCTCACGCAAATTTTATAATAATTAAAATGCATTAAACTTTGCTGTTTTGATCATGTTAGAGCCACTTAAATAATTTATTAATTGTTGGTTACAATTTTAGAATAGTCTCTGTAATATTTGTTATTTACTGAACATTTTAGTTTCTATGCCAGACAACTTTTATTTTCCACTTTAGTTTTAATTTGAATCTTGAGTTAGGAGCTGAATGCAAATGATGATTAGGCACTGATAATCATGATGATATGGCATAATCAAAAGGGGATTACTGTAGTTAACCACTGGGGGTGTTACAAATATAACAGCATGGAACAATAAAAAATTATAGATATGTTGGAGACATATCAGTCATGCCAGATTTTTCCGTGAATTTTAGCATGACCTGTGCTATAAAGTGGAAATATCGAGTGCTCGTGATTTGCCGAAACAGGAATTAAATGACATTCCGGCAAACCATAGGTAATTTTTTATGTCATTACTCGATATATGTAACGGGTTGACTATCATTCTGTAGGGGCTCCTTGTGTGACTTTCGGTCTGTTCTTGAAGGAAGGATGCCGACTGTTGTCGTGGGGGTCGCTTCTCTTCCTTCTTCTCGTGATATACCTTGGTAATGCATAAGAGAAGGAGGGGAAGCGACCATCACCGGTAGTCGAATTATCTGTGAGGGAGTGTCCACCATATACTGTCAAAATATGAGAGAGGGAAATCCCGACTGTTGTCGTGGGTGTCGCTTCTTCTTCATTCGAAGGTGCTAGATATTTTGGTGTAATGCACTTTCGAATGAATGGAGGAGCGACCAGCACCAACAGTCGCAAATGTCAGAGAGGAAGAATCCTGACTGTTGTCGTGGGGGTCGCTTCTCCTTCGTTCCCGTGTGCTAGACATTTTGGTGTAATGCACTCGGGAACGAAGGGAGGAGCCACCATCACCGACGGTCAAATATATCAGAGAGGGAGTGCCCACCATATACACCACGTGAGAGGAGAGTTTTCAAGGAAAGTCTTGACAGACCGAAAGTCAACCCGTGGTGAATAGTGATTTGTGTGTTGAGTTCCTGGTAATTGCCGTCAATTTATAATCTTTGAATTTTGAACACAGGAAATGTGTGACGATGATAGGATCCCGGAGTGTGAATACTGCTACGATGACCGGGGTATATGCGACAGGATGCCTCACCTGCAAAATGGTACGTACTTCACCGTCAAGCTAGAAGAGACCTTCAATGTTTGTACGGTACACAACGACGGCAAGTATTTCTTCGTAATTAATCATGACTTGTGATTCTTTGCTTCAACGTGTAATTTCCATTTTTTTCAAATTTGAGTAGCACATCCCCTGCCATGCAAGACCTTATGTCTTGGAGAAGCTTAGTTTCCAAGACTTTGAGAATATGGAGACGAGGAGAGCTTACCCCAGGACTAAGCATGGTTATGCTTTTCAAGTTAAGCTTTACAATGCGCTTAATAACTCCTATTTCGGTTGCTCAAATTGGGGATCTCTCTGCAAGGCCTATGGATTTGCGGAGGATATGCAAATAACTTTTGATATTAGTCCCGAAGATGAAGATATTGAAGATAATATCGACATTTGGGTCAACGTGGATATGCCTCGTGTTTTGCCTAAATGTGAGTTTGTCAAACTAATTTGTTAAGTAATTTATATTTTTTATTTAAAAATATTTGGTGTTCATCACTACTAAACTTGTTTACTTATAATTGTCAGCTTATTTCTTATCTTCAAAAAATACTCGAAAAGCAGTGGACATGACGTACTACAACTATGGCTCCGAGCTTAATTGTGAGGAGAAATGATATCTTGTCTCATTTATAGATGATGTCGAGACTTTTAAGACCAAACACTTTCTCAGCCCAAATTATATTGGATACGTGCCACTAGTCCATCAGTTGCTTGATGGTAATCTCATTGCCAAAAACTTAGTATGATTTTGTTAATGATGGTAACTTTGTTGCATACATTCTTCTTAAGTAAACTACATTGCTAACTATATATGTTACTATATTGTTCAACAGAAGCTACCGAACGAGGTTGTGCCTCACATGATGCTTACCGAAGGGAGTATGTACATGGTTAGCTTACGACCATTTTCACCGACGGCTCACCAAAGTGCATGCTCTATTTCTTTGAAAGATGGAAGGCTCAATATCAAAGAATGGAGCAAACTAATGAAGGCACGCATGCAATCGATTGGAGACAACATGTGTGTGCGCAAGCCAGAAGTTGGCGACAGGTGGATCTCCATTCTCCATTTTGGAGATGGACCGGTTTACCTGTTTTATGCTATTTTACCTAGGAGAGAGGACTAGGTCCTAGGTAGTAAGAACAATTAGCTAGTGTTGATTATGACTATGATGATGATGATTAGTTATTATGATGATGATGAGTTATGTGCTACAATGTGTTAGCTAGAATGCTGAGTTATTATATGACTCATAGATGATGATTATGAGGAGTTGCTATGATGATGAGTTGTTATGACTATGATGATAATGATGATGAGTTGTTATATATTATGATGATGATGATGACGACGAGTTGTTATTATGATCATGATGAGTTATTATATCATTCAATGATAAAATCATATGATGAGACTACTTAATAAAACATGTACAAATACAATGCAAATATGCAGAAGAAAATAAAAATACATGAAATTATAGCAGTAGCGCTGGTTATACACACTCTACTGCTAGGTAGGGTAGCAGTAGCGCAGGTTGGATCAACGCTACTACTAGGTAGGTTAGTAGTAGCGTTGGTTCAACCAACGCTACTACTATGCAATAGCTGTAGCGCCCTACCAGTAGCGCTGGACCCAACACTACTGGTAGGCTTTTAACCCGCGCTACTACTAGGGTTTTCCCTAGTAGTGTCAGGCCATTATGTTGCCTTTAGATGCTAGTGATATTAGAGGGCATTCAGGTTTTCAAACCACTTACCAGCGAATTAAAGGTCTTTTTGCATGGCCTACAATGAAACATGACATACATGCATATGTTCAGAACTGTCCTGTATGCAAACATGCTAAGTCTGAACACATAAAAAAGCCAGGGCTACTTAGTCCACTTCTAGTGCCAAGGAGACATGGAATTTGATTAGCATGGAATTCATTGGAGGGTTGCCCAAGAGTAAGAACTTTGACACCATACTAGTTGTTTTTGATAACTTCAGTACATATGGTCATTTTATACCGCTATCCCAACCTTTTACTGCTCTCCAAGTGGCTCAGTTATATGTGGACAACATCTACAGACTGCATGGATTTCAATTGGTTCTGGAGACAGACAGAGATCCTATTTTCACCAGTACATTGTGACAAGAGTTATGCTAGCTAGTTGATCAAAAATGAATTTGAGCTGAGCAAATCATCCACAAACAGATGGCCAGACTGAAGAACTAAACTAATGCCTGGAAACATTTCTAGTGTGTTTTGTTCATTCCTGAAAGCACAAGTGCTCCCTGGGTGATTTTGGTAATTAATGTCAACATATCTCTTGTTGGACTAATAGTTTCATCTAGTGTATTTCAGACAAGTTCAACTATCGCGTGGAAAGGACAAGAGGATGTGGAACCCCTTCAAGATGCTAAGGACAAATATTGGCAAAAGCTCAAGACTCTTCATCTTTATTTTAGTGATCCAAGATCACATTGAGTTCATAGGAAAGCCAATACTATTAAAAGGGGATGAGGTGTTGCTTAATGGCTTGCTTGCTCAAATGCTTAGTGACATTGCTCCAAAACCCTCAGCCACTTTCTCCATCCAAATATGTCAAAGTCCTAAATTCTAACTCGGCCCCACCGATTCTTTCTATCCGGCGCCACCAAATTCATATGACATAGCCACAGCCAGAAACCCTAACAGTTCGGTCTCATCGATACAGATCTCGGTCTCACCGAGATGGCCTTGCCAACACTCTGTGACTTGTTGCATTTATTTCGGTTTCACCGAGTTATGCAATCGGTCTCGTCGAGTTGGCTTAACCAACTCTCTGTTGCCCTATTGCTTTACTTCGGTCTCACCGAGTTGATGCAATCGATGCCACCAAGATGAGGTTTGCCCTAAGCACTAGCACATCGGTTCCACTGAGTTGTTCCAGTCAGTCCCACCGAGATTCCTAACGTTCACATTTGTGAAGATCGGTGCCACCGAGTTTAACTATTTGGTCCCACCAAGATGAGTCAAATGTGTGTAACGGTTGGATTTTGTGTGGAGGCTATATATACCCCTCCACCCCCTTCCCCATTTGTGAGAGAGCCATCAAAACATGCCTACACTTCCACCATACATTTTCTGAGATAGAACCACCTACTCATGTGTTGAGATCAAGACATTCCAATCCTACCACAAGAATCTTGATTTCTAGCCTTCCCCAAGTTGCTTTCCACTCAAATCATCTTTCCACCATAGCCAAATCTGAGAGAGAGAGTTGAGTGTTGGGGAGACTATCATTTGAAGCACAAGAGCAAGGAGTTCATCATCAACACACCATCTATTACCTTTTGGATAGTGGTGTCTCCTAGATAGGTTAGGTGTCGCTTGGGAGCCTCCGTCAAGATATGGAGTTGAACCAAGAAGTTTGTAAAGGCAAGGAGATCACCTACTTTGTGAAGATAAACCCGAGTGAGGCAAGTCCTTCATGGGCGATGGCCATGGTGGGGTAGACAAGGTTGCTTCTTCATGGACCCTTCGTGGGTGGAGCCCTCCGTGGACTCGCGCAGCCGTTATCCTTCGTGGGTTGAAGTCTCCATCAACGTGGACGTACGATAGCACCACCTATTGGAACCACGCCAAAAATCTTTGTGTCTCCATTGCGTTTGCAAACTCCAATCCCATCTCTTTACTTTCTTGCAACTTGCATGCTTTACACTTCCCGCTGCATATACTCTTGTCATGCTTGCTTGAAATGTATTGAGAGTGCTTTAACATGTGCTAAACTCAACCTTAACTTGAAGAAATTAAAAACTGCCACTTTTACTTGTTGAGGGTCTAATCACCCCCATCTATACCCCTCTTCTCGATCCTTTCAATTGGTATCAGAGCATTGGTCTCCATTGCTTTGGTTTAATCACCATTGGAGGAAGATGGATGAGTCTACGATTGGGAGTATTAGACGTAGAGTGCCTATTCTTGATGGGGAGTTCTATAGTTCTTGGAAGAATGAGATGCTTGAGATTTTCAATGAATATAATTTGAACAAGTATATTACTAGCCCTTATGTGCCTCCTATTGATCCTTTGCATCCTACCCCCGATGAGTATCTTGACATGGTTCACAATCTTAGAACTATTGATCTTATCATTAGAGGATTGCCTAGAAATTTGCTTGTGTGCTTGCCTACTTTTGAATGCGCATATACTATATGGAAATATCTTGAGGAATGCTTTTCGAATTATTCCTTGAAAAAACTAGATGAGATTCTTCAAAAGTCTATTGCTTTTCATAAAATGAAGCCTAGTGATCCCAAGTTTGATGAATGTCTATTTGAGCTTTGTGATCTTATGCGTGCTAAAGGAAATGTTGGAATCATTAGTAGCATCATTTCACAAACAATTAGAATTCATAAACTTGAACATTGTCATGGTCATAAATCTAATGAATCACTTGCTCTAGGTGATGATCACATACATGATGATGACATTGAGCATGGCTATTATGATGAAGACGAAGAAAGTGATATTGACTCTGAGGATACTATGAGAAATCTTAGTCTCATGGCCAACTTTCGCGACTACATGGCCGGAGGGAAAGAGTGGATTCTCGATAGTGGATGTACTGATCATATGACCGGAGATAAGGACATGTTCCGTGAGCTTGCTAAAAACGACGGCCCACGCAAGTATGTAACTTTTGGAGATAACTCCAAGGGTAAGGTACTTGGCCTTGGTAAGGTGGCCATTTCCAATGATAGCTCTATCCAAAATGTTATGCTCATTGAATCTCTTGGTTACAATCTCCTTTCTGTATCTAGACTAGCCGACTTTGGTTTCAATGTTCTATTTACCGAAGTAGATTGCCAAGTGTTTCGTAGAGATAATCATAATATGGTCTTTACCAGTATTCGTAGAGGTGATCTATACATTGTTGATTTCACTAAGAGAGCCCAACCTCATACTTGCTTAATTGCTAAATTTTCTAAAGGATGGTTATGGCATAGAAGGTTAGGTCATGTGGGCATGCGAAATCTTGATAAGCTTATTAAAGGTGATCATATCCTTGGTGTTAAAGATGTCATATTTGACAAGGATAGACTTTGCAGTGCGTGTCAAGCAGGAAAACAGGTTGGAGGAAGTCATCCCGTGAAGAACATCATGACCACGAGAAGACCGCTCGAGCTACTTCATATGGATCTTTTTGGTCCCAACGCCTACAAGAGTCTCGGTGGTAACTCGTTCGGTTTGGTCATTGTTGACGACTTTTCATGATTTACGTGGGTGTTCTTTCTTGATGACAAATCGTAGGTCCAAAAGATCTTCAAGAACTTTGCCAAGAAAGCCCAAAACCAATTTGAAGTGAAGATCAAGAAGGTTCAAAGTGATAATGGAACAGAGTTCAGGAACGCCAATGTGGATGCCTTTCTTGATGAAGAGGGGATTTCACATGAGTTATCGGCTACGTATACACCTCAACAAAATGGATTTGTTGAGAGGAAGAACCGGACACTTATCGAGATGGCGAGAATGATGCTTGATGAATACAAGATGCCAAGACAATTTTGGGCGGAAGCGGTTGAGACAGCTTGTCATGCTACGAATCGACTATATCTTCACAAGCTTCTCGGCAAAAGGGCATACGAGCTACTCACTGGTAACAAACCCCAAGTTGGATACTTTCGAGTATTTGGTTCAAAGTGCTACATTCTTGATAAGCATCGTCGTTTGAAATTTGCTCCTAAATCTCATGAAGGTTTCCTACTCGGTTACGGCTCAAACTCTCACACTTACCGTGTATACAACAATTTCACCCGAAAGGTTGAAGAGATGGTAGATGTGAAGTTTGATGAATCTAACGGCTCGCAAGTAGAGCAATTGCCAATTGATGTAGGAGACAAAGATCCATCAGAAACAATCCAAGATTTGTCTATTGGCAAGATTCGCCCAACAGAGGTGAAGGAGACCACTTCGTCTATTCAAGTGGAAGCCTCAACTTCACAACAAGGTGAACCACAAGTTGACTTGGAGGCATCCACAAGTGGAACACGTCAAGACGAAGGAAATGAGGAAGTACAACAAGATGAACCACCTCGACCTCCTTCTCCACCACCACAAGCGAACGACAACGCCACCAACAATGAAGAAGAAGAAGATGAAGAGGATGTTCCACCCCAACCCAAGCAAAAGCTCTCACGAGTTCGAGCAAGAGTCACAAGAGATTATCCCGTCGAACAAATCTTCGATGATATTCAAACCGGGAGAATCACTCGCTCTAAAACTCGTTTGGCTAACTTTTGTGAACACTACTCATTCATCTCTAGTGTTGAACCTATGAAGGTAGAAGAAGCTCTTGAGGATCCGGATTGGATAAATGATATGCATGAATAGCTACACAACTTCGAGAGGAATCAAGTGTGGACATTGGTTGAAAAGAACAACGACGATCATAATGTCCTTGGAACCAAATGGGTGTTTCGGAATAATTAAGCAAGATGAAGATGGACAAGTTGTACGCAATAAGGCCCGTCTTGTCGCTCAAGGCTACACTCAAGTTGAAGGTATGGACTATGGTGAGACATACGCCCCCGTTGCTAGACTTGAGTCCATTCGCATTTTACTTGCTTATGCCAATCACCATGATATCACTTTATATCAAATTGACATTAAAAGTGCTTTTCTAAATGGAGAAATTAAGGAGGAAGTGTATGTTAAACAACCTCCCGGCTTTGTCAATCCCAAGAAACCTAATCATGTCTACAAACTTCATAAAGCTCTTTATGGTCTTAAACAAGCCCCTAGAGCTTGGTATAAATGCTTGACTAAGTTTCTTATCTAAAAAGGCTTTGAAATTGGGAAAATTGATTCTACACTTTTTACTAAAAGGGTTAATGGTGAATTATTTGTGTGCCAAATTTATGTGGATGATATCATATTTGGTTCTACTAACCCCCATTTTAGTGAAAAGTTTGGAAGGCTAATGTCGGAGAAGTTTGAGATGTCTATGATGAGTGAACTCAAATTTTTCCTTGGATTGCAAATCAAGCAAACTAAGGAAGGTACCTTTGTCTCACAAACAAAGTATACCAAAGATCTTTTCAAGAAGTTCAACATGCAAGAAAGCAAAGGTATGAAAACACCCATGCCTACTAGTGGACATCTTGACTTGACTAAGGATGGCAATCCGGTTGACCAAAAGGTTTACCGTTCTATGATTGGTTCTTGTTATATCTATGTGCCTCCCGTCCCGATATTATGCTAAGTGTGTGCATGTGTGCACGATATCAAGCGGCTCCTAAAGAGTGTCATCTTAAGGCCGTCAAAAGGTACTTAATTCATAGACCAAACTTTGGCATTTGGTATCCTAAGAGGTCATCTTTTGATCTTGTTGGCTACTCCGATTCGGACTATGCCGGTGACAAGTTTGATAGGAAGTCCACTTTGGGTACTTGTCAATTTCTTGGTAGATCTCTTGTGTCTTGGTCCTCCAAGAAACAAAACCCGGTATCCTTATCTACCGCCGAAGCGGAATACATTGCCGCCGGATCATGTTGTGCTCAATTACTTTGGATGATCCAAACTCTTAAAGACTATGGGATACATGTGAAACATGTTCCATTGCTTTGTGACAATGAGAGTGCTATTAAGATTGCTCATAATCCCGTGCAACATTCTCGAACTAAGCATATTGAAGTTCGTCACCATTTCATTCGTGATCATGTTGCTAAAGGAGACATCAATCTTAAGCATGTTCGTACCGATAAGCAATTGGCGGATATATTCACTAAACCGCTTGATGAAAAGGTATTTTGCCATTTGAGAGGTGAATTGAATATCATTGATGCCTCAAACTTGGAATAGAAATTTCATTTGGATACATGCAAGGCATCAGCCTTTGTGACTAATCCTTGATATTTCTCTTATGATGATGATCATTTGTCTTGATGTACATTTGTACCCTTGTATGTTATCTAACCCATGTAGGTACTTGGATGAGCCCAAATCTATGAAATTGCAAGTCACTCACATTTTGAGCAATTTCTACATCACTAAGTTCCTATGGTTTGGTTGTTGAATTCAAGGAAGCATAAACTCACTCAACATATCCTTTGACTATTTCAATTGGTAACAAGTTTCATGATTGTCAATTTGGATACACAAGTGCTCTTCCTTGCAAAACTAACCCATGTAGGAAGATGAACTTCAACTCCAAAGGGTGCTCCCAACTACATCAACCTTGATCATCCAATATAAGTTCAACTACATGATCAAGATCAACACCACAACCCAAGGTATGTCATTCCATCTTAGAGAAGCTTTACTCCAAGTCATGAATTAAAGCAACTCAACAAGGTGTGAATACATCAAAATGCTTAAATGAAAAATGGTAACCCCATTTTGAGCTTAAACGATGAGTACGACCTATGATCAAGTGATCTGACTTGACTCCTACATCAATATACTCTAACATAGGTGACATTGTCGCCGACCATCTCTACATGAAGTTCTCTGGTGTTCTTTTGTACTTTAAATTTCCATTGCATGTCTTCTTACTAGAGAGTTTCCCTTCTTTTCTTTCACAAAAAAAACTTCATCTAGATCTCTTTTGATTTATGTCATTTGTCTGAGTTTCTACAGTTAATTCATTGCAAATTCTTATGACAATTCCTAGCAAATCCTTGTGAGATTTCATTTGCCAAGTGAGCTGAGTTGACCAAATTTTTGCTCTACGATGAACTCAGTCTCACCCATCCAAGCCCATCGGCTAGACTGAATTACAAGGATTCCCTGTACATAGTTCATCGGTGCAACCGACAAGGACCAGCTCAGTCTCACCGATGAGCACCTTCTGTGGCTCTGCTATCTCGGAGTCACCGATGGAAACAGATCGGCGTCACCGATTTCAACACTGAGAAAACATCTTTGTCATTTGCTATTGCCTATTCTCTTCAGCTCCACTCAATGATTCTTTTCCTCTATCAGCATCTTAAGCTGCATGCTGCTTTGAAATGACTCTTAAGGACCACACCTACTTGGCTCAAATTCCAGAAGCACCTTTCTTGGAAATTGATGTCAAAGGGGGAGAGAGAGCACATCAAAGCTTATCAAATCAGAGAGCATACCTAAGCTCTTCTACAGATGCTTGTTAATAAGAGGAGAGAAGTCACATGTCTTTAAGAGGGGAAGACATGTTAGTATGATTGATTCTAGTTTTGCTCTGTCTTAATTGACTTATCTTAGCTCTATTTGTCTCTGCTCTGACTTTATAGCTCTGATTTTATCTCACCCCACCTTCTCCCATTATCCAATATCAGATTCAGGGGGAGAAAGAGTCTATGCCTAAGGGGAGAAAAATCTTTGGAACTTATTGCACATCTTTAATCTTTGGGGGCATGTCTATATCTAAATGAAGTACTCACTTGTAGTATTCACCCATTACATGTCATCCCAGTCTTGGTATTCTTGTGGATCTTGAATCCTTCTAGTTTCGAGTGCTCTTGTGTTATCTAACTATTTTTCTCAAGTCTACTCCCTCAAAAGTCAGCTCAAGAACCACAAGGTAAGTATATGCAGCACATCCATGTGCATGATGATCTCTTGCTATTGCACATATTGTTTGCAAGAGGGATTCATAAACGTGAAGGTACATTTCTCTACCACATCATTTACTCTGATGCATATAGCCAAGATACTTGTAACTCATTGCTTACTCTATCATGATATGCATTCACATGTTCTTCTATCTTATCTTCACATGATTGCATATATATAGGGGGAGCTTATGCATGTTACATGTCTCTCCAAAGCTTTACTTGCTACTGTTCATATCATTTGAATAAAGTCTTGATGAATGTTATCATCAATTACCAAAAAGGGGGATATTGAAAGCACAAGTGCTCCCTGGGTGATTTTGGTAATTAATGTCAACATATCTCTCGTTGGACTAATAGTTTCATCTAGTGTATTTCAGACAAGTTCAACTATGGCGTGGAAAGGACAAGAGGATGTGGAACCCCTTCAAGATGCTAAGGACAAATATTGGCAAAAGCTCAAGACTCTTCATCTTTATTTTAGTGATCCAAGATCACATTGAGTCCATAGAAAAGCCAATACTATTAAAAGGGGATGAGGTGTTGCTTAATGGCTTGCTTGCTCAAATGCTTAGTGATATTGCTCCAAAACCCTCAGCCACTTTCTCCATCAAAATATATCAAAGTCCTAAATTCTAACTCGGCCCCACCGATTCTTTCTATCCGGCGCCACCAAGTTCATATGACATAGCCACAGCCAGAAACCCTACAGTTCGGTCTCACCGATACGGATCTCGGTCTCACCGAGATGGCCTTGCCAACACTTTGTGACTTGTTGCCTTTATTTCGATCTCACCGAGTTATGCAATCGGTCTCGCCGAGTTGGCTTGACCAACTCTCTGTTGCCCTATTGCTTTACTTCGGTCTCACCGAGTTGATGCAATCGGCGCCACCGATATGAGGTTTGCCCTAAGCCCTAGCACATCGGTCCCACCGAGTTGTTCCAGTTGGTCCCACCGAGATTCCTAACGTTTACATTTTTTAACAGATTGGTGCCACCGAGTTTAACTATTTGGTCCCATCGAGATGAGTCAGATGTGTGTAACAGTTGGATTTTGTGTGGAGGCTACATATACCCCTCCACCCCTTCTCCATTTGTGTGTGAGAGAGAGAGCCATCAGAACGTGCCTACACTTCCACCATACATTTTCTGAGAGAGAACCACCTACTCATGTGTTGAGATCAAGACATTCCAATCCTACCACAAGAATCTTGATTTCTAGCCTTCCCCAAGTTGCTTTCCACTCAAATCATCTTTCCACCATAGCCAAATCTAAGAGAGAGAGTTGAGTGTTGGGGAGACTATCATTTGAAGCACAAGAGCAAGGAGTTCATCATCAACACACCGTCTATTACCTTTTGGAGAGTGGTGTCTCCTAGATTGGTTAGGTGTCGCTTGGGAGCCTCCGTCAAGATGTGGAGTTGAACCAAGAAGTTTGTAAGGGCAAGGAGATCGCCTACTTCATGAAGATCTACCCGAGTGAGGCAAGTCCTTCGTGGGCGATGGCCATGGTGGGATAGACAAGGTTGCTTCTTCGTGGACCCTTCGTGGGTGGAGCCCTCCGTGGACTCGCGCAGCCGTTACCCTTCGTGGGTTGAAGTCTCCATCAACATGGACGTACGATAGCACCACCTATCGGAACCACGCCAAAAATCTTCGTGTCTCCATTGCGTTTGCAAACTCGAATCCCATCTCTTTACTTTATTGCAACTTGCATGCTTTACTCTTCCCACTGCATATACTCTTGTCATGCTTGCTTGAAATGTATTGAGAGTGCTTTAACATGTGCTAAACTCAACCTTAACTTGAAGAAATTAAAAACTGCCACTTTTACTTGTTGAGGGTCTAATCACCCCCCTCTAGACCCCTCTTCTCGATCCTTTCAATTGGTATCAGAGCATTGCTCTCCATTGCTTTGGTTTAATCACCATTGAAGGAAGATGGATGAGTCTACGATCGGGAGTATTAGACGTAGAGTGCCTATTCTTGATGGGGAGTTCTATAGTTCTTGGAAGAATGAGATGCTTGAGATTTTCAATGAATATAATTTGAACAAGTATATTACTAGCCCTTATGTGCCTCCTATTTATCCTTTGCATCCTACCCCCGATGAGTATCTTGACATGCTTCACAATCTTAGAACTATTGATCCTATCATTAGAGGATTGCCTAGAAATTTGCTTGTGTGCTTGCCTACTTTTGAATGCGCATATACTATATGGAAATATCTTGAGGAACGCTTTACGAATTATTCCTTGAAAAAACTAGATGAGATTCTTCAAAAGTCTATTGCTTTTCATAAAATGAAGCCTAGTGATCCCAAGTTTGATGAATGTCTATTTGAGCTTTGTGATCTTATGCGTGCTAAAGGAAATGTTGGAATCATTAGTAGCATCGTTTCACAAACAACTAGAACTCATAAACTTGAACATTGTCATGGTCATAAATCTAATGAATCACTTGCTCTAGGTGATATCACATACATGATGATGACATTGAGCATGGCTATTATGATGAAGACGAAGAAAGTGATATTGACTATGAGGAGACTATGAGAAATCTTAGTCTCATGGCCAACTTTCGCGACTACATGGCCGGAGGGAAAGAGTGGATTCTCGATAGTGGATGTATTGATCATATGACCGGAGATAAGGACATGTTCTGTGAGCTTGCTAAAAACGACGACCCACGCAAGTATGTAACTTTTGGAGATAACTGCAAGGGTAAGGTACTTGGCCTTGGTAAGGTGGCCATTTCCAATGATAGCTCTATCCAAAATGTTATGCTAGTTGAATCTCTTGGTTACAATCTCCTTTCTGTATCTAGACTAGCTGACTTTGGTTTCAATGTTCTATTTACCGAAGTAGATTGCCAAGTATTTCGTAGAGATAATCATAATATGGTCTTTACCGGTATTCGTAGAGGTGTTATATACATTATTGATTTCACTTAGAGAGCCCAACCTCGTACTTGCTTAATTGCTAAATCTTCTAAAGGATGGTTATGGCATAGAAGGTTAGGTCATGTGGGCATGCGAAATCTTGATAAGCTTATTAAAGGTGATCATATCCTTGGTGTTAAAGATATCATATTTGACAAGGATAGACTTTGCAGTGCGTGTCAAGCAGGAAAACAGGTTGGAGGAAGTCATCCCGTGAAGAACATCATGACCACAAGAAGATCGCTCGAGCTACTTCATATGGATCTTTTTGGTCCCAACGCCTACAAGAGTCTCGGTGGTAACTCGTTCAGTTTGATCATTGTTGACGACTTTTCATGATTTACGTGGGTGTTCTTTCTTGATGACAAATCGCAGGTCCAAAAGATCTTCAAGAACTTCGCCAAGAAAGCCCAAAACCAATTTGAAGTGAAGATCAAGAAGGTTCGAAGTGATAATGGAACAGAGTTCAGGAATGCCAATGTGGATACCTTTCTCGACGAAGAGGGGATTTCACATGAGTTCTCGGCTACGTATACACCTCAACAAAATGGAGTTGTTGAGAGGAAGAACCGGACACTTATCGAGATGGCGAGAATGATGCTTGATGAATACAAGATGCCAAGACACTTTTGGGCAGAAGCGGTTGAGACAGCTTGTCATGCTACGAATCGACTATATCTTCACAAGCTTCTCGGCAAAACGGCATATGAGCTACTCACCGGTAACAAACCCCAAGTTGGATACTTTCGAGTATTTGGTTCAAAGTGCTACATTCTTGATAAGCATCGTCGTTCGAAATTTGCTCCTAAATCTCATGAAGGTTTCCTACTCGGTTACGACTCAAACTCTCACACTTACCGTGTCTACAGCAATTTCACCCGAAAGGTTGAAGAGACGGTAGATGTGAAGTTTGATGAATCTAACGGCTCGCAAGTAGAGCAATTGTCAATTGATGTAGGAGACAAAGATCCATCGGAAGCAATCCAAGATTTGTCCATTGGCAAGATTCGCCCAACAAAGGTGAAGAAGAGCACTTCGTCTATTCAAGTGGAAGCCTCAACTTCACAACAAGGTGAACTACACGTTGACTTGGAGGCATCCACAAGTGGAACACATCAAGACGAAGGAAATGAGGAAGTACAACAAGATGAACCACCTCAATCTCCTTCTCCAGCACCACAAGCGAACGACAACGCCGCCAACAATGAAGAAGAAGAAGATGAAGAGGATGTTCCACCCCAACCCAAGCAAAAGCTCTCACGAGTTCGAGCAAGAGTCACAAGAGATCATCCCGTCGAACAAATCTTCGATGATATTCAAACCGGGAGAATCACTCGCTCTAAAACTCGTTTGGATAACTTTTGTGAACACTACTCATTCATCTCTAGTGTTGAACCTATGAAGGTAGAAGAAGCTCTTGAGGATCCGGATTGGATAAATGCTATGCATGAAGAGTTACACAACTTCGAGAGGAATCAAGTGTGGACATTGATTGAAAAGCCCAACGACGATCATAATGTCATTGGGACCAAATGGGTGTTTCGGAATAAGCAAGATGAAGATGGACAAGTTGTACGCAACAAGGCCCGTCTCGTCGCTCAAGGCTACACTCAACTTGAAGGTATGGACTATGGTGAGACATACGCCCCCGTTGCTAGACTTGAGTCCATTCGCATTTTACTTGCTTATGCCAATCACCATGATATCACTTTATATCAAATGGACATTAAAAGTGCTTTTCTAAATGGAGAAATTGAGGAGGAAGTGTATGTTAAACAACCTCCCGGCCTTGTCAATCTCAAGAAACCTAATCATGTCTACAAACTTCATAAAGCTCTTTATGGTCTTAAACAAGCCCCCTAGAGCTTGGTATAAATGCTTGACTAAGTTTCTTATCAAAAAGGCTTTGAAATTGGAAAAATTGATTCTACACTTTTTACTAAAGGGTTAATGGTGAATTATTTGTGTGTCAAATTTATGTGGATGATATCATATTTGGTTCTACTAACCCCCATTTTAGTGAAAAATTTGGAAGGCTAATGTCGGAGAAGTTTGAGATGTCTATGATGAGTGAACTCAAATTTTTCCTTGGATTGCAAATCAAGCAAACTAAGGAAGGTACCTTTGTCTCACAAACAAAGTATACCAAGGATCTTTCCAAGAAGTTCAACATGCAAGAAAGCAAATGTATGAAAACACCCATGCCTACTAGTGGACATCTTGACTTGACTAAGGATGGCAATCCGGTTGGCCAAAAGGTTTACCGTTCTATGATTGGTTCATTGTTATATCTATTTGCCTCCCGTCCCGATATTATGCTAAGTGTGTGCATGTGTGCACAATATCAAGCGGCTCCTAAAGAGTGTCATCTTAAGGCCGTGAAAAGGATAGTGAGATACTTAATCCATACACCAAATTTTGGCATTTGGTATCCTAAGAGGTCATCTTTATGAGAACGTGCCTACACTTCCACCATACATTTTCTGAGAGAGAACCACCTACTCATGTGTTGAGATTAAGACATTCCAAACCTACCACAAGAATCTTGATTTCTAGCCTTCCCCAAGTTGCTTTCCACTCAAATCATCTTTCCACCATAGCCAAATCTGAGAGAGAGAGAGAGAGTTGAGTGTTGGGAAGACTATCATTTGAAGCACAAGAGCAAGGAGTTCATCATCAACACACCGTCTATTACCTTTTGGAGAGTGGTGTCTCCTAGATTGGTTAGGTGTCGCTTGGGAGCCTCCGTCAAGATGTGAAGTTGAACCAAGAAGTTTGTAAGGGCAAGAAGATCGGCTACTTCGTGAAGATCTACCTGAGTGAGGCAAGTCCTTCGTGGGCGATGGCCATGGTGGGATAGACAAGATTGCTTTTTCGTGGGCCCTTCATGGGTGGAGCCCTCCGTGGACTCGCGCAGCCGTTACCCTTCGTGGGTTGAAGTCTCCATCAACGTGGACGTACGATAGCACCACCTATCGGAACCACGCCAAAAATCTTCGTGTCTCCATTGCGTTTGCAAACTCCAATCCCATCTCTTTACTTTCTTGCAACTTGCATGCTTTACTCTTCTCGCTGCATATACTTTTGTCATGCTTGCTTGAAATGTATTGAGAGTGCTTTAACATGTGCTATACTCAACCTTAAATTGAAGAAATTAAAAACTGCCACTTTTACTTGTTGAGGGTCTAATCACCCCCCCTCTAGACCCCTCTTCTCAATCCTTTCAATTCCACCCCAAGAAATGCGCTTATTGGCTATTCCAGGTCGAGTACTGGTACAATACAAACTATCATTCAACTTTGGCGCAACACCATTCGGGTTCTGTATGGTTATTAGCCCCGCCACTTGGGCATTGCTAACCTACAATCTTGTCCTCTGACTTATTTGGTTGGTTGGCAGAACGAAATCTGATGCAGGGACTGATTCAGGAACACATGTTGCGTGCTCTGCATTGTATGAAATCTCAGGAAGATAACCATCCTTCATACATGCAGTTATAGGTGGGAGATCTGGCATTTCCGAAGCCCCAACCATATGTTCAACAGTCGATAGTTCGCCATTCCAATCACAAGCTGGGATTCAAGTATTTTGGACCTTCCCGGATCACGCCTTGTGTGGGTGAGGTGGCCTATGGCTTGGCGTTACCGGTATCAAGCAAAATTCATCCCATGGTACACGTTTCTTTACTCAAACTTGTAGGTCCACCGACCCTTGATTTAGACACCTCAGGTTATTTGCTCCTCCTTAGTGACAAGACATCTAAGCCAACTTAAGTGCTCCAGTCTCGCCTGGTTCAAGTAGGAGGTAACACACGCATGCCGTTGAAGATCGCATGGAGTGGATTACCTCTATTAATGGCTCACTGGGAATGGTATAGTGCTATGGCTACAATGACAAGAGCATGATGATGAATAGTCGAGGGCGAGCTGTTCTTTAAGGGGGGGGGGGGGGATGCAACGACCTGGCGTGGCCCATGGGTTTGTTCTGGCTATCTCGGTTGAGCCCATGTAGTTTGTAACAGTCAGCTACTTAAGCATGTGCAGTGTGTGTGGGGGGTATGAAATGATTGCCGTAAACATTATTTTTGTCTAAGCTTCCTCTCCCTGCCATCTTCATCCCGACGCCAATCCTCTGAGTTTAAGTAGGCGCTACTATCCTGTAACATGCACCTATGCATTGGAAGAGGCATAAGACCATTTTTCTTCTTCTGATTTTTGGGGTCACTTTGTTCAATAATAATCATGTCCTTTCCGAGGCAGGGATAAGGAAATTAGGGGGCGGCACTATTAGCTTCTCGATTACAATGGAAGATTATTGCTATGCTAAACGGTCAGACCAGAATTTTGTTATATGAAAATAAATAAATTCTAAAACCTCTGTTCTTTTTTTACAAACAATAATAAATAAAATAAAAAAGAGAACAAACCGCGTGGATGAATTACGAATCTATCACAAGTTCACAACACAGAAAAAGGAAAGAAAAGGCGAGTGTGTTGGGCGCTTCATTTCCCTCCTTCCGCGGTTCCGCCCGTCTTGCTTCCCGCTCTCCCCTCTCCTTTTCCAAGAAAAGCCCACACCATTTACAAGAGCGGAAGAGAGAGGGAGGGAGGGACAGACAGCGGAGCGGCAGCGGCGGCGGCGATGGGGATCCAGGGTTTGCTGCCGCAACTCAAGTCGATAATGGCGCCCATCAGGGTGGAGGACCTGAGGGGGCAGACGGTCGCCGTCGACACCTACTCCTGGCTCCACAAGGGCGCCCTCTCCTGCGGCGACCGCCTCTGCAAGGGCATCCCCACCACCAGGTTCCCCTCCCCCCCCCCTTTCTTGGCCCGACGAAAAAGTAGTTTTGACCCCGATAGGGTCTCCTGATCCGTTCCCCACATTGCCGAATCCTAATCGATGGATCGAGGAAGTTTATTCCTTTGCAATGCATTTCGCCCCCAATCCCCTCAACGGATTGGCAGCCTCTCGAATAGTGACCGCACCGCACAATTCTTTAGGCCAGCCATGGTTTCTTGATTGGGTCGGTGCCCCGACCGGTGAATGTGAATCCCATTCCAGATGAAGGATAAACGCGGCCCCTTGTTTGTGTTGTTTCTCACAGGATTGCGGAAAGGAGACGCGCTTCATTTGTTCTGTTGTACCCTAAAACTGAATTTCCCCATTTGTCCCAGTGCCAATAATTCTTGTATCTATAGGTTGGATATATATATACGAGAAACATATCTGGGAAAGATCTGGTTCTGCTTTAGTTACAAAATCCACCATTTCAATTCGTAAAACTTTTGTTGGTGAGGTCTACGTATGGAAAGTTCTATAAGTACTAACTTTGCATCATTGTCTTCTTATACCGTGGTTTTCTGATGCAGTTGAAATTCATTTGTCGCCGAACCATAGTACAGAGGAACATAGAGTTATGTACAACTGCAATTCACTATCACATCCTAAGTACAGCACCATAAACTCACCTGTGTTTGCCCCCTTGAATTTGAACCAGGCATATTGAGTACTGCATGCATAGGGTTAACTTGTTGCGGCACCATGGCGTTAAGCCAATTCTTGTATTTGATGGAGGCTTTCTGCCAATGAAGAGCGAACAAGAGGTCAAACGTGCAAGGTATGCTCTTCTTTGAGGGTAATGGTCTAGTGTGTTTCAGCTGTCAAGGGACATTTGCATTACCTTTCAACAATGTTAAATGTATTTAGAAGTTTCTTTGCACATGAGCTACTGTTGTGGTCATCTGGGGCTCTCTACCTATGTAGTGCAGTTCTAATATTATTACTTAATGTTGAATCGGTCAAGGGGCTCTGCAGTTTTTGTTGTCTCTATGCAGTCATCATTCTACAGTATTATTTACTGGATGCTAATCATGCAATCATTCAGGTCACGAAAGGAAAATCTTGAGCGTGCCAGGGAACATGAAGCAGCTGGGAATTCCCGTGCTTCTTTCGACTGCTATCAGAAAGCTGTTGACATTACACCTAAAATTGCTTTGCAACTGATCCAGGTACAGATGTAAATTCCATGTTATATTACCACCTTGTTACCACCCATTTAAAGTAGTTTCTAACAGAGTGAGAATGTTTGGTTTGATTTCTGTAAATTGTCTTTAAACATGCAATGCAGGTACTGAAGCAAGAAAAGGTTGATTATATTGTTGCGCCTTACGAAGCAGATGCACAAATGACATTCTTATCTGTCAACAAACTTGTTGACGCTGTAATTACCGAGGATTCAGATTTGATACCATTTGGCTGTTCTAGAGTAAGCACACTATTACAACCCCATCCTCAGCCCTCAACATATACCATAACCTTTCTATTTACTAGCACAATGCCCGTGCGTTGCTATGAAACTATAAAATATGAAGAGTTAGGCCACTGGCTTAGAAAATCGTTAATATTGTCCTGCAGCCTTTGCTCACAGTTCACGATTAAAAAGAGCAAAAATACATGAAAGATCACGCGGCTGGCATTGGAGAATCTTAAGAGATCATAGTAGGTCATTTGGAAGACACAACATTTCGGATGTTTAAAACATATGATAATAGGCAGTAGTAAGTTGACTGCACAAGGTCATGGATCGGGTAGGAGGACAAAATCTATCGTCGCTTTGGAATTACAATTTGTTCACTCTCTTTTTCTGTGATATAGAACTGGAGTAACTTGGTTGGTAAGAGAAACTGAAAACATAAGCATATATTTGAGTTGGAGCCGCATTTCAGGTTTTTGTTATTTGTGTCTTCTATCAGTGTTGGTCTCATATGAAAGTAGTAGTGTACTTTTTTATTTATGTCAGGTCCTACATGTGAGTAAAAGTACATTTGTTTATATATGTCTCTTAGAAGGTTGCTCATCCCACATGTTGGTAGAGGTGCATTTGTTTATTGGTGAAGATTGTTGGTCCCACATGTGAACTCACCACTAGCTCCAACTTTTATAAGCAGGAAAGATTATCTTGGTATCATGTTTTGGCAGTTGAATAACCGCCCTTCTCTGAGCTTGTCCTCTGAGAACATTACTTGTATTCTCTCATTTTTATATATCTTATTGTAATGTGCAGATTATTTTCAAGATGGACAAATTTGGGCAAGGTGTTGAATTCCAGATAACGCGATTGGAACGAAACAGGGAGCTGGACTTAAATGGATTCACAAAACAGATGTTACTAGAGATGTGTATTTTAAGTGGCTGTGACTATCTTCCATCCTTGCCGGGAATGGGTGTCAAACGTGCTCATGCACTCATCCAAAAACTTAAGAGTCATGAGAAGGTAAATCCTGTCTTCTCTCTGTCTATTCAATATACTACCTTCAATACACATAAAAAATAGTAAAAAACCCACAGAAAAAACGGAAAACATGTGTAGCACAGTTGTCCCTACAAGATAAGGCAGACCTAATAAGGACAAATGTGCATAATGCGCAAGCAGAATAAATAGTTCAAGACATGGCTACTACAGGCAAAACGAAAGGTTGACTGATCCAACTTTTATGAAGCTATTATCTTATTATCTTATAGTTAGTTAACTCACAATTTTTTTTATCTTATAGTTAGTTATTCAACGTACAACCAAATGTTACAAATGAGATTTCTGTTTAAACTAGTCATGCAACCCAGTGATCAATAAATGACGAGTTCTTAGTGTGATGGAAGTTAATGGAATGCATGCTCTCAGGTAATCAAGCACCTGAGGTACAGTGCTGTTTCTGTTCCACCTCAATATGAAGAGAATTTCAAGAAGGCAATATGGGCATTTCAGTTTCAAAGGGTCTATGATCCTGCGACAGAAGATATTGTTCATTTGTCTGGCATTCCTCATGACCTCAGTGAAGACGGCTTTCTGGGCCCATATCCTTTGTAAACTTATATTTTTATAGTTAGATATTATATAAATATGATAAGCTGATGTTTATACACTTCATACATTGATCTTTTCCATCATTCGTCCATTCCTTCTAATGACCATTGAATACAGGCGAATTTGAAAATAAGCTAAGGGTTTCATGACACCATATTACTCAGTAATCCCAAATCGTTTTACCTCCTGAAGGAACTCTACTTTCATGCACTAGAGCATTTCCTTAATTAGTTTATACATGGTTACCACAGGCTGTTGTTAAAGGTATTGCTCTAGGGGAAATTGATCCACTTACAAAGGAACCATTTGAGGTACTCTCTGTTTCCTTCTGTGCTGTTCTTGTCAGGTTTTTGTCTTCCATAAGATTTTTTGTGTCAATCTACAGTTATGGGAAAGTTATGCTTGTTTTCTCTCATATGCTTTACTAATTTGCCGTTTTAGTTTGCTGGTGCTTTGTTCCTCCTAATGTAATTCACCCCGCTCTTCTGAGGAGCCTTGTGCATGTAAAAGCATGTGCATGCACAAACAAAGCATGATGCAATTTCATGAATAACACCAAATATGAGGGATTTTAGAAATGTTTTCTGAATTTTAACAACGTTCTCTTTATTGATTAAGTAAAGGAAGTCTTGAGAATAACATTACACTAGCCCAGCATGGAAGATATGAAAAGGGGAAATAACAAAAATATTTAGTTATAAAATAGACAAGGTTCCTCACTAAAACAAAAGAATGGAAGTAAATATAAGTTGTCATGTTTTCATGTATTTTTGGCGCCTCTTACTAAATGTACTACCATCATCTTACAGAAGTAGAAATAAGTAACTTTTGTCACTTGTTTATCAAATATTATACCAGCATGTACTTAGTTATAGTGCAGGATGTGCAAACTACCAGCATGTAGTTGTGTCTTCGTTCTTGATTATCTTATTGAGATTTCTGCCTTACGTGTACATATCTTGCAGGCCAGCATTCCTTGCAGTGCACCTGCTGCTGATAAAGGTTATCCGGTCAAGGAGTCTATTATTCCTTCAAATGGAAAGAAGAGGCTAGAATTGCCTGTGCAGAAAAACATATTGACAAATTACTTCTGTATCCTCTCAATGCATCTTAATTTTATTCAAGAAAACTTTGGATGAATTAAGTTTACTAAAGTGAGCTCCTAGATGCGTGTATATAATTCACATTTATGAATTGCCTTGGACAAGAATCTTGTTAATTTTTGGTTTTTGAAACCTGAATACCTGATTAGATCATTTGAACAGTTTTCTTACCCCACCACCCCAAATATTTTGGCAGGTAAAGGCGATGTACGAAATGTAGTATGTTATTGTCCATATTGTCTTGTTGATTGGGCTAATTTGCATCCTTTATTCACACTGTTTAACTACCCATTGCACTATCCTTAACCTTTAGAAGGCTTAGCATCGCTTGAGGCAAAACGGAAGTTCAGGGCACCTAAGGTTACGCCCAAGCAAAAAATGTTGAATGAATCTTCTTTGCCGAGCCCTCAGACTGAAGACTCTGGCACCCCTGATTCAATTGAAGACACTAGCTTGCCAATGAATAATATTCAATTCTCTCAGTATAGTTCTGAGCATTTTAGCTCCGAACCTCCTCGAGATGATTCAATTGATGCTTCTCAATGTAGTGCTGGTCGTGCCTTCCCCTGGGATGATTCAGATAGTGTTTCACCCCACTGTAGTTCTCGTGATATTGGCAATGGTCCTCTTTCTAGGGATCAACACATTGAAGATGCAGAGGTATTTCTTATTACTGTACTGCGTAAACATTTGCAATGCTCTCTTAGTCCTACCTTCTTACTGCAGACATATTTCTCTTGTCCTTGTGTCTTGCTTGTCTTTTCAGGTTGAGGTCAGTTATTGCAACACAAGTGCAATGCCAATAAGTCCTTACTTAGAGAGTAAGATCTCTAATTTCTGTAGCTGATGTGCGACTTAATCCATAAGTCATGTGATAGTTTCTTTATTCATGGAGAGTCAACATTAACCATCTTGGGACTGATTTCAGTATTTCATATGTGCCTGTTTTATGTTTCTAGGGACTTCGCCTGGGATAGCAGATCCATCATTAGTTTCTCATAACACGGAGCCATCGAGACCAGTGCCAGACTATGCTGAAAGTTATGTGGCTCCTACTGTAAGGAGTTCATACTTCAAGAAAGATAAGAGGGTTTTCACAAATCAAGTAGAAGACCAGTTAGATGATGATGATGATGATAATGCTGAGACTGGCACTTCCACTCTTTCTGGAGTTCAACCGGGGAACCCTGGAGGTGTTGTGAAGAGAAGAAAACTTTGGGATCCCCAAAATTTTGAAGACGTAAATGATTGTTTTAATTTCTACTTATCATTACATGGCAGCTAGCCTAGTAGTTCTACTGTGGTACTAGCTGGTATCTGATATGCTGTTTGTGCAGGAAACATTGCCGCCAACTAGTTCACATGACAGTCCAGCAGTTAATGAAGGTAATAGTTCTACCTTGTTTTTATTTTGCCTTTGTTTCTCTTTTTGATAATTTGAACCTGTTCCTTGTTCCATTGCTATGTTGGATATGAAGATAATATGACTAAAAAGGATTGCAAGTAACATCAGCCTCTGTTTGTCCTTTGCTTGTTACATGCATGCAGTTTGGTGGATATTTCACTTGGCAGCTTGATTATCATTCCCTGGAATGTTTTTTGTGTGACATATTAAGCTTTCCTCATTTTTTAATTGTTATTCTTGGTCACAAGGAATGTTAAGCATTTCAGCCATTTATTCAAGCTTGGTTTTTTAAACCAATTCAACCAAGGTTACCGCTTTAAAGTAAATTCAGTTTAGATGCTTCTCAATCTTCATTTTCCATGCAATTCTTCCTGTATTATAGATCGTTTATGTACCATTTAACACTTTTTTTATTACAATCTGTCTTGATCTTTAGAGAGCAATCTGTGTAATGTCTGAAATTATTGCAGGCTGTGGTACTGATTCCCTTGATGACATCGACACAAATTCTGAAGGAAGATTCGGATGTAATGTTTCCCATGTGAATAATTACAGTGGCATTGCGGAGAAATCGATGGATAAGTTTGCTACACTGATATCGTCTTTCAGATACGCAGGCTCCCGTGCCAGTGGCCTTCGTGCTCCTTTAAAGGATGTGAAGAATACCCTTTCTGTGAGGTATGCAGCTTCATAACTTGTGCATATACACAATTTACTTATCAGTACATGGAATAGACCTGGTTTCATCCATGAGTGAATATATAACGGCACAGTTATTCTGTCACAGATCTATTCTCAGACCCCCGGAACAGAACCTCCGGTGTACGGCTAAGAAGACCGCGAGAGGTCATCGTTCACAAAGCAGATCCAGAAGTGATGCCTCGAATAGCGCCGACGGTCCTCCTGATCTGAGCGCGTTTGCACACAACCCTGTTTTTCTTCCTGATCTGGGGAAGGTCACCGATAAAGATGCACCGGCAAGATCTACTACTGGTGGTTGTCCCGATCAAAGCAAGAACACTCGTAAAGCAGTGGGCACTGCTGTCAGTCCTCCTGATCTGAGCACATTTGCATACACACCCACGACTACTGCTAGTCGTCCTGAACGGAGCAAATTCTCTTCAGCTATAAGAACTGCAGACAGTCCTGATCTGAGCACATTTGCATACCGACCCACAACTACTGCTAGTCGCTCTGAGCGGAGCAAATTGTCTCCTACAGCTATAAGAACCGCTGACAGTCCTCCTGATCTGAGCACATTTGCATATAAACCCAGGAAACCTTTGGATGGCAGCAGGTTTGCAGGGACAACATTAGCGGCTTCTGGACGAAATTCTCGAGGCCGATTCACATAGAACTGCCGATGAGTCTTCTACCTTTTATGATATGGGCGTGTTTGCTATTGCACCAAAAGCTTCTGCCAGCCTTCATGCTTTGACCTGAGCAAACTTAGATCTAGCAGCAAATGCTGTCAAATGGTGTCCTTGGCCACCCATGGACCTGCAGTCCCGATGAACCCCTGATCTAAGAGCACCCCTTTTGGCGCCAACAGAATGGAAGCATGAAAGAAGATGGCAGTCGGTACCTGTAGAGGCTTGGTACTTGACTTCATTTTTATCTCATGCAAATGCAAGCTGAAACATGTATGGTTTGGGGGGGGAGGTAGCTGGCAGCAGGGGCTAATAGCTTCAGTTTCAGAGACCACCGTGTGTGGTGTGCAAACCTAGCACATGCCCATTTCTGTTCTTTCCTGGATACTGTTGTCATTTGAGCATTAGTACAGGTGCTACCTTCTGTCAATTCCCAATCAAGATGAATTAAGGAATTGTACAATATGTTGTATTGTGGTTTGTGGATTCCTATAGTTTGTTGTTGGGTATAGTAATGATCTTGAATGTACTATTGAACGGACTGGGTTTTTGGCTCTTCGGACCTGGCGAAACCTTTATCGATACCGTTTGTTAAATGCGTCAAGATGGTTCTTTGTATTTGATCAGAAGTAGGGAAAAAAAAGAATACATGTCTGGGTACACCATCCTTTTTAATTGCAATTGCATTGTATTGACTGGGTACAGAGTAATTTGATTTACTCGTGCGTGTATAACTCTCCTATGCTTTATTTTACTTGTGTGTACAGTTGAAATTATTTTACCCGTGCGTACAGTTGAAGAAAATGTATACATGTCTACAAAAAATGAATAGATGTCTGGGTACACCATCCTTATTAATTGCATTGCTTCAGTTTCAGAGACCACCGCGTGGGGTGTGCAAACCTAGCACATGCTAATTTTCCGTAATCACTATAATAGTTTCTTTAGAATTCGTGTCGTGGGATCCTCTGTTTTCCACCTAAATTTGTTTTAGTCACACTTGTCACTGAATGTTCTTTTTAAATACGTATCTCGACTCCTAATGGAGCAGTTGGTAGTCTTCGCTTCGTCCGATTTTTTTTGCCTCAACCTTCCACCTTTGTCTGTTTTTTTTCGTCTCTCCTCCCACCACCGTCTGGTTCTTTTCGTCTCTCCCTCGCACGTAAAAAAACCAGTCAATGAGTCTCCCGATCTGTTTTGAACGTCAATCCTCAAGGACGCCACAACAGTCATCACGAAGCCCTTCGCCGCCGCTGAGATCCGAGAGAGCCGCCGCCGCGATGGAACAGACGAGTTATTCTCTCTGTGATGTCCCAAGCAGAGTTGATGATCACAGGATGAACTCACAAGTGAGTACAGGGGTTGACCGAAGAAGAACGAAGGAGCTGGCTGCTCAGTTCATTTCTTTTCTATTCGATGACTAGTTCAGAACAGAGGGTTGGGCATATAAGCACCACACACACACACGCAGGACACCTACTACTAAGTCCATCACGGCAGCAGGTGGACTTCACCTGTCATACACCACCATGTAATAGGTGGGGTGTGACAATTGCCCCTCCTTGAGCGGCAGGCTAGTCCCCCAAAACAAAACAAAACAAAAAACTTGCATCACTAAAACAGGCTGAACACAAGGTGATCTTCGACAACATATTTTGCACGCTCCCACCAAAATTGGTACTCTATTAGGCCATGGTTTCAGCTCAACCAGCTTCTCTTCTAGCATCTTGGTGAAGAACTGCTGCAGATTCTGCTGCATCGTCTCCATCTCCGTCATGAGAAATCGAGTCTGGGCGTTTGGTGTGGATGGGGGCGCCGTGGCGTGGTGTAGATCGAGACTAGTGTGATAGATCGGAACCGAAAACTGATACCAATTGTGATGTCCCAAGCAGAGTTGAGGATCACAGGATGAACTCACAAGTGAGTACAGGGGTTGACCGAAGAAGAACGAAGGAGCTGGCTGCTCAATTCATTTCTTTTCTATTCGATGACTAGTTCAGAACAGAGGGTTGGGCATATAAGCACCACACACACACACACGCAGGACACCTACTACTAAGGGCCTGTTTGGGACTGCTCCGCTTTTCCAAAATCAGTTTCGCTCCACTAAATTCACTTTGGAGCAGTTTCATACAGAAGTTGTAGCACTATCAAAGAGAATGTTTGGCTTCCATCTAGCTCCAGCTTCTAGAATTGGGAATTTGGTGGAAAGGATCTATTTGATTGGTTGAGGAGGGATAAACGAAGGGGTATTCACTTACTGGTGGCAGTGGTGGGTAATTTCCAGCCAACTCCAACTTCTAGAGTTTTTTGGAGTACCCCCTAAAGAGCTTCATAAAAAACTGGAAGTTGTACCCTAGATTCTAGTTTTTTTCGGAGCGGCATATCGTGGAGCTACCCCGTTTGGCTTGTGTTTTCTGGAGCGGAGCTAAATTTTAAGGAGCAGAGTAGTCCCGAACGGGCTCTAAGTCCATCACGGCAGCAGGTGGACCTCACCTGTCATACACCACCATGTAATAGGTGGGGTGTGACACTCTCCCCACCGTGCGCCGCCACTATCCGCCTCCCTTGACCCGCCTCCTTCCCCATGTTGCCAGCGCCAGCGAAACGCGTCTCGTCTACCCTAGAGAGCCTCCGCCGCAGTTTCCTCCTCATGTTCCTCTCGTTCGTGTAGTCGCTTTCGGGCTCCGCCGGCGACCTCGCTCCTGGCCACCGCCCTTTCCTCCACCACATCCATGAAACCCCCCACCCTCTCCCCTTCCTCCTCCCCTCACCCTTTCAGATCGAGCAGCAGGTCAGGCGGCGGCCAGATCGACAACAACCCTCGTGATAATACCAGATCCAATCTCGCGTCATCGTCACGCGACGGCGGTGCTCGAGGTCGTCTGCTTTCACCCGGTATTGCGCTCAAGGAGAGGAGGAGGTGGCGGCCACCGCTTCCTTCCTTTCTAGGGCACGACGCGGCCCTGCGGTTTCTTTCGCGCGAGGAGAGAGCTCGCTGCGGCTCGGTTGCTCCGACGATATGGAGCTCATCAACAAGGTACCCTTCTCTCTCTCGCTGTCCGATTTGACTCAGATTCGTTTTGCACTTCCTGCAGCTCCTGTTGCTCTGTTCGTGACGCTCGTGCTGCTCCTCCCTACTGTAAGAGAACATCCCCCTCTCTCTGTTCCTCTATTCATGAAGTTCTTGCTTCTTCTGGACAACATACCCCTGGAGGAGTAGTACGAGACCCTAAGATGCAGCCGGGACGACCTCAACGCCTCCAAATCCTCGGCCCCAACAATGAGGTTTCGTTTTGCTCCTAATGTACGTTGCTGTTACCTGCACTTTGTTTTCCTTTTGTTGCCACTCATCGATGCTTAACTGAGCGTGGGGTTTCTTTTTGTTCTTGAGGTTCATGTGGAATCTATTCAACTTTTGAACACAAAAAATCAATCTTGTTTGCTGCTGCATATAAAATTACAGTTCATAAATGAGTTGTTGACTTGTGTGACCCTGTCACCAGGGGAAGCCATCGGATTTATAGGACTTTGTTGGCATCACCACCATGCTTGTTATCACGATCAGTTTCACTGAGGAAAAAACTGCCAGCAATGTCCGCCCCTGTGCTCATCAAAGATTCCACTCTCCCTCTCTCTGGTTTATACCAATTCTTTCATTTTTTTATTTGTTTGGTTGTACAACATCGGTATCTTAGAGATTAATGCCAAAATGACTGTTCATTTCAAATTGCAGTTGGCTGGTCCTGCCCATGAATATGATAAATCACAGCCGTGGGGGCGCGTGGGTCCCAGCCATGCGCTGTCCGGTTGTCAGAGCTTGACGCCGCCATGGGCGACGGTGCTGACCCACCACCCTGGTGCCAACCCCCTGTCGAGCCAGGAGTCCCGGGCATAGGAAGGCCACCCAGTCGTTGTTTTCTCCACCAACAGACCGGCACTTGATCGACGTCTTCAGAGTGTTGGTGCTCTGCCTTTCACCAGCAGCAACACTTCAGCGAAGTGGACGGCTTTGTTGGGACAACGGAATCTGGTCATCTGAAGGTAAGCTTTGATTTAATTCACAAGGTTGTACCACTGATCCAACGGCATGATGTACATATAGGCTTTATTCATGAGCTCCTAATGAAATTGTTAACCATCTGATCGATGTGTTTGTGTGTTTATATATGCACACAGTATGCCTCTAGGTTTGTAGAACTCGGCGTTGTGTTGTGATGACTAAATTACGATTTTCCAGATTCTTAATGTTCAAGTACATGTTACAAACCTGAAGTCAAAACACAAGCAAACGATAAACTGATAAAACTAGATAGTGTACAGATTCCTAGATTGAGTATAATCCGAGGACTATCGCAGGGGTGTTTTAGCCATGTCACCAGCTTTTTTAAACATGCATGCCTACTAGGTCTCCACTACATAAAAAAAAATAATTGGCTTTTTAATTATCAATCTTAAAATAATTATAAAAGCATTGATTTTAAATATTGAAACTAAAATCAGTTCCGGTTTCAACAAATTCAAATTAGGATTGTGAATTCTTTTATCTTCAGCTTTCATTTGTTTAAGTGGACACTACAACCCTAAACTCTAAAATCAGATAGGCTTGGCTCAACTCCTAAACCGGATAAAGTCCCCATAAGATTTCAATTGAAGTTTTTTTGGACTCGGCAGTTATAAGATTTCAATTGATTATTGATATTGCGATGGATCGGACACTGAAATTGGTTTTCATTTTTGTACTGAAATGGATATGGTATTTTTTTACTAAGATACCTCCACTTGTTTTCAAAATGGATTTTGATTTTTTACTGAAACTGGAATGGATATGATTGTCTACTGAAATGAAACCATTCTTTTATATGGTATTGATAATTGTGGTACTGAAATTGTGATCTGGTCTACCGAATTTGTGGTAGTGAAACTGGGAATTGACGCGCGCTCTTCTACTTGGCTACTCGGACGTGCCTTCAGGGTACTCAGCTCATGAGCCTCCCACTCTACCTTGTGAAGCAGCAAATCCAACATACCTAAAGGTGAATAGAGTATTTATTTGTACTATAAATGTCATAAGAAAAAGTTGACTATTAGGCTGTTTATAGTTTACCCATGATTCATCATGTCATCCTTAGGTGCATAAATTAAGGTGTACATAATTTATTTTGCAGCGGAAGAATATGGTAACTTGAACAGTATTACATATGATGCCATGTCACCGCAGGGAAGCTTTCGCACACTCATGTTTGGCATGTTCCATGCAGCAGACCTGTCATCATTGGTTGAGGTAAGCAATGTTTCTTTCTTTCTCATATATTTGTTTTTATTCACTAAGTTCGACTTTGTACTTGGGAAGTCAAATCACTATTTCTGTTCAAGGTTGTCATAAAAATTTTAAAAATGGAATGGAATGAATTGACAGTGTGCTTCTGCATTTTTGGCTTAGATGTTGCAAGGCTGCGAGGTGAGGGCAGGCGGTGCATGTCATCACTGCCTCTCTCCCCTGTCTCTGTTTTTCTCTTTGCTGCAGAAATTTCACACAACCAGGAGCAGTGAATTTATGTAGTTGCTACACTTATATAACTACTAATTAGTTGCGGATGCAATGATGTTTAGCTGATGTGGAATATTTTTGACTAGAATCATTGATTGTGTAGTTGTTGCATTTTTTAACTTGATTTATTCATCCTTCATACACACTGGAGACAATTTCATCTAAGAAAAATCAAGTTCTGATTAAAAAAATAATAATTAAGTTCTTGGCACAATTAACATTGGATGACCTGCCTTGCTATATTTTGATCATGCTTGCTTTAAATTATTGGTTAATTGAAATAATTTATAATATTATCTCTGTAGTTGCATCCTCCATATTTTGATAAAATTTACAAATGTCAGATTTTGTTCATTAGCACAGGTTCATGAATGCCAAGTACATCCAATCAACATCATCAAAATTTGGGTTCTCGCACTTTGATCTGTTTGTGAGGATGGGTCATTAGCACGCTCACCATGTGGACGGGGGTAGAAGTAACACTCAAAAACCAGATGTTCCCCTCAACCTTAAGATGTGAACTACGCTGCTTCTCCCGGTATGTGTGTTGCTTCCGCTGGATGATGCTCTGTTGCCGTTGTTGCCTTATCCCTCCCAACTGTCTTGTTCTTCCTTTCTTTTGTTGCTCGACGAAGTTGGTCATGCCACTAACTTTGCATGCTATGGAGTCTCTATTTATACCTATGATAATTCAGTTTCGGTCTATACATGTGTTTGTACCAAGGTCTAAGACCTGGCTGATGATATATTTTGACATAATGATCTTATTATCTGTACTTTTTTGGGATATATGTATGTCGGTATACATTATTAAGTACCTGCCAAAATTAGGTGTTTTACTTAGCTTGTAATAGCTGGCTTGTGATTCCCTATGCTCAAACTATAATGAATTTTCTTTTAACATAGCTTTCTATCTCCGAGGCAACGCATGAGCATGGCGTTGTCGTGGTAGAGCCCAGAATGAATGGTGGTTCCAGTATAGAAGTAGGAGGTACTCCCATTAAGATGGGAAGGCGGTTGCCGCCCTTGTCCCTTGTTACTGGCCTGCCATGACGACATTGATCACTGGCTCATTTAGAACACGAGTTACTAGATTTAGTGAGAAGCCTGAGGGTTGTGAGTTAGCGGGATGGGGGTTGGGGTTGGTCTGTTCAGCTACGGTTGTCGAAGTGGAATAATTTCCATACATTAGAAAATGTGGCAAATTGCATGAGCGAGTGGTTCATATATTTTCTTCATCATTTCGAATATTTTTTTGGTTAAGATAGAATGCTAAATGCATTGGTTGGTTTTTGGTTAGGATAGAATGCTAAATGCATTGGTTGGTTGCTTCAAGAGTTAATAACGGACACGGTGGCATATCAGTTGCATGCCCAACAACGGACATCATATTTTTATTTCACAGTAATCCACGGCATTCAACTATAAGTTACAACATGGAAATGACTTAGTAGACATCGGGTCTGTATTTTTGGCTTGGGGGGGGGGGGGGGGTCATGAGTGGTGGATGCCTCATCCCTCGGTTACTACCTGTGGCCAATTAGCACGAAGACGTGGAGGGGATCAGGGAGGATAGCGGTCGATTGGTGGTGGACTCGTACTTAGCGGTCGATTGGTGGTGGTACGGTGAGAAAGAGAGAGGGCACCACGACGAAGGTGTGGTGAGCGTCATCCGGTTTTAAAAGAGAGGGTCCAGCAAGAAATGTCCCATTACAGCGGGAGATGGACGGACAGGAAAAGGGAAGGGTGCGTCCTGGGTGTTTTATTTTGTGTGTGTTTGGACCGTTTGGAGGTAACATGATGTATAGTCTGGACAACCACATTTCTTCTCCACATATGGTCTGGATTTGGGGGAGTCTACTGTTAGACAGTTGAATTTTGGGGAGCCCGTTGGGAGCCCATTTGATGTCTGAGTACGCCCAAACATACGAGGGAGAAATCAACTTTAATTTTGAGAAGGTCCTTAATTATTTGTTTGATTCATTTATATGCATTGTAGCCCGTAGCAATGCACGGGCTTTCTACTAGTCAACATTAGGAGAGGAGTCTTCAACTTAGTCCTTGAGGGGGTTGACACTCTTCAAGCTCACTAAAACTTCCTCCTCGTAGCCAACAACACTTCTTCTCCATAGGCACATTAATCATCCTTGATCATCTTGGTGTTCTTTGGTGAGGGGAGAACCTCTAGGGTAGCCTGATCTTGATGAATGAGAGGAGGGAACGAGGAAGAACACAAAAAACAAGGAGGAAAACTAGGGGAGCCTATCCAACGTAGCAAGAACCAACAACGAACAACAACTGTGCAAGCCTTCGGAACTAAACTCGAATCAACAACCCTCTTGCAACCGTAAATCCACACCACACGGTTTTAATGATTTCTCACAAACACAAGGAAAAACAAGAACAAAGGTGGAGGTTCTTCCCCGTTCCACGAATATAGAGGTACTCCGCACAGCCAACACCTCAAGGGTAGCCTCAGACATCTTCCCTACAAAGTAGATGTCTTGCACTCCATGGGTAGTTTTCTTCAAAAGGGAGGTCTTGATCCTACAAGGGGGAGGTACATTGGAGACAGGCTCTCTAGCCAAATCTAGGTCACTTGTCTAACCCTAGAGAGGAGGGGGTGAAGTATTTATGTCCCACAAATGAAAGGGTAAATGGGTGCTAAAGGGAGATATACATGAGCCTTTGGCCCAATTATGCGTGTAGGCAGCTGTCTGGAGTCTGGACAGTTTAGGCCTGAAGCTTGCATATATTTTGGCTTCGGCACAAGGTGGAGGCTGCCAGCAAGGTATAGTCCACACTAGCGTCCGGGCCATGCCCAGGTGCACTCGGTCTAGTCCCGGACAGTCCGTCCGCAGGTTGGCGCATATTAAAAGTATATTGATTATTCCCAATAAACAATGAGTTTTCCAACAAATTGAAAGATACGGGGCTCAATGATTGCATTTTGATTATTTTTAAACACTGCTCCCGGAAATAGAAAGGATACCGAGATAGGGCTTGTCCTTGTTTTTTTTGAATGAATGTCGGATTTTGAGAACTTCAACATCCCATTTTGAAAAACAATTGATAGTTTCTAACTCTGCAGTATCTATTATCATTTCAACGATCAACTTCCTCCATAATTATATCTATACTATCTAATATCATCATGATATCAACAATTTTTTTTAAACTAGACGAGAAAGAATTTACAAATTAATAAAACCAGGTGGACATATTTTCCATCTTTAGGGGAAAAGGTTATCATATCCTACTGGATAAATTCTTAATTCACCTTTTAGTGCTAATTTCGATCGCTTGATTTGCTTCCCATAGGTGCGTACACAGGCAAATGACTAGGTGTGTTAGCATCATACACATGTGTGTTTCCTCAATCCCCATGCCACTTGCCAAGGAGGCCAATAGAATGATGTGATGACGCGGAATGCCACAATGCCCATCGACACCACATAGCCCAGGCGGCCAGATTGATCGCATAATGATTCCAGACACATCAAAATTCCATCTCCAACTCTGTCTGCAACCTATTAATCTTCCATCTGTGGATTATAGTAGACCTCAACTGAATTATGTCCTGACCTCTTCTTGGTTTTCCTATTTTTCTGTAAGTTGCAACAATTATTTTTTCCGAATTTGCTTTGTTACTTTGCTATTTATGAAATCATAGGCTATAGCCAGTAGATTTTACCCCACCAAAATATATGTGTTTTGGTGAAACCCTCGACACTAGCTAGGGTTTTAACTTCTAATTAGGGTACACGTCATTCACTTAGTCAATTTTCCATGTCTTTGTTGTAATTCATCATGGACAAGTATCTTCTCAGAAGAAAAGCACCATCAGAAGATGCTCCAGAAGACATTAATCGGGAGGAAGAAATTCTATATGATCCAGGTGATAGGAAATTGATAGAACATTACCATCGTAATTTGAAAAATGTGGCAATAAGAAAGTACTTGGCTAGTAAACCTTATCATCCAAGAGAAATTGATTTTCCATATTCAGAGTTTGGGGCTAAAGGAGAAGGCTCAATCCTGGTTGGTTTGATGAAGTTGGGAGTTGGCTTGAATACAATGAAGAGCAGAAAAAACCATATTGTTTTTATTGTTTCTTGTCTAGGGACCATGGCCACAAGAAAGAAACTAGGTATGAGGCTTTCGCTCTGAGAACATGAAATCAAGGTGTGCTGGTAATGTTGGTAGTGTCCATGATCAAGCAATTAAAAATTATGTTGCTTTAATGAGAAGAGATCAAAACATTGATGTTTCTACTTAGATTCAAAGTGGACCTTCCAAGATTTCCTATTTTATTCAACTCAATGCCTTGATTGATAGCTGCTGGAGGATCTTTTTTAGGTCCATAATGAGTGAAAGAAATCATGCAGTAAAGGGAATATCTTGGAAGTTTGTGACTTAGGTAAGCATGGTCCACTTGTAGGAAAGGCTATGGGAAAAGGCGCCACAAAGAATTTGCTTATGGTGGCTCCTGAAGTCTACAAAGATATCTCTCAAGGTTTTGCACATGTGATAGTGCAATTTATTCTCAAAGAAGATGACAATAATGTGTCCTGTGTGCTTCTTGACGAGTCCATAGATGTTTCTTGCAAATAACATATAGTTGTGGCCTTGCAGTATCTTGATAGTTGTGGAATTCTAAAGAAAAGTTTTGTTGGTCTTATTTATGTGAAATAGACAACTTCTTGCACCTTAACAGTTCAATTGATTCTACATCCGCAAACTAATTTGATTTACAAGAAAGTTAAAGGACAATGATACGATGATGCTAGCAACATGCGGGCTGAGTTCAATTGCCTCAAATCATTGATCATGAGAGAAAGTAGCACAACTTATTATGTCCGTTTCTTTGCTCACGAGCTTCAGTTAGTTGGTGTGCTGTGGTAAGAACCCATAAAGGAGTTAGTAATTTCTTTAGTATTATTTTTGCCTAAATGTGGTGGGTGGATCTTCCAATGGAATGGAAATTATTAGAGATGTTAATCTTGAACAAATGTGAAGGCTTTAGGGTGTGGGAAACTTACAATAGGAGCATGACTAAATCAAGAGCAATGCCTTCAAAGATTTGGAGACACTCATTGGTGTTCTCATGATAGAACACCTAAGAGTTTCGTTGGCATGTTTCAACTAGTATTAAAGTTCTAGAATTTGTGTTCTGTTATGGAAGGATCAAGACATAGTAACTGCCATGAATTTTTTGAAGCCAACAAGTTTTTTTTGAATGAACTTAGTGAAGAGAGACCTAAATCTATGTTTGGTGAATTTCACATACTTTGCGGGAACATGATATTGTAGAGTTGGACATGGAAGAATCATATGTTAATCTAGAAAAAGAGAAGACATGTAACAATAATTACCACCAAATATTAATATCAAGTTGATTGCTTGATGTTTTTGATTGACTAGTTCAAGAACTTGACACTTGGTTCAATGATACATCCTCTTATTTTCTTGTTTGGTCAGCGTCTTTGAGTCCAAGAGACTCATTCATGTTTTCAATTTGGAGAATTCAATGATTATAGCAAAACTATTACATCAATATTTTGATTCCAGGGAACTAAGGGATCTTGATAAGGATATATGCCTCTATATTGATGATGTGCACGCATGATCACCCACAAGTATAGGGATCGCGACAGTCTTAGATGGTAGTATTTCATTAGTGCAGAAAATCCTAGCTATGGCGTGCCAAAAACAGCCTTGCTGGCGTGGAAGCTCGATGCCACCAATATGGCACCATTGTTAAGAAATAGTGATGGCGTTGGAGGCTACGTCAGCAGTATTATACGTGTTGCTGGCGTGCCACGTTTGCAACGCCACCACTATATTCACTCACCTAGCGGCGCGCAATGTAATTTGCACGCCACGAACGATTCATGCAGCAAAAATATTTTTTTTTGACACCATGTAACATTTAGCATTTCACATTAAAACTAAGCACATATATTACATTACATAGAACAGTACCAGATAATAGAACATTACAAATTAATAATTAAGTGGCAATCTCACAAAGAGTACGTAGTAGCTAGATCTCACAAACATTACCAGTTAATAGAACATTACGAGTTAAAACACTAGTAGATAGCGCTAATACATAAGCAGTTCATTTAGCTTCTACGGCCCCGCCACACACAGTTTTAAATGAGGTCGATGACGATCATCATCCTAAGTCATGGCGCCGAGTGTTCCTGATGGTGACTAAGATGGCCTGTCCAACCTGGAGATTCTTGCCAGCAAGGAAGTTGTTCCACCACACGGCGCTGAAGACAGTGCGATCGTCCGTGTCCACTGCGTAAGCACAGATGGTGATGGAGCCCCTTGTGGTAAGGCGTAGTCCAGCAATGCCTGCTTCATCCGGCTCGATGCCGTAGCTCTCACTTAGCCTCTTAGGTAATTTCCGAAAAAAAACATATATGATAAATGAGCATTTCACATTACTACACTAAGCGCATATCACATTACTAAACATATCACATTACTACACTAAGTATATCATCAAATTCTACACTAAGCATATCACAACATTACTACACACTAATAAGCATATGATGCATCACACATTACTACACTAATTAAGCATCTCATCAAATTCTACATTAAGCATATATCATCACATTCTACATTAAGCATACCACATTACTACACACTAAGCATATCCTCAAATTCTACACTAAGCATATCACAACACATTACTACACTAAGCATACCACATTCCTACACACTAAGCATATCCTCAAATTCTACACTAAGCATATCACATTACTACACACTAAGCATATCACAACATTACTACACTAAGCATATCACATTACTACACACTAAGCATATCCTCAAATTCTACACTAAGCATATCACATTACTACACACTAAGCACATCACAACATTACTACACTAAGCATATCACATTACTACACACTAAGCATATCACAGCATTACTACACTAAGCATATCACATTACTACACACTAAACATATCATTAAATTCTACAATAAGCATATCACAACATTACTAATTAAGCACATCAAATTTCTACACTAAGTAACATACCATGACATGACGGTTAACATTTGTCCTTGTCAGGCGGGTCACGAATGGCATCCCGACGTAGTCATCACGTGGAGGAAGTATGTACCAGAGGTTGCCCAATTCGTCCTCGCTCAGCCTGATTCCTTGGGCATAGAGGGCTTCATCAAGTGGGTCCTCATTATCTTTGTCCTTCGAGTTGAGGTAGATAACAACCAGCCTTGGAGTTTGTCTTCTGAAGGAGAAGCTGATCAGTTCACCCCCAGTGAGATGCATGTGGGCGATGAAACGATCCCATTCATCTCCTCCGATCTAGAATATCTTTCGTCCCTTGTGGACCTCCATAGTGTAGGGCCCCTCAGGAGCGTCAAAGATCACATTGTCTTCGGTAATGAGCTCATTGAACTCCAATTTCACATTGCAAGGGACGATCTGTGTAAGAAAAACCAAAAAACAAACAAATTGCTTTACTGGAAATAACAACAAAAACAAAAGAACTAATTATTAGAAGGTTCATATAATGCGTTACCGCTGCAGGAACAAAACACGACTGGAAGTAGATGCCAAACAGCATGGCACTTGCAAGGTTGGTTGTGCACCTTGACTTGCACACTGATTATGGTGGCGGCTGTGCCATTCTACACAAAATATAATTGAAATTAAGTATATAGTCAGTTTGTACACTAGTAAATCAATTTCTATTAAACATAATTGGAGTTCATTTTACACAAAACATATTGAAAACTAAGTATATAATTCTACATTAGTAATTGTATACACAAATAAACAAAATCCATGGAGAGAGACACAAATAAACAAATTCAACACTAGTAATTTATAGGAGTTCATTTTATTTATTCCTAATAATCTAGAAAGTCAAAATATTTCTAATCAAAATGCATCATAAATATCGGATTCTACACAATAGCAATCGGATTATCACTAAAATTTCAACACAAAGCAATCCATGCAACTAACTTTGGATTCTACATCACACAAACCAATCCATGATATATACTAAAATTTTGACACAAATTAAAGCAATCCCTAAATCAATTACAGAATCCCAATGGATCCCGTGTGGCGTGTCCGCAGACGGAGGACATGGGAGTGGAGAGGAAGGAGATGCGATGGGAGGAGGAGTGGATCGAACCTTCGTGCCGGTGAGGGACAGCGACGGAGCGGCGACGGCGGCGGCTTTGGTCGAGGGGGAAGTGTATACGGCCGGGGTGGGTGTGAAATGAGAGGACAGTGACTTGGGTCTTTTACTAAGTTGACTCGGGTGGGCTACTGCTGTGGGACTAAAGAGCAACGCCATAGCTAATAACAACCAAAATAAAAAAAAGACTAAGATTAATGAAAGACTTAACAAAATAAAAGACTCAAAATTAGAACTGGTAGTAAAGAAATAAAAGTCCTAAAATGATAAAAACACTAAAAATAATGATGATAAAAAAATATAATATAAAATGTTCATTATTTTGTGACTAGTATAATCATTAAATACTTAAAACACTTGATAAAATGAAAAATTATTTCTGGCGAGCATAGAAAACGAATGCCAACACTAACAAATTAACTATGGCGTGCATAGAAAACCAACGCCACCACTATATTCCAAACGATGAGTATATATGAGCCAACAAATTTACGGCGTGTCTAGAAAAAGCTACGCCAGCACTAAACATGTAAAACTGACGTGCTAATTATGCCTACGCCAACACTATTTGAAAAAAATAGTGTTGGCGTTGATGGAAAATGGCGCGCCACCAACTAAAGTTGTGGCTAGTCATTTTTTCACTAGTGTTTCATGCAAATTTATTGATTCGACACAAGGAAAGTCAAAGAATATTTCTGAGCTTTACCAGTTGAGTTGTCAATTCAACCACACCTAGAGAACTAAATATCTGCAACAAAGTGTTTAGAAGCACATCAGTATGATAGTTTGACGGCGGTGGTAACAGTAGCAATAGTAACAAGAACAGTAGCAATAATAGTTCCATAGTGATTGTAACAGCAACAACAGTAAATTAACAAAGATCAACATGAGAAAAGTGTAGGCATTGGATCAGCGATGGATATTTGTGTTGGATGATATTCATCATATAATAGTCACAACCTAGAACGATACATAATATCTCCCATTTATCAATTCAATGTAGGCATGTATTTCGTATATAGTCCTACGTGCTTATAATAAGAACTTGCATAACATCTTTTGTCCTACCCTCCTGTGGTAGCGGGGTCCATAAAAAAACTAAGGGATATTAAGGCCTCTTTTTAATAGAGAACCGCCGAAACAAAGCATTAACACATGGTGAATACATGAACTCCTTATACTACGGTCATCACCAGAGTGAGTCCCAATTATTGTCACCTTGGGGACTAATGATCATAACACATAATAGGTGCATACAACTTGCAAGATAGGATCCAAAACACACTTATATTCATGAAAACATAATAGATTCAGATCTGAAATCATGACACTCGGACCCTAGTGGCAAGCATTAAGCATATCAAAGTCATAACAACATCAATCTCATAACATAGTGGATACTAGGGATCAAGCCCTAACAAATTGACTCGATTACATGACAAATCTCATCCAACTCCATCACCGTCCAGCAAGCCTACGAAGGAATTACTCACTCCGGGCGGTGAGCATCATGGAATTGTTGATAAAAAAGGGTTGGTGATGATGATGGCGACGAATCCTCCTCTTCGGAGCACCGAACGAACTCCAAATCAGCCCCCCCGATGAAGAACGGGAGGTGGTGGTGGCTCCGTATCGTAAAATACGATGAAACTTCTTATCTTATTTTTTTCTCGGGGAAACAAAATTTGTAGAGTTGAGATTAGGTTAGACGGCTGCCTATGAGACCCACAAGGCATCAGGGCGCACCGGGGGGGGTAGGCGCGCTCTGTTGCCTTGTGAGCAACTGGTGGCCCCCCTTGGGTGGATCTTTCTTCCAATATTTTTTATTTCTTCCATAAAAATCTCTGCAAAGTTTCGTCTGATTTCAAGAACTTTTATTTCTGCACAAAAACAACACCATGATAGTTCTGCTGAAAACAACGTCAGTCCGGGTTAGTTTCATTCAAATTATATAAATTAGAGTCCAAAACAAGAACAAAAGTGGTTGGAAAAGTAGATACGATGGAGACGTATCAACGTAGATTATAGCTTTTCCAACATAGTAACAACCACCAAACTTTCTACAAAAAGGAGCAAATAAGGAGGCATGTTAAGTAAAAATATAAGTAAAATGACCAATCACATAAATGGTCACAACTTGAGTGATGATGTTATTTTTTATGTGGAGGAAGAAGAAATGAAAAAAGCCACCAATGGTCAAGTGGTTGAGCATTCGATGGCTCTGGGGAAGAATTTGCACTAAATGGTAATGCGCAAATACTCACTATTCGCCCAATCGCATAATTGGTCACAACTTGAGTGATGATGTTATTTGTTATGTAGAGGAAGAGGAAATGAAAATAAACCCACCAATGATCAAGTGGTTGATCACTTGGTGGCTTTGAGGAAGCAAATGTACTAAAAGGTAATGCGCAAAATACTCACTACTTGCCCAATCGCATAAATGGTCACAACTTGAGTGATGATGTTATTTGTCATGTGGAGGAAGAGGAAATGAAAATAAATCCATCAATGATCAAGTGGTTGATCACTTGATGGCTTTGAGGAAGCAAATGTACTAAAAGGTAATGTGCAAATATTCACTACTTGCCCAATCACACAAATGGACACAACTTGAGTGATGATGTTATTTGTTATGTGGAGGAAAAGGAAGTAAAAAAAAGCCACAAATGATCAAGTGTGGTTGAGCATTTGAAGGCTTTGAGGAAGCAAATGTACTAAAAGGTAATGTGCAAATATTTTGGGAAATTCAATTTGGCTCCTGAGAGCACGTGCTCCCGGGCCAAAAAATATTTGTTGTAATGTCAAAAAAATTGAGACAATTTTTTTATGTTTTCTTAGTCATATCCCAATGCTACCTGCAAATTTTGTGGCAAAAACGTTGAGAATTTTCGCCCGTGCAAAAAAAAAACCACAAATCGAACACTGAATGTTACCCCCAAATGTCACCTTAAATTTCTTTTTTCATCGACGAATCACCGTTGCTCCGTTTCGCATGAAAATTGTCAAGCATGCTTGCGACACTAACATGACCATCCACAGAAATCTTCAATTTTTTTTGAAAACATTTAATATATTTTTTCATGTTACTGTTCACACGGAAGCATGTGCTCCCGGGAGCCAAAACGCCGCTCCCGCAAATATTCACTACTTAAGTACTTATATTTGGTCATTTTACTTTGTCTTGAAAAATTCTAAGTCTACTTTTTATCTTTTAGGTTACCGAGCCATGTATTTTGGGATCTGGAAATACATGACATCTTTTCCAAGTATTTTTGTCTTTTTGTTTCATCATTATAGTAATCTTTTGATTTCTATTTTCTTGTATTCATATATTGTCTTCTATTATGCCCGATAATCTACGCTAGAAGCTACGAATCACACTTTTATTTATTGTGTTGTTGCTTGAAAATTTTATGCCATGTTAGTGGGGTGCATCCGGATGACTTCAACTCCCACCCCGCCTCTACACAAGTTCACACTAGTCAGAATCTTACGCGGAAAGAGAAGTCATGTGTGGTCCCTGACTGTGTCAATCTGAAACACGAGATACACACTTACACCATAAGTCGCAATGGTTGAAAAAAATATATATTTCAAACAAATGAATGGTCCACATCAAGCAGATGCATGGCATGCGGTGATTGGTTGAGCTCACTCATTATTTGTTTAACAAGCCCGAGGAGGGTATAGGTGCATTGGAAGACGTGGCTCGACGTGCAACACTAGCGGCTTTGCCATAAGACTACCCACAATGAGAGTAACATAGGTGGTAACATCACACATATTTAGACAAAATAGATGATGTGGCAAGTAATTAATGAAGAAAGAGAGTGATGTGGTAACATAGCTAGTTACTAATAGTATGGGTAACATCACACATATCAAGACAAGATGAGTCTATAACTTAATAAATGAAGTGTTGCATGACACCACACATATATTACTCCCCATTGTGAAGGTAGTAACATAGACTAGTAACATATGCATGTTACTACTCTAAGTTACTCCCCACTGTGGCTAGTCTAAAAAGGTTGTGTTTGGACTCATTAAGATGGATGACAGACACCCCTGCCGGTTTGGTCCATGTGAAGCCCTGTAGGAGCCTCCCAAAGAGCATAACACTCATGGCCGTCCCTAGCGATGCCGCCATGCAGCCACGACGGCCGGTACTGAAGGAGATGAACCGCAATTTGCTCTCCGTGTGTCACATCTATGTCGTCTCCCATGTGGTGCTCTGGCCTGAACCGGAGCGGCTCGTCCCAAATGGTCGGGTTCCGGCCCAGGCCAGTTCGACTGAGGATGACATGGCTGCCCTTGGGCACATGGTAGCCGATGACAGTGGGTCGGTGATCGCTACATGCGGCAAGTTAAAGGAAGCGACTGGATGCAGCCGAAATGCCTCACGTATGCACGCTTTGGTGTAGTTAAGTCGTGGAATGTCCGACTCTTGCACCAGCCGCTCCCGGCCCACCACTCGGTCCATCTCCTCCATAGCCTTGTTCAGTAACTCCGGCTTGTTCACCATCTCCGCCAGCGCCCACTCCACCGCGTTGGACGGGTTGTCTACGGCCGCTAATGTTATGTCCTGCATACGTATGTACGTTGATGGTATTATCGATCATATCTTTGATACATGTCCACGCACACGTGGAGAAAAGTTGTAGTAGTTGTTTTTTAGCCGTCTGGAAGATAGCGAAACCAGAAAAATTATGTGCACGAGCCGAGCATACGTTAATGGAGTAATTATCTTTGACGACTATGTATGTGCATTCACGGTACCATGTTGAAGGTTTCCTACCTTGCACACTGCTTTGACCTCCTCGATGGTAAGCAACGGGTTGCCATCCCCATCGTTCACGGTGATGAGAAGATCGAGGAAATCCTGGTCCTCCCGCGTCTCGCCGCCCTTCCGCTGCCTCCACCGCTCGTCAATGACCACGTCGTGCAGTCTACTCATGGTCGCGTTGGCCTGTTTGACCTTCTTCTCGTGGCCGTCGAGGTCAAGGCCAAGCAGCCACGGGAGGTAGTCGCTGACGCAGAAGGAGAAGAGGAGCCCCAGGGAGGTGAAGGTGGCGTCTATGTGCTCCACCTCGAGCAGCCCCGATCCGCCGTCGGGCTGGGGCTCGCCGAAGTACTGCTTGCCGAAGACAAGCCGGCGGATGACGTTGCCGCAGTAATGACGCGAGGCGTGCCTGACGTCCACGTTAGCGCCCAAGGTTGACGACGAGCCCGTGACACCGGAAGTAAGGGCGTAGACGTATCGTGTGAAGTTGTCGGCCTCGTCGGCGCGCTTGTCGTGGAACCACTTGTGGCGGGGAAGGGCAGACGATCTCGGAGGTGAGCACCCGGCGCATCTTCTTCCACTGGTCGCCGAACGGCGACAGCACGGCGTCCTTGTACCCGTAGCTGATGGCCCTGGAGGCGAAGCTGAGCGGGCGGGACACGAAGTTGGCGTCCTGCCTCGTGAGCACCTCCCTCGCGATCACGGGGCAGGTGATCGGGACGACGTGGATGCCGCCGAGGCGGAAGCAGGCGATGTCGGTGCCCATCTCCTTCATCACCAGATGGATCCACCGGAACGCCGGCTTGTGGAGCATCATCTCGGGCAGGTTGCCCACAACCGGCCACGGTGACGGCCCTGGCGGAAGCGGCACCGACGACGACGAGCATGTGCCGCCACCACAGATCTTGCCCTTGGGCCTTAACCTATGGGCGAGGTGTAGGAACGCTACGACGACAAGTAGCAGGGACACAGAGGAGCAAGCTCCCAGCATTGTGGAGCTGCTGCTAGCTCTAATGCAGCTTCCAGCTAGTTGGCTATAGCCACCTGGCCTACCTTGCTAACTAGCTCGATCGACCTGAATCACACGTGCACAGCCTATGAGCTCGAGGCCCACATTTATGGAGTTTCAATCTACCTACGGGCCTGAAAGAGGCGCGCCTACGTGCATGGTTGATATTTTGAAGATATTTTCGCACTAACTTAAACTCCTTAAATTAATAACAATATATAAGCGAGGAAATTGCTAAATTTCACTTAGGTGATATTTGTGTGTCCCTACTTGTTCTTTCCACCATCGGATCCTCTAGATTTGTGCGCATCCGGTTTAAACTTTAAATAGAGGTGATGGTGCACCAATCAAATAGTTAGTGCAAATCCGATATAACCTTTTTAGAAAGGAGGAACTCGCCCGGCTTTAGCAAACTGTAGCCCTTAAATTCCTACATTGAGGTTCGAGACGAAAGAAAATGTATGGGAAAAACCCACCTTAGCAACCATCCATTGGATATTATTTTCAATCATATGCTACTTATATCAATAAGTATTTTACAACTTTATAATAATCAAATACAGTACAAAAAAGAATAAACTATATGTATTTTCATTTTCTGTTCCCACATTATTAACCAAACATAACATATTTCATAAAATCAAATCTCATTCTTCCTCGCAAATAAATAAATAAATAATCAAATTTCATTCAAATATACTGCAACTAATTCCTGCATCAACACATGGGGTATCATCCAGTACTTATCATTTTTAACTTGTTTCTGTCATTAATTTCTTCATCTGTCCTTTTTTTTTGCGAATATCTTCATCTGTCCTTGATCTCGCACATGTTGCGATTTGGGAGTGGCTCAGCCAGCATGCTCGCAAAATAGACCCTTTTTTTCTTATGTTTTCCCTTGGTTAGCAGTGCATATTCTGGATAGACTTGGGGGAGTGGAGTAGCAGAGAAGTAGCAAGGGGGAGACTTTTCTTTGCAATTTTGTTTGGTAGATGGTCGCGCTCGTACAGTCGACTCGTACATCTTTACTACTATTAAACAAGCAAACATTATCTTCTCTAAACACATCCCGCCTAAAGTACACACAACAACACACAGCAATTAGAGCCTCACGATTAGCCTAATCATTTGAATCTAACCATCGACATAACAACTAACCCGCGACAAAAAATACGTTTAGCAATTTGAGGGAGCGGACGAAAACTCTGTCGCCCGCGCCCCGCGCCCGCATTTGTTCAGCTATTTAGGGAAGAAAAAAAGACACGATATACGGGAAACATCAGGTGCACAACAAACTCTCACCAATCATCTTCCCTAATCTTCGCCTCACTACTCGCTCTCCAACCCCATCGCCCATCTCGCAGATGCCATCGCCGACGCCTCTCCCGCCCACTCAGTGCTCCAGGAGCTTGGCCGCGTCCCTAACACGGGATTGTTGACTCCTCTCGCGCCATCATCGCAGCCGTCGCCGACATTGACGGTGCTCATCAGATCACCGACGAGGACGGAGGACCTCGAGGATTGCCGCCCGGCGGTGCAGGCGTGCAACTACTCCTCGACCCCGTGCGACGACCGCCGGGCCGGTAACTTGCCGCAGCGCTAGGAGCGGTCGAGCCCACACCACGCGCTCTGGATTGGGGCGGTGGTTCGGCTTGGATCTCGCAAGATTGTTGCGGCTGTGTCCTGCGCCTCCTGTGGCCACAACCCTCTCCCCGATTTGGATTTTTCCTCCGGCCAGCGCCCCCTGCCCACGCACTACCCAGGCGTGAGGGCCATAGAAGGCGGGCGAGAGAGGGGTTCTCTTCTTCTTCCGTCCGATCCACGCACATCACAGTCCACCGAGGACTTGCCAAGGTGAGGAGTTAGTTAATTTGGGGGCTTCTGGTTCAATTTTGCTGAATTGTGTGTGATTTGATGGTGCGTCGTGTATAGCAAAGGCTGCTTCGGTGTCACCAGTGGAGGAAGAATTGGTGGTGAGCACCCAGTATTTGATGCACCTCTGCAGGGTCGTCGAGGAGAAGGACGGCGGCCTGGCCTGCATACACATGATGGAACGCACCTTGCCAACGATGCGGTACCAGGCCTGGAGAAGAGATCCTGAGTTATATATGAAGCCTTCTGAGCTTTTTAGTTGAGTGACTGCAGAACTGAAGAATTTTGTGTGTGTAGTCTTATAAAGTTGATTCAGCATAGCCTTAGAATTCAAGAGCATGGGTGTCTGAACTTTTCGAAATTATATCAATATTTTGTACATGAGTTGTAAATTTGTGAGGTGCAATGAAATTCAGTTTAGTAGTTCAATTTTTAGACGTACAAGATACTATACTAGAGCTCAGGATTAAAAGGTTTGGTCGCTCTCTCTCATACTTTGCAAGTGCTACGTACTGACTCTTCCTTGTGGTAGGAGGAGAGGATATTGGATCTGAGTACGTGATGGAGGAGCAAAAGGATATTCAGATTTCTATTGCTCCTAACTGATGGAAATTGGATGTTATACGGACCGATGAAATGGCTGTTTCACCTCACGAAGTAAGAAAAGCAGTCGCTCTCTCTCATAATCTAACCCTTTAAAACCTTATGCAGTCACTAATTACAAAGTGGAGAATTCTTCCTTAGCACTTCGGTATTGTTATGTATTGCACATCACTATGTGGTCTGTTAAACACATATAATTAGCGCCATTTTATTATGTTGGTGCTTTCATACAGTATTGGATGTGTATATAAGTAGTTGATTGGACTGCAATGTTCATGCAACTGGCAAGACTTGTTATTTGATCATCCTTGTTTGCTTGCTTTGTTGTCCTCTCCTAAAGGCTCATGGCCTTTTGATTTCCTCATTGGATTTTTTTTAAACCTAAAAGATTGCATCAACAACAAAATGTGTTCACTGCCTTTATTAACTCTGAGAATTAAACATTCGTAACATTGAGCCATAGACTAGGTGCTGTGCGTATGCTCTGGAGATTAGCTATGTTCAGTTTGGCTTTACAGCATGGCAGCATCCGAACATGGCAAGAGCTAATCAAATGACTCAGTAGTTATATGTTTCCATTTAACCACCAAGTGTAAGAGGCACAAAGCACATATTCGGAAAATGACAGTTGAATATTTACATGTGCTTTCGCTTTTAGTGAAAAAAAAAACATCTGCATTATGTGTCGTTTTCTTACATGTGACTAGAACCAATATTTTGTCAGCCGATACAAAATACAACATTACAGGAAAAGTAGTTGCTAAATTCTGCACGAAACATCTACACATGCAATTCTTAAGAAATGAAGCATATTCTCCTGGTGATTTAGCTTCTTCTGCTCGGAAAACCCTTTTGAGGTATCTACCATGCTCTTTCTTTGGACTCTGGTGTGCTTTTTGGTTCAAACTGACATGTTTGTGTAACACCCAAAAAATCGGGTTATCGATTTTTGTGCTGTTATTCCTTCCTAGCTTTTCTTTCCCGAATTTTTCCTCTGGAATCTGGTGAATGACTAGGTGAATTCAGACAATCCTCAGCCTCTCCATGAATTTTCCATGCTCTTGTGCCAGTCAAGTTTCCGTCAGTAAACCCCGAACCTCATTCAAACCCTAGTTCCAAAATATCGGAACTGGAAATCCTGCCTTTGCGTTTACAAAGGAACTATCATTTTTCTTGCTCAGTTGATCCTCCCAAAATTTCCGGAGATCATCCTTCACTCATAAACCCTAGATGTGCTAAAATATTGCCAAGTCATATGCAATATTTCTCATCTAGAATTAATTCCTTTCTCTGCCTTTCGGAGGAATTAAATCCAAGAAAATATCTATCCATCTCCAAAGTTCATGAAAACTTGTGGAGATATTCTTTGTAACCATATTGAGCTCTCATAAAAATATTGGCCATAATTAAATAGGATAAATTGCATTTTCCTATTTAAAGCCAATATTCCAATTTGGGGCCTTTCCAAAGGAACTACCATTTTGGTAGTTAGGAAAAATCCCAAATAAATTGTGGAGTTTTTCCTATCCATATATTCACCATTTCCATCAATATATCAAGTTCCACCCATTAAATTTTGAGCACAACACCACTTTGCAAATTCTGTCCAGATTTTCAGTTTGCAAAGGAAGTGCTTGATTCCTTGATCTCCTTGGGCTGAAATTTTGCAGGGTGATTCATTATGATATATTACCCCTGTATACCAAAAATGAGCTCATTCCATCAAGTCAATCTTCCTCAGTAAATTATCTAAGTTTCTGTCCAGATTGCATCTCTGTGAAGGAAGTACCCTCATAGATGATCAATTTGAGCTGAAACTTTTCCAGACAGTTCCTATGACCATATCATCACTCTACACCAAGAATCATTCAAATCCATCTAGCCATTTGACCCCAGCATCATCATTTGTATTTCTGGTCAGTGGGCATGGTAACAAAGGAAGTACCAGCTATCCTTGTACATTTGTGCCCAAATTTTTCCAGCATCACTACCTTAGTGTATTACTAACCCATGCCATAGATCAGGTCAATAGGTGCACTGTGGTAGCCGCACCACATGGCAAACACTTTGCTGTTGGAACCTGTTTGACCATGGTGCAGTCACCTCAGGCCTCCCTCAGGTCATTCAGCCGCATAGGTCAACTCAGTGTAGGACGGTGAATAGCCTAGACATGGTTTGGCTTCATGTGAGGCGTGGCAACGCCGTGGCCACGCGGTGACCACGGGCAGAGCATGCCAAACTGGTGCTCTGTGCATTGGAGTTGACGGGAGCTCGTCTCCAGCCGGCTCCATCATGTCCAGTAGTGTCGTAGAGCTCCCTAGCGCGTGCGTGACCCATCCAGAGGCCTCTACCCCTCGTCCCCTAGCTGGTGGAGCGCTCGAAGCCTCGGTCGTCAACGAGGAGCTTCTCGGAGCTCCGTCCATTGTCGGCTAGCTTCATCCCCGAGCTATATATATAGCGTGCCCTCGAGCCGACCTCGTCACCAGCAAGCCCCCAGCCTCCTCCCTCGAGCCCTCGAGCTCCTCCCTCCACCATGGCCGCGGCTCTGCCGCCGTTGCCCTTCAGCCATTTCGGCGCCTTGACCTCTTCCCTCCCCCTCTGTCCGTGTTCCCGGCCTTCCCTGACTCCCCGCGAGTCGCCGCTGTCTCGAGCTCAGGCGGAGGAGCCCTGCCGCCGTGCCCCCTCCTCCGGCCGTGCCTTGACCTCGGCCCGAGCCGCGGCGCCGTCGCTGTGGTCCGCCCCGAGCGGCCCCGAGGACACCTGCGGGCGCGGTGTTGGGTGGCCGAGCCCCTCCGCCCGCCGGCCGGCCCTGAGGAGCGGTGAGGCGACGGCCACGCGAGCAGCCGGCGAGGCCCGAGCCACCGTGGCACTCTCCTCTGTTCGGTCGGGAAGACCTGGGAAGAGAAGAAAAGAGAGAGAGAGAAAAAGATAAGGCGGGGCCCACACGTCATTGAGATAAAGAAAGTCAACCCGGGCCCGCTGGTTTAAAGTGAAAACGTATTTTAGGGAGTACGTCTTCTGACTCCGAAGGCGTATTTTTCCAAAGGCGTTTTCCTTTTTTCCAGCTACCGGCCGAATCTATTATATAGAAAACGTTCGCTGGTTAAGAGCTAAAATGGACAGATTTTGTCTGTTTTAACGCTTAACGAACGAACGGCCCTAACTTTGCGACCGTAACTCCGATTGAGGTAAAACCAACGCCCACGTCTTCAGATCGACGAGCCCGTTCTGATGGCGTCATTTTCATAATGTTTTCACACTGTGAAAATGACCATTTTGCCCTTGCCCCTAATCAGCCTCCTTCGAGAGGGAAACTTTTCCGGCGAATCTTCCCGGAGTGTTATTGCACTTCCACCCGGTGTATTCCTCTACCCCAGGCAAGCCAACCTCTTCCATGAGCTCCGGACTTGCGTGATGACTTTGCTTGCACCCTGTGTGTTCATTGTAGTACATCTGTATCACCTGTTAGCCTGCACTTGCATACACCTGTTATGTCATCTGTTTTAGATGTTAGCATTACGTTTCATCTAATATCATGCCTTGTTTCCATGCCATGCCCTGCCATGCTAGTAACAATATTTTGGATACCGTTATCATGTGAGTACCATGATCTGATATCTTGCCATGTTTGTCAACGTTGTAATGATTCTGCTATGCTGATGTTAAGTGGCTGTTCACACTTATAATTGTTAAGGTAATGGTGGGATGATGGAGATATATTGATAAACCTAGTCGGTTGATCAGAGTCACCTGTCCGGGCTTATCCGTGCAACCACATTTGCCGGTATGGGATGGTCTTGACTTGGTCTGATCGCGTGCTCTTTCACCGGTACCTCCAAAGAGGGAGGGTTATGCGCGCGCGCTGCCCTGGCCCGGTAGGCGGCGATAACCCTGTGAGCCCAGTTGAGTTGTTTGGGTACCCGTCCCCGTTTGGGACAGTTTTGTTTGGCCACGACGGTGGCAGGTGTCTTGAGGACACGGGGCCACCCAGGGCTTGACTCCAAGAGGGAGTGTGATGGCCGGTGGTACGATGGAAGAGTCACGGGTCAGACAGGTTTCGTCGGAACGTCGTTGGTCCACCCGAATGGGAGTACGAGGCCATGAGTTCCGTGGTGTGGGTAAAGTGTACAACCTCTGCAGAGTGTAAAATCTATTCGAATAGCCGTGTCCACGGTATTGGACAGCCCGTCCAGACCTCGTTAGGCGATCAACCGTAATGATGATAATGATGGTGAAAGGACCTGTCCTGCATGGACAGTAGATGTTGTCAGGAGTATGGTATGTTAGCCATAAGATGGCTATGGAAGAGATGGTCAGATGACCGAGAGACTTGGATTTGGATCAGTTTCAGATTGGATCATGAGAATATTCGGAATATGGACTATTTACTTGATGCATGCTTTACTTTACTGTACTTTACTTCAGTAGTTACTTTGCTAGATAACCCCGTTATGTCGTGATGATCAATGCTGCTAGATGTTTAATCATGCCAGATAATCTTGCTACGACATGATGATAAATAATGCTAGAAGGGTATGCTATGCCATGTTGATTCACATTTTCCTGTTAATTCCATGCCATATTTAGAATAAATTCTGGCATAGCATATGGCTTGCTTTGTCATCTGCTTGTTTGGATGCTATGTATTTGGTTGTCTTGCGAGTACATTCAAAGTACTCACCTGGCCTTGCACGTGGCCAGTTGCAGGAGAAGATTCGTCGTGCTAGATCGTAACCCAGCCAGTCCTGTGAGTTATGGAGCCCAGCCAGAGACGTTGATGCCGCTAAACCAAGACCTTCGCTGCCATCTTAGTTAGCCTTGGAGCTATGTAATATTGTTGTAAGCAACAGTATTGTAATACTCCATTCTATTTAATAAAGCCATTTTGTGCCTGGAATTGTTGTATCATGTCTTTGACGTGCGCCAGGTCTTATCCTGGGGCTGGTGTACGTCGGCCCTCTATCGGGGTGCCACAGTTTGATGGTTTAATGAATCTGCACAATGTCTTGCTCTTTCAGAATGGATGAGATGATGAAAGGGCAAAGAAGATGGAGAAAACTGGCTGAGTTGGGAGAAAAGTTACCGAAGTTTGCTGGAATGTTGGAGAACATAATTTGGTCTCCCAAAGGTGGAGATGTGGATAAATTTGGGGACAGCTGGCATACTGAGGAGGTAAAAGTGCTTCTTCCCTCCCTCTCTGCTCAATCTTTTTTACTGGATATGGAATCGAACATGTTATTTCTCATGGCACAAAGCTCATCTCTTATTTGAGAATAAATTTGATGGATAGAACTGCTTGGATTGTGGGCATTTCTGAAACCATATTTAAAGAGGGGTTTGCTTTAAATTGGTGATGTTGTACGCAAAGTTGGTTGGATAGCAACTTTTTTCCCGTCCTTGTATGCTGACCTAATGTTTGTATTTTACTTACACATGCTCTAGAAATTATACACAGTTTGCAGCACAAGTTCCTCACACTGACAAGCAGAAATCGGACGCCTCAAGTTCCTGAAGTTCATTGCAAAAAAAAGAAAACTTAATAGACTTAATGAGTGCATTCAATGGAATTCTCGATTTTTATGTGTGCGATTCAAAAGATGTAGCTTTAGGACATATTTGTAAGCCTTGGAGCTTGTACATTGGCATGATACCTCATAAGTTATAGGGGAATCGGTGACGCTACATTCAAGATCAGAGATAGTTTTTTTTAGAGAATGATCAGAGAGTAAAGGAGGATGAGGGGACATGCTTTTGTTAGAGTTGTTGAGGATGATTGGGGCTGCTGTTTTGGGCCTTTGCCTAGCTGTATGGATCCGGTTGTAAAACTGTCTGCTCCTACTAATAGATACGCATTGCTATTGTCAAGTATTAAAAAATAATATGTTTGTTTGCGATGGAATATGACTGTACTACTTGTTTTTGCAATGTAATATGGATATACTTGATTCCATTGTGTGTGCATAGGATTTCGTGAATGGAATATTGTACTTTTTTTCGATGAAACGGAACATTGTACTACTTGTATATCGATTTGCTTCACATGAATATAATTTTATCTGATGCTTGAGATGATTACGACTCATTGGTGCTATTAGATTTTTCGATGACCAAGCATTTATTACAACGATTACATAAATGTATGTCTATGCATTGGAATTTACAACTATAGAGGTTCAAAAATCTTCCCGAAATACTTTCACTGCAACTATTCTGTTAAATTTTGCATCTGGAAATTTACATATGATGTTTTTTGGGTTCATAACTAACTAGATGAATGAGATTTCTTTTCTACTGTGTCATCGTGCGTTGCACGTGCAAGCTTACTAGTGGTGGTAGGGTTTGCAGTTGTAATCATATTCGTTGTATTTTTCGGGGGTCCGAAGTATCTTCCAAAATAAGAAGAGAGGTACGTGGCTTGAGATAGAGATATTTTTCGCATTCTTTTCCCCATTCTCCGTCATCAACGAAGCATGGTTCATGTGCACTTTTTGTTCTACGCCCAGGATACAACTAGCAGTGTTTGTGTTGTGTGGGCAAAGGAGGCTGTGATGGACCGAGGGGCGCACCCACCATATCTGTCCCGTCTTGATTCTTATTTTTGGGTGGTGCTAGGATATACATCATCTCCCGATCTGGAAGGTTGCCCTCATTTGGAATTCTGACCAGACTATTCTCCTTGTCCATGAGCACAAAAATCTGTCGTGGACACCAACAGGAGCTTTGCAAAAAGGATAGGTGTGTGTTTTTTCGCCATGTGTTGCTTGCTTGTCACCATTTTCTTGGGTATGTCTAATTCCTTTTGTGTTCTCTAAGGCTACTAGAATACAAAGACAATGAAAGCAGTGGGATGCCCCACTGTTTCTTTATTTAAATATAGCATTCTTTTTTTATAAATGTAATTAAATCGGGCAAAGTATAATGTAAAAAACAGCAAACCACAAGCATACTTCTTTATGTTGTGTGTACATGTTAGGTTAATGAGCTCTTTTAAGGTGATTGGAGAGTTACAAAATGTAATTTCCTGTAACTCCTCCTTTGATTATTCCCACAGTTGATTTTAACATGCTAATTAAAATATTTAATTTAATCAAGAAGGGTATTATGGTCCGTGGCTTTTTCTTGGAAACATTGTGCTTCTCGGTCAATCCCACGTAACTGTCGCATCGCCGATCCCATCTCACGAGTGCGTAGACGGCGTCGACGGCGTGTGGACCTGGAGGCGACGCCGCCGGCACGAGGACCTGGGGCGACGATGCCATCTTGCGAACCGGAGTCGAGGGCCGCCTTCCCGACGCACCTCCCGAGCCGTTCCTCAGACCGGAGCGCCGCGGCGGCTCTCCCAGGCCGCACCATCATCGAAGCCGCAGCCGCTCCGCCGAAGTCGATGGAGACCTGCTCCTACAGCGGCCCTAAAGCTTTGTAGCTCTAGTTTGGTCTTCTCTTGGTACGTGTTCCTCTAATCTTACTAGCGACGCATTGGTTCTGGGGATTAACAACAGTAGTATAATCCATGGTTAATTGGATCTGAGTTGCATGATGGTATTAGTGGTTACCATCCCTGCAAACTGATTTGAGGATGAGCAAATAGTTGAACCTTCTAGCTAGCTTCTCGTTGTATTATGGTTCGCTGGATTGCAAGTGCCAGGGCTAATTAAAAGTGGGTGTTTCAATTAAACTAGTACGAATACTAGTGCTCCATGAATTGGGATTGGGCAGATTGCATCCGGACAAGAACTAATCAACTCGTGAGACAATGGCTAGCTAACTGATGGCTTGTTTCATGCCTACTGTTTACCTTGTTCATTGAAATCAAGTTTCTTATGGTACAGAGATGAAATAAACGACTACAGGGACACATAGTTTTACTTTGTAGAGTTAATCGGTTCGGTGCTCTGTGCTAGTAGCCTACTAGCAGAGAAGGTGTTAAATAGTAGCCTACTAGCAGAGAAGGTGTTAACCGGTGAGAGCAGATACATTGAGTTTTAAATATATATCCATGTGCTATCCTGTACAATATTCTGAGTGTGGTTAATATACAGGTTTGACAACTTTGTGTGTGAAGGGTGTTTTTTCCAGACAACCTTTAGTATCGAGGCAAGTTCATGACGGACCTCTTTCATTGTATGCATGGTTGTCTTGTTGCCTGTGCTTCAGTGTACTTTGTTCTTCACATTTGGTGTTTCAACTTGATACTTCCAGTTTCAGTCAATCTACATGTTATTTGACAGTTATAATTACTTTATGGTTTAACAATTTTCTCTATCATGCAGCTGTTGATACCTCATGGTCTGATAAGCTCAATAGTGTCTCTTCCGGTAGTGGTGTAGCTTGAGGAAGCAATGCCTTAGGGATACGGGGCAAGAAGAAGTACGCAAAATTCCATAGCCTGCTCAGATTTAAGGATGATGTGTGAGCTCCATGTGTGAGCCTTTTATTCTATACTGTGCCCAAAGCTATGTGTGAGATTTATTTGTGAGACCTAAGCTATGTGTGAGAATGTTGCACTGTCTGAGACCTTAGTTCTTGAATTATGCTCCATTTTCACATATTTTGGTCTTTTAAACATATGAAATGCCCATGATGGACTAATGCTAGCTAAACGCTTCCAAATTTTTTTGAGCAAAAGATGGAAGTGCGCGGAAATCTTTGAATAAATTGTCAAAAATGAACAATACACTTTTTTGCGAATTAGAAAAAGTGGATGGCGAATTAGAAAAAGTGGATGGTTCACATCACTCTCGGCCCATTTTTTTGCTCTCTTAACACCCCCCCAGTATATCTAATACAGTTGGGCCCCCCCTCGTCAGGTGACCCTTCAACTTACAGGCCCGCCGCTCCCGCCGTAACTCCCCTACCCAAGCTCGTCTCCCCCTACCACACCACCTCGCCGCCACTGTGCCCACCCGTTGGAGTCACCTCAAATATCCTCTCCACCAAACCAAGCTACAACATTGGAGAGTGGCACTGACCGCGTCACGGCCATCGTGGCCCCAACACTGCGCCTCCCAGCTCGTTGGTAGTCAGCAAGGCCTCATGGAGGATCAAGGCAACGTCTTTAGGTTGATGGATGCACCTTTGTCTCTGGCGGCGCTCAGAGAGCGGCCGACGACGATGACCCGAGTGTCCGTTCATGCCACCGCCTATATTATGTTTTGTTTCCATACCCAACAATCTTGCTTTGCACAACCACCTAGCCAGATAGCTTCGCGTCACTCCTCTGGACCTCCCAGTCGAAGGAATTGGTCTGGTTGCCAGGAATCGACGACACGATCACGTTCTTCCCCACTTCAGATCGATCTCCATCGTGCCATCGATCTCCTTTAACAGTGAGTCCCCTACCCCTCCTTGACTTACTCTCCTCTCCTTCGCACACCTGAATCTATTGCAACCTTCCACGAACATCCAGAAGTCCTACATCGTCCTCGCCGCGAGTTGCGGCTCTATTGCCCGGCGCCGCCGACAAAGTCCTCGCTGCCGAGCAGCACCTCGGGCCAAGCCACCCTGCCATTTGGCTCCGCCTCGATGAGATGAACTCCTGGGCCGAAGGAATTGTCCCCGGGGGCCCTCCGCAGCACGAGGACGAGCGAGCCAAGCCTTGCGCACTTCTTCAACATGAGCTGAGCCGACCCGTGATGATGAAGTTGAGCAGTCGCGCAGAGCGCTTCCGAAAAACCTAATTCGTGCTCTCCCGGTGCAGGATCGCAAGGACGAACGGTTCCGAAGATCTGATCTCCCGCACACCGATGCACGCCAGCGTTCGGGATAGAGTAGACTACGGTGGCAGAGCAAGTTGCGAGATGAGGCAAAACCCTAGGTGTTTCAGTGTATCTTTGGCCGAGGCCAGTAAGCAGTATATATAGGTGAACCAGAGGCGGTATCGTGTTGCGATCACAATCTCAAATCGACTTGGTTCCAAGTCGAACTTACCAGACAAGTAAACAATGAACCTGTCCGTCAAGACACCAAAAAATAAAATGGCAAAAGAAAGTTGCGCCGTTGCAAGACAAGGCACCGGATTTCGGTGGACCATTCATGCATAAGTCATCAGGTCTACTGTGGCGTCTTGTCTAATTGTTGGTGTTCACACAAAAGTTACCGAGGTACTTAGTCTAACTGTTGGTGTTCTCGTGTGATTTTTGCTTGCGGCCTGTGAGCAATTAGGCATGACCAGTTTAAGTAGTAGAGTTTTTTCAGGAAAATCTGTAAGTAGTAGAGTTTTGAAGGTTCAGTCCTCAAATGACAAAATGAAATGAGTAGCAGTCGCTTCCATAGTTGACTCAAATGTATGTGTCTGCTTGCTGACAGCCTTTCCAGCTTGAAGATTACTGAAGCTGTTTATCATTCTGTAGATATCAGATGATATAAATGAAGTGGTGGAGGCTCATAACCAAATGCTGGACATAATGGTATGTTGTATCTACTACTTGAACCTTATCTTCCCCCAAAGATCTGAATGTACTGCTGCTGCTATCTTAAGAACACATGCCTTATTCAGGGGAATGGCAGATTCATCAAGGGGGTTTCTCTCTGGAACAGTGGACAAATTCAAGATGGTAAGCGGCCGGATTAAATAACTCGCCATGCATCTTCTGCTTGTATTCTCCCGAGACTGATTCATGTTTCCATGACTGTAGGTGTTCAAGACCAAATCGAGCAGAGGATGGGAACCCTCGTGGCGTCGTTCCTCGGCTCTTCATACTAGTGTACTACCTGACCAGGTAGAAGGATCCTTGGGTTGGGCGTGCTTGCGGGGCGCGGCCCCGACTCAGCGTCCGTCCACCGCGCCAGGTAACCTGACCTAACCCGGCCGGGGAGGCGTGGGCGTTGCTGCGGGCTGCAGCGCGCGAGGTCAAGTCCGGTGTGCCGGCGGCCGATGGAGGCGATGCGCAAGTCCGGCTGCCGACTGTTGCTGACCTCGCTGCCGGTGGAGGTGCTCGACGCGCGGCGCAACGAGGTCATCGTCGACGGGCCGAGCGGGGCCGGGGCCAGCCAAAAAACATCGAAGCTACGAGCGAGGCGGGATAGGAAACGAGCGATGATCGATTCGTTCGTCAGTTTTGCAAAAAAGAAACTCTGGTGTGCGAGTTACATATTCCCTTGACGAATCTACCCTTTGAAAAAAGATTGGTCCCACAAAAAATATGTAACGGTCCTACCGTTATTTGTAATTTCCCGTAATATCAATCTCGTAACTCCTTGTAACTCTTATTTTTCCATCGTCAGATTGAGGTGGATGGACGGCTCCTAAATTCACTAATCACCATAACAGTTGTCCCAATTTAAAACAAATACTCCCTCCGATCCATATTACTTTTTTTAAGCAAGGCAAAAGCTTTGCCTTTTCATTAAAGGAGAAAGAGTATGTACAAGGCCTTATACAAAAGGACCAAAACAGACTACTCTCCGGGTATGATCGCCCCTAAGTGTTTCACCCCGGCGATACACCACAACCTAGCCTCTCTCTTCATATTACCAACTACAATTTTCAGCATAGAAGCAAATTTTTGGAAAATTCTACAATTCCTCTCATTCCAAATCTCCCAAGGCACAAGCATTAGAAGAGAAGCCAAGGTCATATAGTTTCCCGCAAGGGGACATTACTTAACTGAACACGCCAAAATATTGCATTTGGCGTGGACAGGTGCATAATGATGTTTGGTCGCACGTTTGAGTTGACTGCTTCGGTCCACAATGTGTGGACGTCATCGAAATGTTGCCAGTTTCCGGGTCGAGGTCCTCTCTTCCAAGCCAATCTTTGATCATGCACCAAATCTTTTTTGTGTACCAGGATTAGAGAAGTATGTGAGCGGTCGTCTTTGGTTGACATTTGCAAAACTGACAGAGGCCATTATTAGGCCAAGCTCTCTTCTCCAATCTTTCATTCCAAACTCGGTTTTGTATAATGAGTCAAGCAAAGAATTTGCACTTTGGAGGCTTGATCATGGACGAGGTCAAGCCAAGAAACTAGGCATCGTAGGCCGAGGCGGTGGAGTAGCAAGCATAGGAGGTGAGGTGAGCTTCCATGTGATATTGTCGTGCTCCTCATTAAGCTGGACTTCCCTGGTACAAGTCCAGAGATCCAAGAACTCCCCAATGTTTATTGTGGATAATCTATCAGATAAGTCAAGTTGATCCACCCAAGCATCATGGTCCATAGTTTGCTGGACGCTCCATTTCTTCTTTTTGGAGAGCTCAAAGAAGGCCAGAGCAATATGTCGAGGTCTTTGACCATCAAGCAAGGGGAGTCCCAAAAGGAAGCCTTCTTCCTGTTTCTCGAAGTGCTCGTTCGGCACGACATCAGTCGCCTATCTCGACCACATCATCTCGGTGGAGGGCGTCGCTATGGATGCCGACAAGGTCGCGGCGGTCGCGGCTTGGCCAACGCCGCACTCGCCGCGGGCCCTCCGCCACTTCTTGGGCCTCGCTGGATACTACCAAAAATTTATCCGGGAATTCGGCCTCATCGCGACCCCACTTACGCGCCTGCTGCGCCGCGACGCCTTCTCCTGGGATACGGAGGCGACCGAGGTGTTCCAGACCCTCAAGCAGGCTCTCACGACGGGGCCGGTCCTCCAGATGCCTGACTTCGACAAGCTGTTCATGGTGGACTGCGACGCCTCAGGCATGGGGTTTGGCGTCGTCCTCCATCAGGACGATGGGCCGCTTGCGTTCTTCAGTAGGCCCTTCGCCGCGCGCCATCACAAGCTCACGGCCTACGAGAGGGAGCTTATCAGCTTGGCGCAGGCTGTGCGTCACTGGCGGCCGTATCTTTGGGGGCGGCCGTTCCGTATTCGCACGGATCACTACAGCCTCAAGTTCTTGTTGGACCAGCGCCTCTCCACCGTGCCGCAGCATCATAGGATCAGCAAGCTCTTTGGCTTCGACTTCACCGTCGAGTACCGTCCGGCCACCTCAACACCGTGGCTGACGCACTGTCCCGCCGCGACGCCGACCACGACACCGACACCGTCGACCCCGCGGGGACGGCCCTCTGCATCCGCTCGGGGCCCTCCTTCGCCCTCATCGACGACATCCGCCGGGCCACCGCGAGCGCTCCGAATGCGCAGCTCCTTCGGCAGCGCCTCGACGCCGGCGAACTAGAGGAGCCGTGGCGCATGGCTGATGCCCTGCTCCTGCACGGGCGCCGGCTCTTCGTGCCGGATCACGGCGACCTCCGTCACCAGGCCCTGCTGCTGGCCCACTCGGCCGATCACGAGGGCGTGCAGAAGACCCTCCACCATCTCCGAGCAGATTTCTACATCCCCGGCGACCGGGCGCTGGTGCGGGACTGGGTGCGGTCTTGCATGACGTGCTAGCACAACAAGACGGAGACACTACGGCCGGCGGGGCTGCTACAGCCCCTTGAGGTGCCCTCTCAGGTCTGGGCCGACATCTCCATGGATTTCATCGAGGGCCTTCCCAAGGTGGGCGGCAAGTCCGTCATCCTTACGGTGGTCGACCGCTTCTCCAAGTATGCACACTTCATTGCGCTCGGCCATCCCTACACCGCCACCTCCGTGGCACGTGCCTTCTTCGACGGCATCGTCCGCCTCCACGGGTTCCCCTCTTCGATCGTCAGCGACCGTGACCCGGTGTTCACTGGTCATGTCTGGCGCGATCTCTTCCGGATGGCGGGCGCGAAACTGCGCCTGAGTACAGCATTCCACCCCCAGACGGATGGCCAATCTGAGGTGGTCAACAAGGTGATTGCTATGTATTTGCGCTGTGTTACAGGTGATCGTCCCCAGGCTTGGGTGGACTGGCTCGCTTGGGCGGAGTACTGCTACAACACCTCCTACCACTCCGCCCTGCGCGCCACACCTTTTGAGGTGGTCTACGACCGTCCTCCACCACCCATCCTGCCGGTTGACCCCGGGACGACCCGAACGGAGGCGGCTAGCAACCTTCTCCGCAGCAGGGATGAGATCCTTGCCGAGGTGCACCAGCGTCTTCTCCAGGCTCAGCAGCTGTCCAAGAACTACTACGACGGCCACCACCGCGAGGCGGAGTTTGCGGTGGGCGACTGGGTGTGGTTGCGGCTCCTTCACCGCTCCACGCAGTCACTGGATCCGCGCGCTAAGCGCAAGCTAGGCCCTCGCTACGCGGGACCGTTTTCCGTGGTGGAACGCATCGGCAAGGTCGCATACCGCCTTCAGCTTCCGTCAGGCGCTCGCATCCACGACGTCTTCCATGTGGGCTTGCTGAAGACTTTCCGTGGTGATCCGCCGGCAGCCGCACCGGCGCTTCCTCCAACCTCTGATGGACGTCTTCTTCCGAGCCCAGCGAAGGTGTTGAACACCCAGCAATGCCGCGGCGTGTGGCGTTTGTTGATCCGGTGGCAAGGCCTTCCGGAGGAGGACGCCACTTGGGAGCAGCTCGAGGAGTTCCGCCAGCATTTTCTAGACTTCCAGCTCGAGGACGAGTTGTTTGCGCAGGCGGGGAGAGATGTTATGACCGGCGTCACTTATAGCCGGAGGAGGCCCAATGGCGCGTCTAGTTAGGGGCTTAGCCCAACTTATCTTTATTTTTATTAGCACCTCGAGGATTATATAAACACTTGTAAGGCCACGTTTTGGAATTAAGCAATAAGTCATAACTATTGCCCGACTCCAGGGAGCCGGAACCCTAACCCTAGCCGCCTTCTGTGCCATCTCCTCCTCCTCTGCCGCGCGACCACTGCGCCGTCGCGCCGCCGCTCGCGCCCAGCTCCTCGCCACCCTCCCTTCCACCCCTACAACCTAAGAGCTAGGCCTGGTAGGATCCCAGCTCCTATCAACTCCATGTATATCATGGAAGAAATGCTATCAAATAGTTAGCCTATACACACAAGCTATTATTTACATATTAGTATCTGGGAAATGAGCAGGTTTCTTTCTCAGTGTGGGCGAGATTCTTTCTGCGGATGATGTCATTGGACCTTGCCAGCATTTCACTTGGTGATAGTTGGGTGCTTTATCAACTTCAGTCTGTTGGTACACCACTTACTTGAGCTTTTTCATTAATGGTGACTTTACTGACTCAAAACACATTGCAGCTGAACTGAGCAATTATGTGCTATTCTTGAAGCTTCTTGCCTTCCTTTTGGGGTATCACTCAGCATGTCTCACTAATGTTGCTACAAAATTTTAAAATAAAGAAAGTTAAGGAGAATCCCAATTCCCAAGTAGTGATATCTGTGTGCTGGTAAGATAAACGAAGACGTAAATTCTAGGCCAATGTCACAACAGGTTAAATACAAGGTATAGCCAAAATGCATCATTTGTTGAAAGAGGAAAAGAGCCTTGTAATAATATCTGCCTGCCCAATTATTCATAGGATAGTGTTGATATGACTGGTTGATTACTGTCAGAAGTAACCAACGTTCTACACAGATAGATTGGTCAAAAAAATCAGACATAATTCTAACATTATCTTGGTCGCATCTTCATACTCTTTTTGGATTATGAAGCTCAAGAACAGCATGCCATAGTGCACTAAGGTTATTAAGACAAAATGTGTGCACTTCATCAAATGAAAGCAACGGGAATAAAAGACAAAGAAACAGGAAGGGAAGGTTTTATCCACTAATAACAATATTGATAATAGGAACAGGGATAGAGATTAACCAGTCTTACTCCTTGCAATTCAATATCTTCACAGAAGCGGACTGCCAAACACTGAGGAGTAGCTGAGGGGAAATCTTCAGCTGGCATTGCAAACGGGCGGGTCATTTTATCAAATTTGTCTAAGGTCAGATATGAACCAACTTCTTGCAATCGCTCTGGTTCCATAATTTGCATTGTGTGGTCATCAGGTAGAGAACAATCTGTGTTAGTTGCACTCTGCATAGAGAAATTTTAAGAAATATGTGAATTAAAGAGTAATGCATTCACTAAGAACAAATTCATGTTAATCAACCAAAATCACCTCTAAGCAACTTATATCTGCGCCACGACTATATGTCATCTCTATACGGAACCTCTTTGGATCTTCCAAAGGCACCTGCAATAGTTGTGCCAATTAAAAAGAAACAACATTGCTTCATGTTAGATATGTCTTTTGTGTGTCCTAATTGTTCCAGGAAATCAGTTAGTGAATTTAAGGTAGTATAAGCCTCAAAGCTATATGACAGAATTGGAGTATTATTTATTTAAATAATTACCATGGAATGAATCCTAAAATTACAAGCACTTGTATGAACCTGATGTAGTAGGTAGCATGCTGTTCGCCATCATTGTAATTAATATTGGTGCAGGTAGATTGCTTAAAGAAGCAGTGCCACAGCTAGACTGTGAATGTTTCTCCTTATCAGTGTAAGGAAATTTCAGAGTTAAATTCACTCAAACAGATACTTAATATTCCACAATATCAAGATACTGAAACCAAATATGGAACAGATGTAGAAGATTTATCTGCATTGTTTTTTCTCAAACACGCAGGAGAGCTGTGTATCTTTGTATCAGAGAAGAAATCGAAGGGGTAGAGACTAGAGACACCCGAAGTACACAGTCACACACCCACACACGCTCAATTGGTGAAGCTATATGTTTTGCTGGCAAGATGGGTTACAAACTTGTTTATCCAAAAGATGGAAACTACATTAGCTATTTACTGGCAGGTTTCACAAGTTTTTGGTCAATTTGATAGCAAGTATACTGATTCATTTAATAGTAGATCTTTTTTCTAAAAAACAAAGATTGACACAGTAAAAGTTTTACTGATTTTCTTTTCGTTCGTGAAGTTAGCAACTAACAGTACAAACGTACAACAATCCATTACACATGATTAAGGGAATTTTAATACCTCCGTATTCTCAAACATACGCAACACAATGTAACTCATGTAGTCAAGTTCCTTTGTTTTAAATAGATGATCCGAAGCATTTTTGCAGATAAGACTCTCTTCTCCATTCAGAGATTCGTCCAAATAGCAGTATCGAAGTACGTTCATTAGAGAATGTATATGTGATTCCTGCAAGAAGAGAAAAACAAAATCTTGAGTCATGCTTCTGAGGAGAAAACAAGTGAACAAGAAACCTACTCCAGGATACACTTAATTTATTGAGAATGTAAAAAATGAGCATGATTGATATTTCATGCTCTATGATGTCATAACACGAGAAAGCACAAATGAACAAAAAAATCTTGCAAAAAAGAAATAAAGGTTGAAGATCATCTACATACCGATGTAAAATAGAGCCTTGTTCGAACACGTCTCTCGGGATCCAACACATTTGCATATCTGCAGGAAGATTATTTGCTTATCTGTTTGTATCATTCAGAAGTCAAAATGACTTGAATTCTTGGCAAGTTACTTACTTCGGATCTAAGCAGTATTTTGTTTCTTTATGGGAGTCTAGATCAACTGACTTCTCGTCTGTGCTAGATCCTTCAAAACTCTCATTCCTAACACTATCATGGTAACACCTCTCCTTTCGTTTTGTAGAAGATACTACTATTGGATCATGTCGTGTACTAGATTCAGCAGCTACCTCGGTAATCTCTCGTCTGGTGTTGTGCAGGTCAATCAGAATCTTGCCCAATAAACGGCGTGCTATCTGCAGAAATGGACAGAAGAAATAGATTGTGATGATTTTTACCACGAAACAAAGGGGAAAAACACCCTAGCCTTGAGTAGTAGAATGCCTGCAGATTATCCACAAGTTATCAGTTTATTTATGTTCAGCATCCTTCCTGTCTAAATAACTTTATCTTCTTATTTGCAATAAATACTGCGTAATGAGCAATTGAATATACAACTATACAAGATACGTCACATTGAACAAACCCAACTTACTGAATCTTTAAAAGACAATACCTTTGAACCTATTTCGAGTTTTTGTTTCGGATTTATCCCGTACTCGTTTGGAATGACACCATCAGCTAGCAACTGAGTGAAATAGTAACACAACAAAATAATCAGAAATGTAGGGCAGAAAATTTCAGAAAACAAAAATATTGGGCCGAAAATGGATCGAGAGATAGCACTGGAATAAGACTAGGCTTACTTTCATCAAACTATCAAAATACTACACTTCTCATATTTTGTTTCACAAAAATGACACTCTTTTTGTCACACTGTATGCCAAAAAATCAAGGATCGAGGACTTCTTGGGCCCGGACCCCATGATTCCTCTGAGCCTGGGTAAACTCTGTTTTATTTTGGGGATGAGAAACATGCTTGGTTTACCTGAGATACTTTGAAGAGATCATGCAGACCATTAAGATTGAGATGTGAGTTATGCAGAAGGTCATACCTGTCATGTACAGTATTATTAGAAAATAATGACGGATCAGCTTAAAGATGATGAGCAGAAATGAAGAACCACCATCTTCTTCAGATGCATCATGACATTTTTAATAAGCACAGGAAGCTTTGAATATAAGAAAGAAAATATTTAAAGAAAAATAATGCACGCAGCAGATGCACACAGGCACCGGAAAGCAATCAGGAAAAAAGGCAAAACAGTGTTGGTACGATGAATTCTATTTCTTTGTTCTTGTGATACCTCCATTTGAACTTTGAAGTGATCCACCAGAGCAGCATATATAACACTAATCAAGGCTAAAAAGACTTGCAGGTAAGCTCAGATCTTCTTCGGGACTTGGGCAGAGTATGAGATCAGAAATTTATTGTCCTATGACCCTTCAGTGAACTCACTATTCTTGTTAAAGTAGGTCTTTGTACCAAATGACGCCTACATCAGGCGAGTAACTCATTATTCTTGTTGAAGTAGGTCTATTGCTGAGCATGGAAAATAGGCAGTGACAGCAAAAGATTAACTAAGTTGTCAGACACCAAAAAGTTGTTGGCTATGATTTTCCATAGCACTTCTATTCGATCTTTATCAGAAAATAAAGGCCAGCTGTTTGCCTGATTTGTTTGGAAAAGGAACATGGAAAATTATGTCACCGCTAGTTTTTAGGAAAGATGCAGGGTGTTACCATACTGCAAGCTCATCATAAAAGACAACTTTGAATGGGTCTGGCTGTAATTTCCAGAGATCTTACAGAAGAGTATATGACAACATATATTCAGCTCTTCTGTAAAGACAAAACCCAAACAGACTAAGAATCTGAGGGATAGACTGTTACCTACTTGCAAGAGTCATATATATCAGGAATCTGTGTAGTGTCAAAGCGCCTGCATTATAGAGAGAATTCTGACAATGGTTACACAAGCAACCTTAAGAGAACTTCTAAACGGGCAAGCACTCAATAAGAATGTTAAAGCTGGGAGGCATACTTTTTCCTTTCATTGTAGAGATCCCTCTCTAGTTTCTTCCAACGGGCAAACATCAAAAGGAAGCTTTCGCTGCCACAAGGCAATCCAGCAGCGATGCGGTCCATGTCAATTTCTGTTCTCCATAGTGCCTTCGCTTGATCATAAGGATGATTAGGTGAGTCACTATCGGTTGCAACCTCCTCATTTTCATCATCAGAGAGCCGCTTCACTTGTGAAGTTATTTCTTTTGTTAACTCAGCCTGATCAGAGAGGGACAACTTAGTTACTACCATTACAATTGACATATTAGAGTGTGTTGAAGATATTGCTGGATGTTTTTAGTGAGAAGAATGAGCAATAGTTTTGGCATTCTCTGGGGCATTCGCTGTCGATTCACTGGCAATTGAAGAGAGAAATAGAGAAGAAGTAGCACATTTGTGTGGAACCTGTTGCCAACATGGCAAAACACAAAATTGCAACCAGTTTTCGGGATACCATGCACCAGTTTTGACAGTAGCCCGGTTTGAACTAAAGGGTTTGTTCCCGACTCGAACAACAGCTTTTATTTTGGAAGGGGTGGGGGAATCAAGTCACTCTTGTGTAAAAAGTATAAATCTAGAATTCGAGGGAAATGAAAGACGATATCTAATGGATTTACCAAATCTGTTAGAAGCTGAGCAGCATTTGTAGACACATCAGCCCCATCAACCATCCATGGAAACCCTGCAGGATCACCACCATTTGCAACTTTTGAAGAGATGATAATATCATGCAACTGAGCCTGCAGTGAACGGGCATTTTAGAAACATTGGACTCAATCTCAACATGGAACGTTTATTTATGAGCAAAATATATCCAAGATCATAAGCACAGGATAGTCTCACTGAGGCTTATATTTGCACAATTGGTTCAATTTCCTTCTAACAGCTGGTCGTTTTACTTCATTCAGTTCTGAATATCATCTATAGTTTTCACTCTCTAATTTCTTAGTGCGATCAAGTTTTTGGGTATTATGAGTTATATTGGTTCCCTTGGCAAAACTTATTTGAAGTTTCAAACTAATATTTACTATAGTTATGGTATTGGCATCTGAAGCATACCTTTGCTTCACTTATCTCAATAGTACCATCCTGCAGTCCATCAAGCATAGACGAGTCCTTACTCACTAGTGAAACCTGGACATATCACAATCCAGTGAATAGCAGTTCTGCTTTGCTTCAACTGACATATATTATTGAAGAGGAACAGACCAGGATTGGCGTCAAGTCCCCTTCCAAATCAAGAAGACCCTTAGCGAAAGCCGCGGCAGACATCTAAAATAAATCAATTAGCAAATATGGAAGCAACCAATCCAAAATTACCAATACATGCATAATGACATAACAACAGTAAAGACTGGGAAATGCCATTCCCAATGCCTAAAACAGTTGGGTTCAATGGAACGACCTTACAACCGTATGAAAGATCAACCAATTTATAATAGGATAATGCTACTCCCTCCATTTTTGTTTACAAGGCCACTTCGTTTTTCGTGTCAAACTTTGACTTATAATTTTGGCCAACAAAATATGAATTATATGTCATTAAAAATATATCATCGGAAAGTTCTTTGAAATGTGCATCCAATGAAATAGTTTTTTATGGCATATAACTCAATTTTTGTAGGTAAAATTAATGGTCAAAGTTAGACATAAAAATATGAAGTGGCCTTGTATAAGAGAATGGATGGAGTATAATTTTGGGTGTCCTACTGACAGGTAGTGGAATTAGAAGAGTTGCGAGTAAATAATGAATCATGTCATGTGCTCTCCCAAAACTGTACGCCGGGGGGGGGGGGGGGGTGACAGTTATTTTATTAATAAAGTAAGGTAAGATGTTTATTCTTTTGAAGAGAGTATGCATAATTTTATTTTAGAAAATGGAAGCTTCATTATCACTGGCCTGCATGCAGGTTTTGGTTTCCGTTCCGAAATCCTAAAACCTGCTATGGACCATGACATACTTTGATAACACAAGATTGCAAGAAGAGATACTAAGGTTTACCTGGACACGACCTTCATCTGAACTATATATTTTCAGATCATGCCTATATGTACTGTGCAGGCGAAGCAATCCTGGTCCTTCACCTAAGTGAACCAAATTTGTACAAATCAACACAACATTCACAGGCATTAACTGTTTAGTCCATTCAGATGGTTCACAAAATACCTGGAGGCACTGTCTAGTGAAGTCTGAACAGAAATAATAGCCAAATTAACAAAAAAAAATTGAAAAAAAGGATATACTTAGGGTACCAAAGATCAAGAATAGGAATGAGCGCGATCAAGAATGTGGTCCACATGGTGAGGGCATGACAGCAAGGTCTTTTATCTGGAATCCAGTGACAGTGTGTTAGATGAGTTCAAAGCAGAATCTGAGCATTCGGCAGTTGCTTTCACTCATCGATCGCATGGTCCCCTGTGAGGTTTACCCTCTAGTCTCTGTTGTTTAAGATTTTTGTGTGTTTATTTCATTTTCAAGATGCTTTCGCGGTCTTCTATATGACTATGCTTTTCTGCTTAATGATAAGATGTGCAAAACTATTGCACGTTCTCTAAGAATATGAATGGACATGAGACAATGGAGAATGACCATATAAGCAGAGTCAACAATCTGACCAGCAGAAAGGAGCTGCATGGTAAATTGAGGAACATGAGCAACAGAAGGAACATGAAAAGATGAAGTTCTAAGAGTGCTTTTCTTAATGGTGAGGAGGTCATCTGATCCTGGTCCAAGAAACGACCAGGAGGAGCCCCTCCCTTTCCTCCTGCGACGCCCCCGCGGGCGCCCGGGAGGCTAACCCTAGCCGTGGCGGAGCCCTCCTCCTCCTCTCCTCCCCTCCCTCGCCGCTGCCAGGGGCGCGACCGGGCGAAGCCCGGCAGCCGCCGCCGGAGGGGAGTTTCTCTTCTCCTCGCTCGGATGGCTCGACACAGGGCGGCTCGCCTGGGTCTGGGTGCCGCTATGGAGGACAGGCGCGGCAGCTCCTCGGCGCGCCGGTGCGGGACGGCGTCGGCGGCGTGGCAGAGGTGCGTTGGGCGGCGCGGCGGAGGTGCTCGCGGGGGTTAGTGTTGGCGGCTTCGTAGCTCGCGGCCCAGCCAGATCCGATCTCGCGGGGCGGGTCGTGGGCGGCGCGGGTCACGGGCGGCTGCCCCTGCCATGGCGTCCGGCTGGTGGGGGTGGCGACATGACAAGAGGCGGTCGACCCTCTCTCCTCTGCTCTTCGGGCGGTGCATGTGGCGGACGGTGGCGGCCTGCTGGTGGGTTGTCGACGGCTCGGCGGGGGTGCCATTGGCTGGCCGATGGTGGTTGGGGCAAACCGGGGAGGGAGGCAGGAGGCCTCCTGGCCGTGCTGACGCCGAGTTCTGGAGCTGGAGCTGCCAGAAGGGTCGTGTCGGTGGTCCATGTCCCCGATGGAGCGGTGCGGTGGCTGCGGCGTGGCCGGCGGCTGCCGGCGACCCTTCCCTGCCTGGATCTGGCCGGCTAGGCTGCCTTCCCGCCAATGAGTCTGTTTTGGGGTGGAAGGAGCTACCTTCTACCTCTCACCGGTCGGTGACATCCATTTGCCATCGTGGTGGTGGCGGGGGGTCTTGGTTGCCGGGGCGGTGGCCTCGGTGGTGGAAGTCGCATTGCTTGTGGGCGGGGTGCGCGGCTCAAGTGCGGGCTGGTTGCTATGGTCATTCCGGCAGCGTGGCAGCCGGTGCTTCGGCGAGCGTTGGCGTTTCGAAGGTGGAGCGTGCGTGCCAGGGGAGATCCCTTGCCTGGCTTCGGTTGGGCCGACGGCGGTGGCGTCCGTGGGCGTCGTCTCCTTCCTGAAGGCATCGTCGTGGCTACTCTCCCTCTTCGGATGGTCCAGGTGAAAACCATGATCCTTTGGATCCAGCAGCGATGGCGCTCCGGTGTCGTTCCCCTTCTTGAAGGCGCCGTCTTGGAGGCCTACATTCGCCGAGCTCAGCTTCGTCTCTCCGTGACAGTTCTGTCACATTGGAGTACTCCGACTACTTCAAGCAGTGCCCTCATTGCTCATCTGTCGTTTGCTTGGCATGTTGGGGTGGTGTGGTTGTTCCTTTACCTGTTGTATCCGGCCTTGGGTGTGTTGTGTTGTGGTGTGATGTGGTGTTGAGTTGTATGCGGTGATCTTGTTTGGTCGATGCTTTATTTATAAAGGGGGGCAATAGCCTTTTTCGGTAATGGTGAGGTCTACATACACCCAACCCAACACCTGGGTATTTTGTTCCTGAGGGCATGGTATGTCATCTTCGCCGTTCTCCTTGTGGCCTTAAGCAAGCCCTTCATGCTTGGTTTGAGCGTCTCACCTCTGGTCACTGCTGGGTATTTAGCGAGTGATCATGATCCTCCACTCTTGTCCACCATTTGTCCCGAGGTCGGACTCGTCTTCTTCTATAGGTGCAATCGGCCTTGCTAGTGACCCTATGAAGCATGAGCTCGCATAGCATACTGGCGTTGATGCTTCCTTCTTGCGGTTCCATGTGCAACAGTTGTTCACTCTTCAATATGTGCCTTCCGGGCTTCTGTTTGTGGATTTTTCACTAAGGCCCAAATTAGAGCACAACACAAGTTTTACACCTCCAAACAGTGTTGTTCATCCACCATGAGTTTTGAGAGGAGGGGGGGAGTGTGTGAATTCTTTTTTGCGTATTTAACACACTACATGCGTGTATATGTCAACATAGGGCCTCATGGAAATACAAGCTGCAAATTTCCTCATCTTCTTGGTGACATGATAACTAAAAAAAATTCAACATACAACTTGTGTTAAAGTAAATCAACTGAACTGAACCTAAACTGACCAGAAATATTGAAATTTTAGCCAAAGCCAAAGGCGCGCACTGAAACTCAAATGGTAACATTAAGAAAAATTGTTCTAGTGAAAAGTAGAATAAGATGGATAGCTTATGGAAAATGTTTAGTTACTCAGTTCACACATGCATTTCAGCTAAAGCCCATTATCTCTTTGGCGACTAAAAGAATGATGTGGCACATAGACAATTTGATATAGCAAATGTACCAAGGTTTATGAAGGCGTACTTGGATACATATTATTTCTGAAATATCTTCCCAACTCTTCTGCCTGCACAATGAAAATGGGGTTAATTTGATAAATACCACTCGAATTCTGGCGATTCCGAGAAACGCCACTGCAATTTCCAAACTTTGAAAAATGTGATTTCCAGTGGCATTTTTCAAAGTCTGCAGTGGCGTTTTTTAAAGTTTGCAAAATTTTCAGTGGCATTTTTCAAAGTTTGGAAATTGCAGTGGCGTTTCTCGGAATCGCTAGAATTCTAGTGGCATTTATCCAATTAACCCATGAAAATATGCACATGAAAAATGCATGACAGGAATTTATGTGAGTGAACCTAAAGGTATTCAGACATGTTAAGGTTCTAGAGATAAAATAGTAACGACTTTATATTTAGAGAACAGTAGGCTCAATATTTGTACACTGGGATACGAAAAGATCGTTGAGCTAACCCAAGAAAGATAAGAAATCAATAAAGTAATGCATAACATCCTTAACACCCCAAAATCTTTAGCAAGGTGCCCATTATGTTCATCAAACAATGGCTTAAGAAAATAACAGAAACTTGAACATGTGAAGTAGTGCCAACCTGCTTTCTTCCTGCATGGGTTAGAACACCACCATACTTGAGAATCATTAGGGCTTCACTTGGAACCTCCTCCTCCCCTTCTCCACTACTTTTAGGAATATGGGCCCAGTTTGATGGTTTTAGCTGTACTTTCCTATAAATACCTGAAAAGTGTCCACCCTGAAGGCAAGGCCACAGGAACTAATATTTAATGGGTGTAAGATTATTGTGTTCTTCAAATACCCAAGGATAGAAAGATGTGCAGAATACATGTGATATGCAAAATATACATGTCTAATCATATTCCTATATACCGCAGCACAAGTGCATTTCAGGACGAGAAACATGGATAAATAATTTGCCTACTGATGTCCTTGTATTTACCTCAACAAAAAGTATCCTTAAAAAATAGTTTCATATTTGAGTTTCACGCAGCATTATAAGCTAGGACAGTATTTTTGTCAAGATAAATCTAACTTCACTGATGACCAAGCTGTTTTATGAGTAAATATGGCATATGCCGCTGGACTACTTAGCCCCAAGTTTGGGATGGTAGTATCGAATTATAGTTGAACATAAATCTTGGAGAACCAACCGGATAACCCTCTAGGTGAAACGAGATTAAGTATAACATCTGTCCACAACCATTGGATGGATATTATAAAATTGGATTCGAGATTTTGGACGGCGCAGATCAAAAGCATACCAACCAACTCGTGCATTTTTATGTTGATATACATAATAACTGCAGACATTTCTCTTCCGTTCACATATACATGGAGTCACATTTCTGAGTTCTTGTAGAATCTCGCTAAGTCTACTAAGTTTTCACTATGATTTAGTTCCCACCCTCAACCAAATGATTGTATCTTCAGATCTAATATTTGCATGCTGACATGTAAAATTCCAAGTTGTTGAGAGGGCTGTATGGTGTAAGGATATATCAACTTGTTTGCACCATGACTTCTATGCTTGCGTTCGAGGTAAACAAGGTATACAAAGCGACTATAATCTAAAACATTATTGAGGTCGACCTTAATTTATAAATACTTTAACTGTGTTACCTCTTCAAGAACCGCTCTAACTTGCCGAAGCTTCTCCGCATGCTCGACTTCAGCATCACTATCACTTTCACGGCCAGATCTGAAATTCATAGCAATTTTCTCATCTTTATTGAGGACGCGAAAGAGAACCAATATTAAATAATTTGATTTATGTTCTAAATATGAGAAAAATAAGGTAGTAAAATTACGGTCAGATGCTGTGAAACCTACTTAAGAATTCCTTTGGGCTCCCGCTTGGGAGTGTGACTAACTTCTTGAAAGAGCATGGTGCCCCCATGTTTGATTTTGGTAATTGATGGCAATCCCTATGGACTAATGGTTGCCTTGAGTTACATTTGAAGGGTTTGTCCATAGGCTTTGCTTGAAGATCATTCGTTGGTTTCAAGGCTATAAGTAGAAGATTATGTGTTGACCAAGGTGGTATTCAAGGTTTTATCCAAAGATTGGTCATGCGAGAGTTGAGCTTATTGCAAGCATGTCTTGAAGAAGAAGATTGTGTGAACAAGACATCATCTTTATGAAGAGAGAAGATATCACACAAAGTGTAGAAGATGTACCGAGTGGGATCAAGTGATCTCACGGTATGGTAAGCATTGTCCATTACGCTTTGTGTACTAACCCACGGTCTATGTGAGAGTTCGTTGTGGGGTTAGGTTTGTTTCCATGGGCATGCGTCAAGAGGAAGATCTCATACAACCCATGGAGGATGACATCAAGTGGTGATCGTCATCAAGATTGTGGTGTGCAAATTCAAGTGAAGCATCATGAAGAGATCATGCTTGAAGCTTGTCGTCCATTGTGGTGACAATGGACTTGGAAAGATGTGCCGAAGAGTGGCTCACCCATAGTGGAGTATGGGGGAGCAATCAACTAGAGGGGGGGTGAATAGGCGATTTTTATGAATTCGTCACTGAGGAAATACTAGTTGAGGAATTTCCTAAGCAACGAACTACAAGCAGCGGAATAAGTACTCAGGTACATGCATAACAAAGCAGTAGCATAGTCATCATGATGAAATGAAACATACACAGAGCACAGGTAGCGTGTAAACAGGATAAGCAGGCTGAAGACAAAGTGACTGAAGAAATAGGAATGAGGAAATTGAGAAAGTCTTCAGTCAAAGTCTTCAAACAGTAACGATCAAGTACACAGCAAGTATGCGAGGAAATGAAAGGGTTGAGGAAATAGAACCAGTAGCTTGGTGAAGACAGTGATTTGGTAGACCAGTTCCAACTGCTGTGACAGTTGTATGTCTGGTTGGAGCGGCTAGGTATTTAAACCTGAGGACACACAGTCCTCACCGTATTCTCCTTGAGCTAAGATCACACAGACCTCGCCCAATCACTCGTGGTAAGTCTTCACAGGTGACTTCCAAACCTTCACAGACTTGGTCACTCGGCGATCCACAATTCCTCTTGGATGCTCTAGACCATGACGCCTGACCGTCTGGAGGATGCACAGTCCTCAAAGGTAACAAGCGTCGGTTCCACACAGGAACAATCTCTTCAGTGATGCTCAATCACTTTGGGTTTTAGGTGTTGGGTTTGGGTTTTTCCTCACTTGATGATTTTCTCTCAAAGTCCTCGAAGGATGGGATGCTCTAAATGACAAGTGCCAGTTTCTCTCGGAGCAGCTAACCAGCTAGTGGTTGTAGGGGGCGGCTATTTATAGCCGGGGAGCAGCCCGACATGATAAGACATAAATGCCCTTCAATGATATGACCGTTAGGTGGATAGGATATTTTGGACAGGTGGCGCATAGCACAGCAACGGTCGGAAGTTTGAGCTCTCAAATTCCTCTGGGCTATCATGTTCCTCACTTGTAGGCAATCCGCACTGGCGAATTCCTAACTCCTCAGTCAGAACAAATTCCTCAGAGAACAGAAGAACTTCATCTCTGTCACTGAAGAACTTGACTGAACTGTATGAGATTTCCAATGGCTTCACTCGAAAGGATTGAGTAGGTGTAGGATTTGAGTTGAGCATCACTTGGAAACTTTTGCTTAGTTTTACCTCGACCCCCTTTAACAGTACGGTGTTTCCTATGACTCAAGAAAGGAAAAACAAAAGTCTTCGCGCTTCATAATCCTCGCATCAATATCAAGTCTTAAAGGTCACACCAATTTCCTCAATTTCAAAGTCTTCAAGAAAACCAAAGTCTTTAACTGAAGACATTCATTTTTAGGGGTCGACTTTCATCGTAAATATCAAACTCCTCATAGACTTATAGACCTGTGTACACTCATAAACACATTAGTCCCTTAACCTATAAGTCTTCAATACACCAAAATCACTAAGGGGCACTAGATGCACTTACACATAGAGCCAACACAATCAAGAAAGGTGGTCCAACTTGAGGAAGTCAAGATCGTAATCATCTAGCTCAAGTGGACTATGTGCAAGGCAAAGGTTTTGCCCTTGATAGGTTTTCCATTTTACCGGTCTCATGGTGGTAGTTGGGAGACCAGGTTATAGGATCGATTGTCGTTCTATCAAGGGGGGCTCTCAAGTAAGTAGCTTGATCGTATCGTTTCTAGAGAGCTCAAACCATTGCATCCTTGCATCATCTTTCTTGGTTCTTGTTTGCTTTTTCTCTGTGTGAGTTTTTGAGCTAGTGGTCATCTTCATGACAAGCTTGAGTTCATCGAAAACGGATTTCGTATGCATCTTCTATGATGTTTTCGATGATGGAGTTTATGCCGATTCACTGATGGAGGTTTCACACCTATATTTCATACTCCTGCCACTTCTTACTATATCCGATCGCTGTTGGATAGTACTTATCTTCTTTTATCCAATAAGCTTGAGTTTGCTGATTTCGGAGTCCGTTTGCAGGAGTTATAGCAGTTTCAGTATTGGAGCATCCTTCTGTTTTGCTTGGGTAGTTGTTCAGTTTTAAGCGGTAGTACTTCCGCTTAATTCTACCGCAACCACTTCCGCTTATTTTTATGCTTCTATTGCCCAATCTGCTCGAGCGGTAGTAGAGCGGTAGTACTGGTCCCCCGAGCGGTAGTACTGCTCTGGCAAAACTACCGTTCGTGTTTTTTTGTCTTGTTGGGCTGTTTTGACCATGCTAAGCGGTAGTACCGCTCCCCCAAGCGGTAGTACTGCTTGTGCATGTCCAATGCACATAACGGTTGGATTTGGGGGGACCTATTTAAGGGGGTCTTCTTCCCCAATGGTTCTTATCCTTTGAACTCGTGTTTGCCCCCCATTGTTGACCTTCTTCGAGCTTGCTATCTCTCAATCCCTCCAATGATTCTTGCTAGTTTTTGAGGGAAAAGAGAGAGATCTAGATCAACATTTCCGCCAATCACTTTCCCCTCTAAGTGAGGGGAACCCCTTTGGATCTAGACTTGGAGTTCTTTGTGTTCTTCTCTTTGTTCTTCCTCTCATTTTCCTCCATAGCATTAGTTGTTGTGGTGGGATTTGGCAGAGAAGGACTTGGGCACTCTGCGTGCCCTTGCCATTGCATTTGGTGCATAGGTTTGAGTTCTCCATGGTGATACGTGGAAGTGAAAAGTTGAGAAGCTTATTACTCTTGGGTGTTTGGGCACCCTAGAGCTTGTTCCTCTTGGGTGCTTGGGCGCCCTAAACGGTTGGTGGTGTCTCGGAGCTCAATCATTGTGGTGTAAAGCTCCGGGGAAGCGTCGGGGTCTCCAATTAGGTTGTGGAGATTGCTCCGAGCAAGGTTGTCAGAATCGCGATTTTGAATCGGATCGGAGCTCTGATGGTAGGATCGCAAATCGTAGAATCTTCACTATCAGAATCGTAAAAACGTAGATTCTATAAACTAAAATCGTAGAATCAGAGGGGTTAGTTTGGATCGTAAAGTCGTAGAATCGTATAACAGAATTGCGATTCTGACAACCTTGGCTCCGAGCAATTTGTACGGGTTCCGGTGACCGCCCCCAAGGGTTGCCAATGTGTACGGGTTCGGTGACCGCCCCTAAGGGTTGCCATTTATACGGGTTCGGTGACCGCCCTCAAGAGTCCCTTAGTGGAATCACGGTATCTTGCATTGTGCGAGGGCGTGAGGAGATTATGGTGGCCCTAGTGGCAATTTGGGGAGCATTGTGCCTCCACACCGCTCCAAACAGAGATTAGCATCCGCAAGGATGTGAACTTCGGGATACATCGTCGTCTCCGTGTGCCTTTTACTTATGCACTTTACTTTGTGATAGCCATAGTGTTTCATGTTATATATCGTGCTATCACGTAGATGTTTTAGGTTTTGTGTTATATATCTTGCTTAGCATAAGTTGTTGGTGCACATAGGTGAGCCTAGTTGTTTTAGGTTTTGTGCTTGACAAATTAAATGCTAGTTTTATTCCGCATTTGTTCAAGCCTAAACCGTAATTATTTTAAAGCACCTATTCACCCCCCCCCCCCCTCTAGGCGACATCCACGATCTTTCACTTCTTAAGAACACTTTTAACATATTCTATAAGTGGTATGTATGAAATTTGGTAGCTGTTGTCCAAAATTACCCAATTCAATGGCACAATGTAACAAAACAGAGTAATCCTCCTACAACAACATCAAAGGCTTTAGTCCTAAACAAGTCGGGGTAGGCTAGAGCTGAAACCCATAAGATCTCTCAACCAACTCATGGTTCTGGCACATGGATAGCTAGCTTCCACGCACCCCTGTCCATGGCTAGTTCTTTGGTGATATTCCAGTCCTTCAGATCTCTCTTTACCGACTCCTCCCATGTCATCTTTGGTCTACCCTGACTCTCTTGACATTATCAGCACACTTTAGCCGTCCGCTATGCACTGAAGCGTCTGGAAGCATGCGCTGAATATGCCAAACCATCTCAAATGATGTTGGGAAAGCTTCTCTTGAATCGGTGCTACCCCAACTATATCTCGTATATCATCAATCTGAACATGATCCTTCCTTGTGTGGTCGCACATCCATCTCAACATGCGCATCTCCGCTACACCTAACTGTTGAACATGCCGCCTTTTAGTCAGCCAACACTCAGCGCCATACAATTTGCAGGTCGAATCGCCATTCTATAGAACCTGCCTTTTAGCTTTTGTGGCACTCTCTTGTCACAGAGAACGCCAGAAGCTTGGCGCTACTTCATCCATCCGGCTTTGATTCGATGGCTCAAATCTTCATGGATATCACCATCCTTCTACAGCATTGACCCCAAATATGGAAAGGTATCCTTCTGAGGTACCACCTGCCCATCAAGGCTAACCTCCTCCTCCTCGTGCCTGGTAGTACTGAAACTGCACCTCATGTACTCGGTTTTAGTTCTACTAAGCCTAAAACCTTTTGATTCCAAGGTTTGTCTACCTAGCTCTAACTTTCTATTAACCCCGGTCTGACTATCAACGACTAGTACCACATCATCCGCAAAGAGCATACACCATGGGATATCTCCTTGTATATCCCTTGTGACCTCATCCATCACCAAAGCAAAAATATAAGGGCTCAAAGCTGACCCTTGGTGCAGTCCTATTTTAATCGGGAAGTCATCATTGTCACCAACATTTGTTCGAACATTTGTCACAACATTATCATCCACATCCTTGATGATGATGAGCTACACAGAATCCTAACAGACTAACCCTAACTCTTACAATATTTGATGATGATGAGCTACACAGAATCCTAACAGAGTAACAGGTATCTCTTGCATTTTCCACAGAACTAATGATCTTGAGCACGAATTGGACGGAAAGCAATTATAATGTGAACATGTTTAAAATAGATACTTGGTGGGGGTATAGTGATAGTTTAAAGCTCCATAAACCATAAAAGTGGAGCAACCTTGAGGTTCCAGAAAGTTACCTAGCACGTGGTACAAGGATTCTTGTTGCATCTAATAGATCTTGCAGTTGCAAGGCACTTTTAAGCTTCGCCTGCGTAATTATAACAACAGATTTTTTGTCAAGCAGCGAAGATACAAAGGATTTGAATAAAACCAAATAAATTAACATAATTTTCTCACCTCCGCGTCGGCCTTTCCGCCATTGTATTTCAGCATCAATTTTAAAAGCTTCTCTTGAGTTATTTTCAGCTTCACCTTCTGCTTTGGTGTGCGATCCCCACTTGCATAATTTGCAGTATCAGAAAGCAGCTTCATGGTCAAATTTTTTTGACAATCTTAATAATTATCCTTACTGGCGTATAACAGCTATGACACAGCGCAACTCTTCTGACTGCGTAGGTATGCCCACAGTTCCCTGTTCTCGATTTCTTACAGCATCTGATGGTTGTGCTGGCTCACTGATTCTCCATGGAAGATGAGCAGGAATGGTATAAATATGTGGAGCTTTCTCATCAAGAAACATTTTCCTCAGAATGCATGCAGCGTCATCATAGTACCTGGAATTATGAAAGCATTCACCATCTAAATAAGATATACAAAGGACTTCTGGGCTCTGGCCATACTAATGCATGAAAATTTTAGAATGGTCGTTGTCACCAGAAAGATGCTTACTTGTATGAGCTTTTCACAAAACTCCAGCCATTCACATCACATACATAAGATCTTGCCTCCCCCAGGTCATGCCTTAGAAGATCAAAACCACATACCTACACACAAAAAAGGGATATGTAACATGGGGATGCTACATAAGTGCGTGGTTGGAAGATTCAGATAGCTTCAGTCTCGGCTCGGCTCATTTGGAGATTGGCTCAAGCAATGAAGAGCATAGCTTACATTCTAGATCCTCGTCCAGTTAAATTTCAACCATAGAAGACCATATGAGGAAGTGCATTGCTCAAGGAATCGATCATGTTCTGTGGATTTGGTTTGACCTTGTTCAACACCAACGTCTACCATGCAAAAAATAGTAAATAACTAGTTAACTGGACCTTATCAGATTTTACCATTTAACAAATTTGAAGTCAACTGCTGAGACAAGTTCTTACATATTGACACAGGCTTTGGCCTATGCCCTACTCGCAATGTGGCCATCTCAAGATTAGCCGTGAGTGATACCGAGATACACTTTAGACTGATGAAAGAACGATAATTAAGCTAAGCCTATTTCAAATTTCTGACTGAGTTGCGGTCATCCAAAACTTGCCTACTCTGACTTCCACAACAATCAATTGACATTGGTAACAAACAAATCCAACTGGTATGTTTGAGAAGAGAAAACAAGAATGATTTCAATGTTGGTATCCACTTTTCTGGTTGTACCCACACTACAACAGCTCATAATGAATAAGAGAGATATATGCATAGGTTCTGAATGTAGACTTCATCATAGTAGTCATTAAAAGAGAAAAGCAATTTGAATGTACCGCTTGTCTGAAGGCTTGGCAAACATTCCGTGCAATTTGTTTCTCAGTAGGGGTCAGTAAAACAGGATAGCGGACCTACAAGAAAGATACCAAATACATTATAAGACAAAACAAGAAACGAAGGGACACACCAAGGAAGCAATTTATCACTTTCTCTTTTTCTTTAATTGTTCCATCAACATGCCAAAAACACTAGTCTAATAGATAGAATGTGGTGAATCCTAATGAGGCAAGGAAGGGCACCTCTTTTCCATCAGAATTTCTCATGACAACCCCATCTACAACTGGGGATTTACGAGCTTCAGCATGTGCATATCCTGGTCCAATTGTATAAACCTACAACAGAAAGCGCACATTCCCTTTTCAGTTAATAGAAGTAAGAGTGTATCTAAAAATATAACTATCTATTGCTGCTTTCCTTAGAAGAAAATGTAGCCATTACTACCATATAACTACTTTAGTACTGTGTTGCCGTGCAAAATTCTAACAGAATCACAAAATTACCTATACAAGTAGGAATTTTGACTACAGGAGTATTTGTGGTGTGCTGTCACTTCAATTAACAGAGATATATTTATAATGGGCCATATGGGCTAAATCCACAGACTGTGGTGATGCGGTGGGCACTATTGTATTGTGGATGACATAGCACAAGAATGATTACTATCCTGGTAATCAGATAGTACTTAAAAACTCTGCAGTCAGTTTGGTGACAAGCCTACTGCAGATTAAATCTACGGCCAGATCTGTTTGAGCCTGTTGTGGATGAATTTTCACTCTTAGTAACTCAATCAAGAAGCTAATGCAGGACCAGATCTGTTTGAGCCTGTTGTGGATGACCGTCTTGTTGCTTAATTTCTTTACATGAAATCTGGGTTAGTGTTTTTATAGCTTATAATAGGCCAAAACCACCCTTCATCCATCAAGAAACCATGATGTTGAAGATGGACTTCCTTCAGATGCCAGAGTTCAGGGAGAATTTGAACCCCTTTTGGTAATTCTACAGAGATTCTAGGCTCCTTATCATGGTGGGTTTTATGATGCTCAAGTAGATTACAGAGTTTATGACATATGTTGCTTGCACGTGCCGATGGTCACAAGTGTTGATGAATGTATCTTTCTATTCAAGTGTCTAAATTATAACCGTCAGCAAGTTGTGCAAGCCCATTTTTTCACATATTACACAGGAGAGGAAAAATAAAGAAAAAGAGAAAGTAATAAATGCAAGGTGTATCACCTTGACATCTGTTCCTCCTGTAGGCATGAACTCCTCATAAATGTAAGATCCATCTCGCCTCACCTTCCTAACTTCTGGATAAAATTCACTAGATCTATTGCCAACCTGCATAAATTTGGAGGGAGGGGGGAGGCAACAAAATATGGACTTGAAGAACATACATGATAGCACTATTTGATGAAGAAAATAAAATAAAATTCATACATATGTGTAACCTATGGAAGCACAAAAAAACGAGATATTATTCACCCATATGAAGCCAAGATATTAGCATTTATGCATTTTCTAGGAAACAAGCTAGTTCATTGTAGTGCTCCTGATCTATGCAAGAGTGTCAGCAAGGAAGACTGACAGTATCAGTTTAGAAGCAAAATCGATAAGTAAAGTGTTAGAACAGAAAGCAGATCATTTTCTAGTTAATTATAAGCTTACAACTAATACTGTGTCAGAGTAGGCTCGTTTGTATTTTCTCTAGCTGTAGCGTATTTCAGGCCTGTACAACAAGGAGCGGCAGTTTTTGCATTTTCTAGGAGAAGTAAAGAAAATGCTAATACTGTATTAGCTGCTATGGTGTCAACTTGGATTTTCTTGAACATGAAGAATTTGATCGGAAATTTCGACCAAGAAATGTGTGAAATTAATGGTATCAAAACTTTACCTTACGGAATAGTTCTTTCATTCCTCCACCAGCATAGCTAGGATAATATATCATTATATTATGGTCATCTCCTTCATAAATAAAGGTAATCAGGAGCAGAACAGGTTTATTCTAATACTTCTTCACCTTAAATAGGTGATTAGTAGTCAAGAGAACAACAGTTTGATAATAAAATTGCAGTATTGTACATTCAATGGAATATCCATGGACGCACCAATACTGATTAACTCACACAAAAAGGCTCCATGCATCTAGAATTAATTACAGAACAATTAGGCAGTTAGGAAGGGTAGGCTTTTCAGAAAATGGAAGAGCACAGTGAACACAAGCACGCAATTTAGAAGTACCATGCCTCTAGCTTATAAAATAACAAGAAAAAGTGAACATTTTATCCACAAACTAATATGTAATATACATACCATGCCAGCAACAATATTTGTACTGTGGAAGCAAGATATCACACACTTTGTATACTGTTCTCATGCAAAAGATAAAGCACAGGTTTTCAATGTTTCACATTATTCAAAGTGCCAAGTTTCAATACGTATATCCTTCGACAGCCATGGTTCAAAACAAATTATGCTTCGACGGCAGATATGCTCAAAGAACCAGGCATCTTTTCGATCAATGGTCAGTTAGTTATTGGCATGAGTGCAGAAGCAGCTCACCTATGATCAAGACCTGGCCTCCGCATTGGTGTTCATGGTTGTCTTACCCTTTTATACAAAGCGACAGGGGCTAGTCACACCCCATAGATCTAGTATCCTCTGTTCTCAAAATAGATGCATTTGTGTTTCATTACGTCTTGCTTCTTTCTTTTTGCCTGGTTTCAATCTTTTGACAGTATCTTTTTTTTTTTAAACTAGTCTTGCTAATACAAAACTATGCTAGACCCTCTATCTTCCACTTAAAAAAAGGTAGTTAAGAGTTTGCTAAATAGAACTTCGACAATCCTAAGAAGGTAGCTAAGAGTTGGGGTATGTTTGGCCCTGGGTATATTTGCATGATTGATTTTTCGAGGATGGCAGGGGGATTTCTCCCACCTGTATATTTGCATGCTTAGTTTCAATCCATGTAAGGTCTTTGAGCTATGAGTTGTACTCTGCCATCTGGGCTGTTTTTTCGTTTTCTTAAGTTGTTAATTTACAAGCATTCTCCTTGAACTCAAGCCTTAGTCTTCTAATACCTAGTGACAATATTCTAGTTTTTTTGGCAAGCAAGTATTGAGCTGAAAGAGAAAAAAAAAAACAGCTGCTATTCTTAGTGCAAATCAGTGAGGGGAAAACAACAAATCGTGGAAGGACAGGCTTAATATATTAATCAAGAGCTATTACCATTGATGGGTTTCTCCACGAAAGGCTTGCAAAAACGCTTTCCATGAATCTCAATAAAATCATCTTGCTCGATAAAGTAGTTTAACTCTTGATTAGGATGCTCTCTTCTGACAACAGCATAAGTAGGGACCGGAACTCCGAACAATTTAAGGTGCTAAACAAGCAAAATACAAATATATCAACATTTAGATCAAGAGAATATATGTTTGAATGTAAGATGAAGAAGCCTTTATGTAATAGGCTACAATTAGAATGCACTGAGTTTTGAGCAAGACCATTTCTTCCCCAAGCATCATAGAATGACGTTACTCTATCAAGAAGTAAAAGGATGAACTGTTACAGGAGAAGCGTTTTATTGAAATACCTAAGATGGAATAACCAAGTAGACAACCATGCTTCAAGATGATCCTGATACCAACTTTTGGTGAATGTTTAATTCAGACAAGGCTAGCCGAGCCTAGGAGGATTCGGTTAGGTAGCTGGAACGTAGGGTCTCTGACAGGGAAGCTTCGGGAGCTAGTTGATGCAGTGGTGAGGAGAGGTGTTGATATCCTTTGCGTCCAAGAAACCAAATGGAGGGGACAGAAGGCGAAGGAGGTGGAGGGTACCGGCTTCAAGCTGTGGTACACGGGACGGCTGCAAACAGAAATGGCGTAGGCATCTTGATCAACAAGAGCCTCAAGTATGGAGTGGTAGATAGTCAAGAGACGTGGGGACCGGATTATCCTGGTCAAGCTGGTAGTTGGGGACTTAGTTCTCAATGTTATCAGCGCGTATGCCCCGCAAGTAGGCCACAATGAGAACACCAAGAGGGAGTTCTGGGAAGGCCTGGAAGACATGGTTAGGAGTGTACCGATTGGCGAGAAGCTCTTCATAGGTGGAGACCTCAATGGCCACGTGGGTACATCTAACACAGGTTTTGAAGGGGTGCATGGGGGCTTTGGCTATGGCATCAGGAATCAAGAAGGAGAAGATGTCTTAAGCTTTGCTCTAGCCTACAACTTGATTGTAGCTAACACCCTCTTTAGAAAGAGAGAATCACATCTGGTGACTTTTAGTAGTGGCCAACACTAGCCAGATTGATTTCATCCTCTCGAGAAGAGAAGATAGGCGTGCGTGCCTAGATTGTAAGGTGATACCTGGAGAGAGTGTTGTACCTCAGCATAAGCTGGTGGTTGCTGCCTTCCGCTTTCGGATTCGTGTCCAGCGGGATAAGCGTGCCACAGTCGCTAGAACGAAGTGGTGAAAGCTCAAGGGGGAGGTAGCTCAGGCGTTCAAGGAGAGGGTCATTAAGGAGGGCCCTTGGGAGGAAGGAGGGGATGCGGACAATGTGTGGATGAAGATGGCGACTTGCATTCGTAAGGTGGCCTCGGAGGAGTTTGGAGTGTCCAGGGGAAGGAGAAGCAAAGATAAGGATACCTGGTGGTGGAATGATGATGTCCAGAAGGCGATTAAAGAGAAGAAAGATTGCTTTAGACGCCTATACCTGGAGACAACATAGACAAGTACAGGATGGAGAAGAAGGCCGCAAAGCGAGCTGTCAGTGAAGCAAGGGGTCGGGCGTATGAGGACCTCTACCAATGGTTAGGCACGAAGGAAGGAGAAAGGGACATCTATAAGATGGCCAAGATCCGAGAGAGGAAAACGAGGGATATTGGCCAAGTCAAATGCATCAAGGACGGAGCAGACCAACTCCTGGTGAAGGACAAGGAGATTAAGCATAGATGGTTGGAGTACTTCGACAAGCTGTTCAATGGGGAGAATGAGAGTTCTACCATTGAACTGGACGACTCCTTTGATGAGGCCAGCATGAGCTTTGTGCGGCGAATCCAGGAGTCTGAGGTCAAGGAGGCTTTAAAAAGGATGAAAGGAGGCAAGGCGATGGGCCTTGATTGTATCCCCATTGAGGTGTGGAAAGGCCTCGAGGACATAGCGATAGTATGGCTAACCAAGCTTTTCAACCTCATTTTTCGGGCAAACAAGATGCCAGAAGAATGGAGACGGAGTATATTAGTACCAATCTTCAAGAACAAGGGGGATGTTTAGAGTTGTACTAATTACCGTGGAATTAAGCTGATGAGCCATACAATGAAGCTATGGGAGAGTCATTGAGCACCGCTTAAGAAGAATGACAAGCGTGACCAAAAATCAGTTTGGTTTCATGCCTGGGAGGTCGACCATGGAAGCCATTTTCTTGGTACGACAACTTATGGAGAGATACAGGGAGCAAAAGAAGGACTTGCATATGGTGTTCGTTGACTTGGAGAAGGCCTATGATAAGATACCGCGGAATGTCATGTGGTGGACCTTGGAGAAGCACAAAGTCCCATCAAAGTACATTACCCTCATCAAGGACATGTACGATAATGTTGTGACAAGTGTTCGAACAAGGGATGTCGACACTGATGACTTCCCAATTAAGATAGGACTGCATCAGGGGTCCGCTTTGAGCCCTTATCTTTTTGCTTTGGTGATGGATGAGGTCACAAGGGATATACAAGGAGACATCCCATGGTGTATGCTATTTGCGGACGATGTGGTGCTAGTTGACGATAGTCGAACGGGGGTAAATAGGAAGTTAGAGTTATGGAGACAAACCTTGGAATCGAAAGGGTTTAGGCTTAGTAGAACTAAAACTGAGTACATGATGTGCGGTTTCAGTACTACTAGGTGTGAGGAGGAGGAAGTTAGCCTTGATGGGTAGGTGGTGCCTCAGAAGGACACCTTTCGATATTTGGAGTCAATGCTGCAGGAGGATGGAGGTATTGATGAAGATGTGAACCATCGAATCAAAGCCGGATGGATGAAGTGGCGCCAAGCTTCTGGCATTCTCTGTGACAAGAGAGTGACACAAAAGCTAAAAGGCAAGTTCTATAGGACAGCGGTTCGACCCGCAATGCTGGCGCTGAGTGTTGGCCGGCATGTTCAACAGTTAGGTGTGGCGGAGATGTGTATGTTGAGATGGATGTGTGGTCACACGAGAAAGGATCGAGTCCGGAATGATGATATACGAGATAGAGTTGGGGTAGCACCAATTGAAGAGAAGCTTGTCCAACATCGTCTGAGATGGTTTGGGCATATTCAGCGCAGGCCTCCAGAAGCTCCAGTGCATAGCGGACGGCTAAAGCGTGCGGAGAATGTCAAGAGATGTCGGGGTAGACCGAATTTGACATGGGAGGAGTCCATTAAGAGAGACCTGAAGGATTGGAGTATCACCAAAGAACTAGCTATGGATAGGGTGCATGGAAGCTTGCTATCCATGTGCCAGAGCCATGAGTTGGTCGCGAGATCTTATGGGTTTCACCTCTAGCCTACCCCAACTTGTTTGGGACTAAAGGCTTTGTTGTTGTTGTTGTTTAATTCAGACAAAAAAAATCTTGTGAAAGAAAAGTCCTTCCTTTTAGTTTGGGATGACATTAAACTGTAGTCATCCCAATGATAAAAAGCAAGAAAAAATCCAGCTTCAAAGCATCTACTATAGGGGGGGGGGACTCATTTGACCTCTGAAGGGAAGTTAATGATTATTTTTAGCAGAAAAACAAAGTTAATGATTGAAACAAATCTATAAGAAATAGATGAAGCGCCAGCTTGTTATGTTATCAATACCTCATATACTTTGCTGCGATCATGAAGCAGGTATTGTGCGTCCAACTCATTGACCAAAAAAGGCCTGAATAGCAATATTTACGAAATCAGATCGCAGAACTCCTTCAAAGTTGACTAAGTACTATAACTTCTTTCGCAAAAAAAAAAACTTCTAATCAAATTTGTATTCTTGAAAGGATAGAATATATAATCATAGTGTCATTTGTTTGTGCCTTTTCAAACAGAAACAAAAAGGAAATACATTCAAACTAAGTTGAAGCATGCAGCTTTGCAGCGCAAAAATGAACTCGGAGGATCAAATATCTATATGATCTGTGAAGTCTTTCATTTCTCCAATTATGGGGCATAGAGGAGATCACATCTATGAATACGAATGGAATGATGATAGGAGTTTAAAAAATATTGTTTTAAACAGAAATGATTTAGACAGGTGAATTAGTCATGGGTAAATTCAAGGACAACTGCATCGGAGTAACTTTTTTAGAAGGGTGCAATTCTTGAAGACAAAAAAGAAAATGTGTTTTGAATGAGGACTGGAAATCCATACAGAAGCCACACATATATGCTCAGTCTTAGAAAATATTTGCATGTCAAGAAAGCATAATGCACGACTATAATTTTTTTGTCAAACCCAATACTAGATCATCTAGTGTACTCCCTCGGTCCCAAAATAAGTGTCTTTGATTTAGTGCAACTTTAGTACAAAGTTGTACTAAATCAAAGACACTTATTTTGGGACGGAGGGAGTATATTTAAAGCGGGTGCTTTGAAGAATGCATGAGACAGAAAGCATTTAACCTGCGTAAAACAGCATATTTCTCCGCCTTTTCTAATGGGTAGCCAGATGAATAAAAGGCGATTAGACAGTCACATAAAGGCCAACTGCCAAAAAAGCAGTGGTTAGTACAGTACTATGAGAACTTCCACTTCCATGGTGTCACAAACAAGTATGTTGTCATAGGGTCATGACAGGTCTGATGGCCAAATAACATACTCTAGATGCCAATCATGGGCATTAGAGGAATAAGAACTAAGCATCTGCTAAGAAGTGCATAGATAATAGAAATTAGCACCACAAAATACAAAATTCTGACATTCTATAATATATTTCCAGTCACTCCCACAATGAATAAAAATGGATATGCTAGAGCAATAGTTAGTTAAGTGATGATATTTATCCTAAACCCCGTGCTTCAAGTAGGACAGCATGATCCACTACCCATGTTTGTATATCTGTAAAGTAAATTTTGGCCTGCCTATACTCTGTTTCTTTTTTCATTAATATTCAGAAAAATAATACGTACTGAAATTTTCAAATTCTAAGAAGAATTTCCTTCGCATTGTCAACTATACCTTTCGATGGGATCTTCTAGAATTACCTTGTCACCAAAAATTATAATCTGCATACAGAAAGCGTGCATATTATTTCACTCTTGATGACCAGGACAATGAGTTTAGTAACTTATCATGCTAACAAACTAGATTTTCTAACATTTGAAAGAAAACAAGGGAAAAGTATATAAATGAAGAACTCGGCTAAGGCCTTAAGAGGTACTCCCTCCATTCACAAATATAAGATGTTTTGGATATTTCAATATGGACTACATACGGACTGAAATGAGTGAACAAACACACCAAAACGTGTCTATATACATCCGATTCACAAAAAAGTTAGAACATCTTATATTTGTAAACGGGGGAATATTTCTGATACATGTTACCAGTAATATAAATTTTAAGGTTCAGCTTCAAATCCCAGTGTTCACATTTACACATACAGACTCCCTTACAAGGTTCTTCCTTCGTACCATTTGATGAACATACATATTTCTCTATGATTACAAACTTGACTTTATGTCTACTTCAACATTATATACTCAGAGTGTGTCAGTCATATAGTTTGATAAACTCACATTTTTATAGGATTATAAGCTCGAATTTGTGTGTCTGCAACGTTATAGATTTTTTATTTTTATTTTGCGAGGTCTGCAACATTATAGATTTATTACACATTATCCATTTGTATGCAAGGATTCAAGAACTGTATGGTATGATGATATGTACATCTTGTAACGACTAATATTGGAAGAATGGCGCAGAGGACTCCCAATCAGAACGCAATTCAGTGACTCTCAACTCTGCAGCATGCAAGCAAAAAAAATAAAAAACTTCATTTTTTCTTTTCTTTTTTTGAAGGAAAACTGCAAGAGAAGCCCTGACAGTACAAAAAGGAACTCAAATTCGCGGAAAAGCGAATTGAACCCAAGTAAGTGCCTGGACCGTACGCCCAATTCCCCAACCAAGGGAGCTAGACTCAGAACTTTGTTTATCTCCTCAATCATTGTACCCACCAAATTACAGTTAATGAAAGAAAACATGGGCGATAATCGGCGCGGAAGAGCGACCGATTCCTGAACCATACCTCGAACTCGCCGAAGGCGTGCAGCCTCTCAAGAATCTGCTCCATGGGAGAACACGACACCTGCCAAAAAAAATAAAAAATTTGCAGAGCAGAAACAAACGGGAAAAGCGCTCAGATAATCTTGATTTTCTTTTCTCACTCCCGCATTGCGGCCAAGGCAGAGAAATCACAAGAACTGGAATTTTCTTGTCCCAAAACGCGCACCTTCTTCTCCATGACGCAGACACCAATCCTGATCTTGCCTCCGCCGTGGGTGCCATGGTTCCGCCGCTCCATCCCCTCCGGTCCCCTTCCGTCCGTTGGTCCAAAGGTTACAGCAGGAAAGGGGATGTTTGTTTCTTGGGCATTTTTGCTCCCCAGGACCGGAATCTGGTGGCCTTTATGCTTTACGGAGGGAAGGAAGGAGAAGAAGTGAACACAGCCGGAGAAGACTGTGAGCAGTGAGTACTGTGTAAATGAGACTGAGAGGCTTTCTTTTTCTTTTTCTTTTTCTTTTGAGCTGACTGGGAGGGAAGAGAGCCAGAGGCTTTCTTTCCCCTCGAACCCCGTGTTTATTTATGGATTTTAATATATTTTGGATTTTCTCACTGGAAAACAGTAAAAAATCCTACTATTTCTCTTTTTTTATGTCCTCTTCTTATATTTGGTATGATTAAGAATATGACTGTTCGAGTTGTAAAAAGTGTTATACAAGGTCCAGTTCTCAAATTATCTAGAAACAATGATAATACTGTTCCAATGTTCACTGTGGATGCATGGCAAATCGAATGTTTTTCGCGGCAATTTATGTTGGGGGAACATGGCAATTCCCTCAAGTGAACACGGCAATTTTCACAGCAAATTCTTTGTTGCTAGAAATTGCCGTGCGTTTTTAAGAAACTGCCATGTGTGTTCTAAAAATTGGCCATAAAACGTTTACAAATGACATCCCTCTCAGCAAATGTTTGTTGGCTATTAGGGTCCCAAAAAAATCCAGATCTCAAACTATGTAAAAAAAAATCCAGTTCCCAAATTGTACCAAGTTGTCCTTTTTTTGTGTGTGCATGACATGCTTAGTCATGTTTTGACACCAAATTTAAAATGAATATAGCATGATGTATGATTGCTCAAATATTCAGTTACGGCGTAACCTAGTTGATACAAAAAATCGTCAAGCAACAATAGATTAGACAAACCTGATAAGATAAACGGAATTACCCCTTTGCACAAGCCCTCGATTCACGAGGTAGAATGTGGCTCATATTTGGCATGTACTCCCTCCGTTCACTAGTATAAGACTTTTTGGATATTTTAATACATACTACATAAGGATTAAAATGAGTAAACAAACACACTAAAACGCTTTTATATACATCTGATTCCAAAAAAAGAAAAATTGAACATCTTAGTGAGCAGAGTTTATGCTATTCGTATTAACAGCTACTCTAGGAGGGATGTTTTTATATGATGCTAACGATTTAATAACTACTACCTCCGTAATTTATTATAAGACGTTTTTTGGCACTATCATTGTATCAAAAAAGTCCTATATTAAGTTACAGAGGGAGTATCTTTTCAAATACGTACAGTCGTAGAAAGCAGTGTATTTAACGAAGATCAAGACAAACATTCTCTAACGAGACACGGGAAAGCAGGAAAATCCACATGACAATGGAGTATTAAAGTATGGAGCAGCTGAGAGTGGATTCATGGCGTCTGGTCAAACACGCCAGGCAGCTTATTAGTCACTCTTTAGTCTTCTACTGTACGTACGGAGTATATTATAACTGCCCCCTATTAGTATTACGAAATCAGTATTAGGTGCGTGAGACAGCCGCTGCGCCGAATAAGGAAAGACCAAGTCGGAATATTACAGGGAACATTCAGCTGGGCCGGGAGGGAATATCCAAGCAGGCAGGCAGGCTGGCAAGGCAAATGCTCCCCATGGAAGAGCATCCCAGGTTAGGCGAAACTGGCTGATGCTCGATCTAATGGCTGTTCCCGTAGCCGTACGTCGACGTCGGGATCGCAGAGCATCCAACCGGAATATCCCAAACGTCGGTCCTGGTCTTGGGAGCCGTGAAGACTCACCAGTCCCCCCAAATATACGACGGGCACCATCCATCTACTCCTCCAAAAGACTTGTTGGAGCTTTCCCTTCAACATCCATGCTCTCAACTTAGAATTTGACCTTTGGTTTACACAAGAGCCGTGTGGCCTCTGTGTATGTGTAGTGTATATATCTCTTTCCTTGGTTTGAACATACTAGCATCCGAGCACGCTGTCTTCTTTTCTTCCAGGAACCAGATGCATCGCTAATTCACTATTGATAGTGTTTATATGCCCCCAATCCACAATATGGTCCTACACAATTATGAATGGCCACTCAACAGTACGGCCTCTGTATTATTCGATCTTCCAATTTCGCAAACACTCCAGTTGACAAGTCCAAATCGCGGAATGCGACAATATTGCTCCCCAAGCCGGAGTTATAGACAACAAGTGGTTCATTCACGGTTTCATACGCAAACGGAGCAAATCCTGTTGTGTTCCTCCTTCACTCTCCAACGGCATTACAGGAAAGCATCTACTACTAGTGTTCACCTTTCTCACATGCTGTGTGGAGACATGACGAAAATACGGTGGTACAGCAGTAACTAACTGATCTGCCACTAAGCCAGGCTTACAGCGACGGTAAACCCACTCCCACAGTACACGCCGATTGAAGCAGAAGAACGTGAGCCCCCGTCGCCTAGATTTACTCTCCGAGGAACCACCTGATCACAAGTATCTCCCAAACCCAGTTGGCCATGCTCCCCCCAGCCCCAGGTGAACAATGCTCCGCTGTCTGAGAAAACATGCGAAGAGCAGCAGTTAGCCCCGTCGCGGCTCATCTTATTCATTTTTAGATTCTGGGATAAATGGCCTTTTACCTGTCACCAAAGCTGAATGTTCAGTGCCGGCTGCTATCTGGGTCACCTGCTGTCCATGAATACAGGGCACCTTGGCTAAATTTGACACTGAAGATGATTCTGCCCGACACACACATACTTTCAGACAGTGGGGGAGGTGCAAATGCGTTGGGCATCAGATGGAACAAATATGAATCTAATCTAGGAAAGTTAAATGGATATAGAATAGGCTGGGGCGTGTATTGACGGCATGTAGTGTGAACTACTATCTATATGACATACATAATGATAGTATTTTCTTATCATCTGTTCGTACAGTGTGCACTACTATATATGCACAACGTTTTTGTACAGTTCACACCAGTCATATTTTCTCATGAATTTTCACAAGTTCATATGCAGTACATCTATGATTGTCTTTTTTCTCATTCTTTCAAATACAGAAGAGAATGCATTCTTGCCATGGGGTGCAGACAAGTTGTCGCAGTCATACAGATTTGACTTCCCATCTGAAGGTACCATTTTGTGCGAACGGCTGGCATATTCTCGTTTCGAAGGATGCTCAACTGCTTGGCAGTATTTACCAGACGAATGTACAAGATACATGTCTCTGTTCCAAAATTCAAATATGATGTAGCATATCAAATGTTGCGAGGAGTACCATGATGTGTACTGCTTGTTGTGGTAAGATTCAGTTGCTGCGCTACTGCATTTTCTGACACAGAAGGGTCACACTTCTGATGGCGGTAAGCACCAATGGTGTACAATTCACCTCCTAAGGTAAATAAAAAATGTCAACCTTCTGAGAAAGCTTCTGGAAAACATAGTTCAATTAATATGAAACAACTAAGTACCAGATAAAACTAGTGCATGATGCCATCCTAATGCCACTTGAGAAATACTCAAAGAGGGAAAGGCTGCCCGAGGCTGGTCATCATCATGTTCACCAACTAATGCTCTTCCCCAGATGTACAACTGCCCAGATTCTGTTACATTCAATGAAAGGGAAATTATGCCAAGTACCAGATAGAAGAGAGTTGGTGACTGCAGATTTTCAATGCTTACCATCCAATGCAGCACTGTGATCTCCATTGGCATATAAATTCACTATTTTACAGTTTGGAAAACCATCAATTAATCTAGGAACACTATAAAACTTTTGGTTTTTGGAAGCAGATTTGCCAACTTGTCCCCGTCTTGCTGAGCCAAATCCATAAATGGAATTACCTGGGAGAAATAAGATTGATGCGTCATTTACTCGTAATGTACATGGACCAAATTTGATTAATGCATCATTTATCTGGAAGAAAGAAGTCAATGGTACGGTCAGTAAATTTCCAGCTGTCTGGTGAAAAGATCTTAAGATCATGATGATCTAACTTTTTCTCCCTCCTTAGTAGCTTCATTTACAGATTTTTTTGTTTTTCATAATTTTCAGCAAGTTGCTGCCCTGTTTCCCCCCTAAAAACAGAATACTGGAATATTGATTAAGTATTCCCTTGTGCATGTCAGACCCCTAGGGAAGGCATAAATGAGTCACTTTTGATATTGGGTGTTGCCAGGGACTAGAAAGATTACTGATCAAGTTGTTATGGAAAATGTACTACCAGAGTAAATTTGTGTTGTTTCATGAACATTCAGTTTCTTATAAATTAGCGTGTCACAATAACAGCCTGTCATAATTTTACCTACCTTTCAATAGGACAAGAGAGTGGCGCATCCCAAATGCAAGCTTCTCAACATGCTTTGTGGTAAAGGATGGCACTTCAAATGGCAAGTTCCTTGACTGATTATCACCAGTGCCAAGCTGTCCAAATGAGCCATCTCCGCACATGAAGAGTTGCCCAGAATCTGAAAATAACAACTAGAAACATCACAGCAAAGCTCATCAGTGACAGTTCACTTTCCAAACAAAATAAGACAACAGCTCAAGAGCAAAACAAAATAAGAAACGGCCTGGCATGAAACGTGAAGACCAAAATGGAAGTAAAACGTAAATGAATGGTTTCAGAATTTGTAGACCTGTAGCAAACCCAGAATGGTTCCATCCAGTAGACACACAGGTTACTGTATAGTTTTCAAAAAACTTAACGAACTTTGGATGAGGGATGTTCTCTATGTTCCCATGGCCAAGCTGACCATGGGTACCTCTGCCCCAAGTAAATACTTCACCATCACCTGAAATGTTGAGTAAAGATTTTCAGAAAACTAACTCATATTGGTCTAGTCCGACATCAATGAGGGGAAAATGGCCTCTGATGCATAGACAAGTTTTTTCTTGAGTCGCTGATAAAAATGGCACAGCAAGGCAACAAGATAACAGTTGCCTCCAACTCCAAGTACACAGATCATCTTCAACAAACATGGTATGTTGACAATTAAAATGCCCAGGGAGGGAACAGCATGTCAAAATGCTTTAATCATTCCTACTCGCCAAGATGGAGAGCGGACCTGAACTGAAAAGCAACTTGGTCACTGAACTGAAGAGCAACTTAGTCACTGAACGATACAACGGTGTATCACTGTATGAAACTGTGGATGCAAGATCCTCTCTTGCATTACCAAGTTGGACAAGGAGGCAGTTCTAAAACTGTGCGGTAGAACTCCATTCCTACCGAACAGCGTAGCTACTATCATATAAGTCCACAATGAATATGCATATGCAAATCCAGCTCAAGGAAGGAGATGAGGACGTCCATACAAGAGTCACAGGACACAACAAGAGTCGCAGGACACAAGGACCTGAAGTAGGCAAGTAGGTGAGTGTGCAAGAAGGAAAACCTGCAATACAATTCGAACTCTCTGAAACTGTGATGCTATGGTTACCAAAGGCCATTGTCGTGCACAAACTCGCCACCAATCTAAGTATCCAATCATGTTCAGCTTCTACCCATGTGAGAGCCGTGCAATCATTAGACGACGAGGACCACGAAGACGAGCAGGCTCGCCTGACCAAATCCTATCGAGAAAGATCCTACTGAAGTGGGGTATATGAACGAAGACGGGACGTACTTGTGAGGGCGATGGCGTGGGCGCCGCCGCCGGCGACGAAGGAAACGCGGCCGCGGCAGCGAGGCGGGAGGAGGAGCGGCTGCGGGAGATGATGGTCCTGGAAGCCGCCGTTCCCCAGCTGCCCGTCCGTGCCCGCGCCCCAGGTCCACGCCCATGCTTCCTCCGGCTCCTCTTCCGCCGCCGCCGCCGCCTTCTCCATGGCGCCCCGAGGAAGAGAGGCCATCTGTGTTGGCTCGATTGCCCGCGGCGTCACTCGAGTTACTGAGACTGCACCGTCCGATCGGGAAGCGAATGGCCAGGATTTCACGCACGGTGGAGAAGAAGGTAGTCGATGTATCTTTCCCACAACAGAGACCCTTTAATCCTCTCTTATCTTCCAGAGCAATTGTATGCTTTTTTTAGGGGAGGAATTGAAGATTGGACGGTGAAAAGAACAAAAGATTAGACCCGCCGGCTCAGTTCCTCGTGTTAGTAGTATGTGTGTGTACGTGTATACAGACGCATATACTAGAGTTGTTAGTAGGATGTATTGATTTCAACTTCGGTATTTAGAATTTAATTTAAGTCTTCACAATATAATTTTGCTTAGAATCAACTAAAGTTTGGCGGACAATATTTATGCATAGAGGAGTTGTTTCAATTTATTCTTTGAAAAATCATCTGATTCGTTACTGACAAGCAATAGTAGTACAAAGATCATCGGAAGTAAAAAAATAAAAAAATACAACCAAGTCTATGGACCATCCTCGCCCCTCCCTCGGCAGAGCCGAGCAAACCTAGTTGTAGTAAACAACCAGAAAGTCGTCGTGCTAAGACCTCAAAGAGCCAGCACACTAGAACAATAATCGTTGCCGATGATAAGCATTGCAGATTAGAAGTCTTCTACCTGCAAAGACACCTACGAAAACAAGGCCCAACCGTATCCAAACGGATTTGCGGAGGACACATATCCGCACGTCCTTCGTCGGTGTTAGGTGCACCTCTAGATCGGAGATATGACTGGAGGACGATATTATTCTAACTCTAGGGCGCCGCTGCTGTCTCAACGTCCCAACCAAGACTCAAAAAGTACCGAAAGTAAAGACGTGAACCCTCCTAATGGTTAGGGGCTGGGGTCGGTCGCACATCCAAGGCCCAAGGGCCACCAGATACTTGGTCACCACCATTCGGGGATGACTAAAGCATGCAACTCGGTTCCACACATTTATAATTTTTTTTTTTTGAAAAGAAGGATTATCCCCGGCCTCCGCGTCACCATGATGCACACAACCATCTTTATTAATTATTCACCAGAGTTTGACAAAATTGATATAAGGATCAACCCGAAGCCCCTTTCTACGCGAACAAAGTCGCCTACACCAATACAGATATGCCTTGTCCGTATAACAGACACAATCTAATCCAAAGGTCTTAATACCATCCGGTCTAGGCGTCGTATAACATGCACCGCCTGCACATGCTGAAGGAACGGATTTGTAGAGTTTGCATCTGTAAAACCTCAGAATTTCGAATTTTACATTGACAACATATAATTTTGCAAACAAAAAAAAACTGAAATTTGACATGCGTTCTTCAAATGCAAAATCAACATATCTATGCTTATTGGATATCAGCCTCTGATGACATTTATATATCCATCGATCAGTTCGTCGTTGAAGCCACACAATCTGATGTCGATGTCTGGGAAATCTGACTGTAGTATCTGTCAGGTACATTTCCTAGGAAGAGATGGCAGTCGCTGCTACAAACCTGCGTCCCTGCCGATTTTCCTTTTGTTTTTCCTCAAAGGGGGCGATCCCCTATACAGTTTCTGAATTCTGGCAACCTGCAAATGCAGACGGTTATCTGAACCCTTATGTTGGCTTAGGTATCACGGTCTCCGAAACACAGTTCTGCACCACGCGTCACTCCCGTGTACCTGCTGGAAGGGCAGCATAGACACGGAAAACTCTAGAGAAGGGCCATCTGGTTGCCACGAATCGTGCGAAAGAAACAAGAATCCATCATCTGCACGCTGTTCGCTTATTATCGGTTCGTGCCACGTTCCCGAGAGCCAATGAACCTGTATTCTCTTCGTCTCGCCATCTCGAGTTGGCGACGTCGGGTTACTTGCCTCTTCCCAACGAAGAAGAAGATCGTACTAGTAGCTCGCATTGCAGGCAGAGGTTTAGATTCCCAGCGTCCCTGGTTTCTCAGTTTCTGATGCTGGTTACCGAGTTGTGCCGTTCACATTACAACGTGGCGCATTAGCATCTATCTCTACCACTTGTTAGATTACTACTGTGATTGTAAATAGCGACAGCAAGCAGAGATAGAGTTCGATCGTATGATGATGCTCCATTTCCTTGAAGTTAAAGGCAGGAATAATCCAGGGAAGGTCAAAAAGGAAGAGCACAATTAAAAGGAAGCAAAGAGATAACGATCAAGGAGCTTTATTCGTTTCCCCTCTCTGCCGCCTAGGATCGATTAACGAATGTTTTAGAAGCACCACCACTAAAAGTGTAATCCACGGCAAAAATATACTAGCAGACCGCTTGATCTTCGGTTTGCAGCCGCTATTTATACTCTCTCTCTCTCTCTCTCTCCAGGCCCAGCACCGGCCGGTCTACTTCTGCCTCGTAAGGCAGCCATCTGCAACTAGGGTTCATAGTTCATAGTCAGTGACCAACATGAGTGACCGAAGGTACGGGTACTCGTACCCACACAACCAAGGTAGCTAGCTACCACCTTTGTTACTACAGCTCCACGCATGATAGATAGACGAATATATGTTTGTGTTTCTTGCATTCCATTTCCCTTTTCCCCTTCTTTGTTTGCTCACGCTCACTGCCTTGCATGAAACTGAAACGGGAACGCGCGCGCACATGCATGCAGGGTATTACAACGGACCACCGGTGATGGCGCCGCCGCAGTACGCCCCGCCGCCGAGACGGCAGACGGGCTTCCTCGAAGGATGGTACGCAATAAAGAGCTAAAGAACCTGATGGTTTTTCTTACTTTCCTCTCTGTGAATTATCATGTGAGCACTCACTGATCTGAGATGCTTGCAGCCTCGCAGCGCTGTGTTGCTGCTGCCTCATCGACGAGTGCTGCTGCGACCCATCCATCATATTCGTGAGCTGATCGTGACGACCGACCGACGAACGATCCGAGCTGAGCTACATATGTAGCGTACTGTAGTACATGTGCGATTATGCGTGTCGTGTGTATGTGTCCTTCCCTTCCGCTGTTGCTTTCAGCTGGACCAGAGTAGAATTGCAGAAAGAATAGCCAGCCATCCTGCCGTTCGGTTCAGCTCTCCAGCGCCAGGACAGGACCGGTGGGTGGTGTGTGTGTGTGTATGTATGTACTCCCTCCGTTCAGAATTACTTGTCTCGGAAATGGATGTATCTAGAACTAAAATACGTTTAGATACATTCATTTCTGCGACAAGTAATTCCGAACGAAGGGAGTATCTGATGAGAGTCCACGAATAAGATGAGGAAAAAGAGAAGTTGGGCACCTGCTATGATGTGAGCCTGTGACATCCTGAATTTTACCAAAATAACATTATATCAATATATCAGGCATGCATAACCTCACAGGAGACGCACCGGTAAGATAGAAAGTCAAAACTGAGCGCCATGACGGACGCAAACACACGCCCCTCCAGAGAATTTAATCGCACCGAACCGAGTCAAACAGAGTGAAGCGGAACCTGCAGGAAGCGAAGAGGCACATGGTTCGAACAAGAACCTGAAGAGACAGGCTAACGTTAAGTTAAGGCTAGCACTAGCAGTGTGCGCAATCTGTGGCAGGAGCCGATGGTTTCGAGGGTGCTTGGATACGTTTTAGTCTCATGACTAAAAGTAGTGGGACTAAAACTTGTTAGCATCACCCATGCTTGGATCCAAATACTAAAGAGACTAAAATCAAGTTAATGAGCATTTATTATCCTTCAAACCCTCCAATCCAGAACTCGCATGTGTTAAAGAAGAGGAGTTAAATGAGGAGAGAAAGGACTAATCCACATTTTAGTAGGGGTATCCCTGACTAAAAAATTTTAGTCTCAAGACTAGTTTTAGCCCCTCTTTAGTCAGGGGTGCTTGAAACTTTAGCCTCTTAAAGAAACTATTTTTAGTCAGACTAAAATAAGTCCCTTTGATCCAAGCACCCTCTTCGTCTCTCCAGTTGCGCAGGGAGTGGCGGCCCGGAGGCGGAATCGGTGGCGATCCACGGAGAATATGTGCAGCGGCGACTGGGAGTGGACAAAATGCATGGTGCCCGTCTTTTTTCTTTTTGTGAGGGGTATCGTGCCCCGTCTTTTTTTTAACTCTATAGACGCAAGCGCTCATATATACGCGCATACACTCAACCCTATGAACGTACACACACCCTACTCTTATGAGCACCTCTGAGAGACTGAGCCGGCATATCATCTTGAGATTTTACAGAGTCACGACTCCGCAAACCTCCAGACCCTCCCCTCCTCTCCCTCACGTCGCTCTCCCTAGGGCGACTCGGGGGCGACCTAGGGTTCCTCCGCGCCGCTGCCGGAGGCGGTTGCTGGGGCCCCCGCGCAGCTGTCAGTGAGGGTGGCGGCGAGGCCTTTGGCCGCTCCCTTTCGGAGGTGAGGGCGCGGATCTGAGGCGGCGGCCTCGCTGGTGTGGACGGCGCTCCTTCGACGGTGGGGGGCGTTCGTCGGTGAGGGTGGCCGGATCCCCTCGGCTGCGCGGGCAGCGAGGTCCCGGTGGGCGTTGATACGTCTCCATCGTATCTACTTTTTCAAACTCTTTTGCCCTTGTTTTGGACTCTAATTTGCATGATTTGAATGGAACTAACCCGGACTGACGCTGTTTTCAGCAGAATTGTCATGGTGTTATTTGTGTGCAGAAATAAAGTTCTCGGATTGACCTGAAAATTTACGAAGAATATTTTTGGAATATATAAAAAATACTGGCGCAAGAATTAACCAGAGGGGGGCCACCCAGAGGCCATAAGCCCTGGGGCGCCCCACCCCCGGGGCGCGCCCTGCAGGCTTGTGGGCCCCCTGGAGCCCCTCCGACCTCAACTCCAACTCCATATAACCCTATTCGGGGAGAGAAAAAAATCAGAAAAAGGAGTTCATCGCGTTTTATGATACGGAGCCGTCGCCATCTCCTGTTCTTCATCGGGAGGGCAAATCTGGAGTTCGTTCTGGGCTCCAGAGAGGGGGATTCGTCGCCATCATCATCACCAACCTTCCTCCATCACCAATTTCATGATGCTCACCGCCGGGAGTGAGTAATTCTATCATAGGCTTGCTGGACGGTGATGGGTTGGATGATATTTATCATGTAATCGAGTTAGTTTTGTTAGGGTTTGATCCCTGGTATTCACTATGTTCTGAGATTGATGTTTCTATGACTTTGCTATGCTTAATGCTTGTCACTAGGGCCCGAGTGCCATGATTTCAGATCTGAACCTAATATGTTTTCATGAATATATTTGTGTTCTTAATCCTATCTTGCAAGTTGTAGACACCTATTACGTGTTATGATCCGCATACCCCAAGGTGACAATAATTGAGATTCTTTCCGGTGATTACCGTAGTTTGAGGAGTTCATGTATTCACTAAGTGCTAATGCTTTGGTCCGGTTCTCTATTAAAAGGAGGCCTTAATATCCCTTAGTTTCCATTAGGACCCCGCTGCCACGGGAGGGTAGGACAAAAGATGTCATGCAAGTTCTTTTTTATAAGCACGTATGACTATATATGGAATACATGCCTACATTATATTGATGAATTGGAGCTAGTTCTGTGTCACCCTATGTTATAACTGTTGCATGATGAATGCCATCTGACATAATTATCATTGCCGATCCATTGCCTACAAGCTTTTTACATATTGATCTTTGCTAAGTTACTTTTGTTGCTATTGCTGTTACAATCACTGCAAAATTGCTACTGTTACTTTTGCCACTGTTACCGTTCCTTCCATACTACTTTGCTATTAAAAACTTTGCTGCAGATATTAAGTCTTTCAGGTGTGGTTGAATTGACAAATCAGATGCTAATACTTGAGAATATTCTTTGGCTCCCCTTGTGCCGAATCAATAAATTTGGGTTGAATACTCTACACTCGAAAACTGTTGCGAACCCCTATACTTGTGGGTTATCAAGACCTTTTTCTGACGCCGTTGCCGGGGAGCATAGCTCTATTCTCTGAGTCACTTGGGATTTATATCTGTTTATCATTATGAAGAATCTGAAAGATCCAAGAACAAAGATTTATCCCTCTACTACGAGGGGAGGTTAGGAACTGCCATCTAGCTCTGCACTTGATTCACCTTCTGTTTTGAATAAGCTTGCGACACCACCACCTGCTATTAATCCTAATATATCGCAAATAATTGATGATGCTACTTCTGCTATGCAAGATGCTTATGATGATACTATGCTTGATAATACTGTGCCACTGGGTGAATTTCTTGATGAACAACTTGCTAGAGTTAAAGATATTGAGAATGATGAAACTGATGATATTTCTGAGACTGATGAAATTATTGAAACTGAGAACTTTGAAACACCCATTAGGCCTAGATCTCCTAGATATGAATTGCCTGTTATACCTGAGCGTTATGTTATGGATGGAGAGGTAGCTAGGGACTTTCTTGCTTGTAAGGATAGAGATGACCTTAAGAAATTACTATGCAAGTGGAAAGAAAAATCCTTGAATGCTAGAATGCAATATGATCATAAGTTTGCTACTTCACATATCTGTGTTACTGATAAGGATTATGAATTCTCTGTCGATCGTGAGTTAATTACTTTGGTTGAATCTGATCATTTCCATGGTTATGAATCTGAAACTGTTGTGGCACATCTTACTAAATTAAATGATATAGCCACCTTGTTTGCTCATGAGGAAAAAATTCGCTATTACTATATTCTTAAGTTGTTTCCTTTCTCATTAAAGGGTGATACTAAGATATCGTTTAATTCTCTTTCTCCTGGTTTTGTGCGTAGTCCCCAGGATATGATATATTACTTCTCTGAAAAATATTTTCCTGCTCATAAGAAACAAGCTGCTTTACAGGAAATATTTAACTTTGTGCAAATTGAAGAAGAGAGTCTCCCACAAGCTTGGGGGAGGCTTCTCCAATTACTTAATGCTTTGCCTGATCATCCTCTCAAGAAAAATGAAATACTTGATATCTTTTATAATGGACTAACCGATGCTTCTAGGGACCACCTAGATAGTTGTGCTGGTTGTGTTTTCAGGGAATGAACTGTTGAACAAGCTGAAGTATTATTGAATAACATATTGAGTAATGATAATGATTGGACTCTTCCTGAACCACCTCCTAAGCCAACTCTGAAGAAAAGAGGTATTATATTTCTCAGTCCTAAAGATATGCAAGAGGCAAAGAAATCTATGAAAGAAAAGGGTATTAAAGCTGAAGATGTTAAGAATTTACCACCTATTGAAGAAATACATGGTCTCAATACTCCGACACAGGTAGTAGAGGTAAATTCTCTCTATAGATTTGATGAAGGTGATGTTCCTTATAATAAGTCTGCTAGTCAATGCTTGGATGAATTTGATAAGTTTATTGTTAAACAAGAAAACTTCAATGCATATGTTAGTAGACAATTGAAACGTAACGCTTATATGCTTGACTGCTTGGGTGATTATATGTGTAGAACTGTTAATGATCTCAAGATTATTAGTAAACATGCTTCCATGGTAAAAACTCAAGTAGAACAAGTACTCAAGGCACAAAATGATTTGCTTAATGAGATGAACAATAAAACGAATGATAATGTTGTTAGAGTTATGACTAGAGGTGGTAAAATGACGCAGGAACCTTTGTATACTGAGGGCCACCCTAAGAGAATTGAGCAAGATTCTCAAGGAATTAATACTGATGCACTTAGTTCTTCTAATAATAAAAAGAAAAAGAAAACTGATAGGACTTTGCATGCTTCTAGTGAACCTACTATAGACACACCTGAGAATCCAAATGATATTTCTATTTCTGATGCTGAAACACAATCTGGTGATGAACATGAGCCTAGTGATAATGTTAACGATGATGTTCATGCTGATGCTCAACCTAGAAACGATAATGATGTGGAGATAGAACCTACTGTTGATCTTGATAACCCACAACCTAAGAATAAAAGATATGATAAGAGAGACTTCATTGCTAGGAAACACGGTAAAGAAAGAGAACCACGGGTTCAGAAACCCATGCCCTTTCCTCCTAAACCATCCAAGAAAAAGGATGATGAGGACTTTGAGCGCTTTATTGAAATGCTTAGACCTGTCTTTTTGCGTATGCGTTTGACTGATATTCTGAAAATGTCTCCCTATGCTAAGTATATGAAAGATATTGTTACTAATAAAAGAAAGATACCGGAAGCTGAAATTTCCACCATGCTTGCTAATTACACATTTAAGGGTGGAGTACCAAAGAAACTAGGAGATTCAGGAATTCCAACTATACCATGCTCCATTAAAAGAAATTATGTTAAAACTTCTTTATGTGATCTTGGAGCCGGTGTTAGTGTTATGCCTTTCTCTTTATATCGTAGACTTGATTTGAATAAGTTGACACCAACTGAAATCTCTTCGCAAATGGCCGATAAATCAACTGCTATACCCATCGGTGTTTGTGAGGATGTACTTGTCGTCGTTGCAAATGTTACTATTTTAACGGACTTTGTTATTCTTGATATACTCGAGGATGACAGTATGTCAATCATCCTTGGTAGACCCTTCTTGAATACTGCAGGGGTTGTTATTGATTGCAATAAGGGCAATGTCACTTTTCATGTTAATCGTAATGAGCATACGGTGCACTTTCCGAAGAAACAACCTCAAGTGAATAGTATCAACTCTATTGGAGAAATTCCAACGATTGCTATTGGAGGTTTTAAATTCCCTATTCCTACTGTCAAAAAGAAATATGAAACTCTTATTGTTGGGGACATGCATATCCCCGTTGAGGTAACCTAGTGTTATACGAAGATTCTCCGGTTTCATGTCATTCGGAGGAAGTTTGTTAATAAGACTTGATCAACCTTGTTAATGGATTCCTTTTGATGGGCATGAGATGGATGAATTTAGTAAACACAACTCTGTGTACCCTCTTTTTACCTTCTGTTATTTAGAGTTAATAAAGCAAAAATGCTATTATTTTCCTGTTTTCTGAATTATCCGTGCAATTAAAAAATGACCAGAAAATAAAAGTTCTCCAAATGCCCTGAAAATTTAGTATGATTTTTTCCAGAATGTTTAAGAATTTTTGGCACTAAAAACACATCAGGCGGGTGTACCAGTGGGCCACAAGCCCACAGGGCGCGCCCACCCCCCTGGGCCCGTCTACAGGACTTGTGGGTCCCACGTGGGCCCCCCTCACTTATTCCAGCACCCATTCACTCCGTCTTCCTCCCGAAAAAATCCCACCATTGCTCAAACCCATGTTCTTGCTCATTTTGCTGCCATTTTCAATCTCCTTGCTCGGAACTCCATTTCCGAAACTGTTTCGGGGGATTGTTCTTCAGTATGTCACTCCTCCAATGGTCCAATTAGTTTTTGTTCTAGTGCCTTTTACAGTGCAAATTTTTGCTGCTGTGGTGACCATGTTCTTGAGCTTGCATGGCAAATTTATATGGTTCAAAGTAGTTTTGTTGCATGATATAGCCTCTAGACACTTGTGGGAGTAGTTGCTATCAATCTTGTTGAGTTTTGTTCACTTTTATTTTGAGTCACTAAAAATTTCAGAAATTTTCAGAGAAAAGAAAAGACATGATGAAAAGGTGGTTAAGGGGCTCTTCAAGCCGGAATTCAGATGAAAATGAGAATGAGGAGAAGAAGAAGTTGATAACCCACAAGTATAGGGGATCGCAACAGTTTTCGAGGGTAGAGTATTCAACCCAAATTTATTGATTCGACACAAGGGGAGCCAAAGAATATTCTCAAGTATTAGCAGCTGAGTTGTCAATTCAACCACACCTGAAAGACTTAATATCTGCAGCAAAGTATTTAGTAGCAAAGTAGTATGGAAGTAACGATAATGGTGACAAAAGTAACAGTAGCAGTTTTGTAGCAATCATAACAATGGCAACGGAAAAGTAACAAAGCAAAGATCAATATGTGAAAAGCTCATAGGCAATGGATCAATAATGGATAATTATGTCGGATGGCATTCATCATGCAACAGTTATAACCTAGGGTGACACAGAACTAGCTCCAATTCATCAATATAATGTAGGCATGTATTCCGAATATAGTCATACGTGCTTATGGAAAAGAACTTGCATGACATCTTTTGTCCTACCCTCCCGTGGCAGCGGGGTCCTAATGGAAACTAAGGGATATTAAGTCCTCCTTTTAATAGAGAACCAGACCAAAGTATTAGCACTTAGTGAATACATGAACTCCTCAAACTACTTGCAAGATAGGATCAAGAACACAAATATATTCATGAAAACATAATAGGTTCAGATATGAAATCATGGCACTCGGGCCCTAGTGACAAGCATTAGGCATAGCAAAGTCATAGCAACATCAATCTTAGAACATAGTGGATACTAGGGATCAAACTAACTCGATTACATGATAAATCTCATCCAACCCATCACCGTCCAGCAAGCCTACGATGGAATTACTCATGCACGGCGGTGAGCATCATGAAATTGGTGATGGAGGATGGTTGATGATGATGATGGCGACAATTTCCCCTCTCTGGAGCCCAGAACGGACTCCAGATCTGCCCTCCCGAGGAAGAACAGGAGGTGGCGGCGGCTTCATATCGTAAACCGCGATGAATCCTTCTCTCTGATTTTTTTTCTCCCCGAACGTGAATATATGGAGTTGGAGTTGAGGTCGGTGGAGCTTCGTGGGACCCTGTAACACCCCCTTGTAATAAGCTCTGTGACACTGTTAAAACTGCCAAGTCATGGTCATTTGCAGTGCCAAGTCATATGGGTTAATGATCCAATTCAAAATTCACATCTGAAAATCAACTTAAATTCAAAAGTGGATTATAAAGTTGGTCAAACTCTGTTGGGAAAATGTTCATTAAATGGCAAATAATCCAGGAACATTGCTAAAACCAATATCAAAATATTTGGAGTTGGACAAGTAACTCAAACAAGATGAAACAGCACCCAAAACAGCAATATTAAATCCATTTAAAATCATTACAGATTCAAATGAACTCCAAATCTGCCCAAACCACTTTTTGGTGAGAGATAATATTGCATTGCAATATTTGGGCCAACATTCACATTTTTCAAAAGAGCACCAGTGGCCTAATCATTTTGAAGCAGAAAAAGGGATAAAAGAAAAGGGAGAAGAGAAATAAGAAAAAAGTAAAACGCTATTGTTGGCTGGGCCTAAGTGCACAGTGTGCGGCCCAGTCCAACAGCGGCCCACCTCACCTCCCTCTTCGTGCGTGTCGGCGCGCCCCTGGCCGCGCGCGCCAGCGCCAGCCGGGCGGCGACACGCCGACGGCCACCGATGCCGCAGCCACCCGAGAGGATAAGGTCGAGGCCCGGTGCTCTCCCCCTGGCTTCCCCCGTCATTTCTCCTCTCTCTCCCTCGCTCGCCTCTCCCTCTGCTTCCCCAGATCCGAGACGCCCGAGCGCCGCCGTGGTCATCGGCCTCCCCGCAACGCCTGGAGGTGCCAGGGAGAAGCGCCGTCGTCGGCCACGTCTAACAACGCAGTTAGAAGGAGCCGGGGAGCCCTGCAGCAAGCCAATCGAGCCGTCCCCGCACCTCTCTGCCTCCGGCGAGCTTCGTCGTCTCCGGCGCCGTCTGCAGCTACTAAGCCTAACGAGGGCTTTTCTTAGCCGCGCGGTGAGCCACTCTACCTTCCCCGTCTATCTGTTTGGCCTCGCACGCTCCCTAGCCCTAGTCTCACCGGCGCCCGAACGCGCCTCCGCATGAGCTCGCCGCCGGCGCCCTTCCGGTGACCAAATGGTCACCGGGCCGAGCCCTTTGCGCTCAGCGCATCGAGTAGGTTCCCAACAGCCTCGCCATTTGGTCACTTGCGCGCTGCTGCCTCGATCTCGTCGATGACCGAACTCCGGCGTCCGCCGCAAAGCTCGCCGTCGGCGACACACGTCATTTCCGGCCACCTCACCGCCACCGTTAGACGCGCCGTCGAACGGCCGTTCGAACGCATCCGGCCCCGTCCCATTTGGTGGCCTGTGGGCGAAACCCGCCGCTCGCCCGAGCCGCGCCGCCGCATTATCGCGCCCGCCGTCGTTTAAACGCCGGCCGCCGATGTGGCTGCCACGTGGGACACCCCTGGGTCACTGCCAGTGGGTCCCACGGGCCCACTTTGACCCCGTTGACCATGGTCAACGCGGGGTACTGTTCACTAGCCGCTGACATGTGGGCCCCGTTCGATAATTAAACTAATTAAACAGTTAATTAAATAAAGATAATTAGATTAACCTAAATGTCTCACTGACATGTGGGGTCCACCCCCTAATTAACCCTGGTAATTAAATTAATCCACTGATTAGCCTAAACAGAGGCTGACATGTGGGTCCCACTGGACCCACATGTCATATTTGACTGGTCAGCGGCGCTGTTGACCGCTGACGTCACAATGACGTCATGCTGACGTCATAATTCATTTTCTGTAAATAAATAAATTCCAGAAATTCATATAATCTTTGAAAATTAATAACTTTTAAACCGTAGCTCGGATCGAAAAAGTTAAAACATGAAAGTTGCTCAGAACGACGAGCCGAGTCTGATCATGCCGTCTGTTTCTCCATCGGAACCCCCTACGTAGAAGAACTCGTAACTCCGGACCCGAATCCGGCAGATGAATAGTGCACACACGTTGGATATTAAATCCCAGATTAATTCTAAAAATAACTAAAATGACTTAGATGCATATTTAGGCAACCCTGCACTGCATCATAGCATCACACGCACCGTATTGCATTTGTTTGCATTATGTTTACCTGTTTCTCCCCCCCTCTTCTCCCTCGGTAGACCCCGACGTTGGCGTAGCTCCCGAGGCAGACGCAGCTCAGGAGTATGACTACGTCCCCGACGATACCACTGAAGACCTTGTCCTTGCCCACGAGCAAACAGGCAAGCACCCCCATTTTGAGCATGCCTATATCGCCTATTCCCTTCTCTCTTATGCTTGCATTAGAACTGCTACTGCTACTGTTTTCCTATATCTGCTGCATAGCCTGTTTATTGTAACCTGCCTTGCTACCTTACTGGTTATCCTAGACTGCTTAGTATAGGCTGGGTAGGGACACGACATAGACCCCCTTTGATCCCGACTGCCCTGCTGGACATCAGAAGACCCGACCATCGGGATTGAAGACTAGACCCTGGCACCGCACCTCACTTCCCCTTAGTTGCCGACACTGCTGGGTTACCATCGAGTGCCGAGGGTGATACCTCGTCAGCACTTCTGATGTTAACCTTGTAGGTTAGTTACTCGGTCGTGGTAAGCGAGGGTGATTCCTCCTACACCACCCCGATAACGACATCGTCGCGCAACTCCTCAAGGTGGACCTCGAGGGTGATTCCTCCTTCGTTCACCTTGATGATAACATCGAGCGGGAATTCCATCGAGGGTGATTCCTCAGGGTTCCCTTCGGTGTCAGACACACAGTTACCTTGGATATTATGACTTGCACTAAACTATGATACTAAAGACGGGTCGGCCCTGAGGGGTACCCGCGCGAGCTTAACGCGAAGTGATGTGGAGTCGGGTTGACCTGGATGGTGCCCGCGAGATAACTACGAGGCGTGGCCGGGCATTCTTAGCCCTTGCTGCAAGTCCTCGAGACGGGGCGACGGGGTCACATCGATCGTGAGTCTCTGCTTGTTTCCGCGCGCTCCTAATCCACTACGGTTTGGATATTTGATCCGAGGGGCCTCTGGCCCGATAGCACTAACCATCACGTGGGCATAGTATGGGCGTTCTGCGTCGTACACATCAGCCGAAGCTTGTTGGACGTCAGTAAGGAGCGGCGCACGCCGAGTTGGACTGGTAACGCAACCGCGCTTGTATAAGGGGTTGCTAGGTCTGCTCTCGGTGGCCCCGTAACGTGCAGGAGTTCCCGGGGCGATGGCCCAAGACCCCTGGGGGCATAGGTTTAGTCCGGCGTGCTGACCTCTCTTATAAGCCTAGGTCGGGTTGCGGCGTGTTGCTTAGCCGAGGCCGGGCATGACCCAGAAAAGTGTGTCCGGCCAGAGGTAAGCGAGCGTGGTGGGTAAGTTGGTGCACCCCTGCAGGGAAGAAACTTCTATCGATAGCCTGTCCTACGGTAACGGACACTCGGAGTTGTATCCCGATCGGTACAACTAGAACATATGATGAGAACTGGATAGTACGGCTCTGGGATTGCTTTCTCGCAGGGAGTCGAGAAAGGATCTCAGGACGAGGTTGATGATACTACTACTACTACTTTACATTATGTTCATCTGCTCTTTCCTGATGCTGCAAGACTGTCGAAGAATGTTGAAGATGCTAGTCTTCGATAGGACTAGGCTTTCCCCCTCTATTCTGGCACTTCTGCAGCCCAGTCCACATATACAGCCCCCTTTGAAAATGATGCATATGTAGTGTAGATCCTTGCTTGCTGAGTACTTCGGATGAGTACTCACGTTTGCTTTATTTTCTTTTTTTCCCCATTTTCCATTTGATGCCACCAGACGACGGAGCCCCTGAGCCAGACGCTTCAGCCGACGACCAATACTACTACTCGCCTGGCGAGTACTACTACTACGAGGAGCCGACTGACGACCAGGAGTAGGATTGGAGGGTCCAGGGCAGGAGGCCTACGCCTTTCGATCATAGTATTTTATTTTACCCCGCCTCTGTGAAGGCTTATCTCTCTCTCTGTAATATATCTGTACTCAGATATCTGATGCTTCCGCTGACGCTTGTATGCTATCGAGCTATGTATTCGAGCCCTCGAGGCCCTGGCTTGTAATATTAAGCTTGTATGACTTTATTTATGTTTTAGAGTTGTGTTGTGATATCTTCAAGTGAGTCCTTAGGCTTGATCGTGCGCATTTGCGTGTATGATTAGTGCACGATTAAGCCGGGGTCGTCACAGACCCACAAGCCAGGGGGCGCGCCCAGGGGGGTAGGGCGCGCCCCCCCACCCTTGTGGACAGTCGGTGGGTCCCCCTCGGTTGATTATTTCGCCAACATTTTTTATTTATTCCAAAAATATTCTCCGTGAAGTTTCAAGTCATTCCGAGAACTTTTATTTCTGCACAAAAATAACATCATGGCAATTCTGCTGAAAACAACGTCAGTCCGGGTTAGTTCCATTCAAATCATGCAAATTAGAGTCCAAAAAAAGGGCAAAAGAGTTTGGAAAAGTAGATACGATGGAGATGTATCAACTCCCCCAAGCTTAACCCATTGCTTGTCCTCAAGAAATTCAGTTAACAAACTGAAAGTGATAAAGAAAAACTTTTACAAACTCTGTTTGATCTTGTTGTTGCAAATATGTATAGCCAGCATTCAGGTTTTCAGCAAAGATTATGAAGTAACCACATTCACAATAACATTTAGGTCTCACATTTACTCATATCAATGGCACAATCAACTAGTGAGTAATAATAATAAATCTCGGATGACAACAATTTTCCAAAACAATCATGATATGATATAACAAGATGGTATCTCGCTAGCCCTTTCTGAGACCGCAAAACATAAATGCAGAGCACCCCTGAAGATCAAGGACTGACTAGACATTGTAATTCATGGTAAAAGAGATCTAGTCATACTCAATATCAATTAATAGCAAAGCATACAAATGACAGTGGTGCTCTCTAACTGGTGCTTTTTATAAGAGAATGATGACTCAACAATAAAAGTAAATAGATAGGCCCTTCGCAGAGGGAAGTAGGGATTTGCAGAGGTGCCAGAGCTCGAGCTTTTTAAAACAGAGATGAAAATAATTTTGAGCGGTATGCTTTCATTGTCAACATAACGACCAAGAGATCTCGATATCTTCCATGCTACATACACTATAGGCGGTTCCCAAACAGAATGGTAAAGTTTTTTTACTCCCCCTCAACCAACAAGCACACTCCACGGCTGGTCCGAAACAATGGGTACCGTCCATACAAGCAACAATCCTGGGGGAGTTTTGTTTTAAATTATTTTGATTTGAGCATGGGATTGGGCATTTCGATTACCAGCCATTTTCTCGTGAATGATGAGCGGAGTCCACTCATCGTGAGAATAACCCACCTAGCATGGAAGATACTGACAGCCCCCAGTCGCTACATGAGCGATTCGGGCATAAAAACAGATTATCATTTGAAGGTTTAGAGTTTGGCACATGCAAATTTACTTGGAACGGCAGGTAAATACCGCATATAGGTAGGTATGGTGGACTCATATGGAATAACTTTGGGTTTATGGAAGTGGATGCACAAGCAGTATTCCCGCTTAGTACAAGTGAAGGCTAGCAAAAGACTGGGAAGCGACCAACTAGAGAGCGACAACAGTCATAAACATGCATTGAGAGTAACCAACATTGAGTGCAAGCATGAGTAGGATATAAATCACCATGAACATAAATATCGTGGAGGCTATGTTGATTTTGTTTTCAACTACATGTGTGAACATGTGCCAAATCAAGCCACTCAAATCATTCAAAGGAGGATACCATCCTATCATACTACATCACAACCATTTTAAAAGCATGTTGGCACGCAAGGTAAATTGTCATGGTTTTAAGTCTGACAGTAGAATGGGGGGTAGGTATGAGGAGGCAAGATCCTAGCTATGGTGAGGTTGTGCACGCAAGATATACGAGTTCAGGCCCTTCTCGGAGGAAGTAACAGCCCTACGTCTCGGTGCCCGGAGGCTCGGTCGATTGAATTATGCGTGAAGTTACAGGGGGTGCGAACCCTTGTGCCTGAGGAGGAGGTGGCTTATATAGAGTGCGCCAGGACCCCAACCGTCCCACGTTACAAGGGGTTCAATGTCTATAAAGACAGGACGTTACTGATAACGCCAGCAATAAAGGCAAATAAATGATCATTAAGACTACGGAGTGAACGCCTGACCCTTGCCATCCTGAGTGACCTTAGATCTTCTCTCTTCCGAGTGGTTTCTGGTGTGGTCGAGTGAGTACACCCCGGTCGAATGGAATTGGGTTATCCGAGTGAACTGTTGGTCGAGTGGGTTGCACCCTGTGGCGATTTCAGTTGGTAGATGGTGCTATCCTTTGAATGTCCTTGGCCTTAGGGCAGTGTCCTCGGGAAAGGGTGTCTAGGTCAGGCCTATTACCCTACCCTAGGTACATGTCTTCGTCATTAGCCCCCGAATGGATCTGGGTCCGAGTGGAGAAGGGGTTGAAGATGGTTCCGACCCGATTTATATGCTTCAGAGGCATCCTAACCGGGCCGGTGATCTTTGTAAAAACTTCAACTTCATTTTCAGTCACCTGGGTCCATTCAGAGGTCGTCGAGTGATTTTTGCTGATAAGCTCTGAGTGTTGGTATGGTATAAGATCCTCGGCGCGATTGGTCACGCTGCCGCTTTCCGAGTCTCACGGGATTTGAAATTCGGAGAAGCGCGCGGGACGGAGAGTACCGCAGTAGACGGAGCGGGTTAGGCAGGGATGCCTCGATTCTCGCGCGACCTTTTTCGCCACGTATCCAGCGCACGACTGTTGCGGGATTTGACTGGATTGCCTGGGCCCACTAGTCAGCCACTCGGGAGCAGGCCCATATAAGGCGTCGGGGTCGATGAGCCCGGTACTGTGCTCCCCATCTCCTTCCTCTTCTCCTGTTTCACCACCACATTCGCCGCCACCTTCGACGCCGCCGCCCCGCTCGAGCGCAGCCTGCCGCAATGGGGAAGGAGAAGACGGAAGCCTTGGAGCGTGCGAAGAAAGCGACGGCGGCAGCAAAGGGCAAGAAGACGAGTCGGGGTGGCTCGTCGTCGAGATCCGGCCTGCCGCCCGGCTGGATCCAGGGCGATTGGATTCGCTCCACGATTCAGCAAGAGGACATGGAGGATCTGGTCGAGGGGGGCTTGATCACCCATGGATCCTGGAGGCTGCCAGGTGATGAGATCGAGCCGCACCCGCAGGAGGGTGAGTGCGTCCTCCTCGCGACCCACGTCGACTGTGGTTTTTCTCTGCCCCCTCATCCTTTTTTCCGAGGTTTTCTGGACTTTTTCGAGGCTCAACTTCATCACTTTTCTCCGAACACCATCACATACCTTGCTGCATTTGTCTCCATGTGTGAGAATTTCCTGGGTTGTCGACCGCATTGGGGTCTCTTCAAACACATCTTTACTTGCCGCTCACAGTCTGTGAAAAAGGCCAATCCGAGTGATGAGAGGACGCACGTGATCCAGATGTGCGGAAGTCTAGGGATCCAGATGAGAGGAAAAAGCACTTTTCCACCTGTGACTCTTCCCGATTCGGTCAGAGGGTGGCAGTCGACCTGGTTTTATTGTAAGGACAAACCAACTCCTGGTCAGTCGACTGGCCTTCCTCCCTTTACCATGGGGCGAATTGAAAAGCCCTCTCCCTTGAAAGTGACTCCAGAAGAAAAGGCGGAGGTGAATATGTTGGTTGACCACGTAATCCAACTTGTCCGCGATGGTGTGACCGGCATGGATTTGCTAGAGGTGTTTCTCACTCGCCGCATCCAGCCGCTCCAGGCCCACGATCATCCTATGTGGATGTATTCGGGCGCCGATGATTCTGCTCGGATCCACCCGGAGGAAGTTGCCGAGGAGACGGTGGCGCGGTGGCTGCAGAGCATTACCGGAAACAAAGACAACCCCAGGGGGTCTAGGAGAATTCCGCCACTCGGCGCTGATAATGAACCAGACAAGGTCAGACCTTCGATGTCGAGTGACTTTTACTCTAATTTGTAAACTGTCTTTGGAACCGACTGATGCTTGTTCGATTCTTTGCTTCGCAGATATATACTGAGATGTACTCGATGCCCAACGGGGAGCAGATCCAGGAAGGAGAAGAGAGCGGAGGCGACAGCGGCGACTGGAACTCCGATGGGGAGAGTGATGAAGAGCACAAAAACTCAAGCAGTGAGGAGGAGGTCGATTCTCCACCTCACACGGAAAAGCGTTCCAAGCGCAAGCATGACCCAGCAAGTATCCGGGGCAAGGTGGCAGCACCGACTGGACAGACTTCGAAGCGCACTCGGACATCTTCTCCGGTGCCGACTGAGAAGGCTCCGAAGCAGCTCAAGACCGCGCCGTCAAAGCCACGGAAGGCTTTGCCCAAGATCAAGGTTGACGTTCCCGTCGCCTCTGCATAAGCGTTTTGTTTTCACCCTTTGTTTGAAGAATCTTATATCAGTTGTCGACCCATTCACTTGCTTGACCGAGCAAACCTTGAGATTTGCAGCGCTGCTACCTCCGGGACTTCTGCTTACCAAGATGATGGTGACGAGGAGATGGAGGACGCGGTCACCTCCAAAGCGGGTATGACCCCTGTTATCTCATCTTTTCTTTGCTAGCCAATTCTACAGTCGACTAAACTCTTGTGGTCGATTCTTTTGCAGCTCCGCAAAATGTTATTGAACTTCAAGACGATGATGAAGATGAGCCACAGAAACTCGTGGGTAGGAGGAACAGGACCTCAGTCAAGAAGGTACCAGCTAGCAAGACGCCTCAGTCGACGCCGGCAACGGAACTAGCTATCCAGCAATCCGAGGACTTCAATCGTGCCTCCGTTACTTTTGCGAATCCCTTGTCGAGTGTTCGTCCTTCGTCGTCGACTGTGCCGGCCCTTGCTTCGTCTGTCCAACTTCATGCCTCAAGCTCTCAAGCTACTGCAACTGATACACCGACTGCACCTCCCACCGCCCATCATGTCCCAGAAGACCAAGTGAGTGCTGCCAAGGAGGCTATACGCCAGGCTGGCGTTATGATGGAGCAGATGAAGGTGGTGCGCGAGGCCAGTCAAGCTACCTATGATGCCAGCTCAGCACTTCAGGCCAATGTCCAGGTTAGCTTACTTCCGACTGAACTCCGTCTTGACGCTTGTTCTGTTAGGATATGATATTTAGAAACTGCTGCTTTATCCGCAAGACGCCCGTGGATGAGCATTTTGGAACCTTAATTGCACATCCATTGTTAGTCTGCACACCCGGTGGGTGTTTTAACTTCTGTTGAGTAGTTTTTCCACTTGAGTCGACTAGGTTGTGCTGATCGAATCTCTGAACCAGTGGGGGCACGCTGAGTGCACCCACTGGGTGTAGTCCCCGAGACCGCCGTCGAATGTTTGATTCGGCGGGGGTCTTTTAACAGATCTTTTCCACTCGGGCTGGGCAGATCATGCCGAGTGGAACCTTTACCAGTGGGGGCACGCTGAGTGCACCCACTGGGTGTAGTCCCCGAGACCGTAGTCGAATGTTTGATTCGGCGGGGGTCTTTTAACAGATCTTTTCCACTCGGGCTGGGCAGATCATGCCGAGTGGAACCTTTACCAGTGGGGGCACGCTGAGTGCACCCACTGGGTGTAGTCCCCGAGACCGTAGTCGACTGGGGGCAGTTGGCTATGGTCTGAGTTTTTTTTTTCTGACTGGACGGACCAAGTCGATTGAAAGAGTTGGACCAGTGGGGGCACGCTGAGTGCACCCACTGGATGTAGTCCCCGAGACTATTGGCGAATGTTTGATTCGGCAGTAGTCTTTGTGTCTGCCTACTGACTATCTTCTGAACACAGAAATCTTGTGATCTTGGAGCCCGGTTTGCCGACTTGGGGAAGAAGCAAATCCAGCTCAATCTTGACCTGGAGTTGGCTCGAAACAACTTGCAGAAGGCTAAGGATGACGCTGCTGGTAAGGAAAGCTTGTCGACCGGTTCTCTTGCCATCTTCTCTCCTCCTTTTTCTGATTCGAATGTTATTCTTTCTAGAAACAATGAGACAAGCTTTGGAGAAGAAGGACCTTGACCTTGCGGTTGTGAAGAAAACAGCCGAAGACAAAACGACGCTTGCCGACCAAAAGATGGCCTCAGTCGGACAGCTGGAGGGAGAGAATGCCAAGCTGAAGGCTGCTCTTGACGAAGCCAACAAAGAAGTGACTCGTCTGAAGAAGGACAAGCGGACCCTGACCGACAAAGTAGAAGACATCACCCGCAGGAGGGACGAGCTGGAGAACTACCTGGGAGGACTCGCCAAAAAATTATTCCTCATGCTTGAAGGTACTTTTCTCTGTGCGATTGGTTTGCTTTCGTCGACTCATCATACCGCTGTCGACTCATTATTTCTCTACGAGTGCAGAATTCTGTCAAGACTTCAAGGAAGAAACTGGGCGAGTCGAGACGAACTTGGACCCCATCAACTCCCCTGTCAAAGATGAAGCAGCCATGAATGTGCTCCGACTGGAGTCTAGCCTTGCCAGTGCCTTGGAATATCTTGCTCGACTCAAGGTTGCAGTTTCGCGGATCGACACAGCGCTCTGGCCAGGGGACACGCTCCGAAACGATCTCGAGTCTCTGATGACTCGACTTAACGAGATTCCTGGTCGAGTGCAGGAGTGGAAGAAGTCCGCTGCTCGATGCGGTGCTGACGTAGCTTTGTCCCTGGTTCGCGTCCACTGCAAGGAAGCCAGAGAAGAGAAGCTAGCGGCAATCAAGGTCGCCAACACCAAGAAACTCGACTTCCAGTCTTTCATGGAGACCTTCATTGCTGCTGCTACTCGAATCACAGATGGAATTGACCTGGACGAGTTTGTCGAGCCTGCCAGCCCCTCTGCGGAGTGAATGAAACTTTTATGATCTGATTCAATTTGCCTCGGTATGCCGAGTGATTCTGTAACCGTAAAACTCCTTCGGGCCTAATGCCCGAGAACTTTGAGCTCCTTCGTCCAAACTTTTATGATCCGGTTCAATTTGCCTCGGTATGCCGAGTGATTTTGTAACCGTAAAACTCCTTCGGGCCTGATGCCCAAGTACTTTTAAGCTCCTTCGTCCGAACTCAGTTTGCCCTTAAATATGCTTGTTTCTATTTCCGAGTGGAACTTGTATCTTCACTCGGAACAGACGCAGTTCTAAGGAGAGGATCGCGGACGACCTGCACCTCGTCGTCCTTGCAGATCAGGATGGAGCATGTTTTAAACTTAGGCGAGTACAGGACTGCAGCTAAGCCCCCGAGTGAGAGGGTTGCTCATCACTCGGTAGGATTTTTTAAACTTAGGCGAGTACAGGACTGCAGCTAAGCCCCCGAGTGAGAGGGTTGCTCATCACTCGGTAGGATTTTTTAAACTTAGGCGAGTAGAGGACTGCAGCTAAGCCCCCGAGTGAGAGGGTTGCTCATCACTCGGTAGGATTTTTTAAACTTAGGCGAGTACAGGACTGCAGCTAAGCCCCCGAGTGAGAGGGTTGCTCATCACTCGGTAGGATTTTTTAAACTTAGGCGAGTACAGGACTGCAGCTAAGCCCCCGAGTGAGAGGGTTGCTCATCACTCGGTAGGATTTTTTTAAACTTAAGGCGAGGTGGTAAAGGATCTGCAGCCTAAGCCCCCCGAGTGAGAGGGTTGCTCATCACTCGGTAGGATTTTTTAAACTTAGGCGAGTACAGGACTGCAGCTAAGCCCCCGAGTGAGAGGGTTGCTCATCACTCGGTAGGATTTTTTAAACTTAGGCAAGTACAGGACTGCAGCTAAGCCTCCGAGTGAGAGGGTTGCTCATCACTCGGTAGGATTTTTTAAACTTAGGCGAGTACAGGACTGCAGCTAAGCCCCCGAGTGAGAGGGTTGCTCATCACTCGGTAGGATTTTTTTAAACTTAGGCGAATCGGATTCGCGGCTAAGCCACCCACTGGGGGATTTTGGACACATGTATTAGTAACAACAATCATTTAGGAGACTGTAAAACCATGTCTTTGATAAACGAACTGAAAGGTACTCTTTATTACATCTCATCAGTCTGAACACTTAAGTATAAAAATGGCGGAGTAGCTCCGCATTCCAAGCGCGTGGCTCGTCTTTATTATGCTCCACATTGTAGAGGTGATACGCTCCGTGGTGGAGCACCTTGGTGACGATGAAGGGACCTTCCCAAGCGGGGGCAAGTTTGTGAGGCCGTTGCTGGTCCACTCGGAGCACAAGGTCCCCTTCCTGAAATGCTCGACCCTTCACATTTCTGGCATATAATCGACGAAGGTCTTGCTGATAAATGGTCGATCGGATCAAGGCCATCTCTCTTTCTTCTTCCAGAAGATCAACAACATCTTCTCGAGCTTGTTCTGCTTCAGCTTCTGAAAAAAGTTCTACTCGGGGCGCATTGTGAAGCAAGTCACTCGGCAGCACAGCCTTAGCCCCATAGACCATGAAGAAGGGGGTTCGACCAGTCGACCGATTTGGTGTTGTTCTTAATCCCCAAAGGACTGACGGTAGCTCATCTACCCAAGTGCCGGCCGCATGTTTGAGGTCGCGCATCAATCGAGGTTTCAGACCTTTGAGAATCAAACCGTTCGCTCTTTCTGCCTGTCCATTCGACTGAGGGTGGGCGACTAAAGCATAGTCGACCCGAGTACCTTGGGATGCACAGAAAGCTCGAAACTCATCAGAATCAAAGTTTGACCCATTATCCGTGATGATGCTGTGTGGGACTCCATATCTAAATGTTAACCCTCTGATGAAGCTGACCGCAGTACTTGCATCCAGGTTTTTGATAGGTTTAGCTTCGATCCACTTGGTGAACTTGTCAACTGCTACAAGCACATGGGTGAAACCACTCCTGCCAGTCTTCAGAGGTCCCACCATATCCAAACCCCAAACAGCGAATGGCCAGACGAGTGGAATGGTCTTCAGGGCTGAAGCGGGTTTGTGGGACATGTTGGAGTAGAACTGACAGCCCTCACATTTGTCAATTATCTCCTTTGCCATCTCATTTGCCCGCGGCCAATAAAACCCTGCTCGATACGCTTTGGCCACGATGGCCCGAGAAGACGCATGGTGACCACAGGTTCCCGAGTGAATATCATCGAGCATCATTCGGCCTTCTTCCGGAGTGATGCATTTCTGAACGACCCCAGTGACACTTTCTCTATAGAGTTGCTCCCCCATTACTGTGAAGGCTTTGGATCGACGGACAATCTGGCGAGCCTCTTCTTCATCCTCTGGAAGCTCTTTCTTGAGAATATATGCGATATACGGCACTGTCCAATTTGGAATAACAATCAAAACTTCCATGATCAAGTCGACCACACCTGGGATTTCAACTTCAGTCGGATCAGTGGAACTTTTAGGCTGTGGGGGCTCTTCTGTGAAGGGATCTTCTTGAACTGATGGTGCGTGAATATGCTCCAAAAACACATTGCTGGGAATAGGCTCCCGCTTGGATCCTATCTTCGCCAAGTCATCAGCTGCTTGATTCTTCAGTCGGGGTATATGGTGGAGCTATAGCCCTTCAAACTTCTTTTCTAACTTTCTCACCGCATTGCAATAACCAGTCATAGCTTGGCTCCTGATGTCCCACTCCTTCATCACTTGATTAACCACTAAATCTGAGTCACCGTAAACCATTAGGCGGCGGACGCTGAGTGAAATGGCCATACGCAACCCATACAAGAGTGCCTCATATTCAGCTTCATTGTTGGAGGAATCAAAGTGAATCTGGAGAACATATCTGAGGTTGTCGCCTCGTGGAGATACCAGGACGACTCCAGCGCCTGAACCATTCAACATCTTGGACCCGTCGAAGAACATAGTCCAATGTTCCGACTGTATCTGGGTCGGTAACTGTTGTTCAATCCACTCGACGAGGAAATCTGCTATCGCCTGAGACTTGATCGCTTTCTTTGCCTCGAACTTGATATCCAGCGGAAGGAGTTCAATCGCCCATTTTGCCACTCGGCCAGTTGCATCTCTGTTGTTCAGAATTTCTGACAACGGAGCGTCGCTGATGACTGTAATCGAATGATCTGAGAAGTAATGTGCAACCTTCTTCGTGGTCAAGTAGATTCCATAGACAAGCTTCTGATAATGTGGATATCTCTGCTTGGATGGAGTTAAGACTTCAGAAATATAATACACTGGGCGTTGAACCTTGTAGGTTTTACCTTCTTCTTCCCGCTCGACCGTGAGTACTGTACTGACAACCTGTCCAGTGGCTGCTATATAAAGCAGTAAAGGCTCTTTGCTGATTGGAGCAGCAAGCACCGGCTGGGTGGAAAGCAGGGCTTTGAGCTCTGCAAACGCTGCGTCAGCTTCAGGAGTCCACTCGAACTTATCAGATTTCTTCATCAGTCGGTAAAGAGGCAATGCCTTTTCACCGAGGCGAGAGATGAATCGACTCAAAGCGGCCAAACAACCAGTAAGCTTCTGAACGTCGTGTACACGCACAGGGCGTTTCATTCGGAGGATTGCACCAACTTTCTCTAGGTTTGCATCGATCCCACGTTCGGAAACGAGGAAAACCGAGTAACTTTCCACCTGGAACTCCAAATGTACACTTCGACGGATTAAGCTTGATATCATATCTTCTCAAATTGGCAAAGGTTTCGGCAAGGTCAGTCAGCAGGTCGGAACCTTTGCGTGACTTAACCACGATGTCATCCATGTATGCTTCCACATTCCGACTGATTTGAGCTAGCAGACACTTCTGTATCATGCGCATGAATGTGGCACCAGCATTTTTGAGACCAAAGGGCATGGTGATGTAGCAAAAGCACCCGAATGGGGTGATAAAAGCTGTTTTTATTTCGTCAAGTCCATACAGTCGGATCTGATGGTACCCGGAATATGCATCCAGGAAGGACAATCGTTCACATCCCGCAGTTGAGTCGGCTATCTGATCGATGCGGGGGAGAGGAAAATGATCTTTCGGGCAGGCCCGATTGATATGCTTGAAATCAATGCACATACGAAGTGAATCGTCCTTCTTGGGAACCATGACAACATTGGCGAGCCACTCGGAGTGGTAAATCTCGCGGATGAACTCAGCTGCCAAAAGCCGAGCCACCTCTTCGCCGATTGCCTTTCTCTTCTCCACAGCGGACCGACGGAGGTGCTCTTTCACGGGTTTTGCCTTTGGATCGACTCGCAAATGGTGCTCAGCCAGCCCCCTGGGTACACCCGGCATGTCAGACGGCTTCCATGCGAAGATGTCCCAGTTCTCATGGAGGAACTGGATGAGCGCTTCTTCCTATTTGCTGTCGAGTGTTGTTGAGATATGAGTCGGTGCAGCACTGGGATCGGTCGGGTGAATGTGAACAGGCTTTGTTTCACCGGACGACTGAAACGCAGACTCGGAAGCAGGCTTCTTAGCGCGCAACAAATCACTCGGATCTGTAGTCTTCTTGTATTCTTTCATTTCTATCGCTGCCATCTGTTCATCGGCAATCTTAGAGCCCTTCTGGAGGCACTCTTCTGCTCGTTGCCGATTACCAGTGACCGTGATCACGCCCCTGGGGCCAGGCATCTTCAGCTTGAGGTACACGTAACACGGTCAAGCCATGAAACGGGCATATGCAGTTCTGCCCAGAATAGCATGATAGGCACTGTGAAAATCCACAACTTCAAATGTCAGCTTCTCCTTGCGGTAATTCTTTGAGTCATCGAAAACCACGTTAAGAGTGATCTATCCGAGTGAATCAGCTTTCTTCCCTGGAATGACACCGTGGAACCGCATGTTGCTCTCACTGAGCCTGGACATCGGAATACCCATCCCACGAAGAGTCTCTGCATACAAAATGTTCAAGCCGCTGCCACCATCCATCAAGACTTTGGTCAGTCGGGTGCCCCCAACGACCGGGTCGACCACCAACGCTTGCCTCCCGGGGGTGGCGACGTGCGGTGGGTGGTCAGATTGGTCGAATGTGATGGGAGTCTTTGACCATTTCAAATATGTCGTCGTTGCCGGAGCAACCATGTTTACCTCTCTGTTGATGACTTTCAGTCGACTTTTACTCTCAATGTCAGCAAAAATCATCAAAGTGGAATTGACGTTGGGGAAACCGTCATCATCTTCTTCCTGATCACCATCCTTGTCAGACTCTTTTTCCTTTTCATTGGGTTGTTTCTCTCGGAACTGCTGGATCAGGAGCCGACATTGTCGAGTGGTATGTTTGGGATAAATCAGATTTCCCTCTTCATCCTTCTTGGTGTGAATGTGACATGGCAAGTCCAACACATCGTCCCCAGCCTGATCTTTCACCTTCTTGGGGATCCAGGGTCCCTTGGGCTTTCCCTTGAGTTACAACTGCAGCTTCACCTGGACCTGTTGGCTCGGCTTTGCGTTTTTGCTTCCGACCCACTCCGGTGTCTTGGGCGACTGGCTTGCCCTTCCCACTGCGGAGTCGGTCCTCTTCTTCACCATTAGCGTACCGGGTGGCTATTTCCATCATTCGGGTCAGAGACATATCTCTTGTCCGACCGAATTTCAAGTTAAGCTCTCGATACCGAACGCCTTCCTTGAAGGCACAAACTGCTTGGTGTTGGGATACATTCTCTACTGTGTGGTGTAATGTGGTCCATCTTTGGATGTAATCCCTCAGAGTTTCATTTGGCTTCTGTACACAATGTTGCAATTCTGTCAACCCCGCAGGTCGATTGCATGTGCCCTCGAATGTCCTGACAAACACTCGGGCTAACTCCTCCCAGCTGAATATACTGCCTGGAGCCAACTGATTCAGCCATGCTTTGGCCGACCCTTCCAGCATGAGAGGAAGGTGTTTCATAGCTACCTCATCATTTCCACCACCGATCTGGACAGCCACTCGGTAATCTTCCAGCCAAGTGTCAGGCTTCGACTCACCGGTGAACTTACTAACCCCAGTCGCCAACCTGAAGTTGGGATGGATCTCAGCGGCTCTGATAGCTCTGCTAAAACACTCGGGACCCAAAACATGAATCCTGCTTCCACTCGGGCGATCCCTGCCTTGCCCCTCTCTGTGTGCTCGGTTCCTGTCGACCAAACCTTGCACTAAAATTGACCTCGCATCAAACCCTGGCTCTCTTGGGTCGACCGGCGTCCTCTGCCCTCCGCTGTACGGGCGCCTGTCATCATAGTGCCGGGGCACATATGATCCGCTTCTCGGAGGGGGTGTAGGCGCTCGACGGCGGTCATCACGGCCGAGTCGATGATCGTACTGCTCGTGGATCCGACCCAAGTGCTGATCCTGGCGATGCACCCGCCCCTCACGCCGCGGAGGTGATCTTGGGCTATGAGCTGACTGAACTGAGTCAGCCACCACAGATCTGCTATGGATTCTGTTACGCGACTGTGATACTGCAGTGTTTTGGTCTCCTGCCGCCCGGAGCAAAGCCCGGATCTGCATCAAACCTCATCTAGCTTCTGACTGGGATGGCTGGATGGATTCTGCTATACGAGCTGCGGCTGCAAGATTCTGAATCGGAGTGCGGTATACCTGAGGTTCAGGAGGGAACAATTGCCGCCGTCGACTGGACTCAGGAATCTGCTGCCGAGCACGTTCGTCGAGTGCATGCTGAAGATTTTCCAGTCGAGTGCGTTCAGCCAAAGTGGCCAAGCGCGCTGCCTCCAAGGCTCGAGCCTCAGAGGTCTCTCCGACGATGGGCGTGTGGAGTGCTTCCTCGTTACGGCGGTGAAGTTCCTCCCTCCACTGTGAAGAGAGGGTTTCGGGGTGGTATTCCTCGTGAACACGCGACGGATCGCCACCGCCGTCGCCGCCTCCGTTGCGACGCATGCCAGGTGGGCCACGCGGCGTGTCGACCATCAGGACCTCTGCCGCAGGATCGCTGCTGTCACACTCGGACAGAGTCTCGACGGAGCCAGTCGACAGATCGAACAGGCCGTTGAGAGATTCATCGGGCTCGATTGCCGCGACTTGAGGGGTGGCCGATTGACGTGCCACTGCATGCTTCACCCACCGCTGAAGCCGCGATCGACCGGATCGCTTGTGACAGCGAACAGCGGGGAACGAAGACGCCGTAGGAAACGACCGATATTGGGTCGACGGTTGCCGCAGAAGGACGCCGTGGACACATGCGCGAAAGTGCGTCGCCCCACGAACGGGGAACGTCTCGACGTCGAGGGGGACCTCCTGGAGCCAGGCGGAGTCGTCGGCGATGAAGACGAGCGCGCCGAGACGGATCTCGTGGCCCTCAGCCAAACCTCCGCCCGAAACCATGATGATGGGAATCGGAAAAAATCGCAACCTCACCGAAAAGTCGCTAAGACACCAGCCCCAAGGTGGGCGCCAACTGTCGTGGTTTTAAGTCTAACAGTAGAATGGGGGGTAGGTATGAGGAGGCAAGATCCTAGCTACGGTGAGGTTGTGCACGCAAGATCTATGAGTTCAGGCCCTTCTCGGAGGAAGTAACAGCCCTACGTCTCGGTGCCCGGAGGCTCGGTCGATTGAATTATGCGTGAAGTTACAGGGGGTGCGAACCCTTGTGCCTGAGGAGGGGGTGGCTTATATAGAGTGCGCCAGGACCCCAACCGTCCCACGTTACAAGGGGTTCAATGTCTATAAAGACAGGACGTTACTGATAACGCCAGGAATAAAGGCAAATAAATGATCATTAAGACTACGGAGTGAACGCCTGACCCTTGCCATCCTGAGTGACCTTAGATCTTCTCTCTTCCGAGTGGTTTCTGGTGTGGTCGAGTGAGTACACCCCGGTCGAATGGAATTGGGTTATCCGAGTGAACTGTTGGTCGAGTGGGTTGCACCCTGTGGCGATTTCAGTCGGTAGATGGTGCTATCCTTTGAATGTCCTTGGCCTTAGGGCAGTGTCCTCGGGAAAGGGTGTCTAGGTCAGGCCTATTACCCTACCCTAGGTACATGTCTTCGTCATAAACCATTATAAACTCCTAGCTAATTAAGCATGGCATGAGTAACTATAATCTCTAATTGTCATTGCAAACATGTTTCATTCATAATAGGCTGAATCAGGAACGATGAACTAATCATATTTACAAAAACAAGATAGGTCGAGTTCATACCAACTTTTCCTCATCCCAATCATTTCATCATATATCGTCATTATTGCCTTTCACTTGCACGACCGAATGATGTGAATACTAATAATAGTGCACGTGCATTGGACTAAGCTGGAATCTGCAAATATTTATTCAAAGGAGAAGACAAAGTAATATGGGCTCTTTGTTAGATCAACAATAGTGCATATGAGAGCCACTCATCATTTTCATCGTGGTCTTCTCCTTTCGACCCCCAAAGAAAAGAAAAAGAATTTCAAAGAAACACACTGAAATATTTTTGGAGTTTTTGTTTTTCTGAAGAAAGTAAAACAGGAACGAGAAAAACTATTTACACGGGAAAGCTCCCAACAAGCAAAAGAAGAACGAGAAATCTTTTTGGGTTTTCTTTAATACTACAACTGAGCATGGTAGGGAAATAAGCTATAACTAATTTTTTTTGTTTTTCTCAAAGTTTTTTCAAACACACAAGAAGAAAGCGGGAAAAAAAGTAAACTAACATGGATAATACAATGAAAAAGTATGAACACCGACAACTGGAATGAATGTGTGAACATGAATGTAATGTCGGTGAGAAATACATACTCCCCCAAGCTTAGGCTTTAGGCCTAAGTTGGTCTAGGGCCACGACTGGCCCGGATTGTATCCGAAATCATAGTTGGGGTTGTACTGTGTTGCGGCAGCTATCGCTTGGCGAGCTGCTTCTTGAAGGCGAGGGGCCTCCGCTGCTCTCTCATACGCGTTCGCCTCCTCTCTAGTTATAAAATATCTCTCATTTACCTGAAAATTAAAGAAGGCAGGAGCAAGAAGGGTAATATGGACGGCACGCCGTCTGTCAAAGATTAGTCGGTAATGGAGGGACTGTTCGTTCCTCTCAAGAAACTGGTAGCGTACCATAGCATCATAATCTAGAAAAGCAGGTGGCAACTCAATACATTCCCTCTTATGGGTACACCAAGATAATTAGGTAAACGAGTTGCATAAATTCCACCAACTAAATCTTCATCTTTAGCATTAAGATGTAACCTCCTCACAATAATGCCCCCAAATTGTAACGCTTATCACCTAACACCGCACACTTGAGGACACTAAGATCTGGAACGCAAAGGTGGCAATGCTCATGCTTACCATTAATGCATCTACCTATAAAGAGAGCAAAATAATGTATGGCAGGAAAGTGAATGCTCCCTATGGTAGCTTGTGTGATGTTTCTAGTTTCGCCCACAGTGATGCTAGCAAGGAAATCATTGTATTCAGCTTTGTGAGGCTCACTAAGAAGACCCCATTGTGGGATCTTGCAAGTAGTATTAAAATCCTCAAGGTCCATGGTATATGATTCATCATAAAGATAAAATAAAACAGTATGGGTATTACGCTTAGATGAAAATTCAAACCTCCGCACAAAGGAATCGGTGAGGTAGTAGTATTGTCAGCACTTATCTGACACGAAGTCCTCAAGGCCGACATTTTGTATGTATGCATCAAACTCATCCCTGAAACCTGCATGAACCATGAATTCATCCGACGACCATTCACAAGGCCGCACTTGAGCTTCCCTTGGTGGTTCAAGGTCCAGCTCATGTATCGCGAGCCTAGGTGCTTGCTTCCTCAAAGAACCACCTTGGTACATTTTCCTAGACATTTTTCTTCCTCTGAAAAATTTCTGAAATTTTTAGTTACTCAAAATAAAAGTGAACCAAACTCAACAAGATTGATAGCAACTACTCTTACAAGTGTCTAGAGGCTATATCATGCATCAAAACTACTTTGGACCATATAAATTTGACATGCAAGCTCAAGAACAGGGTCACCACAGCAGCAAAAATTTGCAATAAATAAAGCACTAGAACAAAAACTAATTGGACCATTGGAGGAGTCACATACCAAAGAACAATCCCCCAAAACAGTTTTGTAAATGGAGCTTTGAGCAAGGAGATCGAAAATGGCAGCAAAATGAGCAAGAACACGGGTTTGAGCTACGGGATGATTTTTTCTGGAGGAAGACGAAGTGGATGGGTACTGGAATAAGTGGATGGGACCCATGTGGGACCCACAAGGCAGGGAGGCGCGCCCTCCACCGTTGTGGCCCACTAGTGCATCCCCCTGGTGCATGCTCAGTGCCAGAAATTCTCAAATATTCTATAAAAAATCATACTAAATTTTCAGGGCATTTGGAGAACTTTTATTTTTGGGACATTTTTTATTGCACGGATAATTCAGAAAACAAACAAAAAAAAAATACTATTTTTGCTTTATTTAATCTAAATAACAGAAAGTAAGAGGTGGGTACAGCAGGTTGTGCCTTCTAAATTCATCCATCTCATGCTCTTCAAAAGGAATCTGTTAACAAGGTCGATCAAGTCTTATTAACAAACTTCTTCCGAATGACATGAAACTAGAGAACTTTCGAATAACACTAGGTTACCTCAACGGGGATATGCATGTCCCCAACAATAAGAATATCATATTTCTTTTTGACAGTAGGAAGAGGGAATTCAAAACCTCCAATAGTAATAGTTGAAAATTTTCCAATAGAATTGATACTATGGACTTGAGGTTGTTCCTTCGAAAAGTGTACCGTATGCTCATTACCATTAACATGAAAAGTGCCATTGCCTTTTTTGCAATCAATAACAGCTCCTGCAGTATTCAAAAAGGGTCTACCAAGGATGATCAACATACTGTCGTCCTCGGGAATATCAAGAATAACAAAGTCCGTTAAGATAGTAACGTTTGCAACCACAACAGGCACATCCTCACAAATACCGACGGGTATAGCAGTTGATTTATCAGCCATTTGTAAAGAGATTTCAGTAGGTGTCAACTTATTCAATTCAAGTCTACGATATAAAGAGAAAGGCATAACACTAACACCGGCTCCAAGATCACATAAAGCAGTTTTAACATAGTTTCCTTTAATGGTGCATGGTATAGTTGGTACTCCTGGATCCCCAAGTTTCTTTGGTATTCCACCCTTAAAAGTGTAATTAGCAAGCATGGTGGAAATTTCAGCTTCAGGTATCTTTCTTTTATTTGTAACAATATCTTTCATATACTTAGCATAAGGAGGCATTTTAAGCATATCAGTTAAACGCATACGCAAAAAGATAGGTCTAATCATTTCAGCAAAGCGCTCAAAATCCTCATCATCCTTTTTCTTGGATGGCTTAGGAGGAAAGGGCATGGGTTTCTGAACCCATGGTTCTCTTTCTTTACCATGTTTCCTAGCAACAAAGTCTCTCTTATCATAACGTTGATTCTTTGATTGTGGGTTATCAAGATTGAGCATCAACATGAACATCATCATTAACATTATCTCTACATCATTATCATTACTAGGTTGAGCATCAACATGAACATCATCATTAACATTATCACTAGGTTCATGTTCATCACCAGATTGTGTCTCAGCATCAGAAATAAAAATATCATTTGGATTCTCAGTTGTGTCTATAACAGGTTCACTAGAAGTATGCAAAGTCCTATCAGTTTTCTTTTTCTTTTTATTACTAGGGCTAGATGCATCAGTATTAATTCTCTAAGAGTCTTGCTCAATTCTCTTAGGATGACCCTCAGGATACAAAGGTTCCTGGGTCATTTTACCACCTCTAGTCATAACCCTAACAACATTATCATTGTTCTTACTATTCAACTCATTAAGCAAATCATCCTGTGCCTTAAGTACTTGTTCTACTTGAGTTCTAACCATGGAAGCATGTTTACTAATAAGCTTAAGATCATTAACAGTTCTACTCATATAATCACCCAAGTAATCAATCATGTGAGCATTATGTTTCAATTGTCTACTAACATAAGCATTGAAGTTTTCTTGTTTAACAATAAAATTATCAAACTCATCCAAGCATTAACTAGCAGACTTATTATGAGGAATATCTCCTTCATCAAATCTATAAAGAGAGTTTACCTCTACTACCTGTGTCAGGTTATCAAGACCATGTATTTCTTCAATAGGCAGTAAATTCTTAACATCTTCAGCTTTAATACATTTTTCTTTCATAGATTTCTTTGCCTCTTGCATATCTTCAGGACTAAGAAATAGAATACCTCTTTTCTTTGGAGTTGGCTTAGGTGGTGGTTCGGGAAAAGTCCAATCATTATCATTACTCAATATATTATTCAATAGCAATTCAGCTTGCTCAACAGTTCGTTCCCTGAAAACACAACCAACACAACTATCTAGGTGGTCCCTAGAAGCATCAGTTAGTCCATTATAAAAGATATCAAGTATTTCATTTTTCTTGAGAGGATGATTAGGCAAAGCATTAAGTAATTGGAGAAGCCTCCCCCAAGCTTGTGGGAGACTCTCTTCTTCAGATTGCACAAAGTTAAATATTTCCTGTAAGGCAGCTTGTTTCTTATGAGCAGGGAAATATTTTTGAGAGAAGTAATAAATCATATCCTGGGGACTACGCACACAACCAGGAGCAAGAGAATTATACCATAACTTAGCATCACCCTTTAACGATAAAGGAAACAATTTAAGAATATACTAATAGCGGATTTTTTCCTCATGAGCAAATAGGGTGGCTATATCATTCAATTTGGTAAGATGTGCCACAACAGTTTCAGATTCATAACCATAGAAAGGATCATATTCAACCAAAGTAATTAACTCATGATCGACAGAGAATTCATAATCCTTATCAGTAACAAAGATAGATGAAGTAGCAAACTTAGGATCATATTGCATTCTAGCATTCAAAGACTTTTCCTTCAGCTTAGCTAACAGTTTCTTAAGATCCTCTCTATCATTGCAAGCAAGAAAGTCTCTAGCAGTTTCTTCATCCATAATATAACCCTCAGGTACAATATGCAATTCATAAGTAGGGGAAGAATCATAATCTTCAGTTTCAATAATATCATTAGTTTCAGTAATTTCATTTTCTCTAACCATAGCAAGTTGTTCATCAAGAAATTCACATAGTGGCACAGTATTATCAAGCAAAGCAGTAGTATCATCATAAGCATCATGCATAGCAGAAGTGGCATCATCAATTACTTGTGACATATCAGAATTACTAGCAGGTGTAGGTGTCGCAAGCTTACTCAAAACAGAAGGTGAATCAAGTGCAGAGCTAGATGGCAGTTCCTTACCTCCCCTCGTAGTAGAGAGAAAAATCTTGGTTCTAGTATCTTTCAAATTCCTCATAGTGATCAATAGATATAAATCCCAAGTGACTCAGAGAATAGAGCTATGCTTCCCGACAACGGCACCAGAAAAAGGTCTTGATAACCCACAAGTATAGGGGATCGCAACAGTTTTCGAGGGTAGAGTATTCAACCCAAATTTATTGATTCGACACAAGGGGAGCCAAAGAATATTCTCAAGTATTAGCAGCTGAGTTATCAATTCAACCACACCTGAAAGACTTAATATCTACAGCAAAGTATTTAGTAGCAAAGTAGTATGGAAGTAACGGTAACGGTGACAAAAGTAACAGTAGCAGTTTTGTAGCAATTGTAACAATGGCAACGGAAAAGTAACGAAGCAAAGATCAATATGTGAAAAGCTCGTAGGCAATGGATCAATAATGGATAATTATGTTGGATGGCATTCATCATGCAATAGTTATAACCTAGGGTGACACAAAACTAGTTCCAATTCACCAATATAATGTAGGCATGTATTCCGAATATAGTCATACGTGCTTATGGAAAAGAACTTGCATGACATCTTTTGTCCTACCCTCCCATGGCAGCGGGGTCCTAATGGAAACTAAGGGATAATAAGGCCTCCTTTTAATAGAGAACCGGACCAAAGCATTAGCACTTAGTGAATACATGAACTCCTCAAACTACGGTCATCACCGGGAAGTGTCCCGACTATTGTCACTCCGGGGTTGCCGGATCATAACACGTAGTAGGTGACTATAACTTGCAAGATAGGATCAAGAACACATATATATTCATGAAAACATAATAGGTTCAGATCTGAAATCATGGCACTCGGGCCCTAGTGACAAGCATTAGGCATAGCAAAGTCATAGCAACATCAATCTTAGAACATAGTGGATACTAGGGATCAAACCCTAACAAAACTAACTCGATTACATGATAAATCTCATCCAACCCATCACCGTCCAGCAAGCCTATGATGGAATTACTCACGCATGGCGGTGAGCATCATGAAATTGGTGATGGAGGATGGTTGATGATGATGATGGCGACGATTTCCCCTCTCCGGAGCCCAGAACGGACTCCAGATCTGCCCTCTCGAGGAAGAACAGGAGGTGGCGGCGGCTTCGTATCGTAAAACATGATGAATCATTCTCTCTGATTTTTTTCTCCCCGAACATGAATATATGGAGTTGGAGTTGAGGTCGGTGGAGCTTCGTGGGACCCACAAGCCAGGGGGGCACGTCCAGGGGGTAGGGCGCGCCCCCCACCCTTGTGGACAGGCGGTGGGTCCCCCTCAGTTGATTCTTTCGCCAATATTTTTTATTTATTCCAAAAATATTCTCCGTGAAGTTTCAGGTCATTCCGAGAAGTTTTATTTCTGCACAAAAATAACACCATGGCAATTCTGCTGAAAACAACGTCAGTCCGGGTTAGTTCCATTCAAATCATGCAAATTAGAGTCCAAAACAAGGGCAAACGAGTTTGGAAAAGTAGATACGATGGAGGTGTATCAGAAGCCCAAGTACAACCTTCCTCGCACCGCAGAGGTTCGGCCATGTGAATGGCCAAGTGATACATTCTTGAGAGCGGCCGGAATTTATGATGATTTCTATTTCTTGGCGGAGAATGCTGGCATCACCGACTTCCTCCACGATAAGTGTGACCAACACCTCCTACTCACTAATACCTTCGTGTAAAATTTTCACTTTCATTCTAGGAAGGATCCTCCCATGGTAGAATTTCACTTGTATGATGTGCCTAAGCGAATGACACTTTATGATTTTTGTGATGTGTGCAAATTACCTTATGAGGGCAGCGTCAGTGAACCGCGTCCTAGAGACGTGGATGACTTCATTGCTGAAACTACTGTAGGGGAAGAGAGAGGGGTGTCGGAGGCGAGAGTGCCTAGTTTACATTTTCCTGTTTTGCGCTATTATTCATTATTTGTTGGGAGATGTTTGATTGGTCGTGGGGAGAGTGGAGGCCTTAGTGCCCCTGACCTTGCTATTTTGGGCCATGCTTTATATTCTGATAGAACTTTTAGTTTGGGCGCCATAGTTGCTCGATGATTAAACACAAACCGCTCGAAGGGTCCTGTTTTCGGAGGTATCTATGCTACCCGCCTTGCTAAACATTTTGAGATACCCATTAGGCTTGATGAGGAGGAGGAAATGTTGTTACCCACTAAATATTTAAACTGCAAGAGTATGGTAGCACACGATTTTATTAAGAAGGACGACGACAAACGACTCCTCTACAATTTAGTATTTAGTTAGGGTACTTGTGAGACTATTGCTTTGCCTGCTTCTTCCTTGTTCGATATTCATTCAGGAAGGTACACTATTATGCCCGAGGACAACTACAGATTTTGGGGTCTTTCACAACCCCCAGCACCTGAGCCAGCACCAGTTCCTGATCCATATCAGGAGCCTATTTTTCAGTGGGAGCCACAGGAGCTCGCCAACCAGTGGAACCCTCAGGACCCTCCGGAGTATCGAGGAGAGGATTATTTCAAGCCGTGGCCCTAGACCAACTTAGGCTAAAAGCCTAAGCTTGGGGGAGTACGTATTTCTCACCGACATTACATTCATGTTCACACACTCATTTTAGTTGTCGGTGTTCATACTTTTTTATTGTATTATCCATGTTTGTCTACTTTTCTTGCTTTCTTCTTGTGTGTTTGAAAAACTTTGAGAAAATCCAAAAAAAAAAATAGTTCTCGCTTATTTTTAGTTTTTCTTTCTAGTTTATTTAGTTGTAGTATTAAAAGAAAATCCAAAAAGATTTCTCGTTCTTCTTTTGTTTGTTGGGAGCTTTTTCGTGTAAATAGTTTTTATCGTTCTTGTTTTACTTTCTTCAAAAAAACAAAAACTCCAAAAATATTTTAGTGTGTTTCTTTGAAATTCTTTTTTTTTCTTTGGGTTGTAAGGAGAAGACTATGATGAAAATATTGAGTGGCTCTCATATGCATTATTGTTGATCTAACAAAGAGCCCATATTACCTTGTCTTCTCCTTTGAATAAATGTTGCAGATTCCATCTTAGTCCAATGCACGTGCACTCTTATTATTATTCACACGTTCGGTCGTGCAAGTGAAAGGCAATAATGATGATATATGACGAAATGATTGAGATGGAGAAAAGCTGGTACGAACTCGACCTATTTTGTTTTTGTAAATATGATTAGCTCATCATTCCTGATTCAGCCTATTATGAATGAAACATGTTTGCAATGACAATTAGAGATTATAGTTATTCATGCCATGTTTAATTAGCTAGGAGTGGATAATGGTTTGTCTTGTGTGGCAACATGCAATTTAAAATGGTTATGACGTGGTATGATAGGATGGTATCCTCCTTTGAATGATTCGAGTGGCTTGACTTGGCACATGTTCACGCATGTAGTTGAAACAAAAACAACATAGCCTCCACGATATTTATGTTCATGGTGATTTATATCCTACTCATGCTTGCATTCAACGTTGGTTAATCTCAATGCATGTTTATGACCGTTGTCGCTCTCTAGTTGGTCGCTCCTCAATCTTTTGCTAGCCTTCACTTGTACTAAGCGGGAATACTACTTGTGCATCCACTTCCTTAAACCCAAAGTTGTTCCATATGAGTCCACCATATCTACCTATATGCGGTATTTACCTGCCGTTCCAAGTAAATTTGCATGCGCCAAACTCTAAACCTTCAAATAATAATCTGTTTTGTATGCCCGAATCGCTCATGTAGTGACTGGGGGCTATCAGTATCTTTCATGCTAGGTGGGTTATTCTCACGATGAGTGTTTATTCACTTGTCATTCATGAGAAAGTGGCTGGTAATCGGGATGCCCAGTCCTATGATCAAAAGATCAAAATCAAAATTGCAAATAATTAAACAAAACTCCCCCAGGACTGTTGTTGGTATGGACGGCACACGTGGATTCGGCTAGCCGTGGAGTGTGTTTGATTGGTGGAGGGGGAGTAAAAAATTTTACCATTCTGTTTGGGAACCACCTATAATGTATCTAGCATGGAAGATGGTGAGATCTCTTGGTTGTTATGTTGACAATGAAAGCATATCGCTCAAAATTATATTCATATCTGTTTTAAAAGCTTTGAGCTCTGGCACCTCTGCAAATCCCTGCTTCCCTCTGCGAAGGGCCTATCTATTTACTTTTATTGTTGAGTCATCATCCTCTTATAAAAAGCACCAGCTAGAGAGCACCACTGTCATTTGTATGCTTTGCTATTAATTGATGTTGAGTATGAGTGTGGCTGGATCTCTTTTGCCATGAATTATAATGTCTAGTCAGTCCTTGGTCTTCAGAGGTGCTCTGCATTTATGTTTTGCGGTCTCAGAAAGGGCTAGCGAGATACCATTATATCATATTGTATCATGATTGTTTTGAAAACGTGTTGTCATCCGAGATTCATTATTATTGCTTGCTAGTTGATTATGCCATTGATATGAGTAAATGTGAGACCTAAATGTTATTGTGAATGTGGTTAGTTCATAATCTTTGCTGAAAACCTGAGCATCAGTTAGACATATTTACAACAACAAGATAAACCGAGTTTGTAAAAGTTTTTCTTTGTCACTTTCAGTTTGTCAACTGAATTGCTTGAGGACAAGCGATGGGTTAAGCTTGGGGGAGTTGATACGTCTCCATCGTATCTACTTTTCCAAACTCTTTTGCCCTTATTTTGGACTCTAATTTGCATGATTTGAATGGAACTAACCCGGACTGATGCTGTTTTCAGCAGAATTGCCATGGTGTTATTTTTGTGCAGAAATAAAAGTTCTCGGATTGACTTGAAAATTTACGGAGAATATTTTTGGAATATATAAAAAATACTGGCGCAAGAATTAACCAGAGGGGGGGCCACCCAGAGGCCACAAGCCCTGCGGGCGCACCCTATAGGCTTGTGGGCCCCCTGGAGCCCCTCCGACCTCAACTCCAACTCCATATAACCCTATTTGGGGAGAAAAAAATCAGAAAGAAGAGTTCATCGCGTTTTACGATACGGAGCTGCCGCCACCTCCCGTTCTTCATCGGGAGGGCAAATCTAGAGTCCGTTCGGGGCTCCGGAGAGGGGGATTCGTCGCCATCATCATCACCAACCTTCCTCCATCACCAATTTCATGATGCTCACTGCCGGGAGTGAGTAATTCTATCGTAGGCTTGCTGGACGGTGATGGGTTGGATGAGATTTATCATATAATCGAGTTAGTTTTGTTAGGGTTTGATCCCTAGTATCCACTATGTTCTGAGATTGATGTTGCTATGACTTTGCTATGCTTAATGCTTGTCACTAGGGCCCGAGTGCCATGATTTCAGATCTGAACCTAATATGTTTTCATGAATATATTTGTGTTCTTGATCCTATCTTGCAAGTTGTAGACACCTATTACGTGTTATGATCCGCATACCCCAAGGTGACAATAATTGGGATTCTTTCCGGTGATTACCGTAGTTTGAGGAGTTCATGTATTCACTAAGTGCTAATGCTTTGGTCCGGTTCTCTATTAAAAGGAGTCCTTAATATCCCTTAGTTTCCATTAGGACCCCGCTGCCACGGGAGGGTAGGACAAAAGATGTCATGCAAGTTCTTTTCCATAAGCACGTATGACTATATATGGAATACATGCCTACATTATATTGATGAATTGGAGCTAGTTCTGTGTCACCCTATGTTATAACTGTTGCATGTTGAATGCCATCCGACATAATTATCATTGCCGATCCATTGCCTACGAGCTTTTCACATATTGATCTTTGCTAAGTTACTTTTGTTGCTATTGCTGTTACAATCACTGCAAAACTGCTACTGTTACTTTTGCCACCGTTACCGTTCCTTCCATACTACTTTGCTACTAAAAACTTTGCTGCAGATATTAAGTCTTTCAGGTGTGGTTGAATTGATAACTCAGCTGCTAATACTTGAGAATATTCTTTGGCTCCCCTTGTGTCGAATCAATAAATTTGGGTTGAATACTCTACCCTCGAAAACTGTTGCAATCCCCTATACTTGTGGGTTATCAGGCGCTAGTCGTGGCGTGGGGACAGGCCCCGGGCTCCCCTCGTCAGATCTGAGGCATTCTGGTCCGAGCGCGGCGCACGACCTCCGTCCGTCCTGGATCTCCGGCGCGCCCACGCTATTGATGCCGGTGGATGTTTCGGTGGTGGCAGCAGGGAGACAGTCCGAGGGAAACCCCTGGCCGTTGGTGGAGGTCACGGCGTCGATGGCGTCCTGAACACCATTCCCTCCTTGGTGGCGACGCCGAGGTACATCTTCCCCTACCTCTCCCCTTCCCCTACGCTCGGGTGAAAACCCTAGCCCCTGTGGCTAGGCGGCGGCGGCGCCATGGCGTCGTCACCTTCTTGAAGCCGCCGCCTTGGGCATGAGGATGGTGGGTGTGCGTGGCGAGCTCAGCCGGTTCTTGTGGCAGCCATCCTATCTTCTGCGTCGTTGCTCCGGGCAAGTCTGTTGTTTCTTCCAGGCGTGTGCTCCTTCCCCAATTGCTCCATGGGTCCGGCGGTGCGGCGCCCTCGAGCCTGGTCCAAAGGGATATAGTGGTCCCCTCTTCAGCGACCGTGATTTGTTGGCTGTGAGGGCAGATGATCCTGTTGAGTGCTGGCTTGATCCGGTGGCAGCGGTGCTGCCCTTTCGGCCATGTCTCCTGTGCCGACTTCGTCCTTTTGCAGCTTCCTGATGTGCTTCGTGCTTGGGCGTCGGCGATTCCTCTGCTTCGGATGCATTGACGGGCGAGACCTTGTTGCTGTAGCTTTTGCTCCTGGCTCCATAGTCGATTGCTTACATTCTTCACCTAGTACCTGCCGTTTGGGGTTGCATCCCTTGTTTCTTCTTCCTTTCGGTTTGTTTGTATTGTTGAATGTATCCTGGCCGGTTGATGGCTTTGTTAATTCAAAGCTGGGTTAGGTCCAAGCCCTTCTCGGGCTTGGCTGAGCCTTTTCTCTAATTTTTTTTACAAAGTCACTGTAGGTGTCTCGTAGTCGATGGGAACGTCTCCTCCCACTGAACGCGCGTCGCCGGAAATCCTGAAATAAATCTAGAATAAATGCGAGCACCAGGACTTGAACCTTGATGGATATACCATTGTCGTCCTAACCATCCAACCACAGGTTGGTTCGCTCGTGCCTATCTTCTGGTGTGTTGCGTTCCGAAGTCGCGGCGTCGAGACTCCTCCAGGCTCCAGCGACCGCAAGAGCTAGCCCCGCCGACGAAGTACTCAAAAAAGTAAAAATGCGCCGATGAATGAAAAGTTTCACTGAAAAAAGTAAATAGGAAAAATAAAAACAACTTCTTAAGAGCATCTCCAATAACTCACCTAAAAAAAGTTCCTCAAAAACCACTTATTGGGGCTCCCAATAGCACTTTTTTGGTCACCCCAAAAAATGTTCTTCATTTTTCTCACGTTGTCTACTCAAATAGACATTTTCCACTAAATTTGTCATTCATGAAGTTAGAGCTAGCTGAATGACAAACATGATAAACTGCTCTTTCATGCTTTTGTATGAAACTTTTTAAAAATGGATTTGACAGAGTGAAACTAATTTTGATTTTTTTAGGACATGAAACTGACTTATTTTTTTTGAATTGAAACTGATTTTAATAAAATGGAGCAGTACTAAACAGACCCTAAGGTTCGACCTTTTGGCATAGTCTGGGCCAATACATCCCAATTTTTGTCCAGTTGCGACAAACATATAGGTCGGCCTACATCGGTTGATTTGAGATTAGGGCGGTTTTGTTGCTCCTCAGATTGGGTCAAAAAGTTGGCTGCTTTTTTTCTTCTTCTGTAAGAGATATGGTTTTGCTTTCGCGAGAGGCACGGCCGTGCCTCTCGGAAACGCAAAAAAATGTGTTTTTTTTGTTTCCTTCCGCGAGAGGCACGGTTTTGCTTTCGCGAGAGGCACGGATTCGCTTTCGTGAGAGGCACGATTTTGCTTTCGCGAGAGGCACAGTCCTGCCTCTTGGAAATGGGAAAAAAATGTGTTTTTTTCTCCTTCCGTGAGAGGCACGATTTTGCTTTCATAAGAGGCATGGTCGTGCCTCTCGGAAACGGCTTTCGAAAAGGGGAAAGCTAAACTTGCTCCCTGGTCGATTTTTTTGTCTGATTGTTCCGTGAAAAAAAGTTTCGTCAAAACATATCAAAATGGTATCTAGTTTTGAAGATCTCGACGCGAGGAATCCAACGATGAAAACGATTCGAGATTTGGACGCACGATTTAAGAGATAAAACATTTTGAATAAACGAATCTACGAAAAAAAAGTAAACTACGTTCTGCAGGAAGCATATCAAAATAATTATAAAATTCCCTCCGATACAAGGGAGTAGTATAATTTGTTTAGCATATATAACCTACGTTTTCTTGGTTAACTTTTTGAAAAAACTTTTGGTAAAATCGATGGTCAAAGTTATGCTTAGAGACTTGTATACTGACCTAAATAGTAAATAGTAGAATGCCCGTGCATTGCTACGGGCTACGATGCATGAAGAAATCAAACAAATGGTTAAGGTCGTCTTGAAGGTCAAAACTCATTTCTCCCTCATACGTACATTTCTCGCTCAGACATCCGGACGTGTTCGGATGTTCGGACATCAAATGGGCGCCCGTCGCGGTGATTGCCTTCTTGCCATTGGTGCCGACCGCTCGAGGTCGCCATCACCACTCACCACTCGTAGTCTCCGCTAGCTCCCCGTCGCCTCTTGCGCAACGTGCGCGCGCTGGTCGACGACTGCCCCTCCCGCTCACTGTCCTTGGACTGGTCAAATAAGGCGTGCCTAGAGCTAATGGCAAAGTGCAGTTATGCAGGAGATCCTTATACAGTAGCTAATTATTCAAAGCTTCAATCAGGCATTTGATCTTTCAGCAATTTTTGTGCTATAATCTCTAGTTGTGAATATGCTCTGTTGCTACGATGAAAGCAGGATCCATGTATATCAGTGAGAACTTGTTGTAATTCCATATGAACGAATGAAATGTTGTGATTTGGAATCATTTTCTTCTATCATTTGGTACAAATCAGCTGGTTAATCTTAGAAAAAGATCAACCGCATGTACATCCGTCCGATACAGCCGTGCGTGACCCTTTGATTATCTCCATCTTCCCATCCTACTCACGCAACAGGCAACACCCCGTACCCTTCCTCTCACATCACACACTCTTCCACTCGGCCCGCACCAGCAAGCGTCCAGCACGTCTGCCACCATTCTAGCACAAAAATACGCCTTCAAACAAGCCTTCACAGAATAGCGGACGGGCACCTGCCGTCGAATCATGCATCATCAACTGTCTTCGAAGAACACCTTGTTGCCGTGGCCAGTCAAAGCATCACCGTGAAAGCATGCCTCACAACATCGCGTTTGTTGTCAATGATGCCGTCGTCGTAACACGTCTCATCGTTGTGTTCGTTGAAGCACATGTCACAGCATTGCAGCGTCCATCAATGCCATCGAAGCACGCCTTGTCATCATGGCCGTCAAAGCGTCGGTGCGGCCGTTGAAGCATGCACCGCAACATTGCCACACACGTCAATGTTGTCGAATCATGTGGAGGTGAGATGAGTACCTGCGCGGCGGAGCGTCCCGTCGATTCTCTAAGACATGGATGCGCACGTCTCCGCTCCCCGTCGCAGCCTCGGCTTCGCCGCTGCGGAAGCTTACAGCCGCGAAGATTGTCGCGTCAGGCTGTGCCACCAGATCTAGGAAGCTGTAGGATTTTTTTACTTGCGAGAGAAATGTGTGATGTAACCGAGCGTCTAGGTGAGACCTTTTTGCCAGCAAGGAGGACGGTGGCGCGAGACAAACCAAGCGCCGCACGATCATGACCGATCGGACGACTCGTGAGGCAGATGACGCAAAAAAAATAAACGAAGCATGCTTCCATGAGTGAATCATAATAAACAAGATATCTCATGTTCTTTCAAAGGAAACCAATATGATCATGGGTTCATGCTCAAGTCTCGGATTCCAATAGACCAAACAATAGTAAAGTCCAGACTGTTTATCTACGGTTACCAAATCATTTTTCCCTTCTAGAATCTCAAACTTTGGAACTCTAAATTCATTTGAAATCACCTCAATTTTAGTGGTGAAACAGCAAGGAAGTAATCTTCAATACTACTAATTGTAAAGCAAAAGAAGCCAATTCCAGTTATTGTTACCAATACAGAGTAAGAATTGCTCGAGGGCACACGCCTTGCAGTGGGTTGGCTGCCTACAACAAGGGATACATCCATGTGAAACTGATAAAACTGGAAAACTGCTGATCTATTTATTTTGAACCAGTCATTTAGCAGCATCGGTAAATGTTATCTTGTTTTGGACATTCTGAACTCTAACAGTAGTGACACAAGAAACAATTGTGGAAGATAAAACAATTGCGGACAGGACTAACTTGTTATGCATCATGCATACCTTCTTTAGTAGCAAGTTCAGTGTAAGGTTTGAGAGAATGATAGTAAATTTTGTTCTATTTTCATTGATTTTGAGCATGCTTTCAGATTGCGTCGGACAAACACCAGCATCTTCCTCCTGCTTCCCCATCTCTGTTTGCCACCTTGCACATGATTAGTTTTATTTTTCCCAGGTGCAAACTTAACCTTGGCAAGATGAAAAACATATTTAGTATCAAACTGGTTTCGCTTTATTTCGAGCAGAAGGGAAATAATGGACACAATGTTCTAAAGTATTGGTGCTGGTCACTACTATACAACATCTATACAAATGTTCCAAAATAATACTTTTGCTTGCAGCAATTGATTTTTCTTCTGCACTTTGCAGTCACAACTAATTCTGGATATATTAACAATGCAAACTTGATAAATGAGTACAATAGGTTTATAGGGAGGGTAACTAACAAAAACAATTGTACTGTACACTACAAAAATATCTGTTCTCATGAAGAAATACGTCGGTTGCGTTAATTACCAAATGAGGAAAATAGTTCATTCATACATCAGAAGCAATGCAACTGAAATTGGAGCACAAAGCACTACCAAACACTCATAGGAGGCAATTACTTTGCAAATAACTGTCAGTGCTCCCAGTTCAGTTAAAAGAGCATAAGGTCCTACTCAAAAAACTTTTTGATTCAGAAGCTCATAGACTATTTGTTGTTCTACATTTACTGAAATAAAGAGAATTAATTAGCTAATGATAATGATGCAAACAAAAGAGCTAGCCTATTACCTGGGTGCTCCTTGGAGAACATGCCCGAACAGCTCGGACATCCTTATATGCTCCTCACATATGGGTTGGATACGGGGGATTTGTGGACTGACTGGACATGCCCAGACAAAGTAGGGATTGTGATTGGGTGGCCTTTTTTCTTCTCTTTTCTGTCCAGGACAATGACCGGACTCTCAAATGGGATGTTTGAGGGGTCCGATTGTAGATGCTCTTAATTTCCGAAATAGAAAACAAATATAAGTTTCAGTGGCAAATGAATATTTTTCTACAGTTGGTATATATAACTATACTATTGTGTATAAAGAGAACGGCCAGGTAACATGCCATATATTATTAGTCTAATGTGTGATGGCTGCTCAATCTATTTTCTGGTATCCAACATTGCAAATCATTTGGAGATCCAAAGGAGACAGATTCAACATCATATGTATTCAAGTAACAATCAAAGATTATATGTGGTATTTAGGATATGGGTCAAGAACTTTACGTGCAACCTGAGATCAAAACTTATCAACAGAGATAAAAAAACACCAATAGAGATTGCCATTTTTGGGAGGTTAGTTCCATCAAGCTTAATACGACATCATGCAGAATTTTGCAAAAGCTTTCTATTATTATAACAACATGTTAATCGAACATAATTTGGCAAAACCAATTCTGTGTATGAACATCAATAATAGACCATACCGTAGTGAGTATGCATTAACCAAAGCATAGGCATATAAGTTCTATGAGACCGACCTACAATCAAGAAGAGAAAATAGATATTATCCAACATTAAAGACCATCCCCACCACATCGATCAGACTTATGGCCGTGTACTGATTGCCCATCACATTGATCAGACTTATGACCGTGTACTGATTGCCCAGGAGAGCTATGAATCCAGTATCCATGTATCAAAAAAGAAAATAAACAAGCTGAAACAAAAGCCTCCCTATCACCACCACTTGTATCACTGATCATTATATCTCCACGCTCATTGGCCGCTTGTAATTCAGCATACATAAACAAGAGCAGTACAACTAAAGAAAATAGTTTTTTTTATTCGCAATATACATTCATATCGCTCTCAGCTAATGCGTAATTTACCCGATAATATATCATTTCTGTCTGCATCACAGTGGAAACAAGCAGACAAAAGTTCAGGATAACAAATCAATTTTTGGCACAAAAAAATAGCAATTCTACTTGTATGCAAGCACTTGAATCAAGTTGTATCACCGTGTGAATGCATTGATATGTAGAACAGCGAGCAGCAAAAATAAATAATTGAGATGCAAGCCGGCAGGAGAGGGAGAGCTTTTTTACTCTTATGAGCTCCGTGGAGAGTTCATCAGTTGATTGTACTATGTGCCCACGGCTTCAATGTCTCTCCTGGTCCTTCCATCATTGGGGCTGGTACTACCGGCCGGTGCCACTCGCCATCACTGCATCAATAATATCCTCGTGGAAGAGGCATGCAGTAGCACCAGTCCTCCCGTCGTGGTGGAGACCACAGCCACGACGCGCTGCTCCTACGAGTGGCCCTCGGCCCGGCTCTCCGCAGCACAGCCGCATCACGCGGCGGAGGAGGCCCCTAGCATCTGCCGCTGTCGGCGACCTCAACGACGTCGATGCGGCTCGACGCCCGGCCTGCACGCGCAAGCGGCAGCCTCGGCACGCTCACCGTCCACGACGACGGCGACCCGTGATGCCCGCACCCGCACGTTGCCCCCGACGAGACGGCGACCTTGGCTGCACCGACCCACTGGAGGCACGGCTAGCGCATAGTGCGCGCGGTGGCCCCCGGCCCCGATACCTCTGCTCCCGGCTGAGACGTGCCCGGCGCACGCGGCGGCCAGCGGTCTGCGTCGCGCGGTGTCGCTCCCCGGCACACGGGCGCGAGGGAGCGAGGCGGCCAGGTCCGACTGGCAGAGCCCCCTCGCGTGTGGCATGGCGGCGATGGGCAGCGGCGCCATGGTGGTATCCGCCTGTGTCGGTCGTGTGTGAAAGGGATCGAAGCTGCTGGGAATTTCCTATTCGTGGAACAGGAGCCACGACAAGTGAATATGTGGTGATTTGCGATGTAGGAGTATTAGGAAAGTTCTGATTCCATCATGATGCAGGAGTATTAGTAAATTGGATTTTTTTTCCCTTAAAGTCAGTTATTTGTTTCCTTAAAATTTGTTATTTGTTTCCTAAAGCAAATTGCATTGATGAGATGGATCGCTTGATTTGGATAAGTTAGGATCTGTCTCTTTTTGTACAATAGGAAAGTGTTTGTTTACAAGAAAATAGTGGAGAAAAAGTAAACCGGTCGGATGGTAGATGGGAGACGAAAAAAAACCAGTCAAAAGTGAAGAGACTATTCAACCAACTCGTCCATTAGGAGTAGAGATACAGTAAAAATTTTCTCGAGTGTATACAGTAATATTTTAACCATGCAAATCCATGGCGAAAGATTGGGAACTGTTAACATATACAGTAACTAAATGTTGCCACCGAGGAAACCTGTCACCTGTCGCGTGCGAACAACCATTATCAAGGCATTATTCTTCCTTTGTACTAGTATAGTCGCTGCAAATGGGTACTCGGCTCAGCCTGAGGTCCTCCTGTACGGAGTAGAGTTATTTATAAAGAAGCTAGAAAGCGACGGTGCAGTACACCGTAAAGCTGTTGCAACCGTCGGCATCGACATGTACGTACCAACACGTCGTTAGGTTGACCCAATACATTAATTAAGAAACACAAAGTCCTAGAGAGGAAACATTATAAGAAACGAATTCAGAATTCGTTTTATGCTCGAAAATGGAAGTGCGTACCGTGGCAAAGCCTGCGAGGAATATAATAGACACAACGCTGCCGTGGGATAAGCGGCCAGATTTAGGGTAGCACTGGGTGCCGGTGCGTCGGCCGAAAGTTTCGGCCGGTCTGGCCCAGCCGCCCGATCTGGCCGCGTGAGACCGTCAAATCGCAGCTTCTCTTCTACCTTTTTCTTACCTTATCCTTGCCTCCAGCACACACGGAGAGGAGCGAGCCAGTGAGGGTCGCCATGGATGCGCGACCACGAAGCACTGCCGGCTCGCACTGCCCGCCGCGCCGTCGCCGTTGCCGCTCGCCGGTTGGAGCACCGGTGCCCCATGGCCCGCCCCCTCTTATGCAGCAAAAAAAATGGACCCAGCAAAAAAGAAAAATCAAACCCCGCCGGTCCCTGGAGTTCATCGCCGTTGCAGCTCCACCGTGAAGCCATCGTAGTAGTCGATTGCATCAATGGTTCCAGCTTTTTGTCGCTGTCTGGTTGAAGCTTTTCAAAATTAGGGTTGAAGCTTCTGTCACCGACAATTGCAGCTTTTCGTCGTCGTTCATAACTTCCGTCGTCTATGGTTGAAGCTTTTCTCGTCGCCGGTTGAAGCTTTTCTCATCACCGTTTCCAGCAAAAAAAAACCATTATAGCATCTCCTTCTCGCCCACCCCGGTCATCGGTGGCAACTTTTTTCGCCTTGGGTTGCAGCTTTTCGTGTCGCCAATCGCAGCTTCCGCCATGCTGATTGTAGCATTTGCGATTACCGGTCAAGTTTTCTGCCCGGTTGCCATTGCAGCTTTCCCATCGGCGGGTGGACGCTTCTGCCATCGCCGGTTGCAGCACCCCATGATGCCGCTTCCAGCAAAATGCGCAGCTCGTGATCACCGCCGATGTAGCTCGTGGTCACCACCAATGCACCCCCATGATGGCGGTTGAAGCTTTTTTGTTTGCTGGTTGTAACTTTTCCGATAGCCGGTTCCAGCTTTTTTCATGGCAGTAGCTTCCGCCGTTCTCCGACGCAACAAAAAAACTCATCGGTCCCAGCAAAAACTCTTGCCGGTTGTAGCTCTGCGTTATGCCGGTTGAAGCACATCAACTCGCCGCCTGTGCATACAACGTTCATGCTCCAGTCATGTACAGTTGCCCCCGTTTTGCAGCCGCCGGTGGTCATCATTCCTAGCTATCGCCGGTGGTCATGTACGGTTGCCCCCGTTTTGCAGCAGCCGCCGGTGGAGCATCGCCGGGCGAGAGCCCGCCACGTCGTCGCAACCGCTCGCCACGTTATCGCCACTGCACGCCACGCAATCCCCGCTTGCTGTCGCCCCTCGCCGTCACCGTCGCCGCTCGCCGGTTGGAGTACTGGTGCCGCATGGCTCGCCGGTTGGAGTGGCGCGAGGGTGTGCGGGGATGGTGCTGGTAAGAGAGATTTTGGGAGGGGAAGACGAGAGCGAGGTGGGAGAAGATAAGGCGTGTGGGTGGTGTCGGATTCAAGGCTCCGCAGGCCCAAGAAAGGGGTTGTGCATGATAAATACTTTGTGTTAAGAAGACAGAGCATGACAAGATTATATGATTTTGTAGGGATAGCTTTCTTTAGCGTCGATATTTTGAAAGACACGATTGTTTGTTGGGATGCCTGAGTATTGATGTCTTTATGTCAAATTATAGACTATTGCTTTGAATCACTTATGTCTTAATATTCATGCCATGATTAGATATATGATCAAGTTTATGCTAGGTAGCATTCCACATAAAAAAAATATCTTTTTTATCATTAACCTACTCGAGGACGAGCAGGAATTAAGCTTGGAGATGCTGATACGTCTCCGTCATATCTATAATTTTTGATTGTTCCATGCCAATATTATACAACTTTCACATATTTTTTGCAACTTTTTATATGATTTATTGGACTAACCTATTGATCCAGTGCCCAGTGTCAGTTCCTGTTTGTTTGTTTCACAGAAAATCCATATCAAACGAATTCCAAATGCAATAAAATTTTACGGAGAATTATTTTGGAATATTTGTGATTTTTGGGAGTTGGAATCATCAGAAGAGGGGGCCCACAGTGACCACAACCCACCAGGGCGCGCCTGGGGGCCCAGGCGCGCCCAGGTGTCTTATGCTCACCTTGAACGTCGGTTGGAGCTCTACTTCGGGCGCAATGAAGCTTATATCCGAAAAAAAATCGTGTTAAAATCTCAGCGCAATCGGAGTTACGGATCTCCGGGAATATAAGAAACGGTTTTCGGCCAGATCTGGGGAACGCGAAACAGAAGAGAACAGAGAGGGAGATCCAATCTCGGAGGGGCTCACGCCCCTCCGACGCCATGGAGGCCATGGACCAGAGGGGGAACTCTCCTCCCATCTAGGGGGAGGCCAAGGAAGAAAAAGAAGAAGGGGGGCTCTCTCCCCTGTCTCCCGGTGGCGCCGGAACGCCGCCGGGGCAAGGATCGTGACGGCGATCTACATCAACAATCTTGCTACCGTCAACACCAACTCTCTCCCCCTCTATGCAGCGGTGTAACACCCCTTCTCCCCGCTGTAATCTCTACCTAAACATGGTGCTCAACTCCATATATTATTTCCCAATGATCTATGGTTATCCTATGATGTTTGAGTAGATCCGTTTTGTCCTATGGGTTAATCATGATCTTGGTTGGTATGATTGTATATTTTATTTATGGTGCTGTCCTACGGTTCCCTCTGTCTCGTGCAAACATGAGGGATCCTCGCTGTAGGGTGTTGCAATACGTTCATGATTCGCTTATGGTGGGTTGCGAGAGTGACAGAAGCTTAAACCCAAGTGGGTGGGTTGTTGTGTATGGGATAAAGAGGACTTGATACTTAATGCTATGGTTGGGTTTCACGACCTTAATGATCTTTAGTAGTTGCGGATGCTTGCTAGAGTTCCAATCATAAGTGCATATGATCCAAGTAGAGAAAGTATGTTAGCTCATGCCTCTCCCTCATGTAAAATTGCAAGAATGATTACCGGTACTTGTTATCGATTGCCTAGGGACAAATGACTTTCTTATTGACAAAAGCTATCTAATTTTATTACCTTGCAATTTATTCGTAGTTTTATTCTTGCAAAGTACTCATAGTTTTATTCTTGCAAAATAGTTTCATACTTGTTTTAGGTAAAGCAAACGTCAAGCGTGCGTAGAATTGTATCGGTGGTCGATAGAACTTGAGGGAATATTTGTTCTACCTTTAGCTCCTCGTTGGGTTCGACACTCTTATTTATCGAAGATGGCTACAAATGATCCCCTATACTTGTGGGTTATCAAGACCTTTTTCTGGCGCCGTTGCCGGGGAGCAATAGCGTGGGGTGAATATTCTCGTGTGTGCTTATTTGCTTTATCACTAAGTAGTTTTTATTTCCTGTTCTAAGTTGTTCTCTATCTTTAGTTATGGATATGGAACATGAAACACCAAAAAAAATTAGTTGTACTTGCTACTCATGGAGATGGGGAACCTCCTAAAACCCTCGATGCTCGTTATGTGAAAAATATTATGCACCACTTTGATAATCCTGAGAAAACCCCGTTCAACTTGATAATGGGAGACACGTTGGATCAACGTGAATACTTTAGGGATTATCGCTTGACACAAAAAGGGAAACTCTTATGGGATTAAATTCATATGTTGAAATGGTATGCTTGGAATCTATGCTCTAGATATGATTATACTTGTTGCTCTAGGATGAATGCTCCACACCTTCCCTTTTCATGCAAATTTAATGACAATGAAACCTTAGCTTCTTATGATAATGGTAGATATGATTACTATGATGTGGAACGAATAGAAGAATTTGTTGCTTTTAAGGGTGCTTATGAAATTGAATCTTTGTTTGAAAAGTTTGAAGATTTTGATGATTCAGTTTATATACCTGAAAATTTTGCTATCCTTAAATATTGCTATGACAATTATAAATTCAATTCCGATATTGATATATTTATTGAGAAAGTCTCCGCTATTCAAGAAGAGACTAATATTTTGCAGGAGTCTATGGAAGAAGAAATTGATGAAACTGTTAGCTCATTGGATGAAAAAGATGGTGAGGAGAGCGAAGAACAAAAGGAGAAAGAGCAGATTAGCTACCCGTGCCCACCTTCTAATGAGAGTAACTCTTCAACTCATACATTATTTAATTTCCCTTCATGCTTACCAAAGGATGAATGCTATGATAATTGCCATGACCCCGTTGATTCTTTTGAAATATCCCTTTTTGATGAACTTAATGCTTGCTATGCTTGTGGCCAAGATGCCAATATGAATTATGCTTATGGAGATGAACTTGCTATAGTTCCTTATGTTAAGAATGAAATTGTTGCTATTGCACCCACACATGATAGTCCTATTATCATTTTGAATTCTCCAAACTACACTATATCGGAGAAGTTTGCTCTTATTAAGGATTATATTGATGGGTTGCGTTTTGCTACTACACATGATGATTTTGATGAATATAATATGCATGTGCTTGCTGCTCCTAATTGCAATTATTATGAGAGAGGAACTATATCTCCACCTCTCTATGTTTCCAACACGATAAAATTGCAAGAAACTGCTTATGCTATGTATTGGCCTTTACTTGATGTGCATGAATTATTCTTGTATGACATGCCGATGCATAGGAAGAGAGTTAGACTTCGTCATTGCATTATATATGTTGCTTTGTGCTTAATACTAAATGCCAAATCATTGTTAATTAAAATTGGCTTTGATATACCTTGGGATCCGGGTGGATCCATTACTTGAGCACTTTATGCCTAGCTTAATGGCTTTAAAAAAAGCGCTGCCAGGGAGACAACCCGGAAGATTTAGAGAGTCATTTTATTCTGTTGAGTTCTTTTATTAAGTTTAAAAACAAAAAAAATATAGAGGGGAACCTTAAAACTTCACTAAAAGAGAAGCGATTGAAAGGTGATGCATTGGAGAAGTGAGGGTCGACCTTGAACACTCGTGTTCATGCTCATGGAAACAATGTAAATTTTTCATGAAGATTCTCACAAAAATAATTATCCCCTTGTACAAATCCATTGTATTATAAAAATAATGTGCCAAGATTTGCCTTTAGGATGATTAGATTGTTTGTTGGTATGTGCGGTGGAAAAAAGAAACTTTGGCTGTAGTGCACGATTTTACATTTTTTACTAGAACGTCGAAAGGTTTTGAAACTTTTTGCACAGTATTTCTATACAAATTGTTTATTTTTTCCTAATGTTTCAGAATTTTTAGAGTTACAGAAGTATGGTGAACGTTCAGATCTTTACAGACTGTCCTATTTTCACAGATTGCTGTTATAGCTTCATTATATGCGTATGTTTGAAATCTTGTTGAGCCTCCTTTGACTTGGGGCCATAGAATTATGATAGAATACTGTGGGTAATGTTTGATTATAATTATACAATAATGTTATAGCAGTACATGATGGGATTTGACTGCCATATTCACTAACCCCGCCACTAAAAGTTCGGTTAAGTTTTGTGTGGATGAAGTGATCAAAGATCGAGGAGGTCTCGATATAAGGAGAAGGAGGAGAGGCAAGAGCTCAAGCTTGGGGATTCCCAAGGCACCCCAAGTAAATATCTAAGGAGACTCAAGCGTCTAAGCTTGGGGATGCCCCAGAAGGCATCCCATCTTTCTTCAACAAGTATCGGTATGTTTTCATCTTCGTTTCGTTCATGTGATATGTGTGAATCTTGGAGCGTCTTTTGTGTTTATTTTTCATTTTTTTTATGCACCATGCTGGTATGAGATAGTCCATGGTCGATTTATAGAATGCTCATTGCACTTCACTTATATCTTTTGAGTGTGGCTTTATAGAATGCTTCATGTGCTTCACTTATATCATTTGAAGTTTGGATTGCCTTTTTCTCTTCACATAGAAAACCGTTATTTGTAGAATGCTCTTTTGCTTCACTTATACTTATTAGAGTATGGTCTTTTGTAGAAAGAATTAAAATCTCTTGCTTCACTTACATCTATTTAGAGAGTCAACAGGAATTGGTAAATTGCATGGTTAGTCATAAAATCCTACATAAAACTTATGGATCACTGAATATGATATGTTTGATTCCTTGCAATAGTTTTGCGATATAGAGATGGTAATATGTGGGAGGTACTAGTAAACGGTTGTGGTTAGTAAGAATATTGGTGTTAAGGTTTGTGATTCCCGAAGCATGCACGTATAGTCTCTCGTTATGCTATGAAGTTGGAGCATGATTTATTATTGATTGTCTTCCTTATGAGTGGCGGTCGGGGATGAGCGATGGTCTTTTCCTACCAATCTATCCCCCTAGGGGCATGCGTAGTAGTATTTTGCTCCGAGGGCTAATAAACTTTTGCAATAAGTATATGAGTTCTTTATGACTAATGTGAGTCCATGGATTATACGCACTCTTACCTTTTCGCAATTTGCGAGCCTCTACGGTACCGTGCATTGCCCTTTCCCACCTCGAGATGTGGTGCAAACTTTGCAGGTGCATCCAAACCCCGTGATATGATATGCTCTATCACACATAAGCCTTATTATATCTTCCTCAAAACAGCCACCATACCTACCTATTATGGCCTTTCCATAGCCATTCCGAGATATATTGCCATGCAACTTCCACTGCCTCCGTTTTGATGACTTGAGCATTCATTGTTATATTGCTTTGCATGATCGTAACATAGCTAGCATGATATTTCCATGGCTTGTCCGTCTTTTGATATCGTTGTTATGCTAGATCATTGCACATCCTGGTACACTGCCAGAGGCATTCATATAGAGTCATACTTTGTTCTAGGTATCGAGTTGTAATTTTTATTTCTTTTGAGTTATAAGTAAATAGAAGTGTGATGATCATCATTATTCATTATTAGAGCATGTCCCAGTGAGGAAAGTATGATGAAGACTATGATTCCCCCACAAGTCGGGATGAGACTCCGGACATGAGAGAAAAAAAAAGAAAAGAAAGAAAAGAAAAAAAAGAAAAAAAGAAGAAAAAAAAAGAAAAAAAGATAAAAGAGAGAGAAGGGGCATTGCTATTATCTTTTACCACACTTGTGCTTCAAAGTAGCACCATGTTTTTCATATAGAGAATCTCCTATGTAGTCACTTTCATATACTAGTGGGAATTTTTCATTATAGAACTTGGCTTGTATATTCCGATGATGGGCTTCCTCAAATGCCCGAGGTCTTCATGTGCAAGCAAGCTGGATGCACACCCACTTAGTTTTCATATTGAGCTTTCATACACTTATAGCTCTTAGTGCATCTGTTGCATGGCAATCCCTACTCCTCGCATTGATATCAATTGATGGGCATCTCCATAGCCTGTTGGTTAGCCACATCGATGTGAGACTTTCTTACTTTTTTGTCTTCTCTATATTTACCCCTATCATCATACTTTATTCCATCCATAGTGCTATATCCATGGCTTGCGCTCATGTATTGCGTGACAGTTGAAAAAGCTAAAGCGTGTTAAAAAGTATGAACCAATTGCTCGGCTTGTTATCGGGGTTGTGCATGATAAATACTTTGTGTTAAGAAGACAGAGCATGACAAGATTATATGATTTTGTAGGGATAACTTTCTTTAGCGTCGATGTTTTGAAAGACACGATTGTTTGTTGGGATGCCTTAGTATTGATGTCTTTATGTCAAATTATAGACTATTGCTTTGAATCACTTATGTCTTAATATTCATGCCATGATTAGATATATGATCAAGTTTATGCTAGGTAGCATTCCACATCAAAAATTATCTTTTTTATCATTTACCTACTCGAGGACGAGCAGGAATTAAGTTTGGGGATGCTGATACGTCTCCGTCGTATCTATAATTTTTGATTGTTTCATGCCAATATTATACAACTTTCACATATTTTTGACAACTTTTTATATGATTTATTGGACTAACCTATTGATCCAGTGCCCAGTGCCAGTTCCTGTTTGTTTGTTTCGCAGAAAATCCATATCAGACAAAGTCCAAATGCAATAAAATTTTACGGAGAATTATTTTGGAGTATTTGTGATTTTTGGGAGTTGGAATCATCAGAAGAGGGGGCCCACAGTGACCACAGCCCACCAGTGTGTGCCTGGGGGCCCAGGCGCGCCCAGGTGTCTTATGCCCACCTCGAACGTCGGTTGGAGCTCTACTTCGGGCGCAAGGAAGCTTATATCCAGAAAAAAATCATGTTAAAATCTCAGCGCAATCGGAGTTACGGATCTCCGGGAATATAAGAAACAGTTTTCGGCCAGATCTGGGGAACGCGAAACAAAAGAGAACAGAGAGGGAGATCCAATCTCGGAGGGGCTCAGGCCCCTCCGCCGCCATGGAGGCCATGGACCAGAGGGGGAACTCTCCTCCCATCTAGGGGGGAGGCCAAGGAAGAAGAAGAAGGAGGGGGGGGGATCTCTCCCCCTCTCTCCCGGTGGCGCCGAAACGCCGCCGGGGTAAGGATCGTGACGGCGATCTACATCAACAATCTTGCTACCATCAACACCAACTCTCTCCCCCTCTATGCAGCGGTGTAACACCCCTTCTCCCCGCTGTAATCTCTACTTAAACATGGTGCTCAACTCCATATATTATTTCCCAATGATCTATGGTTATCCTATGATGTTTGAGTAGATCCGTTTTGTCCTATGGGTTAATCATGATCTTGGTTGGTATGATTGTATATTTTATTTATGGTGCTGTCCTACGGTGCCTGTGACAACCCCGGCTTAATAGTGCACTAATCATACACGCAAATGCACACGATCAAGCCTAAGGATTCACTTGAAGATGTCACAACACAACTCTAAAACATAAATAAAGTCATACAAGCTTTATATTACAAGCCAGGGGCCTCGAGGGCTCGAATACATAAGCTCGCATACAACCGTCAGTGGAAGCATCAGATATCTGAGTACAGATATTACAGAGGAACAGATAAGCCTTTAGAAAGGCGGGGCAAAATAAAATCTACGATCAAAAGGCGCAGGCCTCCTGCCTGGGACCCTCTGAACCTACTCCTGGTCGTCGGTCGGCTCCTCGTAGTAGTAGCCACCCTCGGAGTAGTAGTGGTAGTCGTCGACGGGGGCAGCGGTCTCAGGGGCTCCATCATCTGATTGCACCAAAAGGATATGGGGAGAAAAAGAAAGCAAAGAAACCGTGAGTACTCATCCAAAGTACTCAGCAAGCAAGGATCTACACTACATATGCAACATTTTCAAAGGAAGGCTGTATATGTGGACTGGGCTGCAGAAAATGCCAGAATAGAGGGAAAAGCCTAGTCCTATCGAAGACTAGCATCTTCATTATCTTCAGCAGTCTTGCAGCATTAGAAGAGTGCAGAACAACATAATGTAAAGTAATAGTAGTGTCATCAACCTCGCCCAGAGATCCTTCCTCGACTCCCTGCGAGAAAGCAATCCCAGAGCCATACTATTCAGTTATCATCTCAAGTGTCAGGTTCTAGTTGTACCGATCGGGATACAACTCCGAGTGTCCGTTACCGTAGGACAGGCTATCGATAGATGTTTTCTTCCCTGCAGGGGTGCACCAACTTACCCACCACGCTCGATTAACTCCGGCCGGACACACTTTTCTGGGTCATGCCTAGCCTCGGCCAAATGATACGCCGCAAGCCGACCGAATACTTAACAGAGAGGTTAGCACGCCGGACTAACCTATGCCCCCAGGGGTCTTGGGCCATTGCCCCGGACGCTCCTGCACGTTGCGTACACCGCCGGTGAGCAGACCTAGCAACCCCTTAATACAAGCGCGGTTGCGTTCCCAGTCCAACCCAGCGTGTGCCGCTCAGTTGCTGACGTCAATTAAGCTTCGGCTGAAGTATACGACGTAGAACGCCCATACTATGCCCACGTGATGGTTAGTGCTATCAGACCAGAGGCCCCTCAGATCAAATATCCAAACCGTTAGTGGATTAGGAGCGCGTGGTAACGAGCAGACACTCATGATCGATGTGACCCCGTCGCGAGGACTTTCTGCAAGGGCTAAGAATGCCCGGCCGCGCCTCGTAATTATCTCGCAGGCACCCTCCAGGTCAACCCGTCTCCACATCACTCGCATCACATGCTCGCGTGGGTACTCCTCAGGGCCGACCCGTCTTTAGTAACATGGTTCAGTGTAAAGTCAAAGTAACCATAGTAACCGTGTGTCTAACACCAAGGGGAACCCTGAGGAATCACCCTCGATGGAATTCCACCTGATGTTATCGTCAAGGTGAACGAAGGAGGAATCACCCTCGAGGTCCACTCTTGAGGAGTTGCACGACAGTGTCGTCATTGGGAGTGGAGAAGGAGGAATCACCCTCAATGACCATAACCGATGAGCTAACCTACAAGGTTAACATCAGAAGTGCTGATGAGGTATCACCCTCGGCACTCGATAGTAACCTAGTAGCGTCGAGCAACTAAGGGGGAAGTGATGTGCGGTGCCGGGGCCTGGTCTTCGATCCCGTTGATCGGGTCTTCTGGTATCCAGCGGGGCAGTCGGGATAAAGTGGGGTCTCTGATAGGTCTCTACCCAGCCTATACTAAACAGTTTAGGATGAGCAGGAAAGTAATAACAGCAGGTTACAATAAACAGGCTATGCAGCAGAAATAGGATAACAGTAACAATAGCAACTTCTAATGCAAGCATAAGAGAGAGAAGACTAGGCGATATCGGTATGCTCAAAAGGGGGGTGCTTGCCTGGAAGCTCTGCGGCAAGGGTCTGGTCGTCAGGGGTGTAGTCGTACTCCGGAGCGATGCCTGCCTCGGAGACTACATCGGTGTCGGGGTCTAGCGAGAGAGAAGAGGGGGAGACAAATGAATACACAGCAAACAATGCAACACAGAGTATACTATGCCTAGGATGCAGTGCAGGGTTACCTAAAGATATGTCTAAGTCATTTCAGTCATTTTAGTATTTAAGTTGGATTTATTATCCGGTGTATATGCACTATTCATCTACCGGAAACGGGCGGAAAGTTACGGGTTCTCCTACGTAGGGGGTTCCGACATGAAAAAAAATGACACGATCAGATTCGTCTCGTCGTTCTGATCAACTTTCATGTAGAAAGTTTTTCGATCCGAGTTACGGTTTATTTTCTATGATTTTCTAAAGTTTTAATCAATTTCTAGAATTTATTTTATTTATTTAAATTCAACATCATCCAGAACAGTGTCTGGTGACGTCAGCTTGAGGTCATGATGATGTCAGAGGTCAACTACGGCTGACCAGAGTCAAACCTGGCCAGTGGGACCCACTGGTCAGTAACTCAGGGCTAAATAGTGGTTAACTAAAGTTAAACTAGGTTATTTAGCGGGTGGAACCCACATGCCAGTGTCTGGTTAGAGATTAGATTTATTTTTAAAAACCTATTTAGCTAATCAATTACGCGGGCCCACTAGTCAGTGGCAGTAAGCACCATGTCACAGAATTGACCTAGTCAACTGGGTCCGTGAAGCCCAGCTGCCAGCGACTCGGGGAGGCCCACCGGCCAGGACACGTCGGCGCCGGCGCTGAAAAATGCTCCGGCGAGCGCCGGACGCGGCAAAGAGCTCCGGCGAGCTCGGGTTTCGCGTATGGTTGCTCGTTTTTGACGTGGTTTGCTGCAATCGAACGGCCAGTGCCGCGCGCGTCGAGTGGTGCGATCGGTTGGACTCGGGGGTGGCCGGAACTTCGCCGGCGTCGAGCTGAGCGGCGGCGTTTTCGAGTGATCTACGGGCAAGCGACTACGGCGCGTTTTCACGCGCGTCAACTGGCTCGAGCGAAGCATGAGCTCACCAGGAGCAGGCCCGTGCTCGTGGCTTGGCCAAAGGGCAAACGCAGCAACAATGGCGATCTCTGCGGCGGAGCTCTGTTCGGCAGCGATGGCGCGGCGTCGTCGACTGCGGGTTACTGCAAAAAGCGGGCAACCAGAGAGAGGGAAGAGGAGGGGAGAGCTCACCGAGCGGCGCAAGGTGGCCCGTGGATGCTTAGGAGCTGCCGAGGCGAAGAATCGTGGCGGCGGCGTTCGGCGATCCGAGGGGGAGGAAGAAGGGGATCCGGCGCTCCAGGGCTCGTCAGCTCCAGCGAGCAGCGCCGGACGATGGAGCGGAGGCCGGCAGAGCCCTCGGGCACCATGGAAGGGCAGGACGACGCCGATGGCCGTGACGGTGCGGCAGCGCGTCGGCGGTCACGCTCGGCCAGAGAGGGGAGTGAGCGAGCGGGCGAGCGCGTGAGGGAGAGAAGTGGCGAGGGCGACCAGGGGGAGTGGATGTGGGCTCGGCCTTATCCTTCCCCGCGTCGGTGGCGTCGGTGGTCGTCGTGCTGTCGACGCGCGGCCGGAGCGCGCGCTCGCGTCCACAGCGGCGGCGACACGCAGTGAGAGAGAGAGGGAGGAGGGATAGATGGGCCTGGTGGGCTGGGCTGAGTGCACTGTGCACTTAGGCCCAGTCCCCAGCAGTAGGTCTAGGCCTTTATCTTTTTCTTATTTCTGTTTTATTTATTCTTTTCGGTTTACAAATTGTTTGGCACCTAAATGACTTATGTAAAATATGAAACTTGGTCCAAATGTTATGGTGCAATATTACCTACCACCAGAAATTGGTTTGATCAAGTTTTGATTTCATATGAATTTTTAGTAATTGAAATGGCACATTATTTTACTGTTTTGAGGTTGTTTCTTGATGTTTGAGTCACCTAACTAGTTTAGTTAATATAGATTGCCTTCTTATAATTGCTTCTGGATTATTTGAAATATTATGAACATTCTAGCTTTGCAATCTGAAGAAATATTAATTTGACTTGCATTTTAAATTTGAATTAAGTTGGATTATTTCCTAAATGCAATTTGATGATGATGATCATGATGACAAGGCATGTTGTCTAGGTTAATGACAGAGTAAAGATCTGGGGGTGTTACAAATCTCCTCCACTACAAGAAATCTCGTCCCGAGATTTAAGTGGGGTAGTAAAGAGTAACTTCGGGAGAATTGACCCTTACAGGGTTAATTATCTGGTAAACAATTCAGGGAATGTGGCAGGAGTATCTCTCGAGTTGAAATTTAAGAAAACATCGAGAGCAAAGTATGAAGGTACAATAGGAAGTTTTAAGCGGATGGACAAACGATCGATACCTGAACAGAGTGTGTAAAGGGGGTTCAGAGCATCGGGAATAGATCATCTCTCGGAGGGTGGTTCGTGACAACACACAAAGCCAAGAGCAAAGAATACTTCGGAATCAAGGATATACAGGAGAGTCAGGTTCCGATCCTGTGGAACTATGGAGGGGTGTCGATCAAAAGTAGGGAGAACGGTGGCATCTTACCGGTCACGACAACAAGGTATGTCAGAGGATAGCCTGTCAGTTATGTTGGCGACAACATCGGTACCAAGGGCGAGGGACAAAGAGAACCATTTTCCTGCTCGTTGAACGAGGCGGACCAATAGGCAAAGTTCTCGTCCATCGGTGGTTACCGGAATGTCATCAACATTAGTAATAGGGTCGTACTGACTGAATTGTACCTCGAGGTGTTTTCATAAGCAGGGAATTATTTCTGCTTATATCATCCAGATCATAAGAATGGTTAAGCAAACCAATGGAAAGGAAAAATGATTAATTGATTATTCAAATGAACCAATGGGAAGGAAAATGTGTTTACACACAAAAATTGGGAGTATATCCTTCCCAGGGAAAAACGGAGCAGGATATACACGATAGGGCAGCAAGTTCAAAAGCATTTAGCTAAAGGGGCAAGAGAAAAATCATGATATTACCCATGCAACGGTGTTTGGATAATTGATTTAGGGACATGTAGCATTGCGTTTCCACTGTTCTCAATGATATTCGGAATACCATAGTCATGTTCCGAAGTAGCGATAACATGGTGTTTCAAGTAAGGGTAGGATCTAAAGATCACAAGAGATACAAAGGAACACTTCCAAGATTATCTCGGAACGTAAGGATTAACCAAACACAACCAGGTCTGTGTTGGCAGAAAGTCAAGGATGTCATCGATGATATCACAAATCATTGAGGGGCAGGGATGGTATTTCTAGCCATGAATTCAATGGACATCTCCGAGTGAGCCAAAATACTGTCGGTGATCACAACACATTTGTTGAGGGATTTAAAGAAGATGAAATCGATCGGCGATGTCATATAGTCAAAGGGAGGATGAAGCGAAAGGTTATTGAAGCCGCGGACACTACACCAGCTCGAAACCAAGCTTGTTGTTCGAGGTGAAATGACAAGATGAGAAAGTTCGATGTAAGCTTAGCTTGTCGTCGGAAGTTGCTCCGGGCATAAGAACCAGGTAGCCCAGTTAAGAGTTGGCACGATAAAAGTATAGCCGATCAGGCTAGGAATGATGGGTTGGGGTATTAAACTTCCCAGTAACAAGTACTAGGGGTAACACCGGAAGGTAAATCGAAGTAGAGGTTGGGCGGGGGGTAATGATTTGCAGAGGATAAGTATTTTAACTTATCCGGGAAATGAAATCAAGGAGGAAATATGGCCGGAACCACGATTGCAAAGGATCAATTCATAGATACAAGATGAACTTGTACCAAGGAAATATTTTTTTACGAGCAGCTTCCATGATAAGTTCTACATCGGGTCCATGGGCATGAACACAAGTTCAAGGTTGACTCCCACTTCTCCAATGCATAACCTTTCATTCACTTCTCGTTTTCGAAGAAATTGTAGTGCTAAAAATTTATCTGGTGAAGCACCAGAAGAGTATGACTCGCATAACTTTCGGGTTCACACGAATTAGGGAAAGCATAGGTTCAACCCTTCGGGACATTTTTATGAACCTATACAACACAATAACAGGAGCGACGACACACGCTCGAAAGCAAAGGGCTGGAGATTCGGAGTAGATGATACAATTCGCCAGAGGCATTTTGTATCAGGGGAAAGTCGTCAACGAGTTAAAATACAAAGGAGCTGACGGATAGTAAACCACCAAAAGATCAGGTGGTCCGCGAAGGATCTGATGTGAGTATCGGTACTCAACTAGAAGAAGAAGGGATGCAAAGGAATCGATTTATGGAAACATCTGAATAATTCGATGCTCAAATTCAGAGAAAATTGATTTCTAGATCGGTGTATCAGAATCAGATGCTCCGATCGAAGATGGAAAGGTTGAACAGACTTAGAGGTACACCCGATCAAATCTTGATTGGGCAAGAACCAGTTCATATCCGGAACGATGTCTGAGCCAGAAAGAAAATTTCTAAGGATTAATTGATGATTGCGAGTATTCGTAGCAGATTGGATCAAGGGGCTCAAAACGGTGATGACAAGAGATGTCAACGGAGATTACTAGACATAGGGAATTAACTATAAGGCAAGCAGGCAAGAATTTCAAGAGAAATAGGCTGCAGAGGATTTTTGGGAGATCAGATAGCAATTCAATGTGTTCTGGAAAGCACTTGAATAACTGGGGATGAACGGACCCCGAGTAAGTGAATTATCCACAGTGCGAGAAGAAGCTGCAAAGCAGAAGACACAAAGGATTCTCGGAACAACGGAGAGTATTAGGGGTATCTTGTAACAACAGGAGCAACTGGGGATGAGGGTACAACGAAAAGATGTTATCCACGGGGATTTATCGATGGTCAGGAACTGCGAAGTAGTGGGCACAGGGTCTCGGGAACTTCGAGGAGTATCTTCAGAGTCTTCGGATGAACCAAGCGATCATCTGGCATGCGGGGCTCTCCGGAAGGAAGCGGTTACGAGAACCTAGTGTTATAGTTAGCAAACTTTTAACCCGAAAGGAAGAGAAATCAGAATCCCAGAGTAAAGTTGAGGAATAAAAGATCCTAATACCACCCAACTGGTGACGTGGGCCCGTAAGCACACAGCCATGTTAGTAAAATAGTTTTCAGATACTAGACTCAACTTCGGCCAAGGAGTTGGAAAGGGGGGGTTCCTACAGGCAGTCGGCTCTGATACCAAGCTGTGACGACCCCGGCTTAATCGTGCACTAATCATACACGCAAATGCACACGATCAAGCCTAAGGACTCACTTGAAGATATCACAACACAACTCTAAAACATAAATAAAGTCATACAAGCTTTATATTACAAGCCAGGGGCCTCGAGGGCTCGAATACATAAGCTCGCATACAAGCGTCAGCGGAAGCATCAGATATCTGAGTACAGATATTACAGAGGAACAGATAAACCTTTAGAAAGGCGGGGCAAAATAAAATCTACGATCGAAAGGCGCAGGCCTCCTGCCTGGGACCCTCCGAACCTACTCCTGGTCGTCGATCGGCTCCTCGTAGTAGTAGCCACCCTCGGAGTAGTAGTGGTAGTCGTCGACGGGGACAGCGGTCTCAGGGGCTCCGTCATCTGATTGCACCAAAAGGATATGGGGAGAAAAAGAAAGCAAAGCAACCGTGAGTACTCATCCGAAGTACTCAGCAAGCAAGGATCTACACTACATATGCAACATTTTCAAAGGAAGGCTGTATATGTGGACTGGGCTGCAGAAAATGCCAGAATAGAGGCGAAAGCCTAGTCCTATCGAAGACTAGCATCTTCATTATCTTCAGCGGTCTTGCAGCATTAGAAGAGTGCAGAACAACATAATGTAAAGTAATAGTAGTGTCATCAACCTCGCCAGAGATCCTTCCTCGACTCCCTGTGAGAAAGCAATCCCAGAGCCATACTATTCAGTTATCATCTCAAGTGTCAGGTTCTAGTTGTACTGATCGGGATACAACTCCGAGTGTCCGTTACCGGAGGACAGGCTATCGATAGATGTTTTCTTCCCTGCAGGGGTGCATCAACTTACCCACCACGCTCGATTAACTCCGGCCGGACACACTTTTCTGGGTCATGCCCGGCCTCGGCCAAACGATACGCCGCAACCCGACCGAATACTTAACAGAGAGGTTAGCACGCCGGACTAACCTATGCCCCCAGGGGTCTTGGGCCATCGCCCCGGACGCTCCTGCACGTTGCGTACACCGCCGGTGAGCAGACCTATCAACCCCTTAATACAAGCGCGGTTGCGTTCCCAGTCCAACCCAGCGTGTGCCGCTCAGTTGCTGACGTCTATTAAGCTTCGGCTGAAGTATACGACGCAGAACGCCCATACTATGCCCACGTGATGGTTAGTGCTATCGGCCCAGAGGCCCCTCGGAACAAATATCCAAACCGTTAGTGGATTAGGAGCGCGCGGTAACGAGCAGAGACTCGCGATTGATGTGACCCCGTCGCCCCGTCTCGAGGACTTGCTGCAAGGGCTAAGAATGCCCGGCCGCGCCTCGTAATTATCTCGCGGGCACCCTCCAGGTCAACCCGTCTCCACATCACTCGCGTCACATGCTCGCGTGGGTACCCCTCAGGGCCGACCCGTCTTTAATAACATGGTTCAGTGTAAAGTCATAGTAACCATAGTAACCGTGTGTCTAACACCAAGGGGAACCCTAAGGAATCACCCTCGATGGAATTCCACCTGATGTTATCGTCAAGGTGAACGAAGGAGGAATCACCCTCGAGGTCCACTCTTGAGGAGTTGCACGACAGTGTCGACATCGGGAGTGGAGAAGGAGGAATCACCCTCGATGACCATAACCGATGAGCTAACCTACAATGTTAACATCAGAAGTGCTGATGAGATATCACCCTCGGCACTCGATAGTAACCCAGTAGCATCGAGCAACTAAGGGGGAAGTGATGTGCGGTACCGGGGCCTGGTCTTCGATCCCGTTGATCGGGTCTTCAGGTATCCAGCGGGGCAGTCGGGACAAAGTGGGGTCTCTACCCAGCCTATACTAAACAGTTTAGGATGCGCAGGAAAGTAACAACAGCAGGTTACAATAAACAGGCTATGCAACAGAAATAGGATAACAGTAACAACTGCAGCTTCTAATGGAAGCATAAGAGAGAGAAGAATAGGCGATATCGGTATGCTCAAAAGGGGGGTGCTTGCCTGGAAGCTCTACAGCAAGGATCTGGTCTTCAGGGGCGTAGTCATACTCCGGAGCGGCGCCTGCCTCGGAGGCTACGTCGGTGTCGGGGTCTAGCGAGAGAGAAGAGGGGGGGGGGACAAATAAATACACAACAAACAATGCAACACAGAGTATGCTATGCCTAGGATGCAGTGCAGGGTTGCCTAAAGATATGTCTAAGTCATTTCAGTCATTTTAGGATTTAAGTTGGATTTATTATCCGGTGTATATGCACTATTCATCTTTCGGAAACGGGCGGAAAGTTACGGGTTCTCCTACGTAGGAGGTTCCGACATGGAAACAAACGACATGATCAAATTCGTCGCGTCGTTCTGATCAACTTTCATGTAGAAAGTTTTTCGATCCGAGTTACGGTTTATTTTCTGTGATTTTCTAAAGTTTTAATCAATTTCTGGAATTTATTTTATTTATTTAAATTCAACATCATCCAGAACAGTGTCTGGTGACGTCAGCTTGAGGTCATGATGATGTCAGAGGTCAACTACGGCTGACCAGAGTCAAACCTGACCAGTGGGACCCACTGGTCAGTGACTCAGGGCTAAATAGTGGTTAACTAAAGTTAAACTAGGTTATTTAGCGGGTGGACCCCACATGCCAGTGTCTGGTTAGATATTAGATTTATTTTTAAAAACCTATTTAGCTAATCAATTACACGGGCCCACTAGTCAGTGGCAGTAAGCGCCACGTCACAGAGTTGACCTGGTCAACTAGTCAACTCGGTCCATGGGGCCCAGCTGCCAGCGACTCGGGGAGGCCCACCGGCCAGGACACGTCGGCGCTGGCGCCGGCGCCGAAAAACGCTCTGGCGAGCGCCGGACGTGGCAGAGAGCTCCGGCGAGCTCGGGTTTCGCGTACGGTGGCTCGTTTTTGACGTGGTTTGCTGCAATCGAACGGCCAGTGACGCGCGCGTCGAGTGGTGCGATCGGTTGGACTCGGGGGTGGCCGGAACTTCGCCGGCGTCGAGCTGAGCGGCGGCGTTTTCGGGTGATCTACGGGCAAGCGACTACGGCGCGTTTTCACGCGCGTAAACTGGCTCGAGCGAAGCATGAGCTCACCAGGAGCATGCCCGTGCTCGTGGCTTGGCCAAAGGGCAAACGCAGCGACAATGGCGAGCTCCGCGGTGGAGCTCTGTTCGACAGCGATGGCGCGGCGGCGTCGACTGCGGGTTACGGTGAAAAGCGGGCAACCAGAGAGAGGGAAGAGGAGGGGAGAGCTCACCGAGCGGCGCAAGGTGGCCCGTGGATGCTTATGAGCTGCCGAGGCGAAGAATCATGGCGGCGGCGTCCGGAGATCCGAGGGGGAGGAAGAAGGGGATCCGGCGCTCCAGGGCTCGTCAGCTCCATCGAGCAGCGCCGGACGATGGAGCGGAGGCCGGCGGAGCCCTCAGGCACCGTGGAAGGGCAGGACGACGCCAGTGGCCGCGACGGTGCAGCAGCGCGTCGGCGGTCACGCTCGGCCAGAGAGGGGAGTGAGCGAGCGGGCGAGCGCATGAGGGAGAGAAGTGGCGAGGGCGACCAGGGGGAGTGGATGTGGGCTCGGCCTTATCCTTCCCCGCGTCGGTGGCGTCGGTGGGCGTCGCGCTGTCGACGCGCGGCCGGAGCGCGCGCTCGCGTCCACAGCGGCGGTGACACGCAGTGAGAGAGAGAGGGAGGACGGAGAGATGGGCATGGTGGGCTGGGCTGAGTGCACTGTGCACTTAGGCCCAGTCCCCGACAGTAGGTCTAGGCCTTTATCTTTTTCTTATTTCTGTTTTATTTATTCTTTTTGGTTTGCAAATTGTTTGGCACCTAAATGACTTTTGTAAAATATGAAACTTGGTCCAAATGTTATGGTGCAATATTACCTACCACCAGAAATTGGTTTGATCAAGTTTTGATTTCATATGAATTTTTAGTAATTGAAATGGCACTTTATTTTGCTGTTTTGAGGTTGTTTCTTGATGTTTGAGTCACCTAACTAGTTTAGTTAATGTAGATTGCCTTCTTATAATTGCTTCTGGATTATTTGAAATATCATGAACATTTTAGCTTTGCAATCTGAAGAAATATTAATTTGACTTGCATTTTAAATTTGAATTAAGTTGGATTATTTCCTAAATGCAATTTGATGATGATGATCATGATGACAAGGCATGTTATCTAGGTTAATGATAGAGTAAATATCTGGGGGTGTTACAGTGCCCTCCGTCTCGCGCAAACGTGAGGGATCCTCGCTGTAGGGTGTTGCAATACGTTCATGATTCGCTTATGGTGAGTTGCGAGAGTGACAGAAGCTTAAACCCGAGTAGGTGGGTTGTTGTGTATGGGATAAAGAGGACTTGATACTTAATGCTATGGTCGGGTTTCACGACCTTAATGATCTTTAGTAGTTGCGGATGCTTGTTAGAGTTCCAATCGTAAGTGCATATGATCCAAGTAGAGAAAGTATGTTAGCTCATGCCTCTCCCTCATGTAAAATTGCAAGAATGATTACCGATACTTGTTATCGATTGCCTAGGGACAAATGACTTTCTTATTGACAAAAGATATCTACTTTTATTACCTTGCAATTTATTCGTAGTTTTATTCTCGCAAAGTACTCATAGTTTTATTCATGCATAATAGTTTCATACCTGTTTTAGGTAAAGCAAACGTCAAGCGTGCGTAGAGTTGTATCGGTGGTCGATAGAACTTGAGGGAATATTTGTTCTACCTTTAGCTCCTCGTTGGGTTCGACACTCTTATTTATCGAAGAAGGCTACAAACGATCCCCTATACTTGTGGGTTATCACGCGCACGTGGATCCGGCTCCCACGGTCCCTGGCGAGGGAGATACCGCCGAAGTGGCCTGTTGAGCTGTGGCTGCAGCACGACGGCTGCTGCAGCCAAGCTTCAGAGGCGGAGGTCGAGGCCGTCTACTCTGGCGACGTCTTCATGACCCGGGGGTGGGGCGTGATCGCCCGCGCCTGCAACTCGGAGGGGAGGCATGCCATCCACTTTGAGTACGACGGGGCATCGACGCTCTTCTTCAAAGTCTTTGGAGAGGATGGCCGACGTCTGGAGTGCTGCCCCAGGGGAGGCGGTCTAGACGGCGACCCCCCAACAGGCCGGCGAGACGACGAAGCCTCTGGCGGTGAACTTGCCCTTGGCCTTGTCCGCGATTCCTCCGGCAGCAGCAACGCTTCCTCCGGACCAAGCTCGAGCGATGACAACTACTACGAGTCACCGCGTCGCTGCGCCCGGGCTTAGGGGAGGAATGGTGTCAGCCCGGCGTCGTGGGCGATGCTGCCTGGGCCGCGATCGTCAGGAGGCCTTTTCCTTTTGTTTCATTTCTGCGCAAAAATCATGAAGGGCCCCGCAGGGGTATGTAAAAACCGTGACGCTCACACTTTAGTGTTATCGTTCCCAATCTTATGTCGTGTCTGCGTTTCCCACTTGGGCATGGTCTCCCCTTTTATCCTTGCGATAGCTTAGTACTCTGCGCCAACAGGACCCAGTCCCCAGGCAGGCTTCGGCCGTCGCTGGTATGCCAGGTCGCGATGCCGTGGTCAAGGCCAGGAGGTGAGCGGCCCGAGGTCCGGTTAGAGCCCCCGAGGCGCGATGCTCGGGGGGTCCCCTTTGGCGCGCAAGCAGCTCCTGAAAGACTAAGAGGGAAGTTTCCTTGCCCAAGCGAAATCGCGTGAAACAAAAGTGCTGACTGTGAGTTTCACGCCCGCGCGTGTGAGGTGACTTATCTTAGCGAGCTCGCAGGCTGTGGTGATCTTCTTGTTGCGAGGGCGAGCTTCCTGTCCTGAAATAAACCAAAACGAACCCTGCGAGGGTCATGTGAGAATGCTGATGTCCATTATATTTCGAAAGGAGAGCGCTGCCCGCGTCACGCCACGCCCTTCCCTTGACGCTACCCCTCCGTGGGGCTCCGTGAACCCATTTCTGCCACTTATCGTGGTGCTCTACGTCCTCGGGACCCAGCTCTCGAGCGAGGCTCGGCCGCCACTGGTATGCCAGGTCGCGATGCCGTGGTCAAGGCCAGGGGGTGAGGGCTCGAGGGCCGCTAAGAGCCCTTGAGGCGCGGTGCTCAAGGGCCCCCTCTTTAACGTGCAAGCGATTTGCGCAAGAAAGGAGCGGCGTGCCCCGCGAGGGTGCTTGAGAGGGGTTGAGCCCCTCGACACGCGGTGTGGCGTCCTTCTGAGGCGGTGGGGTGTTGGTGAAGCCACTCGAGGTCCTGCCTCCGGAGGTTCCTGCGAGTTAGTCATGAAACACAAAGGGCAGCCGCGCTTGCTATCCTGCCCGTGATCTTTCTGCGAGAAGATGAAGGCACTAAGGACCTGGTGAGGTGACGTGCACGGGGCCGGCCGTGAGCCAGAGCTCGGTCCCTTAGGTTCATCAGCGCTTCAGGGACGGACCCCGAGCACAGACGCCGTGCCAGCAGCCCCCATCGCGGGACGAGCAAGAGGCGGGTCAGCAACGCGTGGGAATCGCAAAGGTGACTCCGGAGATGACGGGTCGTCAGGCGTAACGTTAACAACCATAGTAACTTGAGCATGCGTAACTGGTCTAGAGTACACGAATCAAAACGACACAACTATGAGGGCGGGCCCTAGCAGCCTGAGGATGATGCTGCCCGGGGGGCGCCCTCAGTTGAGCAAACCAAAAAGTCACCTGGCACCATCGTTGTAGAGGAGTTGGAGTAGCTGAAGATGCGCGCTGCAAAGATCGCTCCTCATGAGCCGGCTGGCTCCTGAGGCCCGGAAGGCTTTGGAGGCCCAGAGAGCTCGCGAGGGTCCGGCACCTCCTCTGCCAGGACCGCCTGGCGCCTTGCCTCGTGGGCTGCCAAGGCTCCCTGCATGAAGCACTGGAGCGAGGCGGCCACGTTCAGCAGGCCGAACGGCACGCGGACATAGCTGCAGGGGTAGCCCCCGCTCCGGCCAGCATGGGACGGCCAGAAGAGGCCCTGCGAAGTAGCCCTGTTGAGACCTGGGATGTTGACGTAGACGCGCAGCTCGCCGCCCATGTCAGGGGCCGTGGCTGCACCCGGTGGTGCAGGGCGACGCTCGCCACGCATGGCTTGCGCCTCCTGACCTCCTCCATTGCCTCGGTAATGAACTCCTGAGCGCATGGCGCCTCGCGCCTTGCGCCTTGCTCACGGAGGCACGCGTCGAAGCTCGCCTCCACGTGGTGCCCAAACGCCTCCCTCGTCACGCTGGTCAGGTCAGAGGCCATCTAGATGAGAGCCCCCGAGCCCGTCCTGAGGGGGCGCCGGGCGCGCCTGCCAGCTCGCTCGAGAGCGTCGCGCGAGGACCTAGAGAGGTGCGCGCGGGCAAGGCCACAGCTGCTGTGGCCTGGGTCCCTAGGGCGTCTTCAGCGCCGCCGGGCGACCCAAGCGTGTGCACCATGCCCATCCCCCGCTCGCGGGGTGCGATGGAGTGAGCCACAGGTGCCGGCCAACTTTCGCAAAGACGGAAACCAAGCGAAGGGAAAACAGCTAGAAGAGGAAAAAACCAGGAACCCCCCCTTTTCAACAAAAACGCAAGAGCTGCAAGTTTATTCCAAGAAATAGCAAATTCGGCTACAAGAGAAGGCAGAGAACGGCCGCGTCCGGCGCCTATGCTAGTCTTCTAGTCTTCCCGCCAGCGCGGAGCATGGGGCTTCCACTGGGTGTGGGCATAGTCATTGGGGACCGTGTCGTCCGCCAGCGCGGAGCATGGGGCTTCCACTGGATGTGGGTATAGTCATTGGGGGACCGTGTTGTCCGCCAGCGCGGAGCATGGGGCTTCCACTGAGACGTGGGTGGGAGCCCCCGTGAGGCTCAGGGGCATCACTCAGGAGACTCTGGGCGCGTGTACAGCCTCACTCATTATTACGTGAGAGTGTCACGAGCGGAGATTTGAGGGGGCGTAAGGCTGCCGCCTGCTTCCTGATCGGGGGCCCCGCCCCTCGCCCTGGGCCGCGCACCGGCAAGCCCGAGCGCTAGCAGCCCTGGGCGGGGCCTCCGAACTGGCGACCGCGGGCGAGCGGTGCAACGTGCCACCGCATCAGCCGCGGGCCGCTTGATCGGGTCGCGACGCTCGCTTCCGGGACCCCCTTGAGCCCCTTTGGCCCCTGGGCTCCCGGGGCTCCATCCTGGTCCGAGGTGCCGCCTCACCGAGCGTGCCCTGGCACGCACGGTCCGGTTGTTGCCTCGCGGGCATGTTACCGGACACGAGTCTCCTGTGCTCCAAGGTTAGCAAAAAAATATGTTCTGAAAGTATTTGTCTCAGCGATCGAGGCCCCGCTTGCAGCCCCCAGGCCTTGAGTGACCTTGACGGTCTGGAGGGCCACACCAGCGAAGGCCTGTCTTCCGCCGACCCGCAGATTCATCGGGCTCGCTGGTCTCCACTTTGCCGCCGCATCACGACGGCCAGGAGGCAGCCCGCCGTAGCGCCTCTCTCTGCGGGCCGCTTACCCCGCCTGAAGCTCGAGGGGGAGTCTTGTTCCCCTCCTTTTCGCCGCCCAGCCCTCTGGGTTCTTTCCCTGCGCGGATGCAGCGAAGGCATGCCCGAGCCTGCAGCGAGAGTCGAGGCACAGGCAAGGGGCAGAGGGGGTCCGCACCCCCGCAAGCGGCATCAAGTAGCTCGGCAACCCAGTCGAGCCAAGCGGCGTGGTCGCCCTCCGCAGGGCGGTAGCGCAGTAATTCGCGCGCCATGAGGAGCGCAGCCTGCGCGCCTGTCAGCCCCTGGTGGGCGCGGTGGGGCGGAGCCGCGTCGGTGCCGATCAAGTGCGCGGCGGCTCGCCTGCCGCGCCGCGTGAGGGGTGACAGCGGCGAACCTTGCCATTGACGACGGTACGCCGAGGAATACGGGGCACGACAAGGGACGTCGCGGCGGGACGGCACCGCTTGACCGGAGCGCACGGCCCATCGCCCGGCGTGGACCTGACCGGATCTCGTCATGGCCAAGCGAGGGTAGGACGTGGTTGGTGAAGAGGCAAGGCTTCGACACGCCCCTACCTGGCGCGCCAAATGTCGGATTCAGGGCTCCGCAGACCCAAGAAAGGTTCGAACTCTGGGGCGTGTGCGAAGAACTCAACCTATCCAGCCTACCTGCCCGTCGCCCCACGGCCTAGCTCAATTCACACGACCAAGGAAGAAGATGAACACGACAGTTTACCCAGGTTCGGGCCACCTTGCGGTGTAAGACCCTACTCCTACTTTGTGGTGGATTGGCCTCACGAGGAGCTGAGGATGAACTAGAACAAGGGATGAACAACCTCCCGAGGTTCGAAGGTGAGGGAATGAGTCGACCCCTTCTACGGTGGTGGCTAACCTATACTTATAATGGCCTCGGTCCTCTTCCCCCAAAACGTAGGCGGGAAGGGATCCCACAGTGGCCAATTTGAAAGGGAAAAGTAGTATATCTTATCCTGACGAAAGGTGGTCTTCGCCTGCAAAGCTTCTGGTCGTGACGCAGCGGTGGGCTCGGCGATGACATCCGTCCTGCCGCGCTGGCGGTCTTGGTCTCGTTGCACTGGAATGAAAACCTTTGCCAGATTCCTCGGGAACCCACGCCTGTCCTTGCCTCCTTAGCACCGAAGAGGAAACTGCATTCTCTGCACCCGCTGGCGCCCGCCTGCCTTGGTCGTCATGTCTTGCGTCATGGTAGCCTCATGAGGCTGGGTAACTGCATAGAAATCTCTGCTCCTCGGGAGGTCTTGGTGTCGTCCGCCTCGCGAGGCTTGGCCCCTCGCGAGGGTCTTGCCTTGGCGGTCTTGTAGATGGGCCGTACCAGGCCGTCGATGGAGCCACGCCGTGGGCCGCAGGTAGGCAAGTCTGGATACCCTTGTTTCCAGATCACCGACAGGTGGGCCTCCCGCGGGCCCCACGTGTGGGTGCAACAAATCAGGTGCGCGAGCGGGAGCGTCCGGCCGAGCGTTCCGCCGGAGCTCCGTTCCCAAATGTTTTCCTTTTCCCTTTGGGTCTGATTGACCAGGCTACCAGGTCGAAAGTAGTCGACAAATGGCAGGCTTGCGAGTAGCTGCGACCCAGTTACAGCCTTCCAAAACAGTTGGTAACAGAGGCAGAAGCTCCGAGGGGTGCAGTTCTTCATTGTTTTGAGGAAGAGGGAGGTGCACACAGCATTTGTCCTTGCTGAACTTACCAGGGTCATCATCACTCGTCAAGTCACTACCGCAGTGCTATTGTTGGTTGGAACTTACCAAGTTGGACTACCCTGGAAGTCAAGGAACAGAGAGGAACACCCTGAAGAGTGAAGAGGCTACAACCAACGAACTCGCAATGGAATTCTGTTTGTGGACTGTCGGCACGTTGATCTTTTCCTTGATTGAATTGAAAGAAAAAAACAGCTCAGTTATTTATTTATTTTTTACGCGCGGCACGCGTGACAAGCAAACCTCAAACCAAGCAACAACAACAACAGCAAAAAAACTCAAACCGTTGCAACGACAAGATGGGGTATTAAACTCCAACTTTACCTTTGAAGGAAATACTGTACAGTATTATAAGTAAGGAATGTGGCACGGTCTTGAATGGCAGATTATTCCTCTCCATAACGACCTACGAGGGTGGGCCATCACATCCATCACCAGACGAAGGTCTAGAGCCAGCCTCTCCATCTCCATATAAATACTAGTTTCCCCCATAGTAATCCTCGGAAGCGAGAGATTCTCGAACCTAAACTATCCACCTCAGGAGGAGTCAGGCCCCCCCGACTCGGTCAGTGAGGCGTCCAACGCGACGCTAGCATCTCGAGCCACGCGAGCGTCCCTTGATCCTCGAACTGACCGTCGCACGCCGGCGGCCGTCCTCCCTCTCACTGCCTGCCGGCCTTCACATAACAACTGTTATCCAAAGATCCCCGCGGCGTGCGTGTTAAATAGATCGTAGCTGTAGCTTTGGTGGCATCGCGCCCTTCTTGTTCCTTTTGCGTTGTCGCCGTCGATGGAGAAGGGCATGGACTCCTACAACAAGTCGGGTGGCGCCGGCGAGGTCAGGAGGATCAACGTGGTCTATTTCCTGAGCCGCGGCGGCAGGACCGACCACCCCCACCTCTTCCGCGTCAACCACCTCCACCGCTCCGGCGTGCGCCTCCGTGGTACGTACCTACCCACTGCCTATCTCTTCTTCTTCGATCCATTTTGCATGCGGCTGATCGCAATGGCGTGTTGCCGTCGATCAATTCAGATGTGAAGAGGTGGCTCTCGGAGGTACGCGGCAAGGACATGCCGGAGAACTTCTCGTGGGCTTACAAAAGGTAAACAATTAATTAATTTTTGGGGTGCAATCATTCTGGCTTTTTATTTCGGCAATGTTTTATGTCCCTTTGATTTGATTAGCTGTTTCCTTGTACTCCTTCCGTTAATCGATTCTTGCCATTAATAATCGTCTGTTGAAGTGCAGGAAGTATAAGGCTGGGTACGTATGGCAGGACCTAATGGACGATGACCTCATCACGCCCATCTCCGACAACGAGTACGTGCTCAAGGGCTGCGACGTGCGAGGAACCCCTCCTCATCCTCCTCCTCCCTGCGCCGACGCGCCAAAGCTTTCTTCCTTGGCAGACGAGAAGAAACTGCACGGGAAGGAAGAGAAGGGGCGGAAGGGTTCGCCCTGCGATCGGCAGCAGGTTGAGGAGGAGCTCCAGGTGACGCCAGACTCCGACGAGAGCTCCCCGAAGCCGCCGCCGCCGATCGACCAGGACTCGCCGAGCAGCGAGGGCGAGGCGGCGCATTTCAGAATCGTCCTGCCGCTGGACCTTCAGGAGCGAAAGCGGCGGGAGCAGGAGGCCGCGAGAAGTGCGGTCACAACAGAACAGCAGGCGTTGGTGGTGCGGGCGGCGGCGCCGGGCGGCAGGAAGCAGCAGCCGGCCGTGGGGAGGGCGCGGAGGATGCGCGTGGCGCGGGTGCTCCACAGCATCCTGACGTGCGGCGCGGCCGACTCCGTGGACGCCGCCGCGCTCCAGCCCGTCGCGCTGCCTCGAGCGAGAGGTGGCTCAGACGACGACGAGGACTGGCGGGACACGACGCCCGTGTGCCCCGGCATGGACGGCTGCGGCATCCAGTGAGTGCAGTTTTGGATTCGATTTAATCAAACTCGATGCACGTATTCAAACGATCTATAGTTTTGTTGCTGATTCTGGACGTGGCAGCATAAACAGGAAGGTGAGGCTGCGGCGAGGCGGGAAAGACAAGGCGAAGCCGGAGGGAGGGAAGCGTCCCGGCGCCGTCGCGGCTGCGCACAAGCCGGCGAGTCTGCCGCTCTGCTCGTAAGCGCTACTCCTTCCTCCTCCGTTGGTCGTAGAGTAGACTCGCTCGTTCGTTTCTCTCGACTAACCGGATCGTGTGCACGTCGGTTAAGTTCGGTGCGGGTGTTCTGTCTGGGATCGGGCTGGGTACGCCTTGCGAACGTGTGCGGGGCGCTAGGAAAAAATAAGTTTTTTTTTTTTTTGAGGCAAAGGAAAAAAATGAGTGGACTTGATTTTAAGGTTAGCCCGTCGGATTTTGTGTGGGCCCTTTCGTCCTTCTTGGGCCAGCCATGAGCTCACCTAGCTAGGCCTAAACGAAACACCTTTCTGTTTGGGTAGGCTGGCCACACACTAGCCCCAGAGTCCAAACAAACTTCAAAAGGCGTGGTCCAGGCGAACGAAACGTTGAGCCCGAATTTGTACAGCCCGCAGGGCCACTTGATGTATCCCTGTCCCCTAAAAAGAAAATCTTGATGTATTCCTGTCATGATCGTAGCTTCCAAGAAATTAGTTTCTTTTTCAGTTCAAAAGATTTATTTTGCGAGTAAATTAATTTTTGAACGCTGATGTAAGACTGGGGGTACTGACCACGAGCAACGATCTTAACCCCTTGCAGGCAGTGCGGGAACGAGTTCAAGCCGCAGGATTTGCACGTGCACATGCAGTCATGCAGGGGCTTCAGGGCGCGGATGAGGAGCAGCAACGGCACCCGTGGCGCGGACAGGAACCACAACAGGAGCGGCAGGGCCGACGACTCCTCCCCGGAGACGCCGTCCACCGGGCTCCTACTCACTCACTCGTGATGTGATTGATGCTGCGAGATGTAAATGTGAATATGTAGGTGCGCGCGGACCACTTTGAAATTGTTTAGGTTGGCGTTTATACAACAGTTTGGAGCTGAGTGCATCTTTCTTGCTTCTATGTGTGCGAGTGCAATGTTGATGGCAAGCTCGCGCTCTAGTCTACAAGCACAAACTAAGCTCATGCCTCTCCCTACAACCATTTAACACAGTGGTGGAGCTTGGCCAAATTCTTGGAGGGGCAAATGGGCTTGGGGGACGGCGGTAGCAAGATTTGTGCTAATTTTCACCAGTTACACATGCTATATATTAAGGATACTCAAAGAAAATCTCCTAGGCTGGAGGACGACAAACCCAGGTTGACCTTTACTGCTCCACCACCGATCTGACAATCGCAAGATTATATCTCACTCAACACGAGTGTCTCTTCCGTCTCGCTGAAGGATTCCCCCCCACATTTAGCTGTGCTTTTCCCTTTTTTTTGTTTCTTCACTCGTTTTCTTCGGTTCTTCTGTTTTTTCACTGGTTTTCTTAGTTTCTTTTTTGGTTTCGAACTCTTCTTTTTTCAAAGGTTTTCTTTGTTTCTTTCTTGGTTTTCATTTTGTGTTTTTTCTCCGTTTTTCTTCGGTTTTCTTTGATTTTTTTAATTCCTCATTGGGTTTCATTGGTTTTTCTTAACACATGTCTACTACATTTTCAGTGTGCTGGTGAAACATTGTTTTGTTACACGTTGAACATTCTTCAAATACATGATGTGCATTTTTCTTTTAATACATGTTTTGAAAAGTTTGTTTGAATACATGATTAAAAATTCAAATACATAAGTCACTGTTTCGTATACATCATGTACATTTTTAGTACATGTTTAATATTTCTCAAATGCATGATTAACAATTTTTTAAATATATGTTTTGATGCATGTTTCCTTTTTCATACAAATTGAACATTTTTGGTATACATGTAAATTATTTTTTAACATATGTTTAATATTTTTCGAATACATGATTTTTTTTCAAATATTTGTTTCGTGTCAAAATTTTCATACATGTTGTACACTTTTCTTATACATCAGGAACATCTTTTATATATACGGTTAACATTTTCAAATGCTTGATTAACATTTTTCAGTATATACTTTTGATGTCTACTTGTTTCCATACACCTTGTACATTATTTATACATAAGAAACATTTTTCTATACACGTTTAACATTTTGCAAATACATGATTAATTTGTTTTCATATGTATGTTCTGATGTCTACTTTTCTTCCACATTTAACATTTTTTAAATGCATGATTAACATATTTTTCAATCACATTTTTTTGAACATTGTTGTTTGAATATGTGTTGAACATTTTTTCGAACACGTCTTGAAACTTTTTTTTCAAATGCTATCAACATTTTTTAAAAGTTTTAACACTACAGATACATTTTTTTTGCAAACTTACGAGTTTTTAAAAAGTCATGGGTAATTTCCCCTCTTCCTTGAGTGTTGGATGGACATGCTAGGTGATGGCCAATCATTCCTCAAGAAATTCTAAATATAGAAAACGAGAAGCTCGAACTAGAGCAAAGCCTGGATCTCATCCGGGATCCTATGTTTCTCAACTCCTTGACATCACTACTTGTGATCTCACCTGGTAACTTAGTGGAGCTCGTCTGTGTCTACTTTGAAGTTGTCATGTGCTGTCTCGACGGACCCCTCTCTGAAGCTAGTGGTGCCATGTACGTGCTTATGACATTACATGTGCTGCAACAACGACCTCCTTGAGGGCATGGCCAATGCATAGCCTCAGGGTGATGCCTCGTATGCCACATAGGATCGGATGTCAGGAAAAGTATGTACGGATGAAGCAGCGGGATCCTTGGTAGGAGGCGGGTGCTTGGGGAGAAAAAGTGTGGTCTGGTGCATAAAGCTGAAAAGGTTGAAGTGAAGAGTAGAAATGCATGTGTAGTGAGAGTCTTTATTTTCTATTCTTTGATGAGGCCCACTAGTGGTAGCTTGCATCGGAGAAAAAAAGTCAATGTAGATGCCTCAAGCTACTATTTATCATGAGGCATCTGTATTCATATGCCACCATTGTACATGACCTGATTCATCTGATGTAAACAGGGTGATCTTTGCATGGTGTTGTATCTTCATACTTGTATTTTTTTTTCTAGGTTCTTGCTTCAGCAAGATGTATTGCCTGAGGGGTTGTTAAGGTATTCGACCTGGTTTTCCTCATAAACTGGATCATGGTTTTTGACCCAATTTCTCACATAAACCGGCTCAATTTCTTTTGAATTGAGATCAATATACAGTGGGGAAGACCCCCCCCCCCCGATTCAGAAAACAACCACTGATATTTCAGGTGGTACACTTACTGAAGGGTCGAAAAGGAAAATTACTAACCATAGCTGAGCATTTGGCACTTATCAACATTGTGTAAACTTTAGTTGCAAGTTATTTGCTAACAAGCTGTGCCGCCAACTCTTGGATGATTAAGAAGATTGATATGCCCCGGCAAAACCTTTTTGTGGAATATAGACAAGGTAACGAATGGAGGGAGGTGCATTGTAAACTAAAAAAATATTATGCGTGCCAAAGAGATTTACAAGGCTAAGAATTGAAGTTATCTCAACTTATATGAGAGCTCTTAGGTTGAGGTCTGAGGGAGTCCTGGACTAAGGGGTCCTCGGGTGGCCGGCCTATTTCGCATGGGCCGGACTGTTGGGCTGCATTTTGTCCGATCCGAAGACCTTTCTGCCTTCGTGTGTGCTCCAAGGCGAGATGGAAGATCCGGTGTTCCCCTCTATGTAACCGATTATATTTAAACCCTAGAACCCCTGGTGTCTATATAAACCAGGGGGCTTAGTCCGTAGAGTCCAGAATAACAATCACCATCCTATTAGTTAGGGTTTAGTTCGTCTGATCTCATGGTAGATCTACTCTGTAACCCCTCATACACAATTAATATAATCAAGCAGGACGTAGGGTTTTACCTCTCAGAGAGGGCCCAAACCTGGGTAAATATCGTGTCCCACGTCTACTGTTCCCCATCGATCCAATGTCCATAGTTCGGGACCCCCTACCCGAGATCCGCCGGATTTGACACCGACATTGGTGCTTTCATTGAGAGTTCCGCTGTCGGATCGCCGAAGGATCGATGGCTCGCCTGATCATCGGAGACGGTGTCAACTCCGGAGACACCTTCATCCCCGGTCAACTGTTCGCGTTCGGCAGCATTGTTCCGCACGCCAATTCGACCGGTCGTCTCGACCAGGTCGACAACTTCGCATCAGGTTCGGTAATTTGGAGTACGTCGCCGACGCACGGGGCGATCTGATCTTCACGTGCTTCTCGGCTCTGCCCAGGACTCCCGACTATCCGGGAGCCTCGACTCCCGAATCCACCCTCGGTCCGATCATCAAATCGGTGATGTCGCTTGAACTACGTCGGTATTTCCCCAAAGAGGAAGGGATGATGCAGCACAGCTACGGTAAGTATTTCCCTCAGTTATGAAACCAAGGTATCAATCCAGTAGGAGAACCAAGCAACACTATGTAAACGGTACCTGCACACAAAGAACAAATACTTGCAACCCGACGCTTATAAGGGGTTGTCAATCCCTTTTTCGGATAACGGCGCCAGATGTTGTCAAGTTGACGGGATAAAATTGTGATACATTGGATAAATAGATCTCGATAAAACGCAAAATAAAATAAATAGAAAAAAGTGCAGCAAGGTATTTTTGGTTTTTTGGAATAATAGATTTGAAAACAAAACCAAATAAAAATAGATCTCAAAGCAAATATGATAAAGAATAGACCCGGGGGCCGTAGATTTCACTAGTGGCTTCTCTCGAGAAAATAGCACACGCTGGATAAACAAATTACTATTGGACAATTGATAGAAGATCGAATAATTATGACGATATCCAGACAATTATCATTATATAGGCATCACGTCCAAGATTAGTAGACCGACTCCTGCCTGCATCTACTACTATTACTCCACACATCGACCGCTATCCAGCATGCATCTAGTGTATTAAGTTCATGGAGAAACAGAGTAATGCAATAAGAACGATGACATGATGTAGACGAGATCTATTCATGTAGAAATAGCCCCCATCTTGTTATCCTTAATAGCAATGATACATGCGTGTCTTGCTGCCCCTTCTGTCACTGGGAAAGAACACCGCACGATCGAACCCATCACAAAGCACCTCTTCCCATAGCAAGAAAAATCGATCTAGTTGGCCTAACTAAACCAAAGATTCGAAGAAGAAATACGAGGCTATAATTAATCATGCATATAAGAGATCAAAGAAACTCAAATAACTTTCATGGATATAGATCTGATCATAAACTGAAAGTTCATCGGATCCCAACAAACACACCGCAAAAAAAGTTAAATCAAATAGATCTCCAAGAGACCATTGTATTGAGAATCAAAAAGAGAGAAGAAGCCATCTAGCTACTGCCTACGGACCCGTAGGTCTACAATGAACTACTCACGCATCATCGGAGAGGCACCAATGAGGATGATGAACCCCTCCATGATGGTGTCTAGATTGGATCTCGTGGTTCTCGAACTTGCGGCGGCTGGAATGGTGTTTCGTCGACTCCCCTAGGGTTTCTGGAATATTTGGGTATTTATGGGGCGACGAGGCGGTGCGGGAGGCCACCGAGGTGGGCACAAGCCACCAGGGCACGTCTGGGCCCCCAGGCACGCCCAGGTGGGTTGTGCCCCCCTCGGGGCACCCTTCTGGTACTTCTTTGGCCCATGTTGTTCCTTCTGGTCCATAAAAATTCTGCAAAAAGTTTCGCTGCGTTTGGACTTCGTTTGGTACTGATATTCTGCGAAGTAAAAAACAAGCAAAAAACAGCAACTGGCACTGGGCACTATGTCAATAGGTTAGTCGCAAAAAATGATATAAAGTTGCTATAAAATGATTGTAAAACATCCAATAATGATAATATAACAGTATGGAACAAGCAAAAATTATAGATACATTGGAGACGTATCAGCATGCCCAAGCTCAATTCCTACTCGTCCTCGAGTAGGTAAATGATAAGAACAGAGTTTTTGATGTGGAATGCTGCCTAACATGTTCATCACATATTCTTTTCTTTTGTAGCATGGACATTTGTACTTTTATATGGTTCAAAGCAATAGTCTAGTTTTGACATAAAGATTTCAATACTCAAGCATATCAACAAGCAACCATGTCTTTCAAAATATCAACACTAAAGAAAGTTATCCCTAGCCCATCATGCTCAATCATTGATCCATTCATGAAACACACTCGCATATTAGCTACATCCAATGCTCAAGTACGATCATAGTGCCCCTTCGTTGGTGCTTTGTAAGAGAAGATGGAGACTCAAATAAAAATAAAAATTGCATAATGTAAATAGAAAGGCCCTTCGCAGAGGGAAGTAGGGATTTGTAGAGGTGCCAGAGCTCAAAGTTAAAATTGAGAGATAATTTTTTTGAGAGGCATACTTTTCCCGTCAACGAAAACGACTGAGTAATTCCCAACACTTTCCATGCTAGATATATCATAGGCGGTTCCCAAACAGAAAATAAAGTTTATTCTTTTTTCCACCATTCTTTCACAATCCATGGCTAGCCATATCCACGGGTGCCCTCCATACCAACACTTTCCAAGGAATTTATTATTTGACAACATAAAGTAAATTTCTTTTTCATTTCGGGACTGGGCATCCCTATTACCGCCGCACTCTCGCGCAATGACAAGTGAATAAACACTCATCTTGAGAATAACACATCTAGCATGGAAAATATTGGCCACCCCCTGTCGCTTCATGAGCGCTACGAGCACACAAAAAGGAATTTTTTTCCAAAATTAGAGATGGCACATACAAATTTGCTTAAAACGGCACGAAAATACCGCATATAGGTAGGTATGGTGGACTCATATGGCAAAACTGGGTTTAAAGATTTTGGATGCGCAAGTAGTATTTCTACTTAGCACAAATGGAGACTAGCAAAAGATTGAGAAGCAACCAACCAAGAAACAAAAAATCACATAAGCAAGCATTAAGCATAACTAACATCGAATAATGCACCACAAGTAGGATATAATTTCATTGCACAACAATTGACTTTCGTGCTTGCATAGGGAATCACAAACCTTAACACCAATATTCTTACTACAACATAATTACTCACCAACATGACTCACATATCACTATCATCATATCTCAAAACTATTACAGAGAATCAAGTTTATTTTATCCAATGATCTTCATGAAAGTTTTTATTATATCCCTCTTGAATACCTATCACTTTGGGACTAGTTTCATATTTTCCAGTTGCTTTTGACAAGCTCAAACAAATCTAAGTGAAGCACATGAGCATAAGATTTTCCGTCTCTCGAAATAATATAAGTGAAGCATAGAATTTCTTCAAAAATTTACTAACTCTCAAACAAATCTAACTAAAGCATGAGAGCATTTCTTCAAAAATAATAAAGCACACCGTGCTCAAAAAGATATAAGTGAAGCACTAGAGCAATTCCATAGCTCAAAAAATTTAAGTGAAGCATAAAGAGCAATCCTAACAAATCATGGCATAATTTAGGCTCTCTCAAATAGGTGTGTCCAGCAAGGATACTTATGACAAACTAAAAAGAAAAACAAGCAAAGACTCATATAATACAAGACGCTTCAAGCAAAACTAATGATATGTGACGAATAAAAATATAGCTCCAAGTAAAATACCGATTGTTGTTAGAAGAAAGAGGGGATGCCCCTCGGGGCATCCCCAAGCTTATTTGCTTGGTTCTCCTGGAATATTAACTTGGGGTGCCATGGGGCATCCCCAAGCTTAGGCTTTTCTTACTCCTTATTCCTTCATCCATCGTGTTCTTACCCAAAACTTGAAAACTTCAATCACACAAAACTTAACAAAACCTTCGTGAGATCCGTTAGTATAAGAAAACCAATCTTCACTTTAAGTACTGTTACAAACCCATTCAAAATTTTGATCTGCATATATCCTAATGTATTCTTAACCTTACCCTGGGCTCTTATACCCCCCCCCCCCCCCACACCCCCCCCCGATACAACCATAGATTCATCAAAATAAGCACACAATGCAAATAAAACAGAATCTGTCAAAAACAGAACAGTCTGTAAATATGCGAATTGTTATCATACTTCTGTAACTCTAAAAATTCTGAAAACTTAGGACAACATATGAAATTTGTATATAAATCTTGTGTAAAAACTTCAGAATTTTTTGTCATTCCTGTGAATTTAAACAATTCTGTTACTGAATGCAAAAGTTTCTGTTTTTCAACAAGATCAAATCAACTATCACCGAAGCTATCCCAAAGGCTTTACTTGGCACAAACACTAACTAAAACATAAAAAACACAATCATAACAGTAGCATAATTGTGCAAACACTCAAGAACAGAAATAAAAAAAGTAAAAATAAATTTTATTCATTGGGTTGCCTCGCAACAAGCGCTATCATTTTATGCCCCTAGCTAGGCATAATGCATAGATCTAAGTATTGTCATCTTTCTTCTTATTTTCGGTAGATGTGTTCTTATCAGGAGGTTTTGCAAAAGTAACTTGAAACACATTATCCATAGAAATTTTAGCATTATCAAGTTGTCCATCTAAGTATCCCCTTTGATTTCCGGCAATAATCCAAGAATATTGTTGATTAACATCACTGAAAACTTGTTGGATTATATCTAAAATGGGGATTTCCTTTTTAAGATTCTCATCAAATTTTTTGATTATTTCCAAGCAAATGTCTCAACATATAATCACTATTATAAAGGATCTCATTTATCACCGGTTTTTCACGGCTCATACCATAAAAATCGAAAATTTCCCTAGCTTCCCGTACTATGTAGTCAAATTCATTCATAAGAATAAGGGTAGCTAACCTTTTTGCCTTAGGATCTTTTATAACGGGCAGCTAACAAAATAATCTCTACAAGGTAGGGTGGGTACAGATAAATCTATTTTCAAGTTCCAGAACTAGTGCCGAAATAGATTCCTCGTAAGGTTTAGTTCTTTTAAGTATAGGAGCATCATCAAGAGTCAAATTTCCAACACAATTGAAAAATTCTTGGATATGTTCTTTTCCCATAATGTTCCCTTGCCTCAAAACAAAAGTTTAACATCTAGATTGCCAGATCATCCAATTTTAGGAGTTAGGCCATCATCTGTTTCTGCCATACCAAAGAGACTTATGATGACAAGTTCAAGTAAATAAGGGATCTGACGAGAAAACGGCGAACGAAAAAGAGGGCGAATAAAGCGGCAATTTTTTGTGAAGTGGGGGAGATGAAAATGAGAGGTAAATGGCAAATAATGTAAATTGCAAGGAGATGAGATTTGTCTTTAGGAACCTGATAGATGTTGATGATGTCTCCCCAGCAACGGCGCCAGAAATTCCTTTTGATGTCGCTTGAACTACATCGGTATTTCCCCAAAGAGGAAGGGATGATGCAGCACAACTACGGTAGGTATTTCCCTTAGTTATGAAACCAAGGTATCAATCCAGTACGAGAACCAAGCAACACTATGTAAATGGTACCTGCACGCAAAGAATAAATACTTGCAACCCGACGCTTATAAGGGGTTGTCAATCCCTTTTTCGGGTAACGGCGCCAGATGTTGTCAAGTTGACGGGATAAAGTTGTGATAGATTGGATAAATAGATCTCGATAAAATGCAAAATAAAATAAATAGCAAAAATGTCCAGCAAGGTATTTTTGGGTTTTTGGAATAATAGATCTAAAAACAAAAGCAAGTAAAAATAGATCTCAAAGCAAATATGATAAAGAATAGACCCGGGGGGCCGTAGATTTCACTAGTGGCTTCTCTCGAGAAAATAACACACGGTGGGTAAACAATTACTGTTGGGCAATTGATAGAAGATCGAATAATTATGACGATATCCAGGCAATGATCATTATATAGGCATCACGTCCAAGATTAGTAGACCAACTCCTGCCTGCATCTACTACTATTACTCCACACATCGACCGCTATCCAGCATGCATCTAGTGTATTAAGTTCATGCAAAAATGGAGTAATTCAATAAGAACGATGACATGATGTAGACGAGATCTATTCATGTAGGAATAGCCCCCATCTTGTTATCCTTAATAGCAACTATACATGCATGTCTTGCTGCCCCTTCTGTCATTGGGAAAGAACACCGCACGATCGAACCCATCACAAAGCACCTCTTCCCATGGCAAGAAAAATCGATCTAGTTGGCCTAACTAAACCAAATATTCGAAGAATAAATACGAGGCTATAATTAATCATGCATATAAGAGATCAAAGAAACTCAAATAACTTTCATGGATATAGATCTGATCATAAACTCAAAGTTCATCGGATCCCAACAAACACACCGCAAAAAGAGTTATATCAAATAGATCTCCAAGAGACCATTGTATTGAGAATCAAAAAGAGAGAAGAAGACATCTAGCTACTGCCTACGGACCCGTAGGTCTACAATGAACTACTCATGCATCATCGGAGAGGCACCAATGAGGATGATGAACCCCTCCGTGATGGTGTCTAGATTGGATCCGGTGGTTCTGGAACTTGCGGCGGCTGGAATGGTGTTTTGTCGACTCCCCTAGGGTTTTTGGATTTTTGGGGTATTTATAGGGCGAAGAGGCGGTGCGGGAGGACACCGAGGTGGGCACAACCCACCAGGGCGCGCCTGGCCCCCCAGGCACGCCCAAGTGGGTTGTGCCCCCCTCGGGACACCCCTCTGGTACTTCTTTGGCCCATGTTGTTCCTTCTGGTCCATAAAAATTCTCCAAATTTTTTTGCTGCGTTTGGACTCCATTTGGTACTGATATTCTGCGAAGTAAAAAACAAGCAAAAAAATAGCAACTGGCACTGGGCACTATGTCAATAGGTTAGTCCCAAAAAATGAAATAAAGTTGCTATAAAATGATTGTAAAACATCCAAGAATGATAATATAACAGCATGGGACAAGCAAAAATTATAGATACATTGGATACGTATCAATCGGGCATCAACGCGCAACAGGATTCGAACCCGGACGCGGCTACCCCCGAAGACCTAGAGTTAGCTCTGGCCGCGCACACACACCCCCCACCTCGGGTCAGGCTTTGAGCCTCAGCGCCGTCCTGGCAGCCGTAAATCAGGGAACGGTCCTGGCCGAACTCTTCCCCATTGCCACTGGTCTGGCCTCGAGCCCGGACACCAGTTCAGCATCCGAAGGGCAAGAGTCCATCGTCACCGGTTCCTCCCTACCGCCTACCAGCACTCTGGAGGTCTACTCCGAAGGAATCCCACACATCGACCCGAACAGCCTCGCCCTGATAAACGAGGCGCTAGATAGGATCCAAGAGATGAGCATCTCAGACGACCTATCTTTGGTTCACGAGATGGACCACAGGGAATTTTACCTCCCACCCACCACCCACTTAGTAGCCACTATCAAAGACTTAACAGATATGCTGGACTACGCCTTCGAGGAGGCCGAGGACATGGACGATGACATCAAATCACCAGTCCACGCCCCTGCCACCGGCCGATGGACAGCCACCTCGACTTACAATGTGTACATGGTGGACACCCCAAGGACAATGATGACGGTGCCAACGCCGGCAATGGCTCCCCCAGACACAATAACAAGCCGGGCCGCTAGTCCAAGGGATGAAGAAGCAGGGAAACCCATACGAACACCGGGGAGGATCACACCACGAACAACATCGAAGACCTCGGAGACCCCGCCCTCGATCAGCAGCCCAACGACTTGGAGGAGCATGAGGATGAAGTCGACCCCGAGGACCTCAATGACTCCGAGGACAGTAATTACCTCCCTCTTTCTGAGAAGGAGGTCAACCTTGGAGCCAAAGACTTTATAGTCCCAGAAGACCCGCTCGATCAGGAGCGGTTCAAGCGGCAGCTTATCGCCACTGCCCGCAGCCTCAAGAAGAAGCAGCAGCATCTCAAAGCCGATCAGGATACCCTCAACGACAGATGGACAAAGGTCCTTGCAGCCGAAGAGGGGTACGACTACGAGCAGCAAAACAAAATTTACCCAAAGAGCAAGTTGCTGCCACAGTTCGATGACGAGGCTCTCGAGCCCGTAGCACCCAAATGAATTCAAGGCGACCAGCCCGTCTGCCCCCCTCGAGGAAGGGACATGTCGGCTGGCAAGGCCGAATACCCACCTGCCCCCCTCGCCATAAAGACAAGGAGGCAGCATGCCCGGCATATCAATATGATCTTCGGCATGACCTGGCCGCTAGAGCAGGCCAGTCAAGATCCATCTACGGATCAAGAGATTACCCTCCGAATAGAAGAGACGGATACCAAGCATGGCTCGACCGGAACGATAGAGTTCGGGATCAACGCCGGGCCAGGATGGAATCCGAGGCTCGGCGTGATGTGGCCCGAATAAGGGGCGCCGCTCACCCTATGTGCTTCACCGATGAGGTGATGTAGCACCAATTCCCGGAGGGGTTTAAACCCGTCAACATTGAGCCATACGATGGCACTACAGACCCAGCTGTATGGATCGAAGATTTTCTTCTCCATATTCACATGGCTCGAGGAGATGATCTCCACGCCATCAAATAGCTGCCACTAAAGCTCAAAGTACCAGCCTGGCATTGGTTGAATAGCCTCCCTGAAGACTCCATAGGGAGCTGGGAAGAGCTCGAGGATGCCTTTCGAGCCAACTTTCAAGGCACCTATGTCCGGCCTCCGGACGCCGATGACTTGAGCCATGTGGTCCAGCAGCCCGGTGAGTCAGCCCGGCAATTTTGGAATCGGTTTTTGACCAAAAAGAATTAGATAGTTGATTGCCCATATGCCGAAGCCATAGCCGCGTTCAAGCATAGCATCCGGGACAAATGGCTCGCCCGCCAGCTCGGCCAGGACAAGCCGAGGACAATGGCGGCCCTTACCTCCCTTATGACCCGTTTTTGTGCGGGCGAGGATAGCTGGTTAGCTCGTAGAAGCACCAACCCAGAAGACCCCGACACATCAGAAGTCTGGGACGGCAGCGGAAAGCCCAGGCGCAATAAAAATAAGCGCCGACACAATGGCCCCGAAGCCGACGACTCGGCAGTAAATGCCGGATTCCGCAATTCCAAGTCAGGACCGCGGAAGAAACCCTCTAAAGGAAACCAGGATGGACCCACTAAGTTGGGAGCCATCCAGGATAGGCCTTGCCAGATCCATGGCCCCTCAGACAAACCTGCCAACCACACCAACCGTAATTGTTGGGTTATTAAGCAGACCGGCAAACTTACAGCCGAGGACAAGGGCAAAAGCCCCCGCAGCGAGGACGACGAGGAACCTCGCAGGCCGAACAATGGAGGCCAGAAGCAATTCCCTCCTGAGGTTAAAACAGTAAACATGATTTATGCCACTCATATACCTAAGAAGGAGAGGAAGCATGTGCTTCGGGACGTCTACGCCATAGAGCCTGTCGCCCCGAAATTCAACCCATGCTCGGCATGCTTGATCACTTTCGACCGCAAGGACCACCCGACCAATATCCGTCATGGAGGATCGGCAACCTTGGTCCTCGACCCCATTATCGATGGATACCACCTTACCAGAGTCCTTATGGATGGCAGCAGCAGCCTCAACCTCATCTATGAAGATACAGTAAGAAAAATGGGACTTGACCCGTCAAGGATCAAGCCCAGCAGCACCACCTTCAAGGGGTCATCCCCGACGTTGAAGCCCGTTGTTCGGGCACTCTCACCTTGGAAGTAGTGTTCGGATCCCTGGACAATTTCCGGAGCGAAGACTTGATCTTCGATATTTCCCCTCTCCGCAGTGGCTACCACACCCTGCTCGGCCGAACGACGTTCACCCATTTTAACGCCATCCCGCACTATGCCTACCTCAAATTGAAGATGCCTGGACCTAAGGGCGTCATCACAGTTAATGGAAACACGAAGCGCTCCCTCCGGACCGAGGAACACACTGCGGCCTTGGCGGCTGAATACGAATGGTCGAACGGTCAGCTCGCCGTCAAGGCACAAGCGGCAAATAAGCGAGCGCGGGATCTATCCCCAGCTAAGGGGCCTCCCTGCGTTCAATGCGCATAGGGATATGACCACCATGGCAGGCCCATCCCAGAAGCACATCACGTGCCTAGACATCATAAATTTGCGGTCAACATACCATGGGCAGCTGTGGGGCCCCAACCTATAGTTCAGTTTGACCGCACTATGGAACACCGCATTTTCGGACGACGTACAGGTACCATCTTGGACCTATCCGGCATCAAGCCCCACCAACGCAGCAACCTCTCAAGGACTCCCTGTTAAGGACATGTCATCGGTCAACCATCCAACAAAGTTGTTCCTCCCAGCAGAAGCAAAGGCGCAGACATGCAGTAGGGCACAGTTCGGGTGTTAACCCACACATCAAGGCCCCACATAAACCTTTCATGTGTAAATTTATCTTTTTTGTTTTTTACAAACTTATCCCTATCCAAGGTCTTGTTCGGCAGTTCGAATTGTACGGCTAGACGTCATGAGCTTATTGGAAATAAAGCAAACCTTTTTACGGATCTTCTACAGTTGTTCATGATGTACATTTTCCCCGTTTGTTCCTTTTTGCTCTTCGAATTGGCCACAATCAAGTGTCATACCCTTCGGATCTTGTATATACACCAGTTACTATACCGGGGGCTTGACCTAGACACTTGCCCTATACATCAAAAGACCGACACCTTTCTTTTCACTGTGTGCGGCGTCTCGGATATTGCATTATATGCACCGGTTCCGAATTATGTCTTGGGTCAATAGTTGGGTTGCCCCGCTCCTGTGTTTACCTCCTTATGTTCCGCACGTTCGGCTAAGGAGGTAAAGGGAGAACCGCTGTGATTGTACTTCCGCCTCGCTCGGTCAAGTACCTCAGTGGAGAAAGCCGAAAACTGACTGTCATAATACGCGAGAACTGGTCGATGATTCGATGACTGGTCTTCAAACCAAAAATCGTTAGCGATTGTCCCGTGTAATACGAAGGATTCGTCTTTGAACAAATCAGGTGATCGATGCTTGGCCCTAGGGTTTTCCTAAACATCTCACCACACTGGGGGCTGGTCAAGCTCCTATGGCTAAGTGAAGGTAATAAAGCCGCATAGTCCGATTGCCTTGTTCTCCTCCTACACTACCGCCTCCGGGCACCGAGACGCCGGCTAAGGGTTATAGTGTGGAGGATGGAACACCCCTCGTAGCATCTACGTGGGGCCTAAAGCCGACGACTAGTAACTTTCAGGATAAATACGGCCGCACAAGAGTCAAAATTAAACATAAAATACACACAAGTATGATAAACCATACAAAATACCACTGGCTCATAAAGCATACGGTTTCATCACAAGTTCATACATTACAATGTAACTACTTAAGGAGTACATCCTTGGAACACTGCGCCTCCACTGCCCGAGCCTCGTCCATCACAGCGGCGAAGTACTGCTCCGGGCGCCTGTGCTCCTTCCCGGTTGGCAGCGGACCGGTGGGCATCTCAACGGGCTTGATCTTAGGCCAGTGTACCATTGTCTTTGCAAACGCCATTCGAGCCCCCTTGATGCACACCGAACATTTGACAGCATCAATCCGGGCGGACGCGTCACACAACTTCACCACTAGACCAAAGTAGCTGCTCGGTACGGGCTCGGAGGGCCATAGCCGGACACAGAGGTCCTTCATGGCCGGTTCCGCCATTCGGTGCATCTCCATCAACTGCTTCATTTGATTCATGAGAAGGGGAGGGTGCTCGGGCGCCTGGAATTGCGCCCAGAACAGCCTTAGCACAGCGTCACCCTCACGGGCAGCATAGTGCCTGGTGGCATCGGCCACACTCTTCGAGAGATCCACAATGGCGCCTGCGGAACGCCAGACCCAGGTGATAAACTTGAATCTTTGACCGCCAAATGTGAAGGAAATATGCCCTAGAGGAAATAATAAAGTTGTTATTTTATATTTCCTTATTCATGATAAAGGTTTATTATTCATGCTAGAATTGTATTTATCGGAAACCTTAAAACATGTGTGAATACATAAACAAACAACGTGTCCCTAGTGAGCCTCTACTAGACTAGCTCGTTGATCAAAGATGGTTAAGCTTTCCTAACCATGGACATGAGTTGTCATTTGATAATGGGATCACATCATTAGGAGAATGATGTGATGGACAAGACCCATCCATTAGCCTAGCATAATGATCGTTAAGTTTTATTGCTATTGCTTTCTTCAAGTCAAATACACATTCCTGCGACTATGAGATTATGCAACTCCCGGATACCGGAGGAATTCCTTGTGTGCTATCAAACCTCACAACATAACTGGATGATCATAAAGATGCTCTACAGGTATCTCCAAAGGTGTTTGTTGAGTTGGCATAGATCGAGATTAGGATTTGTCACTCCGAGTATCGGAGAGGTATCTCTGGGCCCTCTCGGTAATACACATCATAAGCTTGCAAGCAAATTACTAAAGAGTTAGTCACGAGGTGATGTATTACGGAATGAGTAAAGAGACTTGCCGGTAACGAGATTGAACTAGGTATGAAGATACCGACGATCGAATCTCGGACAAGTAACATACCGATGGACAAAGGGAATTATGTATGTTGTCATAACGGTTCGGCCGATAAAGATCTTCGTAGAATATGTAGGAGCCAATATGGGCATCCAGGTTCCACTATTGGTTATTGACCGGAGAGGTGTCTCGGTCATGTCTACATAGTTCTCGAACCCATAGGGTCCGCACGCTTAACGTTCGATGATGATATAGTATTATATGAGTTATGTGATTTGGTGACCGAATGATGTTCGGAGTCCCGGATGAGATCACAGACATGACGAGGAGTCTCGAAATGGTCGAGAGGTAAAGATTGATATATAGGACGATAGTATTCAGACACCGGAAGTGTTCTGGAGGGTATCGGGTACATATCGGGTCACCGGAAGGGGTTCCGGGCACCCCCGCCAAAAGATATGGGCCTTATGGGCCAAGAGGGGAAACGCACCAGCCACAAGGGGCTGGTGCGCCCCCCATATGGGCCGAACCAGGAGGAGAAGGAAAGAGGGGAAGGGAAAGGAAAGGGGGGGGGGCATTCGGCCTCCCCCTTCCTTCCCTCCTCCCTCCTCTTTCCTTCCCCCTCCGACTAATATGGCAGGGGGGCGTGGCCAAGGGGAGACCCCAAGTAGGATTCGACCTACTTGGGAGCCTCCTGGCAGCTTCCCCTCTCCCTCCCACCTATATATATGTGGGGGGGGGGCGCCCTAGCACAGACCAGACAATTGTTTAGCCGTGTGCGGCGCCCCCCTCCACCGTTTACAACCCCAGTCATATTTTCGTAGTGCTTAGGCGAAGCCCTGCGAAGATCACTTCACCATCACCGTCACCACGCTGTTGTGCTGACAGAACTCATCTACTACCTCGACGTCTTGCTGGATCAAGAAGGCGAGGGACGTCACCGAGCTGAACGTGTGCAGAACGCGGAGGTGTCGTGCGTTCAGTACTTGATCGGTTGAAGCGCGAAGAAGTTCGACTACATCAACCGCGTTGAGAAACGCTTCCCCTTACGGTCTACGAGGGTACGTAGACACACTCTCCCCATCATTTCTATGCATCTCCATGGATAGATCATTGCGTGTGTGTAGAATTTTTTTTGTTTTCCATGCAACGATTCCCAACAGTGGCATCATGAGCCAGGTCTATGCGTAGATGATATATACGAGTAAAACACAAAGAGTTGTGGGCGGTGATAGTCATACTGCTTACCACCAATGTCTTATTTTGATTCGTTGGTATTATGGGATGAAGCGGCCCGGACCAACCTTACATGTCCACGCACATGAGACCGGTTCCACCGACAGACATGCAACTAGTTTTGCATAAAGGTGGCTGGGGGTGTCTATTTCTCCTACTTTAGTTGAATCGAATTTGACTATGGCCGGTCCTTGAAGAAGGTTAATGTAACACCCCTGGAATCATGGTACAGTAATCTTCCCTTAATGGTGGCCATGCCATCATGATTACTATGCAAATGGCCACTTGTCCAAGATCAAAGTCAAATTCAAATTTAAATTGCAAGTGAAATAATTATTTCTTCGAACGGTACAACTAAAATGTTCGAATAATTCTATAAATTCCCCTGATCATTGTAATGTTAAAACCAACTTCACTTGAATCACAAATAAATTCTTAGGAAATTAATAAGTGGTCGAGCAATGAATAAAATGGCCTTTTCAAAATAAACGATTATTTATTTAACTCTAGTTGCCCCCAAACTTTTTGTGCTAGCTCAAAATAATCTGTATTATTTATGTGCCAAATTTCATGTTCACCAAAAATCATTTGGTACACAAAGAAAATAGAAAACGGTGCCAGAAATATAAAACAGAAAAAGAAAGAAAAGGAAAAACAGACCCCCCCCCCACTGGGCCGTGGCCCAGCTGGACCACCAGGACAGCCCACCCCGCTCTCCCCTTATCCCCCCCGAACCCTAGCCCACCCCCACTCCCACCCCTCGTTCCCCACTCCCCCCCCACGTTCTGGATCGGGGCAGCGAACCCCGATCCCTTCGCCCTCGTCGCCGAGCGCCGGCGCCGGCGCCAACCCCGTCGCCGGATCGGCTTCGCCACCGTTGTCGTCGCCGAACGCCTCCCCGTCTCCCCCCTCGTCGGACCTCCTCGAGCCTCGCCGCCCCCGTGCCTCTACAGCCGCCGGTGAGGCCCCGGCCTCTGCCTCCCCTTTTTCTCCCGTCGCTGCGCCGTCGCCGCCGCCCGCTGCAGCCTGCCACCGCAGCCGCACTGCCCCGCTCCGGCCCTGTTCCGCGCGCCCCCTGGCCGTTTTGGTCGCGCCCGCCGCCGCGCCCTTCTCGCTGTACGCGTGTGCCTGCACGCCCCAGCCTCCTCGCCTACTCCCCCCTAGGCCCCCGAGGCCACTGCTTCCAGCCACCGCTGCTGCGGCTCGCGCCCGCTCGCCCGCGTCTCTGCACCCTGGCCGCGCTCGCCTCCCGCACACCGAGCCGCATCGACGCCTCCCGCTGCCCCTGTGCTGCTGCTCCACCGCCGCCCCGCGCCGCTTCCCCGCACCACCTGGCTCGCCACCGCCCTGCGCCCCGCCGGCGACCGCCCTCGCCCCGCGGCCATCCCCTGCGCCCAGGCGGGCATCGCCCCGCACGAGCCCGTCGGGCGTCCACGCGCCCGCTACACCGCCGCCCGTTTTGGCCCCTTGGGCCACTGACCGTCGGGCCCCACGCCCCTTTTTCCAAAATAAAATAAAAGAAAAGAAAAAAAAATAGAAAATAAAATAAATGAATAATTAAAGTTAATAATTAATTAATTAACTTAATTAATTCTGTTTAATTAAAATGATTAAGTTTAATTAACCTAATGACCTGATTAACCTAATTAATCTATAATTAAGTGAATTAATCAAACCCTAATTAACCCTAACAGTCTGCTGACCTCATGCTGACATCAGGCTGATGTCAGCATTCACTATTTCAGATATTTCTAATTTAATTAATTAAATAAATTCCAGAAATTGTTTTAAACTTTAAAAAATTAATATAAAATAATACGTAGCTCGGATGAAAATACTTTCTACATGAAAGTTGCTCAGAACGACGAGACGAATCTGAATACGCGGTCCGTTCGTCCGTCACACGTCCCTAACTATCCTAACATGCAACCGTTCCCCTCTTTTCGTCTGTCCGAAGTGCCGGACACTAGGAATACTTTCCCGGACGTTTTTCCCCTTCGCCGGGATTACCTAGCACTACGATAGAACACCGCTAGCTCTGCTTATTGACATGTCATGCACTTGTTTGCTTAGTATTTACTGTTTCCTCCCCCTCTTCTCTCTCGGTAGCCCCCGACACCGATGTCGTCCCCGAGGCCGACGCAGCTCCGGAGCCCGAAGACACCATTGACAACCTTGCCTTTGCCGCCGAGCAACCAGGCAAGCCCCCCCCCCTTTGAGCATACCGATATCGCCCATTCTACTTTCTCATGCTTGCATTAGAATTGCTGCTGCTGCTACTTTACCTATTCTGATGCATAGCCTGTTTACTGTAACCTGCTGTTGATAATTACCTGCATATCCTAAACTGCTTAGTATAGGCTGGGTAGAGACCTATCAGTGACCCCACTTATCCTGATTGCCCCGCTGGATTATCCGAAGACCCGATCAATGGGATTGAAGACCAGGCCCCGGCACCGCACATCACCCCCTTAGTTGTAACGACACTGCAGCGTTACTATCGAGTGCCGAGGGTGATACCTCGTGTAGCACTTCTGATGTTAACTCTGTAGAGTAGCTATTCGGTCGTGGTCATCGAGGGTGATTCCTCCTTCACCACTTCCGATAACGACGCCGTCGTACAACACCTCAAGTGTGAACCCAGCGAGGGTGATTCCTTCGAGTTCACCTTGACGGATACATCGAGTAGGAATCCAACGAGGGTGATACCTCGGATTCCCCTGATGTTATGGACACACAGATACTTGGACTGTACTATTGTTACTTGGAAAGGCGGGTCGACCCTGAAGGGTACCCGCGTGTGATGTGAAGACGGGTTGCCTGTATGGTGCCCGAGTGATGAATACGAGGCGCGGCCGGGCATTCTTAACCCTTTGCAGCAAGTCCTCGAGACGGGGCGACGGGGTCACATCTTTCGTGAGTCTCTGCTCGTTACCGCAAGCCCTAGTCCACTAACGATTTGGATATTTGATCCGAGCAGGCCTCTGGCCTGATAGCACTAACCATCACGTGGGCATAGTATGGGCGTTCTGCATCATAGCATCAGCCGAAAGCTCTGTCAAACGTCCAGTTCAGCACTGCAGCCGGGCTGGGACGGCACCATCCTGAGGGGTGGCGCCTGGTTTGCCCGGCACGCAACGACCCGGAGGGCGAGGGGCGATGGCCAAGACCCCCTTGCGCTTAGGATTTAGACCGACGGGGACCTCTCTGCTGAGCTGTAGGTAGGGTTGCGGTGTGTCGTTTGGCCGAGGCCGGGCATGACCCAGGAAAGTGTGTCCGGCCGGAGTTAATCGAGCGTGTTGGGTAAGTTGGTGCACCCCTGCAAGGAAGAACACATCTATCGATAGCCGATCCTACGGTAAAGGACACTCGGAGTTGTATCCCGATCGATACAGCTAGAACTTGCGATGAGACCTGGATATGAGGCTCTGGGATTGCTTCTCATAGGGAGTCGAGAAGGGATCTCCGGACGAGGTTGGTGACTGTATGGCTCTGGGATTGCTTTGTCGCAGGGAGTCGAGAAAGGATCTCTGGGTGAGGTTGAGACATAATGATACTGCTACATTATATGGTACTGTCTGCACTCTTCTAATGCTGCAAGACCGCTGAAGATGCTAGTCTTCGATAGGACTAGGCCTTCTCTCTATTCTGGCATTTCTGCAGCCCAATCCACATATACAGCCTCTCTTTGAAAATGTTGCATATGTAGTGTAGATCCTTGCTTGCTGAGTACTTCTGAGTACTCACGGTTGCTTTGTTTTCCTTTTCTCCCCTTACCAGTTAGTTGTGACCAGAGGACGTAGCCCCCTGAGACAGATGCCCCGCCGACGATCGACTACTACTACTACCCCGAGGGTGGGTACTGCTTCGAACTTGCCGTCGACCAGGAGTAGGTTCGGAGGGTCCCAGGTAGGAGGCCTGCGCCTTTCGATCGTAGTGTTTTATTTTGCCCCGCCTTTCTAAAGGCCTTTCTGTTTCTGTTACATATATGTACTCATATATCTGATGCTTCCACTGACGCTTGTATGCGAGCTGATGTATTCGAGCCCTCGAGGCCCCTGGCTTGTAATATAAAGCTTGTATGACTTTATTTATGTTTTAGAGTTGTGCTGTGATATCTTCCCGTGAGTCCTTAGGCTTGATCGTGTGCATTTGCGTGTATGATTAGTGCACGATTGAGTCGGGGGCGTCACAGTTAAAACAGCAAACTTGATGAATCATCGTTGAGATTTTTGTCATAGGTAAGAACGGTTCTTGCTAGAAGCCCGTAGCAGCCACGTAAAACTTGCAATAACAAAGTAGAGGACGTCTAACTTGTTTTTGCAGGGCATGTTGTGATGTGATATGGTCAAGACATGATGTGATAAATGTTATTGTATGAGATGATCATCTTTTGTAAGTTATCGGCAACTGGCAGGAGCCTTATGGTTGTCTCTTTATTGTATGAAATGCATACGCCATGTTATTGCTTTACTTTATCACTATGCGTTAGCGATAGTTGTAGAAGCAATAGTTGGCGAGACGACCACGACGCTACGATGGAGATCAAGGTGTCGAGCCGGTGACGATGGAGATCATGACGATGCTTTGGAGATGGAGATCAAAAGCACAAGATGACGATGGCCATATCATGTCACATATTTTGATTGCATGTGATGTTTATCTTTTATGCATCTTATTTTGCTTAGTACGGCAGTAGCATTATAAGATGATCCCTTCACTAAATTTCAAGGTAAAAGTATTCTCCCTGAGTATGCACCGTTGCTACAGTTCGTCGTGTTGAGACACCACATGATGATCGGGTGTGATAGACTCTACGTTCACATACAACGGGTGCAAGACAGTTTTGCACATGCGGAATACTCGGGTTAAACTTGACGAGCCTAGCATGTACAGACATGGCCTCGGAACACTGGAGACCAAAAGGTCGAACGTGAATCATATAGTAGATATGATCAACATAGAGATGTTCACCATTGATGACTACTCCATCTCACGTGATGATCGGACATGGACTAGTTGATTTGGATCACGTATCACTTAGATGACTTGAGGGATGTCTATTTAAGTGGGAGTTCTTAAGTAATTTGATTAATTGAACTTAATTTATCATGAACTTAGTCCTGATAGTATTTGCATATCTATGTTGTAGATCAATGGCCCGTGCTACCGTTCCCCTGAATTTTAATGCGTTCCTAGAGAAAGCTAAGTTGAAAGATGATGGTAGCAACTACACGGACTGGGTCCGTAACTTGAGGATTATCCTCATTGCTGCACAGAAGAATTATGTCCTTGATGCACCGCTAGGTGACAAGCCCCCTCCCGCTAATCTATACGCTGTGAACGTCTGGCAAACACGGTCTGATGACTGCTTGATAGTTCAGTGTGCCATGCTTTACGGCTTAGAATCGGGACTTCAAAGACATTTTGAACGTCATGGAGCATATGAGATGTTCCATGAGTTGAAGTTAATATTTCAAGCAAATGCCCGGGTTGAGATATATGAAGTCTCCAACAAGTTCTATAGCTGCAAGATGGAGGAGAACAGTTCTGTCAGTGAACACATACTCAAAATGTCTGGGTATCATAATCACTTGACTCAGCTGGGAGTTAATCTTCCAGATTATAGTGTTATTGACATAGTTCTTCAATCACTGCCACCAAGCTACAAAGGCTTCGTGATGAACTATGATATGCAAGGGATGGACAAGACAATTCCCGAGCTCTTCGCAATGCTCAAAGCTGCGGAGGTAGAAATCAAGAAGGAGCATCAAGTGTTGATGGTTAACAAGACCACTAGTTTCAAGAAAAAAGGCAAAGGAAGGAAGGGGAACTTCAAGAAGAATGGCAAGCAAGTTTCCACTCCCGGGAAGAAGCCCAAAGATGGACCTAAGCCTGAAACTGAGTGCTTCTACTGCAAAGGGACTGGTCACTGGAAGCGGAACTGCCCCAAGTATTTGGCGGATAAGAAGGATGGCAAAGTGAACAAAGGTATATTTGATATACATGTTATTGATGCGTACCTTACTAATGCTCGTAGTAGCTCCAGGGTATTTGATACTGGTTCGGTTGCTCATATTTGTAACTTGAAACAGGAGCTACGGATTAAACAAAGATTGGCTAAGGATGAGGTGATGATGCGCGTCGGGAATGGTTCCAAGGTCGATGTGATCGCCGTCGGCACACTACCTGTACATCTACCTTCGGGATTAGTTTTAGACCTGAATAATTGTTATTTGGTGCCAGCATTGAGCATGAACATTATATCTGGATCTTGTTTAGTGTGAGACGGTTATTCATTTAAATCAGAGAATAATGGTTGTTCTATTTATATGAGTAATATCTTTTATGGTCAGGCACCCTTGAATCATGGTCTATTTTTGTTGAATCTCGATTGTAGTGATACACATATTCATAATATTGATGCCAAAAGATGCAAAGTTGATAATGATAGTGCAACATATTTGTGGCACTGCCGTTTAGGTCATATTGGTGTAAAGCGCATGAAGAAACTCCATGCAGATGGGCTTTTGGAATCACTTGATTATGAATCATTTGATACTTGCGAACCATGCCTCATGGGCAAGATGACTAAAACTCCGTTCTTCGGAACAATGGAGAGAGAAAATGACTTATTGGAAATAATACATACCGATGTATGCGGTCCAATGAGTGTTGAGGCACGCGGCGGGTATCGTTATTTTCTGACCTTCACAGATGATTTGAGCAGATATGGGTATATCTACTTAATGAAACACAAGTCTGAAACTTTTGAAAAGTTCAAAGAATTTCAGAGTGAAGTGGAGAATCATCGTAATAAGAAAATAAAGTTTCTACGATCGGATCGTGGAGGCGAATATTTGAGTTACGAGTTTGGCCTTCATTTAAAACAATGTGGAATTGTTTCACAACTCACGCCACCTAGAACACCACAGCGTAATGGTGTGTTCGAATGTCGTAACCGTACTTTATTAGATATGGTGCGATCTATGATGCCTCTTACTAATTTACCACTATTGTTTTGGGGTTATGCATTAGAGACAGCCGCATTCACGTTAAATAGGGCACCGTATAAATCCGTTGAGACGACACCGTATGAACTGTGGTTTGGCAAGAAACCTAAGGTGTCATTTCTTAAAGTTTGGGGTTGCGACACTTATGTCAAAAGGCTTCAGCCTGATAAGCTCGAAACCAAATCGGAGAAGTGCGTCTTCATAGGATACCCTAAAGAAACAATTGGGTACACCTTCTACCACAGATACGAAGGCAAGATCTTTGTTGCCAAGAATGGAACCTTTCTAGAGAAGGAGTTTCTCTCGAAAGAAGTGAGTGGGAGGAAAGTAGAACTTGATGAGGTAATTGTACCTTCTCTCGAATTGGAAAGTAGCACATCAGAGAAATCCATTCCCATGATGCCTATACCAACTAGAGAGGAAGCTAACGATGATGATCATGAAACTTCAGATCAAGTTACTACTGGACCTCGTAGGTCGAACAGAGCATGTTTCGCACCAGAGTGGTATGGTAATCCTATTCTGGAAGTCATGTCACTAGACCATGGCGAACCTACGAACTATGAAGAAGCTATGATGATCCCAGATTCCGACAGATGGCTTGAGGCCATGAAATCTGAGATAGGATCCATGTATGAGAAGAAAGTATGGACTTTGGTGGACTTGCCCGATGATCGGAAAGCCATAGAGAATAAATGGATCTTCAAGAAGAAGACTGACGCTGATGGTAATGTTACTGTCTACAAAGCTCGACTTGTCGCAAAAGGTTTTCGACAAGTTCAAGGGGTTGACTACGATGAGACTTTCTCACCCGTAGCGATGCTTAAGTCCGTCTGAATCATGTTAGCAATTGCGTATTTTATGATTATGAAATCTGGCAAATGGACGTCAAAATTGCATTCCTTAATTGATTTCTTAAAGAAGAGTTGTACATGATGCAACCAAAAGGTTTTGTCGATCCTAAAGGTGCTAACAAAGTGTGCAAACTCCAGCGATCCATCTATGGACTGGTGCAAGCATCTCGGAGTTGGAATATACGCTTTGATGAAGTGATCAAAGCATATGGTTTTATACAGACTTTCGGTGAAGCCTGTATTTACAAGAAAGTGAGTGGAAGCTCTGTAGCATTTCTAATATTATATGTAGATGACATATTGTTGATTGGAAATGATGTAGAATTTCTGGATAGCATAAAAGGATACTTGAATAAGAGTTTTTCAAAGAAAGACCTCGGTGAAGCTGCTTATATATTGGGCATCAAGATCTATAGAGATAGATCAAGATGCTTAATAGGACTTTCACAAAGCACATACCTTGACAAAGTTTTGAAGAAGTTCAAAATGGATCAGTCAAAGAAAGGGTTCTTGCGTGTGTTGCAAGGTATGATGTTGAGTCAGACTCAAAGCCTGACCACTGCAGAAGATAGAGAGAAAATGAAAGTCATTCCCTATGCCTCAGCCATAGGTTCTATCATGTATGCTATGCTGTGTACCAGACCTAGTGTGTGCCTTGCTATAAGTTTAGCAGGGAGGTACCAAAGTAATCCAAGAGTGGATCACTGGACAGCGGTCAAGAACATCCTGAAGTACCTAAAAAGGACCAAGGATATGTTTCTCGTTTATGGAGGTGACAAAGAGCTCGTCGTAAATGGTTACGTCGATGCTAGCTTTGACACTGATCCGGATGACTCTAAGTCACAAACCGGATACGTATTTATTTTGAATGGTGGAGCTGTCAGTTGGTGTAGTTCCAAGCAGAGCATCGTGGCGGGATCTATGTGTGAAGCGGAGTACATAGCTGCTTCGGAAGCAGCAAATGAAGGAGTCTGGATGAAGGAGTTCATATCCGATCTAGGTGTAATACTTAGCGCATCGGGTCCAATGAAAATCACATCATTAGGAGAATGATGTGATGGACAAGGCCCATCCGTTAGCCTAGCATAATGATCATTAAGTTTTATTGTTATTGCTTTCTTCATGTCAAATACACATTCCTTCGACTATGACATTATGCAACTCCCGGATACCGGAGTAATGTCTTGTGTGCTATCAAACGTCACAACGTAACTGGGTGATCATAAAGATGCTCTACAGGTATCTCCGAAGGTGTTTGTTGAGTTGGCATGGATCGAAATTAGGATTTGTCACTCCGAGTATCGGAGAGGTATCTTTGGGCCCTCTTGGTAATACACATCATAAGCTTGCAAGCAAACGACTAAAGAGTTAGTCACGAGGTGATGTATTACGGAACGAGTAAAGAGACTTGCCGGTAATGAGATTGAACTAGGTATGAAGATACCGACGATCGAATCTCGGGCAAGTAACATACCGATGGACAAAGGGAATTATGTATGTTGTCATAACGGTTCGATCGATAAAGATCTGCGTAGAATATGTAGGAGCCAATATGGGCATCTAGGTTCCGCTATTGGTTATTGACCACAGAGGTGTCTTGGTCATGTCTACATAGTTCTCGAACCCGTAGGGTCCGCACGCTTAACGTTCGATGACGATATAGTATTATATGAGTTATGTGATTTGGTGACCAAATGTTGTTCGGAGTCCTGGATGAGATCACGGACATGACGAGGAGTGCCCAAATGGTCGAGAGGTAAATATTGATATATAGTACGATAGTATTCGGACACCGGAAGTGTTCCGGAGGGTACCGGTTACATATCGGGTCACCGGAAGGGGTTCCGAGCACCCCCGGCAAAAGATATGGGCCTTATGGGCCAAGAGGGGAAACACACCAGCCACAAGGGGCTGGTGTGCTCCCCATATGGGCCGAACCAGGAGGAGAAGGAAAGAGGGGAAGGGAAAGGAAAGGGAGGGGATTCGGCCTCCCCCTTCCTTCCCTCCTCCCTCCTCTTTCCTCCGCCCTCCGGCTAATATGGCAGGGGGGGCGCGGCCAAGGGGAGACCCCAAGTAGGATTTGGCCTACTTGGGCGCCTCCTGGCAGCCTCCCCTCTCCCTCCCACCTATATATATGTGGGGGGGGGGCGCCCTAGCACAGACCAGACAATTGTTTAGCCGTGTGCGGCGCCCCCCTCCACCGTTTACAACCCCGGTCATATTTTCGTAGTGCTTAGGCGAAGCCCTGCGAGGATCACTTCACCATCACCGTCACCACGCCATCGTGCTGATGGAACTCATCTACTACCTCAACGTCTTGCTGGATCAAGAAGGCGAGGGACGTCACCGAGCTGAACATGTGCAGAACGCGGAGGTGCCGTGCGTTCGGTACTTGATCGGTTGAAGCGCGAAGAAGTTCGACTACATCAACCGCGTTGAGAAACGCTTCCGCTTACAGTCTATGAGGGTACGTAGACACACTCTCCCCCTCATTGCTATGCATCTCCATGGATAGATCATTGCGTGTGCGTAGAATTTTTTTTGTTTTCCATGCAACGATTCCCAACAAAATGCACTCTGCAGTAAGTATTGCTTACCATTGACAATTTGCTTCACTTGCTGGAGCTCCTCCCGGGCACTCCGTGTCTCCAACCGCGCCTCTTGGATCTCCGTCTTCATGTTTGCTAGTGCGGTGGCGTGCTCTTTATTCTTTTACTCCAGGTCCTCACATTTCGTGACGGCATCCTTGAGCTCTTGTTGCACTTCGGCCACCCTGGCCTCATGCTTCTCGCGTTCGGTTTTCACCAACGCGAGATCGGCAGCCGCCTGTTCGGCCGCCGCCTTCTGTTCTGCCGCTTCCTTCCTGGTCCGCAGCAGTTTGGCCTTGAGGCTTTCGACCTCCGCGGCGGCAGCTGCAAAACAGTCTCTCGCTTAGGGATAATTCTGGATACTTTGTTCAACAAAGAATCCCAGGGAACCACATTTCACTCATACTAACCTTGTACCTCGTCGAACCGTTTGTTGACAAGGTCAAGCTCTTCATCAGAATGCTTAAGCTTCCGGTTCATCTTAGCAAGTTCGGCGGCATTGGCTGCCGCCGCTGACACCGAAGCCTGCATTTACGTAACAAGCACCTTGGTTAGCCTATCATTCTGGCGATCTGGATACTCAGCCAGGTTTCTTTTCAAAACCTGCCAGTGTCTCGGGGGCTGCTATGTATAAGTGTCGTTCATGCCCTATACTTTATGAAGGAAAGAACATTACTTTTCTTACCTCAAAGCGTGTCAAGAGACCGTCAAAAGCTTGTTTTGGACCGAACGCTTTGTAAAACCGCGCCCATCAGGGCACAATGTTCGGCTACTATGGAAGAGCCGCTTACGGCCTCCTCCATCAGGTTTGGCCACTCTACCGTGACCCGGACCCCGGTGCTCAGCGCCGGTGGCGGGGCCTCGGCTCCCCCTTTGTTGAAGGGTGACTGCGACGCTTCAGAAGGCCGTGTAAGGCTCCGGAATCATCTTCTGAGAGGGCTCGGTTTGCTTGAACTCCTTCTCCTGGTCTTTGGCGGCCGAAGTGTCAGCTTCAGCCATGTCAACATCGACATCACCCACCGTGTTCGTCATAGGCGGGGTCCTCTAGGGCAGCACCTCCCCGGTCTCTCCGATGGCCGGAGGAGGTGCAGAATGCAAGTTGCCCCCGCTTTCCGCCAGATTGGCTAGCGGAGAGGTGCCCTCCGACATCTGGTCGGTAGGGAGGTCACGCAGCGGGCTACAACATGAGCGTGCATATGCAGTTAGTAGTGGGTTAGTAAAACCAATGCCCAGACAGTATTCGGATTCTCACCTTTCCGCACAGAGCTTGACCCTGCGAACCTTCTTTGGGACCTTCTCGGAGGCTACAAACTCCTTATCAGAGTCCGAACTATCATCAGGTATGACCAACTTCCCCCTGCTCCTCTTTGGAGGCGGGGGATGATACCTTTCTTCGGCCTCGGTGGAGGCCGCTCTTTTTCTAGTGCGGGGGGAGTCACTCTCCTCTTCCCCCTCTTCGTCTTGCTCCCCCTCGTACGTGGAGGGGCATGGGTGTCCCCAGACTTGGTGTCCAAAGGGATCCGCGGGCGAAGACCCTCCCAGGCCTCCCTCGCGGGGTTCTTCTTTTTCTTTTTCTCCTTTTTCTCGGGCACCTTATAAGGCGCCGCAGCCAGCATTTCTTCCAGCTGAGCCAACCTGGGGTCTTTGGGCAGCGGGGCCGGGCTATTCATCTTCTCAGCCTTCTCGAGCCAACCCTGTGGAAATTGGAGAGCGAAGAATCAATCTACTGTAATATGAATATCTGACTTTAGAACGGATAAAAGCCTTGTTACCTTCTTGGGAGGGTGTTCGGTGTCGAGGCCGGTGTCCTCCTCATCTTCTGCTGGCCAATCCTCTTCTTGGGGTTTGAATAGCGTCCTCCACAGCTTGTCGTAGGTGGTGTCAAGGAAGCGGCACACGGTGGTGGGGTCTTCGGACTTGTACGCCCACATCGGGGTGTCCCGCTGCTGTCAGGGGAGGAGGAGGTGATTGAGCATCACTTGGATCACGCTGGTTAGCTTGACACCGGCCTTCTTCACACTGAGGATGCGCTTTTGCAATAGTTCCACCTCTTCAGGGGCCCCCAGTCGGGGCTCTTCTTGGTCCACGAGGTCAGCTTCATGGGTGGTCCGGATCTGAACTCCGGGGCCGCCGCCCAGGCTGCGTCATGTGGTTCTATAATATAAAACCACTGTCTCTGCCAAACATTGATAGTGTCTATGAACGTGCCCACCGGCCACTCTACATGAGTAAGCTTGCTGACCATGGCTCCCCCACAATCCGCTTGTTGGCCATCTACAATCTGCGGCTTCACATTCAATACCTTCAGCCAGTAGCTGAAGTGCGGATGGATGTGGAGGAAAGCCTCGCAAATGATGATGAAAGATGAAAGGTGGAGGATGGAGTTCGGGGCTAGATCATGAAAGTCTAGCCCATAAAAGTACATCAACCCTCAGACGAAGGGGTGGAGCGAAAATCCTAGCCCTCGAACGAAGTGGGGGACGAACACCACCCTCTCGCCAGGCCGCGGTGTGGGAATGACCTAGCCTACTTCTGGGGCCCGGTGAACAACGGCGGCTGGGAGGTAGCCAGCGCGCTTCAAGTCCTCGATATCCTTATTGGTGATAGTCGAGGCCTCCCACTTGCCCCCCGCACCGGATCCAGCCATCGCCAAGAAAGGGGAGCGGAGCCTTGGAGAAAAGTTGAGACGGGGCACTTGAGCTCTGTGGATCAGGAGAAATGCGGCGAAAGGAAGAAGAAGGCTGATGCGGCTTGAAACTGCGTCGGTGTTTTCCCAAAGAGGAAGGGATGATGCAGTACAACTACGGTAGGTATTTCCCTCAGTTGTGAGACCAAGGTTATCAAATCAGTAGGAGAACCAAGCAACACTATGTAAACGGTAGCTGCACACAAAGAACAAATACTTGCAACCCGACGCGTAAGAGGGGTTGTCAATCCCTCCTCGGTAAAAAAGATAGATTAATTTGTATGAGATTGGATAAATAGATCTGAATAAAACACAAAATAAAAGATGCAAATAAAAAGTGCAACAAAGTATCTTTGGGTTTTTGGAATAATAGATCTGAAAACAAATAGGGTGAAAAATAGATTTGAAAGCAATATGATAAAAGATAGGCCCGGGGGCCATAGATTTCACTAGTGGCTTCTCTCAAGAAAATAGCATACGGTGGGTAGACAAATTACAGTTGGGCAATTGGTAGAAGATCGAATAATTATGACGATATCCAAGGCAATGATCATGTATATAGGCATCACGTCCAAGATTAGTAGACCGAAATGATTTTGCATCTACTACTATTACTCCACACATCGACCGCTATCCAGCCTGCATCTAGTGTATTAAGTTCATGGAGAAATGGAGTAATGCAATAATAACGGTGACATGATGTTGACATGATCTACTCATGTAGGAATATAACCCATCTTTTTATCCTTAATAGCAACAATACATGCGTGCCTCGCTACCCCTTCTGTCACTGGATGAGGACACTGCAAGATCGAATCCATCACAAAGCACCTCTTCCCATGGCAAGAAAAATCAATCTAGTCGGCCTAACTAAACCAAAGATTCGGAGAAGAAATACGAGGCTATAACAATCATGCATATAAGAGATTGATACGTCTCCAATGTATCTATAATTTATGAAGTATTCATGATGTTATATTATCATTCTTGGATGTTTTACAATCATTTTATAGCAACTTTATATCATTTTTTTGGGACTAACGTATTGACATAGTGCGCAGTGCCAGTTGCTGTTTTTTGCTTGTTTTTTACTTCGCAGGAAATCAATATCAAACGGAGTCCAAATGCAACAAAACTTTTTGGAGAATTTTTATGGACCAGAAGACCAAGGATGGGCCAAAGAAGTACCAAAGGGGTGCCCCGAGGGGGGCACAACCCACCTGGGCGCGCCTGGGGGCCCAGGCACGCCCTGGTGGGTTGTGCCCACCTCGGTGGCCTCCCGCACTGCCTCTTCGCCCTATAAATTGCCAAATATTCCAAAAACCCTGGGGGTAACCCTAGATCGGAAGTTCCGCCGCCGCAAGCCTCTGTAGCCATGAAAAACCAATCGGGAGCCCGTTCCGGCACCCTGCCGGAGGGGGAGATCATCACCGGAGGCCATCTTCATCATCCCTGTGATCTCCATGATGAGGAGGGAGTAGTCCACCCTCGGGGCTGAGGGTTTGTACCAGTAGCTATGTGTTTAATATCTCTCTCTCGTGTTCTTGAGATGGCACGATCTTGATGTATCGCAGGCTTTGTTAATATAGTTGGATCATATGGCGTTTCTCCCTCTCTATCTTGTTGTGATGAATTGAGTTTTCCGTTTGAGATTTCGTTTTATCGGATTGAATACTTTTATGGATTTGAGAGCACTTGATATATGTCTTGCATATGAATACCCGTGGTGACAGTGGGGTATTATATTGATTCACTTGAGATATGTTTTGGCACTCAACTCACGGATTCCCGAGGTGACATTGGGGTTATCTATGCACAGGGGTTGATGCACGTTCTCGTATTTTGTTTCTCTGGTAGAAATCTTGGGGCACTCTTTGAGGTTCTTTGTGTTGGATTGAGTATTATAAATCTGAATTTGCTTCGGTGTTATTTTAGTATGAACTCTTGATAGATCGATCGGAAAGAATAACTACAAACAATTTCTTCTTATGTTCTCCGCTAGATAAGAACTTTGGGGTGATTCTTCATCGCACTTTGAGGGATGGTTATATGGTCCAATTAGATTAGCATTGTTGAGAGATTGCACTAGCGGACCCTAGGCCTCATTTTCAAGCATTGCAATACCATTTGTGCTCCGTTTTATCAATTGCTACCTTGCTGTTTTTTATTGTTCTTATTACAAAAATCAATATCTACTATCCATATTACACTTGTATCACCATCTCTTCGCCGAACTAGTGCACCTATACAAATTACCATTGTATTTGGTGTGTTGGGGACACAAGAGACTTTTTATTATTTGGTTGCAGGGTTGTTTGGGAGAGACCATCTTCATCCTACGCCTCCCACGGATTGATAAACCTTAGGTCATCCAATTGAGGGAAAATTGCTACTGTCCTACAAAACTCTGCGCTTGGAGGCCCAACACGTGTCTACAAGAATAAAGTTGCGTAGTAGACATCAAGCTCTTTTCTGGCGCCGTTGCTGGTGAGGTGAGTGCATGAAGGTATATCTTTAGATCTTGCAATCGAATCTTTTAGTTTCTTGTTTTATCACTAGTTTGGTTCATAAAAGAAAGCTACAATAAAATGGAATTGAGGTTGCATCATATTATTCATCTTTATAATGTCTTTCATGAAAATGATGGAAAGGAAAATTGTGCTCAATTGATAGAGGAAGAATTCTATAAAATGTTTGACAAAAAATCTTTGAATGATGAGCATGATTGCAATATTGTTGGTATGAACTCTTTGAATATCCATGATGCTAACGATATGCAAAGCCATAAGCTTGGGGATGCTATATTTGATGAAGATGATATTTTTATTCCCCCAAGTTTTGATGAAAAAATTTATTATGATGAAAGCATGCCTCCTACTTATGATGATTATATTGATGAAAGTGGATTTGGAGAGGTCATGACTTTATTTAATGATGATTCCACTATTTCGGAAGAGTTTTCAATTGATTATGAGAACAAAGCTCCTATCTATGATGATTATGGTGATGACATGTATGCTATAGAGAATAATGATAACCATGAAACTTGTCATCATGATTTTAATTTTCAATCCCATGATAGTTATTTTGTTGAATTTGCTCCCACTACTATTCATGAGAATAAATTTGCTGATGTGGAGAGTAATAAAATTTCTATGCTTATGAATCATGAAAATAATGCTTTATGTGATAGCTATATTGTTGAATTCATTCATGATGCTACTGAAAATTACTATGAGAGAGGAACATATGCTTGTCGGTATTGCAATAATATCAAGTTTCCTCTCTATGTGTTGAAAATCTTGAAGTTGCACTTGTTTTGCCTTCCTATGCTAGTTGATTCTTGCTCCCAAAATACCTATGCATAGGAAGTGGGTTATACTTAAATGTGCTAGTCATATGCTTCATGATGCTCTCTTTGTGTTTCAATTCTTATCTTTTATGTGAGCATCATTGAAATCATCATGCCTAGCTAAAAGGCATTAAAGAAAAATGCTTGTTGGGAGACAACCCAATATTTACCCCTAATGTTTTTGTGTGTTCACATGATTATGCTACTATAGTAATCATTTTTTATATCTTTTGTTTCAATAAAGTGCCAAGTAAAGCCTTTGGGATAGTGTGGATAATAGTTGACTTGATTCTGTGCAAAAAACAGAAACTTTTGCGTCCAGTACATAAATTCCTATCTTTTACTGGAACGTGTAAAAATTCTGAATTTTTTACAGTTTATGGGTATACAAATTTCTTACGTTTTCCTAAATTTTCAGAATTTTTGTAGTTACATAAGTATGACCTTAATTCAGATCTTTATGTACTGTTCTGTTTTTGACAGATTCTGTTTTCAATGCATAGTTTGCTTGTTTTATGGCTTCTATGGCTTATATTGCTTAATATAAATTTTGGAAATAGTAGAGTACATTAGGAATTGTGTGAGAACAATTATGAATCTTGTATTTGACATTACCAAAGTGAATGATTTATCTTTATCATACTAACCCATCTCACGAAGTTCCGTTAAGTTTTGTGTGATTGAAATTTTCAAGTTTTGGGTGAGATATCGATATGAGGAGAATAAGGAGTGATAAGACCCTAAGCTTGGGGATTTCCAAGGCACCCCCAAGGTAATATTCAAGGAATATCCAAGCAACTAAGATTGGGGATGCCCCGGAAGGGATCCCCTCTTTCGTCTCCAATATTATCGGTAACCTTACTTAGGGCTATATTTTTATTCGTCATATGATATGTCTTTTGCTTGGAGCATCATTTTATTTTATTTTATTATTATTTGATTAATTTTATTTATAATAATGTTTTTCATCTCTTACTTCAATAAAAGTGTCAAGTATAGCCTTTGCCATGCTTATTTTGCAAGTCTACGAGTTGCTGTTTCAAAACAGAAAGTTTGTCGCTGTCGCAAAAATTCCTGAGAAAAGTTAGAATGTGATAAAATGTTGAAAAAAAATTCACAATAATATATGATAAATTTTCTACAGTGTGGTAAATTTTCAGAATTTTTGGAGTTAGGTAAGTATGAGTATAATTGCACCCTTTACAGACTGTCCGGTTTAGACAGATTGCTGTTATGTTCGCATTGTTTGCATATGTTTGCTTGTTTAATAATTCTATTTGAGGATAGGAGTATTAAATATGCAGAGGCATTTAGTATGCAATGTTGAATAATAATTCTAGTGATTTTCTACAGTAGAGAATGATAAGGCTTTGCATTGATTTATACTAACTTATCTCACAAGTTCTTGTTGAGTTTTGTGTGGATGAAGTTTTTAAGAATTAGGGAAACCGTGATTTGAGAGGAATGAAGAAGACACAAGAGCTCAAGCTTGGGGATGCCCAAGGCATCCCAAGTTAATATTCAATGAAGTCTCAAGCATCTAAGCTTGGGGATGCCCCGGTAAGCATCCCACCTTTCTTCATCAACAATTATCGGTTAGTATCGGTTGAGCCTAAGTTTTTGCTTCTTCACATGATGTGTGCTATTCTTAGGATGTCATTTTATTTTGTTTTCCTTGCTGTTTTAATAAAATACTTAGATCTGAAAGTTTTAAATAAGAGAGAGAGAGTCCTTAATTAGCTACCCATTTACTTAACTACTCATTTGATCTTCACTTGTATCTTTTTGGAGTAGTTTGTCATTTAATCTCATGCTTCACTTAGATTATTTTGAGAGTTGAAAATTTTGAAGAAATACTTATGCTCTCATGCTTCACTTAAATTTATTTGAGAGCTTGTTAGTAGCAATGGTAATACATAAATTTAGTCCCAAAGTAATGGATATTCAAGAAGGATATAATAAAAACTTTCATGTAGATCACTGGATATGATAAGTTTGATTTCTTGCAATAGTTTTGCGATATGGAGATAATAATATGTGAGTCATGTTGGTGAGTAATTATGATTTTGTAAGAATATTGGTGTTAAGGTTTGTGATTCCCTATGCAAGCATGAAAGTCAATAATTATGCAATGAAATTACATCCTACTTGTGGTGCATTATTCGGTGTTAGTTATGCTCAATGCTCGTTTATGTGAATTTTTGTTTCTTGGTTGGTTGCTTCTCAATCTATTTGCTAGCCTCCATTTGTACTAAGTGGGAATACTACTTGTGCATCCAAATTCTTAAATCCAAAGTTGTGCCAAATGAGTCCACCATACCTACCTATATGCGGTATTTCCATGTCGTTCTAAGCAAATTTGTATGTGCCATCTCAAATTTTCAAAATAAATTTCCTTTTTGTGTGCTCGTACCGCTCATGAAGTGGTAGGGGGTGGCCAATATTTTCCATGCTAGATGTGTTATTCTCAAGATGAGTGTTTATTCACTTGTCAGTGCACGAGAGTGCGGCGGTAATAGGGATGCCCAGTCCCGAAATGAAAAAGAAATTTACTTTATGTTGTCAAATAATAAATTCCTTGGAGGGCACCCGTGGATATGGCTAGCCATGGAAAATGAAAGAAATGGTGAAAAAAGGAATAAACTTTATTTTCTGTTTGGGCACCGCCTATGATATATCTAGCATGGAAAGTGTTGGGAATTACTCGGTCGTTTTCATTTACGGGAAAAGTATGCCTCTCAAAAATTTTATCTCTCAATTTAAGCTTTGAGCTCTGGCACCTCTACAAATCCCTACTTCCCTCTGCGAAGGGCCAATCTATTTACTTTATGCAATTTTTATTTTTATTTTAGTCTTCATCTTCTCTTATAAAGCACCAACTAAGGGGCACTATGATCGTACTTGAGCATTGGATGTAGCTAATATGCGAGTGTGTTTTGCGAATGGATCAATGATTGAGCATGATGGGCTAGGGATAGCTTTCTTTAGTGTTGATATTTTGAAAGACATGGTTGCTTGTTGATATGCTTGAGTATTGATGTCTTCATGTCAAATTATAGACTATTGCTTTGAATCATTCAAGTCCAAATGTCCATGCTACAAAAGAAAGATTATATGATGAACATGATAGGTAGCTTTCCACAACAAAAAATCTGTTTTCAATTGCTACTTTATCATGATGAGTTTTATGAGAAAGAATTGTTGTTATGATGCTAGGAAAAGTGATTGAAATTAATCAAACTTATGCACTTTGCTAGCATTCACACTTCAGAAATTATTTCTTTTATCATTTACCTACTCGAGGACGAGTAGGAATTAAGCTTGGGGATGCTGATACGTCTCCAACGTATCTATAATTTATGAAGTATTCATGCTGTTATATTATCATTCTTGGATGTTTTACAATCATTTTATAGCAACTTTATATCGTTTTTTGGGACTAACCTATTGACATAGTGCCCAGCGCCAGTTGCTGTTTTTTGCTTGTTTTTTACTTCGCGGGAAATCAATATCAAACGGAGTCCAAATGCAGTGAAACTTTTTGGAGAATTTTTATGGACCAGAAGACCAAGGATGGGCCAAAGAAGTACCAGAGGGGTGCCCCGAGGGGGGCACGACCCACCTGGGCGCGCCTGGGGGCCCAGGCGCGCCCTGGTGGGTTGTTCCCACCTCGATGGCCTCCCGCACCGCCTCTTCGCCCTATAAATTGCCAAATATTCCAAAAACCCTAGGGGTAACCCTAGACCGGAAGTTCCGCCGCCGCAAGCCTCCACTACAAAAAAAGACACATCCATGACATTTTGGGCCGAACGAATTTTTTTCTGTCATGCTTATGACACTTGTATGACGATAATTGTGACAAAACCCGGTATCATCATAGATGTGGTGGGCTCCTACTTCTATGACAAAAAATCATGACAGAAAATGGGCTTTTCATCCTGGGCGGGCCGGAGACGCAGCTGCATGATATTCTTTGGGCCGTCCATGACGGAAAAAACCGTGGTAGAAGCGAGGGCGAGGAAAATTACGGGGAGTTCCCGGTTACGGTGGGTGGTCGGGGCCGAGCGATGCACGGAGGTTTGCGCGTTTCTCTCGTACACTACGCGCGTCTGTGCGAGGCATTGGGCTCTAACTGAACCCGAGCGAGGCATTCGCTTACTGAACCCGAGCGATTGCACTGGCTACGCGTTACTGAACCCGAGCGATCGATCGATCCCTGGCTGTTAATTGAACCCGATCGAGCGATTCCTTCGCTACTCCTACTAACTGAAGCCGATCGAACCTGCTGCCTCTTGATGAACAGTGAGCGTTGTTGGGGGTTGGATGAACAGTCCCGGTGGGGGTTGGATGAACAGGACCCCGTGGTAGTAGAGGCCGTTGCCGCTGGATGAACAGGACCCCGATCGAGAGGAGGCCGCCACACACCCGAGCCGGTTGGGGGTGGATGAACAGGACCCCATGGAGGGCTAGTTGAACAGGACCCCGAGTGGAGGGCTGGTTGAACAGTAGCCGGTGGAGGCTGGATGAACAGGACCACATGGAGGGCTGGTTGAACAGCAGCCGGTGGAGGCTGGATGAACAGGAGCCCGTGGAGGAAGGAGTGAGACGCCGTGGATGAACAGTAGCAGGTGGAGGCTGGAGGAGGTCGACTGTGGATGAACAGTAGCCCATGGAGTCCCGTTTTGTGGTACGCCACACCCCTCCCGATGAACAGGACCCCGTTTCGACCGTAGGAGGTCGAAGAGAAGTCCGTTTCATCCGTTTTGCGTACGCCACACCCCTCCCGATGAACAGGACCCCGTTTCGACCGTAGGAGGTCGAACAGAAGTGTGTTTCCTCCGTTTTGCGGTACGCCAGACCCCTCACTACAACAAGAACCCTCCTATACCAACACATCCCTAGCAACGAACCAAGAAAATCTGTTGGGTCAAACAAACCTCCCACCTTCCCATGAAAGCTAACCTCCCCGTACCCCACCTCCACCTTATAATGTGTACCCCACCGTAAAAATATCAACAGCCAAGCATAAAAAAAAGTCCCGGGCACCTCTCTTCCCCGATTCACATCTCTCACCGAGCGCCATGTCAACAATGTTGCTGCTGCCGCCATCTCCGATTCCAGGCAGCTCTGACTCTCTCGTGCACCGCCCTTCACTGACCTAGCTTCCCCTCATTGTTCTCCTCTGACACTCCTCGGCTGCGGTGTCCTTCACGCCCCTGCACGCGCCCCCACGACAACCCTAGGCGCCATGGGTTGTCGGCGCTCTTGCGCCTCCGGTTTGTCGGTCCACTAACCCCGCGTCTTTGAAGGTGCGGATGCGGTCTTGGGCTCTACGGCACTACTCCTCCTCGGCGACCTCTACTCCGATGTCTATGGTTCAGTAAGACACTTCTCCCCTCTGTTCTTACCCTTTCTGCCCTTGGCTGTCGTGGCGTCGTGGATCGCGACTGGATACACTAACAACCGCAGCCACTCTCTCCCATGTAGGCTGCCATGGTTCCCTACAGCCTACCCGACTCCTCACTTAGACTCATTTGGCTCAAGAAGGTGATTGTTCTCTTATCCCCAACAATATGTTCTCCCTAATTTTACAACATAGTGGATCCTATAATTCCATTGGCATTTGGTCCCCCAACTTCTGTAACCTTCCACTTGTTCCATTGATAGACTAGTTAGGTAATAGATTGGACAACATGTCTATCCCCTTACAATTCAATTGGTCCATGAATAGTGGTACTAGTACTTATGTCATGGCTAGCGATCCTCTTTTTTCCGAGGAAACTTGTTCCTCTAATTTTTCATGCATGTTTTTGCTGGTGATCCTCTGTTTTAGTTGTGCAGACCACAATTGTGTTTGCACGTATGCCATCCAGATGTATTTCCCTAGATGTCTATCATATTTTGGAGTGCCAAATTATACTGCATAACAAACTATTTTTTTGCCTCGGATGATTATTCACTAGTCTTGTTTGGATATTAGTGCTTGCATCTTCTGATGCTTGTCAGGAGAGAATTTAGTTTTCCATAGAAACAGGTGTTCTTGCGCATTATTTCTTCAATCCTTTTACAGTCATTCTTATATCAGAAGGATGTATCACCACATAAATGCTTCGTGCCACACTACATCTTTTATTCTTCACTAGTATGTGAATTTTAAGCTGCTACTTAGGGAACTATGGTCTTGCAGGTTTACACAAAATATTAAAGATGCAAAGCGCCTAGTCCTCTTTGAATCTCCGCATAGCGCATATTCCCTGCATTGTTTCCCTATTGTCTTGTGCCACTCCCAGTTCTAGGCGACCATCATCAATGGTATCCCCTCATTGGATAAGAACTTCGATTAATTATCGACAGTGCAGGGGCAGGGGTGGTGTCTCCTTTATGGGCTGAAAAATTGGAGGTTCGATGGCAGCTCCCTGACGCACAGTGGCGGTGCAGCGACTCCGAGATGCACATGGGCGTCGTGGCCAATCCCATACGTACAGCGGCAGTACGGCCACCCCAAGCACAATGGTGGCGCGATGACTCCCAGATGCACAACAGCAGCATGGTGGATCTATAGTGATGGTATGTATTGTTGCACGGCCGGTTTGCCATTTGCCTCATACCGTCCAATCCAGTCCCATAAATTAGTCACCTAGGCTGATTTGTCTGTTCATAGTTCTAATTTCACATTAATTCATCTCTGATTGCGGGTTGACACTTATTGTAGTTTTTTTGCGGCTCTCTGGGTTTGTGTTTCTTGTATTTGTATCGATTAAATTTCCTCGGAGGAACTTAGCCATATTCCTACGGTATAATGCACGATGCAGCAGCTAGAAGTTATACGGATATTGCTAGGTGTAGTTGTGGCTATTTGTTTTGTACTACTATAGTTATTCTGCCAAGGAGAAAAACTTAGATGCCTATACATGTATGAAACTGGCTGCACGGTGTTCGACTTTGCAGCAATTTTTTGGTTGAAACTGAACTAATTACTATTCAAAATTTAGCTTGCCAATTTGGACAGTAATCTTTTACTTGAAAAACTGAACCATCTCCCCTGGCAAAGTTTATTTATTAATTAAATATATTAGCAATACCAACGCGCATCAATTTCTCTGTATTTCAAATTGAGTTCATATTCAGAGATGAACCATTTAGCTAGATCTCCGTATGACTGGCAGCCGATCTACTGTGTGATTTGTAAGTGCATAACTTAAATTATACGTCTACCCCAGGTATTGGCTTATGGATATCACAGTCTGTCTTGGAGCAAATTTAATTTCAGTATACATACATTTGAAATATTGGTGTGTGGTGTTCAAAATTACCAATATAAGCTGGGTTGTTCCAGGCAGTGGCGACGCTACATAATGACTGCGATGTCAAAGGACCACACAAGGTACAAGTTTCTCGCTTGTGTTTTACTACATTTAAGTGTAGCTTATGTACGTGTATTCTGAATATAACAGATGTGAAATCTCAACTTATTACCCCTTGCGCCGCCACTGGTTCCAGATCAATATTCTAGGCACTGAAAACTAGAAGACTACTGGTGCCATGTTGGAATTACTTTGAGGTATAAATTTTTAATTGTAGTTCTATATTGCATCAATTCATCACGAGTTAAAAGGGAAATCGGATTATTAATAGCAATCATGAATAGTTTTTCCTATCTATCATAGGCCTCTCTTTTTCCCTCCTAATTTGTACTACCTCTGTACATAATAACAATTATCTTCTCATGTGAAAAAGAGCCATACTGCTTCTGTGAGACAAGACTTCTTGTGGCTACTGGCTAGATTAGGTAAAAAAAATTATGAAATACTGTATGCGTGCCATACATTGCCTCGCTTCCTATAAAATAGTCAACAAAGTGAAACTTAATTATGGAATGAGCTGAGTTAGTTAAGCAAGGTACAATATCTATTTCAGATGTGGTACTTACAAATCTAACTAGATTTTGTGTTGGAACATACAACACCATCTTCACCCATGCTATTGCCGACCAATCACATAAGCTTATTTAATTTTATTAGATATGTATTTTAGTGTTTAAATAATGATGACTGAAATACGTGTTGTTGTGTGAAACGATACCTAATTATGGTTGCAGTTTGTATGTTTTGAAACAATATGTGGTAACAAACTATAGAGCTGTAGTTTTCTAGTTTTCCTTCAGTAGATAAACATGCAGTGTGAGTTGATGCTACATTAGCAAAATCTGCTAGTGTAGTTCGTTTTTTGCTCTAAATTTTGCTACTCTTTTAACCATTTTTCTTTACTGTAAGTTATTGATCTCATTTCTTTATTGTTGTAGATTGCTAAGATAAGTTGATGATGCATAGCTCAGATGTGGATTGCAAGGTCAGATGTTGATAGCAAGGTCGAGAATGGGGTTGCTACTGGATAGTCTTAAGTTACGGTTTAGGATGTCATTTCCAGTGTCCATGTAATAGGTGTCGATTGAAACGTCCATTACTTGGCTACTAGTATCACATCTTATAATCTTTGGATCATGTTCTAGTATCATATCTCGTATACTTTGGACCTTGTTCTTTGTAAATGCAACAAAGTAAATTTTATATATGAGACCCATCCCCTTTTTATACTGTGCCTCGTATGCTCTGTCGCCATTGATCTTATCATTCTGGCTAGCAATATATAAAACACCATTACTTGACATGATATCTAGAACTGCAACGCATATGTAGTGTTATTAGAGTCTAACCCTATACGTTGCTAAGTTGCAACGTTTCTTTCCATTATTTACCAACAGATGTATATATGTTGTTGTAGACCCTTCCAACGCCACTAACGGCAACACATATTAATCCGTTGGTGTAGACCTTACCAACGCATATTTGGACATAGAACAACGCATAGATGCGTTGCTATAGGGGGGTTCTTGTTGTAGTGCCTCCCGATGAACAGGATCCTGTTTCGACCGTAGGCGGTCGAACAGAAGCCCGTTTCCTCCGTTCTGCGGTACGCCAGGCCTCATTTCGGCTGTTTCGTCCAAGCTGGTTGGCTCCCGATGAACAGGTCGCATTCCGTTGCCTCCCGATGAACACGACGCAGTTTCTCCATTCCGACCCAGCCGGTTGGCTGCCGATGAACAGGACGTCATTGCTGCCCTCCGCTGCCTCTCCATGTACACGAGCCCTGGCCGTACGTATGCGCGAGTAGGTGTTCGAGACCCCGCCCGTATGTATGTACGTGGACGTATTTACTTTCTTGCACCCTGGCTGTACGTACGTGTGCACGACATAGACGGGACTGCGTGACATGCTACGTCCGCACCTCTACTATGACACGTGCCCTTCCTTACTCGGCAACGGTTCATCGCTGCAGCCTGCAGATAGACCGATCGACCAGTATGTACGTACACATTCGCGACCAGACAGACAACCCTATGTACGGTTCGATCGGGTGGGTCCCAGCTGTCAGGGAGGTAAGGAGGCACTTCCTTGCGTGCGAAGATATAGCTGGTGGGTCCCAGCTGTCCGGGGGAGAATCATATTTTTTGCACGTAATATGGACACACTTCCTTGCGTGCGAAGATGTAGCTGGTGGGTCCAAGCAGTCAGGGGGGAAACATTTTTTTCATGAAATACGGTGGCCCGTCCGGTGGGTCCCTGCTGTCAGGTGGAGGAATCATTATTTTGCGCGTAATAAGGAGGCACTTCCTTGCTGCGGCCGTGGACCCAGCTGTCAGCCTCTCCACGTACAATACACTTCTGATGGAAGTCGTTCCTTGACCACGCCACACCGAGAGAACCAAGGCGGTGGACGACGGCAAGGCATAGGAAGGGGACGACGCGGAGCCGGGGAAGACGCGGCAGTGGATGCCCACGCGGAGAGGAGTACGAGGGTTGACTGGTTCGGCTGCGGTGTGAGGCTGCCATCGCCGCAGAATAACAGGGGTTGTGGGTGAGTAGAGGGATGGCCTGGCTAGAGGTTGGAGTAGGGTGGGGCGGTCAGGCCTGCGCGGCAGCAGAGCCGGCCACGGGAGGCAGGAGCAGGCAGGACGACCGGCACTGGTTTGGGTGGCTGGAGCAAGAAGACCAGAGGTTGAAGAAGCACTACGACCGTTGGATGGACATCGTACGGTCACTGGAGCTAGAATCATTCATATTGACTAAGTTGACAAAGCCCTCCGTCCGCGTCAACTTAGTAGGCCCACAAGTCAGCCTCCCACTATGGTGGGTCCCAGCTAGCAGGGGGAGTATTCATTTTTTTGTGCGTAATAAGGAGGCACTTCCTTGCATGCGAAGATATAGCTAGTGGGTCCGAGTTGTCAGCGGGGGGAATGTTTTTTCGCGAAATACAAAGGCCCTTCCGATGGGTCCCAGCTGTCAGGTGGAGGAATCATTATTTTACGCGTAATAAGGAGGCATTTCCTTACGTGCGGCCGTGGACCCAGCTGTCAGCCTATCCACGTACAGTCCACTTCCGATGGATGTTGTTCGTTGACCATGTTGACCATGCCGCGCCGAGAGCACCAGGGCGGTGGACGACGGCGAGGCCTAGGAAGGGAACGACACGGAGCCAGGGAAGACTTGGCAGTTGTTTCCCATGCAGAGGGGAGTACGAGGGTTTACTTGTTCGTCTGCCATCGCCGGAGAATAACAGCAGGTGTGGGTGAGTAGAGGGATGGCCAAGCCAACAATGGGAGTAGGGTGGGGCGGTGAGGCCTGCGCGGCAGCACAGCTGGCCACGGGAGGAGGGAGCAGGCAGTCCCACCGGCGCTTGTTTGAGTGGCTGGAGTAGGAAGAGCAGAGATTGAAGAAGCATGACTGCCGTTGGATGGACATCCAACAGTCACTGCTCTCATGCGTTGACTAAGTTGACACGGCGTAGTGTGTGCGCCAACCTTTTTTTTAGGAAAGCGTACGCGTCAACCTATAGTAGGCGCATAAGTCAGCCTCAAATCTGTGGAAAACAGCATACAGCACATCTGCCATTATTTCTAATAATTTACAGCCCATTTGCTAATTCTTAAGATTTTTTTGGAGCCCATATTCTTTTTGTTAGCATTACAGCCCATATTGTGGCCACGGTTAAAAAACTATACGAAATTTTGCATATTTCGGTGCGGTCCGAACGGTTTTTAATCCCAAAATTTTGAGTCACATTCAAACTAATTTTAAAAATAAATTTATATCAATATAAAATCCAAATAATTTTCCACGCATAAAAATCAATGGAATTTAAAATCTTGAAATGAAAAAAAAGAAATTTGAAACTAATTGCCGGTTTGATGTGTTTTAAAAATGAACAGCCCATTTCTCATTACTGATAGCCCATTTTCTGGGCAAGATGAATGAAGCTCTCCTCGTCTTGAAAGATTTGGAGCCCAGCAGGGCTGACAAAGCAAGTAGGCCTCGGTTGGGTATTCTGCAAAAGAACAAAAAAAACTGGGCTAGCCATTTTCAGAAAGAAAAAAAACTACTGGGCTGGTCTTGTGGTAAACATAAAAGAAAAGGCTGGCTAGACAGGCTAGAGTGCCCCGCACAGCCCAGTTGACACCCTGCTTCCATCTAAAAAACAAAAATAACTGGGCGAGCTGCTGGGTCCCTGGTGTCAGCCGCTCGTTGTGCAATTCTCTCGTTTATTGACTACGTTGACAATGGCATGGGACCCAGATGTCAGAAATCCATTAGGAGGAACCATTTTTTTGGCTTGAAATAAGGAGGCACTTGCTTACGTACTGCCATGACCCTGGTGGGTCCCTGCTATCATCCTCTCCACGTACAATCATCTCCTGATTGTGTACGCGTCAATCTTGTAGGCCCACAAGTCAGCCTCTAAACCCGTGGCGGACAAATACATCCCATTTAAAAAAATAATAGCCCATTCCATACGTTCAAACGGAAAGTTCAACATTCAGAGCAAAGTAACAGGTCTGATCCAGATATAGAGTACTGAACTTCCACGTTGACAACCATCATAGCCAAGTTAACTATCTACTCCCAGTAATACTCTAGTAGTGTACAAGTACTAACTTACTCTTAGCTAACTAGACGATGCCGGCCGCCATCGGCGGTACACGCTAAATGCCGGCACCGACGTCCTCCTCCTCGCCTCGGACTTGCCAGAGGTGCGATAGGGCGCGTTGCTCGCGCGCGTTGGCCCTTTCCATGCCGGCGTGGTCCACCGAAGCTTCGGCTTCTAAGCGGGAAACCCACTTGACGAGCTGGTAGTAAAATTCGGCGTCGCGAATGCGTGCGTGCCCGACAGCCTCCAGGGCTATTTGCCGGACGCTGGCGTCCACGTAGTTGGCCCAGTTGCGGGCGCTCTGCTCGTGACTCAGAGCGTCGGTGCGCTGCTGCTCCATGCCCCGCTGGCGGCGCAAATCGGCGATACGCTGCTCCTCCGCCAGGCGGTCGCGCTCCAACAGGTCCTCATACTCCGCATTGCCATCTAAAGACTGATAGAATGCCTCCTCCCTCCGTCTGCCTTCCGGTGAAAAACCGAACACTAGTTCCGGCGGTAACCGCCTCTGGCGTCGCCTATTGCGGACGGGCGGGGGCATGACGGATGTGGCGAGAGCGAGGACAAGTGGCAAGCGACGTCGGGGCGGTGGGGGCTTATGAGGATAGGGCGAGTTGGGTGATGGTGCCACCGGAGAACGCCGGGAACCAGTAATTATAGGCGGAAGGTAGGTGAACCAGCGTGTCGCGGGAAACGCGATGGTCATCGCGGTCATCGGAATTCAACGCATAAGCAGGCATGGCTTAGCGCGCCAGCTTGCCATGGAAAACTAGAAAAACTGAAATTATGACTGTGCCGTCCCGTCCCGTCAGTGGTGCGTCCCGTCCGTGCTGGGTCGCATGTCGGCATGACGGTCAAACGAGTGCGCTCGATTCATCCAGATGAGGTACGTGCGTGATCCGCTGGTTATTCGCGTAGGATCGAGTCGGTCAGATAGTGTATGTGTAGGACCGCAATAGCGGATGAACGTTCGCTAGGAGATAAGGCATTTGCGAACATTTTTGCTAGCAGTTTCTTCAGATTCGCATGGCATTTTCTTCAGAACAACATGTCAGTTTCTTCAGAGGTAGGCATTTTTATTCAAAAAACTGCCACTTCGGATCTTGTGTCACAACTAAAACTGCCAGAGCGTATTAGTAGGGTAGCTAGTGATCCATCAGTAACTTGTAAACACTAAGCAAACAAAAATAAGGAACTGCTAGTAACTTGTAAACACTGAGAACACAGAAATAAGGATCATGCTGTGCACAGTAGTAAGAGCTGATCCGTTCAAAATGTTCACACGAGACTCACATGCCTGGCATTGTAATATGTTCACATTAGTAGCCCAAATTCACAACCAACTAGTACGATTCCCATACATAAGATCAACATGTTAATGCATCTCAATGATTCACAGATCATATACAAATATGTAGCTCCAAAAGCAAAGATCTAGAAAAAAAATGTTCTTCCTACTAACATGGATGCTTCTCTGGCCCAACATTCAATATAGAGTGAAAGACAAATTTGTTTGTGAAGTCTACAATTCCTCTTGCAAACGTAAGTGGTTTCATCAACAGCTGGAACCATGAGAATGAACCACACATGATGGAGGAACATCCACTGCAATATGATTTGGTCTTCTCTCGATCACATGGCGAGACTATCTTCGGAATACAAACTTTAACTTACGCTAAATGATGCCCATTGTATAATCAGACCAAAGCAATGAAGCACCTAGTGTTGGCCAATAAATAGTACAGTACTACTTTTGTGCAGTCCATGAAGTGACTATCCAATCTTTCTGTGTCTATTTTCAAATGGCACTGCATGCAGTTACTATACTATTCTCTTGTGCAGTTCCACCAAAATTGCGGCCACTTTGTTTGTTTGCCAAATAGCAATGGGCAGACATCTGTCTGCACAAATATCAAGCAGCTAGAAAACATATACCCCACCTTGTATTTTCGGTTTAAACACGTCTCTTCCGCTTAGCATCTGTCATGTTTTGCACTGGACAATTTGATACTGTCATGTTTTGCCCTGGACAATTTCGTACTGAATTGATTTGCTGGTACAGAGCAGAAATATAGCGCCTATTCTTCATCAGACCAAGGATATCCTTGTTCGCAGTGATGGAAGAGGTGAAATCGATATGACCGAAATTGAGCATCCAATCATTGAATCATGTCCTGCACCTCCAATGTAGGTCCACCCTGCCAATAAATTCACATGCAAACCACTAATATTACTATCTAATGACAGTACAAAAAGAGTAGCAAGATAGTAGCAAACCATGTACCTTCATAATGAACAGCTCATAGTGCCACCAATTGGATATAATGGTTTGGAAGAAAACATGCTCCTAATGTTGAACCATTTGGACTTTTTGTGCAGTTCCACTAAAATTGAGCATCCCTGTTTGCATAGATATTGAAAGTGTGATTACTATAAAAGTGGCACTAGTTGAAGCATAGGCTCACAAATATAAGCATTCCAATTTCTTAATGGGAAAAGATAGCAAGACTGTTTCTAACCACCTATTTGAAGGAATAAATAAGGCAACAGCGGCTGATGTCAGGAAGGCATACATAGTATTTTCTTAAAAACTGAACCATTCCTGACCTTTCCTCTTCTTTTAAGCATATTTTGTGCAGTTCAACTAAAATAAAATGCCATCACCGCCTTGACAATTCAGTGACACTGTACAAAAAGAAATGACTTAACATTACATCATGATGTCAGGTATGTAATCGACAGGCATTAGAGACAAACGTACAGACCTCCTCCGATAACATAATGAACATTAATTTTAACAAAGGTGTGACTAGCTTTACCGGGATAATTTGAGTGAACTCTACACCCTCTGTTCCTTAATATAAGACGTTTTCACAGTTCAATTTAAAGTACCCAAACGTCTAGTATTTAGAAAAACAGGTAGTAATTTTCTTGAGCACATATCTGGGAAAGCTTGCCACACTTTATATATGTCCATACGCTAATGCAACACCATTCGAATAGTACAAATATACACTAATCCAGTGGCTAGTGCAACAATAGAGTAGTTTTTTATTACGGGGTACAGTACAATGGTTTTACTGAACAGATTTCCATAAGCTAGCACTGGAGGATTTCTATAAGCATTAACAATACAAAATGTAAAGGTAACAAGTTTCAGCATTGGTATACTAGTTGTGCAACAGCATTAAACCAAATACAAAAGTCTGAAGGTAACTAGCATTGTTAACTAATGACAGTATAAAAAAATGCAAACCATGTACCTTCAAGGTAAATATCATTTCGAACTCGAGGGGACCTCAAAATTGCTATCCCAATCTTGATAATTGATCAAACATAAAAACTTGATTGAACGAATCAAGAGAACAGCTGGAGGAGGAGGTGCCCACTCTTGATCTTTCCTCTTGTCTTCATAATTTTTTGTGCAGTTTAACCAAAATAAAATGACATCGGCGCCTTGGCATTTTGGTGACACTGTACAAAAAAATTGACTTATCTCATGAAAGTGAGGTATGTAATCCATAAGCATTAACAGTGCAAAAATCTGAAGGTAGTAACAAGTTTCATCGTTGGTATACTGGTTGTGCAACAACATTAGAATGCCTTAGCTGAAAAATCTTTAATACATCCACAATCAACAGCTAACCCTGAAATAATCCAGTGACATTAAATGGCATTGCTTAAATTTGTCGGTGGCATTAAACTGAGTGCGGCATTAGTTAAATGTGGCATCACTTTAGCAGTAGCATTGCTTGACTTTACCGCTGGCGTTATACTAACAGCAAAAAAGTGGCAATAAGAGCATGGAAGGCCCATTCGAACAGTGGGCGCACCAGTACAATGTACCTCCATGGACGCATAGAGTGGTGAGGGAGGTATGGTTGCCCAAAGCAACAAATATCTAGGCAACATATGTGGATTACGTCCCATTTTTGTTCTCTTTAGCCACCTTTTTTCCTATGTGAGGACAACAAACCGATCGACCTGGTCATTCTCTATTGCATTGTCATGCCTTTCTACCCTTTTTCACCCTTTTTCAACCAAGAGACACGAGACTCGTTCCTTAGCTACTGATTTTTCCCCTTTTCAACCTAGATGCGGGTTCGATGCCTAGTCTCTTCGACAGTACTTTCTCCCTTCCTTTCCTTATTCAACCCAGACATGGATTAGTTTGCATGAAGTAGGGTTTCCTTTAATAGTGCAAATTAAGGTTTTCGTCTGCGTGTCCAGTAGAGCAGAGGATAGCAAATTGGGAAGATGGTGGAGTGGAAAAAGATCCACATGCAGCGACGTGGCAGATGGGGCAATAGAACAAGGGTATGGTTCGAAAAGTGGTAGCATACCTGAGGGTCGGCGGGAAGTGGCTTCGCTCGTGGTCATCGTCCTCCGCACACACTACAGCGGTGAGCTTGGGGACGGAGGCCATCCCGCGTGGGCGCTAGGTCTGAGAGGACGGCCTTGCCGTCAGTGCGTGACCTCACTCGCCGACGACGAGTGCGTCAACGGTGCACGTCCTTTTCTTCCCCGGCGGATCTGTGTCCACCGGTGAGGAGGGAGAGAGAGGCCGTCTTTTTTAGATCTGGAGAGAGGGTGATAGTGTGAGAAACAAGTGGGCAGCCCTTAGCAAGCAAGCGCTGAAGCTCCAGCCTATATATCTTTTTTGATACTAGTACTAGAGGTGGAGTAGTGGTAGAGTAGTTTATATTTTCTCTGCATACAGTACCAGTTAGTCGTGCTTCAAAACTGAACGGCATGCCATTAAAAAAATAAAGTCAAGAAATAATGCGGCACCTCGGGCCAACGCGGCCAGATCGCATTTTGCACGAGAAATGACACACCATGTTTCGTTGACATGTGGTCCCAATCCAACATGTCAGTGAGACGACGGCGAGTCCTTTTGTACAATTTCCGAACGGACGTCTATGTAGGCCGGGGCGCCTCTTCCTGTACCATGGCAACCATCCCTCTCCTCTTCGCCTTTCCCTCTCGATTTGGAACTGCTGTCACGCGCTCTTCCTCCCTCCTCCATTTGCCTTCACCCTTCCTTCTGCCATTGTTTGATCGTCTTCTCCATGGAGGGAACAGGCCAGAAACGACCCCGTTATTCTTGCCCCAATCTGAAAGATGACGTGGTGGAGAAACTCATTGATCGGTGCGATGTCATCACCTTGGCTAGCATGGCAGGTTCGTTCAAGACCATTCTCGACTCAACTAATAACATCATTACAAACAACCCAAGGGTTCAGGAGTAGTTTGATCTCCCCTATCTTCTTCGCCATGACCTTGCTCGCTGGTGCGCGAACGACGGAAGCCTCGCCTTGTGCAATTTGATGCCGCTTGATAATGATACGTGTGATGTTAAGATGCCATCACTTAAGGGTAAGGCCTTGGCAGGCACAAGTGGAGATTGGGTTGTGTATATTGGGTACAACTGCGAGTGGGAACTTGTGAATGTGTACACTCATCAGCGGATTCCACTTCCAAAAATCTCAGAGTGCCCTGATGTTGAGCACACAGATGATCTACGTACGTTCAAATACGATCATGGTGACTGTCGTCTACGAAAGATAGCAATTTGTCGAGTTCCCAACCACTCTTGGGATTACACGAACTATGAAGTTGTTGCTATCTTCGACAAGCTTGTTGCCGTCCTTACTTCCATGCCTCGATGGATATTGCTCAAAAATCAATTTCTGTACATGGATGAGTACTGTGATGCAATTCAATACGAGCGTCTTGTGTTTGCTGCCACCACTCATGGCACTATTTTTGCATGGAATCCATATGGTTTCAGTATGTTTGTCTTCCACCGTAATTATAATTGTTTCATCCACATGCATGCGGGTTAGCTAGTTTCCCTTTACTAATTAACCTTCTTGTGTTTCCAAGGTCCTGTGAACATTCCACCACCTATACTTGAAAAAAATTATAACCAAGGGGGAGATGACGATGGTGATGATCACGAGCATGAGGACGAGCAGGACCTATATACTCAGTGGCGCCTGGCAACTTATTCCGATCGATCACCTCTTCTTGTCTGTATACAGCGCACTGCTGATGTTACTACTAAGGAAGCAGGTGTTGTCTCCCATGGTCGCACTCTCCGGACCTATTCCAACATCCGTTGCAGGGTATTCGGGATGGATACTAGTGTGCTAGTGCCAACACCTTCTCCCTGGTTCAGTATTGATAGTCTTGGAGAAAACTCTCTCTTCCTTGTACAAAACTATCTAATGATGGTGAAAGGCGATCCAACTGCTGTTGACACAATGTTACTACCATTTATGAGAAGTAACTGTATCTATACCTCAGACATTGATATGGTTCCCTACCCTGGCTATCATAATATGTGTCCTGATATAGGCCGCTTCAGCCTGGATGATCAGTCCTACGTTGGTCTCGATATTGACAATAGCTGGCCCTTCCCAGAGGCTTACCTATGGTTCAAAGCAAGCATTTCCAGCGCTGAGGATTGGTTGAGCTGAAGTTCATTTCATTGCTTGTTATTTGTTGTGTGATGAAAACTTCAGTATTTACTAGAATGTTTTGTTGGAAATAATCTATAATCCAACATGTATCCTCGTTGTCGTTGTGTGTTGATGACTTGTTGTATGTAATGAATGGTACATTTGCATATGTATGTCATAAACTCAATTTATGAATGGTTTTCGAGTCACTTCTTGGAGTGTGAGTACCGTAGTAGTATAGCCAGCATCCGGTTATATGAAGTTGCCACATCACATAGAGCCAACCTAATAGTGGAGTATGCTAGCACAATAGTTAGTTCTAGTTAGATCAACTAGAGCTAGGTGTCGCACGGAGGCCGAGAAATATGGTGATAGCGTGACTGCATGAGGTGGGCTTGTACGTAGTATGATGTAGGCACATGGCTTGCCGTGTTTCCTACTCCTCTGGTCTAAATGTGGAGAAGATTTGGTCGAGTTCTTCCTCCTTTTGCCGACACGTGGGACATCCAGCATCCAGGTCGTGTCATGCAAGAAAATGGAGTGCTAGTTGAAGCCACGTGATGTGCATCTTGGGTTAAACTGTAAATAGAATCTTACTCTTGAGTAACTCCAAAAGCGGCCACCGAAGATCTTTATTGGATTTGTTTTTCATCACCAGCACGTCGAGGTGAAAGATGTGCAGGTTCAGTGGGTCGTCTTGCGTTTTCACTGACATGTGGGACCGCATGTGAGCAAACAGACGATGGGCTCCACGCGTCTGCTGGCTGGCTGAGAAGAGAGAGAGAGGAGGGCTGAGCACGGACTCCAGGAAATTTTGCGACAATGTGAGTAGTACTAGTGTACCGTACTCCTGGAGAGATAATGTGTTCGCTCTATGTAACCAGCACCTCGATATAGTGGGGTGGCATTGGCCATAACTAGCATTCACGTCTAGCAGTACGGCACACGCCACCCACACGAGTCCCACCTGACACCAATTTTCTTGGAGTCCGTGCTACAGCCATCTCTTCTCCCTCCTGTTTTCTCAGCCATCACGTGGTGGGCGCGGTGGGGGTTTGCCGATAGTCGGTTTGCTCAACTGCGGTCCCACTTGTAAGAAAATGCAACACAGCACGCATTCCCCCATGAGCGGTGTGTCGGACCAACCGTGTGGGGGTGCGACGTGAACACGGTAGGCTTTTCCTTTTGAACTTGTAACTTGTAAAATTTGGTTCTACTCCATGGCGCGACCGATAGATAGAAATAACGATTTTCCCTAGAGTAATGAGAAGTTTGGTTCTTGCGCTGTTCATGCATGGAGTACGTACGAAAATTATGAAGTTGATGCGAAAGGTAAGATAATTACTAGTACAATATACTACTACATGGATTTGACGGAAAGATAAAGATACATACGGATCCATCAACTACATCCTCACGCCCTAGTGTGTCGGGTCTCCAACCGACGTGTGAGGAGCAGCGGCGTTGGCGGCGAGCTCAACGTGCTTCTGAACAATGCCGTCCAAGGTTGCCCTGCGGTCCAAGAAGGCCAGCGTCCTATTGTCCTTCTCTTGCACGTAGTAGTCATTGTGGACGATTTGCGCGTAGACGTGGGTGATTATATCGATGGTGTCTTGCTGCGCCAGGCGCTGCGCGGCGAGCGCGACCTCGAGGTGGACAGTCTCCGGTGCGACGGCGGGCAGTCGCAGGGCCACCAGTACATCAAAGAGGTTGTCACCATAGAGGCCGTTGAGGGTGGCGGGCATCGCAGAGCCTAGGCGCGTGGGCTGGAGGCATACGTCAAGGTCATCATCGAGCTTCTTGACGACGGTGAACTTGTCGAGGAAGCCGACGAGGACCTCGTCGAACAAGGAGACAAAGCTGTCATCCAAGAGGCCTCTCGCCCTGGCGGCCTCAAGCACGACCTGGAGACGTTCCTCGGTGCCGGGCCGCAGGCTGGCATCGTGGACCATCTGGCACAGCCGGCTGATGCTCGCGCTCATCACCTCCATGGGTCTAGCTTCTAGTCAACTGATCTTGCGATTGGAGTGATCACTCTTGCCCTTGGTTAGGGTGCATAGGATTTCATAGATTGGACTGGCGGGGAGCCTTTATATGAGAAGTGCAGACTGCGTTGCATTCACGTGTGTGTTGGCCATCTACTCCTCGGCCCTCCCTCCGTGCCGGTGCAGTATAGTCATCTCATTGAGACCAAGTTGGGGCAAAACGAGAGAACTTTGATGTTTACTGGTTTATTGGTCCCCTTTGCATTTTGCGCCAAGTTTTGACCTTTGATTTAACTAATAAAATGTTAATGCATGTAACCAAAAATGTTGTGCTAAGGCCCTTCCCAGTGCTCCATGGTGGACAGGTGCTAAGCATGCCACATAGGCAAAAAAATGACATGGTGCGGTAATTAAGGAGGAGAGAGAGCACTTTGGTGACCCCAGGAAGAACCAATGCCAAGCAAGTGAACCTAGGCAAACCACTTAAATGAAAGAAGTTGACCAATGCATGGAAGAGTTTAGGTGCTAAATCATTAAATACAGTGAGCTTAGCAACAACAAGTTAAGCACCTATGCATTGGTGAGTTGAGTTGCTAAGCTTAATGCACTTAGCACCCCACGTCTCCTATTGGGTGATTTCTTTTTTCGTGGCAAAAAACAGGGAACGAGGTGGGTAGTTAATGCACCGCACCTAAAAGTTTTGGGATTATTTGGTTTTCGTAACGTGACTAATGCACCAGTACGGAGGGAGTACAATAGTAGTCTTTGATTGTAATTTTTTGTTGGTAGCTTACCAAGCTGAGCGCTCGGTGAGTACAATAGCAGTCTGATTGATGAGACTTCAGATTTGAGCCATCTACCGGAAGGGAGAGTGTATAATATCATCGGGAACTACGTTTAAAACCGAATAAAACAATACTCCATGTATTTATTTACAGAGGGAGTAGTATATTTTTTGTGACATGCATTACTAGATATTGCTAGTCAAATACTAAATCCAGACGGATGTGGTAGTACTACTAAATCCAGACGGTGGTGCTAGACTAGTAATAGTACTACCAATGTAGTACTAGTACTGTACTACCCGTTGGTCAAATTACTCCTCACAGTGAAGTGACAAGACCCTGCGCCGGAGATGACACCTGAGTGTAGGCGCCGTGTTCGGCATACCAAAGTCAACCTCACCGTGTGCAGTCACTATCATCATGGTTGTAGAGCTAGCCTGCTTACAACTAGCGGTGTTCGACATAATTTCCCGTGCATTGCCACAAGTATCTCTACTCTTTTCTTATACGAGTAAGATACCCGTGCATTGCACGGAACACCAAGATTGGGGGTGAAAGGCGCCGGCAGTGGCCATCGCGCCAGATTGTTCCATGGCCTTCTAGATGTGGTGGGGAGGAGATAAGGCTGATTGTGAGAGACAAGGAGTTGTTTGTAAATAGGGAACAAGTGCGGGCATCTTTTTGCAAAATTGTAGAAGTTTGCTTTGTATGCGTCAGATCTAGATCCGACGGCTATTGGTGAAAGATGGCAGGCACACCATCATCACCAACTCAGGACCTCTTTGATTTGCAGGATTTTGAAAACGCAGGAATAGGACACGGCAATATTACAAATTTTAAACTGATATTACAAATGTTAGGAGTAATGCTGCACCTACGAAGAGGGAATTATTAGGAAGTTTACGTAAGAACTTTCGTTACTGATGAGGACATCAATACCATTGTTACACCCACAGCCCCTGCTTCTATACATACTGGACCAATTACTAGAGCTCGCGCACGCCAATTAAAATATCAGGTACTTTCGTTTCTTGGTAATGATTCTAAAGTTCATGAGAATATGATGCTGCCTAAATTGGATACATTTGTTTTGCTTACAAATGAAGGGCCTAGCTTGGACAAGAAAGAGGAACCTTGGAGCAAGTTCAAGCATGGAGATGATGGCATGCACAAGGGGAACAAGAACGGAGTTACAAGTGATGATTTTAGGACTTTGAAGCCACCATAATGAGTGCAGGAAGCCTTGGACGAAATATACAAGATGTCACTTCATAAATTTCGTCCAGAGGCTATTATAGGTGCTGCGTCACCTTATTATTGGGCCAGGCCCATGTAATTTCGAAATACTTGAGTATAGGCTGTTTTTAGAGTCCGTATGTGTGGGGAAACAAGAGATAGGGTTGGTTTCGGACCCCTCCTTCAAGGGCCACAAAATCCCCTCCTCTTCCTCCATATATACAGCCCTTAGGGCACCGTTTAGACCTTGGGTTTTGTTTAGATTAAAAGTTCGCCATAGCTGCAACTTCGCGTACTTCGTTTGTGTTCAACGACCAGACCAAGACGTCACAGAACCCCACCTTTATCAATAAAGCTTTCATCTTATATTCGCAATATCCAGATTGCAAATCTTAGTTTCTTGCTTGTTCTTCGTTTGCTTGCAGGAGATAGACCCTCGTGGTCAGGTTGATTGTGCTCCGGCGTGGTCAATAACCTCTCGGAGTTGGTTTAGCGATTGCTAAGGCGTGACGTCCTCGCACGTTCGTAGTCGGATCGTCAAAGTCTACTCCACCAAAAACGATAGCTATCATCTCATCGAAAGATCGGGACACCCTCGCTTCTATCAGTTACTTTAGGTGGATGCAGCATTATCGTACAAACTAAAATCCACTGCCCTAACAAGTCACTAATGGGCAAATAAATTTTTGAGTCTCTGGTGACTTGATGTTTCAAAAACAAATTCAGCTTCTGCGGAGACTTTGTCATTTAGGCTTAGACGCTTGCGGTGATCAGCACGCCATTCATTGTTGTGCCAGAGAACACCAAACCTCATTACCTTGAGCACACTTGCCTCCAGAACAAAGAACCTGGCTAATTTAATCTCAGATGTGCTGCCTCGGTAGTCGATCAAATCAATTTCTGTAAGATGGGGATCAAGGCATTCGATGGGATTGTTATAGTGCAGCACATTTTTAACTTTCGGGTCTTTTTTTATCTGCAAAAGAAGAGAACATATTAGAGCAGCTGGCTGGATAAGATTGCCGTGTCATCAAGAGGTACCAATATCATTCGCTCATACGATAGGGTTGGCTCTAAGGCTAGTGATATTTTTTCACTCTCTCTCTCTCTTTCTCTTTACTCTCATTTACCTAGGAGCACGTGAAGAGCTTGGGCATTTGTTGCCTTCCACTATGTGGCCGATGCCAAATTTCTCAAAAGTATGCCACATAATACGCATCGATGTCAAATCAAAAGATTTTGGCACCGCTCTAGCGATGTGAGAGAGTTGGCACCGCTGTGCACACAGACCCACATGTATAAACAAATCAATCAAACCAACTACACCAGCCTCTCACTCTCCCAAACAAGTGTTTTTTTATTGCCTCAATCCTCTCCCTCTCCCACGCAAGTGTTTTTTCATTGCGTGAGTTAATTTGGCACCGGAGCAAAGTAGGTGATCCAGATTGGGGCACCAGGTGAGAAATGGAGGGGCATCGATGCCAAATGCATCACAAGTGAATTTCGCACGTGTTCTGGCCTACATAGTGGAGGGCCGTTATAGGCAACTTTTGTACTACCTCGTATTTAGTGTAAAATTTTGACCATAGATTTACCTAAGAAAATGCCAATGCATGTCACCAAAAATTATACCGTTTGAAATTATGTTCAAATACGAATCCAACGATATAATTTTTAGTGACATGCATTAACATTTTGTTAGTTAAATCTATGGTCAAATTTTGATACTACAAAATAGGAAGAGTAAACCTGGACGGAGGTAGTACTTGCTCTTAGGGTAACCATAAAGTTACTAGTCTAAGTTACTTGCCACTATGACTAGCCTAGGCTACTAGTAGTACAACAAAAAAACGATGCAGGTGATCACGTGAGAAAAAAATACTACAAACATTTCTTTCGGTGTAGTGCGTAGATGCAGTTTTGAACACTACACTTGTCATCGTAATTTGGGAAAATTACAAAAAAATTGAGCTACGTTGTGATTACCGTTTACTAATAGGAAAGAAGTTTCACCTTGATGAGTAGCTTCTCCGTGCACGAAAAGCATGTATGGAATCCAACAACTTGATCCAGATTGGGGTTGATAGATTTTATTGCCAAGATCTTCAGTGTGCGCACAGACTGGGTCAAGCTTGTGGGAATCATTTTCTGGATGACAATCGTAAATACATCAAGAAGAAATTTAAAAATGTGAATTTCAAGAAGACGGAGAAGAAGATGAGTGTTGTACCTGAATGATTACGGATCCAATAAAGAGTTCGGAGAATTTGGTAGACAAGTACACCAACGCTATCAATTTTGGCGCGTCAATGACCCTGATTTTTGTTGGACCTTCTAGATCAGATACAAGCAATCTCTCAAGGAAAGGCGCATTCTCAATGACCATAACATGGAACAGCTGGAGTGATCTCTTCCCAATTGATGTCTTGTTGCGGGGCAGCAAGACACATAAATCCATCGGAGATTCGTCGAGGCGATGTGGAGGCTAATGAACTGTGGATCTGCCGAAGACGAAGGTACTCGAGCGCCGTACAGCTGCGGAGCAGGTGCTCCATAGCCTTCTTCGATATGCCAACGTCGAAGAGGTCGAGCTGCTTGAGTTGAGGAAGAAGAAGGGTGGGCGTGGCATTAATTTGGGGAAAATAGCAGGAGCTAAAGCTGGCGCGGCGCAGCGTTGGCGTGAGGCAGAGTGCAGACGGCGGCAGAGAGCGACATCGTCCAGCTTCAAACCTGAGCTCCTCGAGCTGATCTAGGGCGGGGGATAAGAACCACTCGTTGAACTTGGATTGAACCTTGCAGTTGGTACTGAACATGCGGATGTCAATGTGTCTGGCTGGCCCAGGGTGCGATGAAAGGATCTTGGAGACTACGGCCATGCATTTGCAATCCCCGTCGCAGAGGCAGCTGTCGACGGTGAGGTTTAGGGGGACGCAGCGCCAGAGGGGGCGCCACCGCTGGGAGAGCAGGGTGGTCCACATGGCAGATTTGGTGGGGAGGAGGCCGATGATGATGAGCAGCATGTCGTCGGGGAGGCTGCTGATGAAGTCCAGGGTCGCCGAATGCGGTTTTGGCTCGAGCCGCCTCCGCTTGTTGGCTGCCTCGCCGTCCATCTCAGCCGGCGGCGACGCCGGTGTACACGTGTGCTTGTGTGTATTGTGTGCTGGGTGTGCGCGAGTGCATCCTTGTGTGCATGCCGCCGCGCAGTGGTGAAGTGTGCGCGAGTGCGTCCTTCACGCGGAAGAAGTGTGCCCTCAATTTACTAGCGTGCGGGGTGCCCGAGTGGTTTCAACTTTGTTTACTTCACCGCGTGTCAGATGGGCCTCTAGTTTACTTATTTTCACCCACTGGCACATGGGCCAGCACACGAAGATAGAGAACACGAGCTGACAAGGTAGCATGTGGACTGGTTGACCGGTCAACTAAACAATATACGGAGCTATACGCTGACACAGTGACCGTATAATCCCTCGGTATAGAGAGTTCTAGTGAGAGGGGAGGCCCGTGAGAGATAGTAGAGAGAGAAAGAGCTACTCCCTCCGTTCGATAATGTAGTGCCTATATTTTTTTTAAAGTCAAACTTTTGAAACTTTGACCAAGTTTATAAAGAAATTACTTATATCTACAATACCAAAGATAAATGATAGTATGAAGTAAGTACATATTGTGATGAATCTAATGATCGTTCCAGATGTAAATGTTTTTCTCCACATATACCTGGTCAAACTTTTCTGAGGTTTGACTTTTCAAAACATCCATATACTTATGGACGTGAGAGAGTACCTAACTAGAGAGAGAGAGAGAGAGAGAGAGTGAAATAGAAAGAGTGAGTGAAAAAAGTGTGTGTGCGTGTGTGAAAGAGACATGGACAACACATGATAAAGTAGAGAAAAAGCGTGTGTGTCTTATGCAAACATATCACACATGCATCTTCGACAGCGAAACCGAGGTGAGGAGATAGTGTGTGGTTGTTTGCGACCGAGAGAGAAAGACCCCTAGCACGTGGCCAAAAAAGGTCTGACAAACAAGGGAGAGAGGTCGAGAGAGACGTATGGAGAAAATGCAGACATGGGGAGGAGAGAGTGTATGTTTGTGACAGAGAGATCCCCTGGAGATCGTGATGGGACTACATGGGTGGGCGATCGAGTGACAAGGTGTGTGCGCGATAGAAGATACCCCGAGAGATATCGAGATAGACGTATGGATAGAAGGAGACAATAAGTGTGTTAATGATGGCTAGTGAGAGATAGTCATACTTAGGGGGGGAGTGCGTGCGCCTATGATGGAGTGAGGGATTATGGTACTTAGGGGGGTGCGTGTCACATAGAGAGAGAACAAGGGCGGAGAGTGTTAGATGGGTCTATGTAGCGCGAGCGAGATATGTGTATGTGTGAACCAGGGAGATATAAAGTTTGAGAGAGATAGAGGAGCCCCGATACGGCTGAGTGGTGCGTCAGATAGCTGAGAGGGGGAAAGAGATATTCCATCCGCTCGATAATGCAGTGCATATAAATTTTTTAGAAGTCGAACTTTGGAAACTTTGACCAGGTTTACGCAAATATTATTTATATCTACAATACCAAAGATACATCATACGAAACTAAATCTCATGATGAATCTAATGATATATGTTTGCCGTTCTAGATGTAAATGTTTTTCTCCACGTACATGGTCAAACTTTGTGATGTTTGACTTTTCAATAAATCTATATGCTATGGACCGAAGAGAGTGCCTAAGTCGAGAGAGATCAAGTGCGTGTGAAGGGGAATGAGTGAGTGTGCAAAAAGAGTGTGTGTGTGAAAGAGAAAGGGACAACAAACGATAAATTAGAGAGAGAGTGTGTTCATTTCTTATGCAAACATATCACGCATGCATCTCCGAGATAGAAAAGTGAGGTGAGGAGATACACGAAGATAGCTAGTGCGTGATTGTTTGCAACGGAGAGAGACACCCCTATAGCACATGTCCAATAGAGGTCTGGCCAATAAGGGACAAAGGTTGAGAGGGACGCATGGGGAGGGAGAGAGGGTGTGTTTGTGATAGAGAGATCCCCTCGAGATCGTGAGGGGACTATATGGGTGGGAGATCGAGGGACGAGGTGCGTGTGCGATAGAAAGATGCCCCGAGAGATATCGAGATAGACCATGCACATGTTTGTGATGGATACTAAGAATTAGCTAGTCATATACATATAGGGGGGACTGTGTGTGCCTACAATTGAGTGAGAGACCATCATACTTGGCTAGGCATGAGATTGTGTGTGTGCGTGTGAGATGGAGAGAGAACGAGGGAGAGAGAGAGAGAGAGAGTTTTAGATGGGTCTATCGAGTGCGAGTGAGATATGCATGTGTATGTGTGACCCAGGGAGATGGAGAGTTTGAGAGAGAGAGGGAAGAGCTCTGAGATGGCAGAGTGGTGTGTAAGAGAGTTACGGGCAACGAGCCAGGGAATTTGTGTGCGTACGATGAGTGCACCCAAGATATTTAGCTTGGACTAGAGAATCATACATAGTGTGCGAGAGAGACCTATACATGGAGTGTGCATGCGAACTAGAAAGACCCCCCCACACACACACTGAGAGAGATAGAGAGAGAGGGAGAGGGACCAACAAGGTTTGTGTTTGGATGCGTGCGATAGAATTGAAGATTGTCGGCGAGAGAGAGAGAGAGCAGGAGTCCGGGAGAGGGGGAGGTCACGTTTTATGCATCAAAGACTGATATAAACCATGTTTCGATATAAACTTGCAGTCAAATATTTGAATTGGAGAACATGTTGTCTGCAATCCACACATGAACGGAGATATGCGTATCAAACAAGTTCATTAATTTGACTTTCAACATGTTCATGGAGTACTATAATACTGCACAACATGCTACTCGATTGAGGTGTTCAATTTTGGATTTAGTTCACTATTTTGACCTGGTGAACAAGCTATTTCATTGAATTGAGATATTTCATTTTGGGTTTGATTCCCGTTTTTGAGTGGGTCAACTATTTGTCATATAGTAAATCGTTAGCAACGAGCATGTAAAAACACATTAGTCCCGAGCATCATCTCTCCATCTAAAAAAGAAGTGGCAAGCTAATATTTCAAAATTTGATTCGAATCGACTTGGTAAGGTAGACGTGGATGCTTGTTCTCCCAAAATTTGAACGAACCGCTAAACACCCTCAGCTCGGTGGAATTTGCCCGAGCAAATAAATGGGAGACGCGAAATTACCGGCCTATGTGGGACACGCATCAATTGGCCCATTGTACATCGAGGGTAGGTTCGTAACTTCATCCAAGCGCGCCTTCTCCTCGGTCGAAATGACATGTGCCGAATAATTCATAAACCATGGGCGGCAAAACACCCTCTCCTCGCCCGAAATCGCTCGCGCTGACTATTTTAAAACACGCCCTCCTCGCCCGAAATCGCTCGCGCCCACTATTTCAAAACACGCCCTCCTCGCTCCAAATCGCTCGCGCCCACTATTTGGGAGAAGCAAAGTTACTCTACTATCCCCGACCCTCAGTACACAGACCCAAGCCAAGAAGCCTAAAGGCAGGGGTAGAACTGTAACTCCCCCCACATTTCAGACAAATACGTCCGTAAGACATGGTTCCCCCTCCCAATTCCCCATTCATACCTCGTGGGCGCCAAATCACGTTCTCCCCGAAAGCTCCCTTCTCGCCAGCCGCGAAACCTCAGCCCCTCCTCCATGGCGCCCCCCGCCGCACCAAATTCACCACCGCCCTCCTCCCCAATGCCGAAGACGCTGTCTGTTTGCCGTCGTGCACTGGGCCGTGTGCCTCTTACTCCATGCTGCCGGAGCTGCCTCGACAACGGCCGCGTGAATCGTACCGGAGCTGATTCACCTCCGCCGTTGTGCACGGCACCGGAGCGGCTCCAACTTCAGATGCGTCCAGGGCCCCGGCGCTGCTTCCCTATAGCCATCGACCGTCGCGACATCTCTGCTTTCCTGCTGCCGGTAACCACCGCAACCGCGCCGGCCTCACCGACTCGGCAGCTGGAGCTGCCTACTTCACCGGGTCGCAAGATAGGTCGTACACTCATCTCAAATCACTTTATTTAAGCGTCAGCTATCTGAATTTTTATTCTGGGTCAATCGATTCCCAATGGGAAGCAGCACCCCTCGAGGCGGCGGAGCTCCTAGGCTGCCAGTTGGCTGGTGTCTAACATAAGGGTGCGGGGGTGCAAGTTCGCCGCGGAAGCAGCGCTTAGATGGCTATCTTAGAGTTGCGTGGGTTGAAGGTACTGCCGCCGCCGGATCTGGATGACGACGAGTCTTTGTGGATTGGCCAGGGGCGGCGCAACCACGGCAGTGCGGTGGGGCGGGGAGCGGGGTTTTGGTGGGAGCTCTCGCGGCCACAGACGGCGGAGGCAGGCTGCTCTGCCGGTGGTCGCTGGCTCTTCGGGGAAGATTCTGAATAGTGTCAGCCGGGAGGCACAAGACGGCCATCAAGCCATCCGGCGTAGATCGGACAGTACCAAAATAAAATAAAATCATGTGACCCCAATTTAGTCTTCAGTCAACGGACGTGTGACCACTCTCGTACCTTACTGTTGATCTCTTAGGGTATTTCTTCAGATCAAAGATATGTGTCGTTCTTAACATTATGCGTTTTCTGCATCTTCAGCCACACCATCTTCCTTCTCATCGCAGCTGCTCCAACAAGGGAAGCATACACCAGAAGGGAGCTATAGTCCCCACTCAACAGTTCCCTGCATCGAATGCGCGTGCCTGACATGGACAACCACAACAACTACAGGGCCATCGACAAGTCAGCACATGATGCTCACTCCTATGGATGGCGGCCAGATAGGTTGTACCCTCATATTACTTGTGTGCAACATTTATGGCTTTGTTATTCATCTAAGCATGGAAAATAGATTATCACATTTCACTGTATATTCATGCTGATCTCTTACGGGTCTTGTTCAGGAGTTAACGTTGTTCCATAGTTCAGCTAAGAGATTTGTTCTTCAGGTAACGTTGTTCCATAGTTATCATCCATTAGCCAATGCTATCCCACAGGCTGGTGATTATAGTATTATACCACTTCTAGTATTACCTATGTTGTTCTTTAATACTTTTGTGTGCCATCTAGTTAATCTCGAGTACAAACGATACATATTCTATAGCTTTCATCTGTGTTCTCCCTTTAGTTTTTGAGACCTATTGCTGCTAGTTAACCCCAGTCCTACTATTTATGTCGTCTCCTACAGTCACTCATTACATAAATCTAACTACTAGTTGTCTTCCATGCATGTCAGATATAATTGCACACACTGATATATCCACAAGAACCTCACAGAGCAATGTAACGGCCAACAAACTTGATGTCAATGATACTCAATATGATGGAACATGTAAAGGCAGTTCTTCAGAAGACTTGCAGAAAGATGATGAATCCTATTCACCCCACAAGGTCCTTGATCTAACTTGGCCCGTGATATGGGTACAGCATGCATATAATGTCCTGGAGTGCATCTACTCTGTTGCAATGCCATGTGCTTAGCCTGCTGATCATGAATGTAAATATGTCATGCCTTCCTGTTTTTCAGTACCTATTCCATTCATGATAACATGTTTTCAAATTCAAGTACTGTCATTCTACTCTCTCACAATGCCATCTGCTTAGTTTGGACATCATGCTTCTGAATATCTTATGCATTGTTATTCATCAGTATGTACTTCATCTGTCTACCATACCATGTTTTTTTACATTGAAGTGTTGTTCTAGTGGTCTGTTGCAATGCCATCTTAGTTTCCCAATCATACACGCATATGTTGCCTTAGTGTTTTTCTGTATGTATTCTGCTAGCATACAGTTTTACATTCAACTAGTGTTTTTTTACTCTGTTGTCCTGTCGTATCCCTAGCTCTTACATCATACTTCCTCCGTCCGGATTACATGTCGCAGAAATGGATAAAAATGGATGTATCTAGAACTGAAATATGCCTAGACCCATCCATTTATTTTCGGATGGAGGGAATACATGTCAATATGTCATGCCTTTATATTCTTCAGTACCTATTCCATCTCTCTGTTGTAGCATGTTTTATAATTGAAGCACCATTCTTCTATATAAGGCATGCAAGGGGAAGACGGCTATGTTAGAATCTGAAGGGTTACAGGCAAGGTCTTTGCAAAAGATCCAAACACCAGGAGATAGTAAACCAACTCCAGTGTTCGTAAATACTACTCCAGCACAGAGAAACCCAACTCCTACTGATAATAAGCAGATTCCAGTGGCCAAAGAACTAGTTCGCTCCACTCCAGCAAAAATATGTCAACTCCATTCTAAGAAGCGTGTGCGTATCCTCGCATCATGAAATTTTATAGCATTCTGATCATATTTTCTAGATGTTTCTTACCCATCTCTCTTTTAGAAAATAAGCTTAAAGGATAGAAGACTTTCTGCATTGGGATCGTATTCGAGGAAAGTATCTTGCGGGAATTCTCTGTGCTCCAATGCTGATGTAAGTACCTGTTGTATATCACTATATTTTTACATCAGCATGTATTTTGTTAATCGGCGTGAATCCAACCTTTATCTGATCTAAATTTAGTTGTAGCAAAATGTATAATTAAAGGCGACAATGTTGATTTTTGTAAGGAAAACTGCCTGGTAGTTTTCCATACTGAGCTGCATGAGTGTACTATCTCATATCATGCACATTACTGAATTGTAGTGTTGTTCTGGTTGCCCATTCATTCATTGTGTCAATGTTGCTTTCGTATTACCTTACCTGGCTGATGATAGCTGTGCCATATTGTGTTAATTTGGTGTAGTCTGGTGTGGTCTGGTTGCCCAAACGTTCGTTGTATCAATGTTGCTTTCCTATTATCTAACCTGGCCAATGATAACAATGCTAGTGTGTTAATTTGGTGCAGGCTGCTGAAGATAAGAAGACAAACTCTGAAAACAGCAAGGCAACCCCATTGTTTCTTTCCAATAAATCTAGGCCAGGTAATATGGCAATAACTCTTGATTAATCTGTTCGGTTCCCCTCCTAATTTATGTTATGATGCAGTGGTCGAGACGCTCTCCACTATAAATAATAGAAGCCTGCCAAAATCGCCATTTGAATTTGTTCAGTTTCCTCTGTCTCGAATGCAACGGAAAAAATGTATGTTTGTGAACCAATTACTGGCTGAAGCAATGATGGAAATCATGGAGGAATCAGAGGTGCACATTCTTGCGCAACAACAACTGATCAATGTTTTCAGAGACAGTGTAGCAAAGAAGGAAGAACTTGCTCACATGCTTATGGGCATCATTCGCACTGAGGTTGCAGATTGTGACATTGTAGATCGTTAGGTTCTATTCATTTATTTGCACTGGCATCAATCTTTGATTGCCCAGTGGATGTAATTTCTTGTAATATATGCTGGATGTGCAACGTTTTTCCTTGTATGCCATACCTTTGCTTAGCGCGCCTCGCATTCCAGCTAACTGGTCGCTAGGAAGCTAAAAAAGCAGTAAAATTATTAGTTAGCACGAACAGTCGTGGGCCCTATATGAAGGAAGCAGCCCACTGCCCTTAATGGGCTTCCCTAATGGGCTCGCATGGGCCAAAATTCTCATTGGCCTTCGATTGATCGGTTTTGGTCCTGTGCATAATTGCTCGTCGTAATGGGCTCAAATTATCTAATTGGGCCTACAGACATGTTTGAACTTTAGTGGGCCCATTAAGTTAATGGGCCGTAACCAGGCCGAAAGCTCTATTGGGTCGCTATAATTGAAACGAGCCGACAGTTAATGCTCGGCTCTGTTACCTCCCGGGTCGTTAACAGGCCGACATCGAAGCGGGCAACAAGTGGGCCCATTTGATTTCACGGGCCGTTAACAAACCGATACTAAGGTCGGGCTACATATGGCCCAACTATACTGTGGGCCTTTAGCAGGCCGAAAGAGACAGCGGGCTCGTACTGGACCATGAAGAGCATGGGCCGCTAAGAGGCCGAAAGTCAGGTCGTACTACATATGGCCCAACTGTGTTGTGGGCCTTTAGCAGGCTGAAAGAGAAACCGGGCTGGTATTGGACCATGAAGAGCATGGGCCGTTAAAAGGCCAAAACTCAGGTCCGACTGCAAATGGCCCAACTCATTTATGGGCCGTTAACAGGCTGAAAGACACACCGGGCCGGAAATTAGCCCAACACTTAAATGGTTCGCTAAAAGGCCAAAAGACGTACATCCTGAAAATTGGCCCATGCCTTGAATGGGCCGTTAACAGGCCGAAACCACATCGGGCCGATATTGAGCCCAAATATATAGCGGGCTGTTAACGGGCTCAAACTGACAATGGGCTGCAATGGTGTCAAATCATTGACGGGCCGAATTGGCACATCTCGTATGGGTCGTGGGCTTAAATGGACCTGACACAATTGGCCTTATATGGGCCGGCCTGCTAATTTTTATTGGGCCGGCCTTTTTCACCGGAATGGGCCACTGTTGGGCCTTGCTACGTGCCGACGTATCATAGGCACCTCCCGTACTATGAGTGGATGACATCTGTCCCAACGCTGAGCCGACACGTGGATCCTTCGGCGAATGAGAATTTTACACGTGGAAAATCCCCATTGGTTAGGGCTATTAACTGGTTATCGGATCCAAACCGGAACCCGATAGCTTAACGGCGACCCGTTATGGTGGATGCCATGTGTCGGTTACCCTTGACGAAAGCACTTCTATGACGCGCCATTTATCGTCATGGAAGTGGACACTTCCATGATGATAATTTTGGTATTGTCATGGAACACTTCTACGACAGCACAGGTATGACTATCTTCATTCTGTCATAAAATTGTCATGGATGTACATGCATGACAGAAAACATGACCTACTGTGACAAACACGTATCATCACGGAAGTGTATTTTTTTTTGTAGTGCTCTGTAGCCACGAAAAATCAATTGGGAGCCCGTTCCGGCACCCTGCTGGAGGGGGAGATCATCACCGGAGGCCATCTTCATCATCCCTATGATCTCCATGATGAGGAGGGAGTAGTCCACCCTCGGGGCTGAGGGTTTGTACTAGTAGCTATGTGTTTAATCTCTCTCTCTCTCTCTCTCTCGTGTTCTTGAGATGGCACGATCTTGATGTATCGCGGGCTTTGTTAATATAGTTGCATCATATGGTGTTTCTCCCTCTCTATCTTGTTGTGATGAATTGAGTTTTCCCTTTGAGATTTCATTTTATTGGATTGAATACTTTATGGATTTGAGAGCACTTGATATATGTCTTGCATATGAATACCCATTGTGACAATGGGGTATTATATTGATTCACTTGAGATATGTTTTGGCACTCAACTCGCGGATTCCCGAGGTGACATTGGGGTTATCTATGCACAGGGGTTGATGCACGTTCTCGTCATTTGTTTCTCTGGTAGAAATCTTGGGGCACTCTTTGAGGTTCTTTGTGTTGGATTGAGTATTATAAATCTGAATTTGCTTCGGTGTTATTTTAGTATGAACTCTTGATAGATCGATCGGAAAGAATAACTACAAACAATTTCTTCTTATGTTCTACGCCAGATAAGAACTTGTCGGATTCAGGGCTCCGCAGACCCAAGGAAGGTTCGAACTCTGGGGCATGTGCGAAGAACTCAACCTATCCAACCAACCAATGCGCCGCCCTACAGCCTAGCTCGATGAATCAGGGAAGGAGATGGACACAGTAGTTTACCCAGGTTCGGGCCACCTTGCGGTGTAAGACCCTAATCCTGCTTTGTGGTGGATTAGCCTCACGAGGGGCTGAGGATGAACTAGTACAAGGGGAGAACAACCTCGCGAGGTCTGCCCTAGGGTGAGGGTGAGTCGTCCTTTGGTTCCGTCCCTCTCTATGGTGGTGGCTAACCTATATTTATAGTGGCCTCGGTCCTCTTCCTGCAAAATGTAGGTGGGAAGGGATCCCACAGTGGCCAATTTGAAAGGGGACAAGTAGTACATCTTATCCTGACGAAAGGTGGTCTTCGCATGCAAAGTCTCTGGTCGTGACGCTGCGGTGGGCTTGGTGATGACATCCGTCCTGCCGTCCTGGCGGTCTTGGTCTTGTTGCACGGGAATGGAAACCTTTGGCTGATTCCTCGGGACCCCGCGCCTGCGCTTGCCTCCTTAGCACCAAAGAGGAAACCTGTTGCTCTGCGCCCACTGGCACCCGCCTAGCTTGCGTCACCTCAACCTCATGAGGTGGGCACCTGCATAGGAATCTCCGCTCCTCAGGAGCCAGCCTGAGGAGGCCACTCCCTCCGGAGGTCTTGATGTTGCCCGCCTCGCGAGGGTCTTGTCTTGAAGGTGTTGTAGATGGGTCGTACCAGGCCGTTGATGGAGCCACGCCTAGGGCCACAGGCAGGCAAGTCTGGGTACCCTGGTTCCCAGAATGCCGACAGTAGCCCCCGGGCCCAAGGCGCGCTCGGACTTGGCTTCGAGGCAAAGCCAAAAGGCAAGGGCGAAGCGCCGCGGGCCCCAATCGCCTGCGGACCGATTCGACGCGTGGCGCTTGATGGGACGTGGGCGTCTCCACTTCCCCATGCTGCCTTGGCAACTGCCTGATGCATGCAGGAAAAACCATCATTGCTCAAAACGTGAGAGGCCGGCGGTTAGCCTTCCTCTGGCTATAAATGGGGTGGGGGCGGAGCCCCAAGCCCATCTTCATCTTCTCGCCGCTTGTTCCTCCTTCTCCCTCTTCTTCGTTCCGCCATCTTGCCAGAGTGTCCATGGCGCCAGTGAGGAGGTTCTCTGCCGCTGAGAAGGGAAAGGCTCCCCAAGAAGGGCCGGGCTCGCCGCCGACCAAGAGAGGCCGCGGTCGTCCCCGGAAGTACGCCACGACGCCAGCGGTGGCTCCTCGAGGGCGTGGGCGCACCCCTTCGAAGGCTTGCACCACCTCCGGCAGCCATGGAGGTGCTTCTTCCTGCGGCGGAAGTTGCCGCGGCTGGGGCGGGCCCGGCGACGGGGGAAGGCATGTGGCAGCCGTCCGGCCGCCGCGTCCGCGCTCCCACTCGGCCGACGCGTCCCCAGAGTTCGTGGTGTGGCCAGAGAGGCCCGCTGGCATCTGGTTCCAGCTCCCGCGCTTCTTCACGGGTGCGCTGCCAGATGGGGGGCCCGGTGGTCTTTGGCTGCACGCCGCTGGCTGCTATAGCAGGGCCTCGTGGGTGGAGGCCGAGGTCACCTTTGCCGGGAACGTGTTCCTAAACCACGGGTGGCAGCCATTTGCCCGCGCGCGCGGCCTACATGGGAGGTGTACCCTCCACTTCAGGTATGACGGTGCCGCGACCCTCTATGTCAGGGTCTTCGAGGAAGATGGCCGGCGCCTGGGGTGCTGCCTGGAGAGCGACAACGACGACGATGATGACGACGACGGCTGGAGGGGCGGCACCATCGCTGGCGGTGAGCTTGCCCTTGGCGACGGTCGCACTGCCTCCAGCAGCGGCGGCTCCTCTTCTGGGGAGAGCACGAGCGACGGCGACTACGATGAGCCGCCACGCTGCCGGGCTCGGACCAGGGAGGGTGACGAGCCGCCTCGCCACCGCGCCCCGGTGAAGCAGGAGGGGGACTCCAACTGAGCGCGGGCGTTGCTGGAGCCGGGTCTCGGGAGCCGCTGTAGTCGCACGGCTGCTTTTGCTTCTTTCTTTCTCCTGCATCAGAAAAGTAGAAGGCCCTATCGGGGCGTGTAATGAACCATGGCGCTTGCGCCATTATGTTATCGCTTTTATATTGCGTCGTGATATCCATGTTGCTGCTGATTGTGATTGGGATGACTTAGCTTAATGTGCTGGTGGTAGACTCCTGTGCTGCGAGAGCGTGCCTCTCTAGGGCTTGGGTTTCTTGCCCGCCCCTCGTTCCGGGGAAGTTCTCCAAGGGTTTCCTTCTTGAAGATTCGAAAGTCGTCGAGCCTCGGGAGGCACCCTGTGACTGCAGGGTTAGGAAACCTCCGGAGGTGCCACACCTCGCGCGAGCCCGCGAGCGTGGGCTGGTCGCCGCTAGTACGTCACGTCGCGATGCCCGGAGGCACGAACTCAAGGGGGGCATGCGTGCCCGTAAGCTTGTTTGAGAGCGTCGCGCGAGGATTAAGACGCCAAAGGCTAGGGCACCAAGGCTTTGGCGAGGTGTGCTTGCGGGTCGTCCCGGAGCACACACCGTGCCCAGCCCCCACGCGCGCGGTGCGCGAGGAAGAGCAACGGGCAACCGTCACTCTCCCTAAGGCAAGACCTGAAAGAGCGAATGCTGCGAGGAGAAAATTTTTCCCAACCCTTTCAAATAAAAGACGCGAAAGCTCCAAATTCCATTTCAAGAAGTTGCAAATCAGCTACAGAAAGCAAGCAAAAGAACAACCGCGTCCGGCACCTACACTAGTCTTCTGGTCTTCCCACCAGCGCGGAGCATGGGGCCTCCATTAGGACGTGGCTGGGAGCCCCCGTGAGGCCCAAGGGTGGCACTCAGGAGACTCCGGGGCATGTACAGCCCCAACTCATTATTACGTGAGAGTGTCACGAGCGGAGACTTGAGAGGCGCATGGCCTTGATCATGGATAGAACTTCCGGAGGTGCTGGATGTTCCAGGCATTCTGGATGGGGACCCCGTCCTGCGCCTCCAGGCGCGCGGCGCCAGGCCTGGAGACACGAGCGATCCTGAACAGGCCCTCCCACATAGGCGAGAGCTTGTGAAGCCCCTCCCTGGAGAGCACCCGCCTCAGGACGAGGTCACTCACCTCGAGGGTCCTGGAGCGGACGTTACGGCAGTGATACCGCCGTAGCGCCTGCTGGTACCTCGCGGCACGGTGCGAGGCTTGGCGGCGGCCCTCCTCCCCCAGCATGAGGTCCATCCCCCACGAGGCGTCCTCGCGTGCCTCGTCAAATGCCAAGACCCGCGGGGAGCGATGTTTGACCTCATGAGGGAGGACCGCCTCAGCCCCGTAGACGAGGAAGAATGGGGTCTCGCCCGTGGGCTTGGTCGCAGTGGTGCGGATGGATCACAGCACGGACTGGAGCTCATCGAGCCAGGCCCTGCCGCAGGCCTCGAGTTTCTTCTTGAAGCTCCTCGCCTTGAGGCCCCTCAGGACCTCCGCGTTGGTGCGCTCGGCTTGGCCGTTGCTCCGTGGGTGTGCTACCGAAGCGTAGCATATTTGCGTTCCAAGTTTAACACAATATGCTTTGAAAAGGTTGGTCATGAAATGAGAGCCATTGTCAGTGATGATACGGTTGGGGACCCCAAAGCGGCTCACGAGGCCCTTGATGAACTTGACGGCCGAGCCAGCTAGGATGGTGCGCACGGGCTCCACCTCTGCCCACTTGGTGAACTTGTCGATGGCGACGTAGAGGTAGTGGTAGCCCTCGGCTGCTCGGGGAAATGGGCCCAGGATATCCAGCCCCCAGAACACGAATGGCCATGAGAGCGGGATGGTCTGGAGGCCCTGAGCTGGCTGGTGGATCTGTTTGGCATGCAACTGACATGCCTCGCAGGATCTCACTAGCTCGGTGGCGCCGTTGAGCGCCGTGGGCTAGTAGAACCCGCTACGGAATGCCTTGCCCACGAGGGTGCGCGACGAGGAGTGATGCCCGCAGTCCCCGCTGTGGATGTCGGCCAGCAGCTCACACCCCTGCTCCTTGGAGATGCATCGCAGAGAGACATCGTTTGGGCGCCTTCGGTAGAGCTCGCCATCCTGGATGCAGTACGCGGTGGCCTGGCGGGATACATGTTCTGCGTCTTCCTCCTTCTCTGGCAAGGTGCCTCGAAGCAGGTACGCCTTGAACTCCTCGGTCCAGCACCCCTCCTGAGGTTCAAGCGTGAGGAGCAGGCAGGCCCCCGAGGTCGGGCAGCAGGCTGGGGTGCCCGAGGAGGGTGCCATGGGCGGCTCCTCCCGAAGCAGCGCTAGTCCTACAGTGGGGGGAGCCGCTAATGGCTTGAAGAGCCACTCTTCGAAGACGCCAGGCTTCTGGGGTTGGCGCTGGGACGCCCTCTTGGCGATGTCGTCTGCCTCCTTGTTCATGCCGCGTGGTACGTGCTGCAATTCCAAGCCGAAGATTTGTTTTTCAATCTTGCGTACCTCCTCTAGATATGCCTCCATGTGCTCATCTTTTGGCTTGTACTCCTTGTTGGAGAAGCTGACGAGGAGCTGAGAGTCACCCTTGATGGTGAGCCGCCTGATCCCCAGAGCCACCACGGCCTTGAGGCCGACGATCAGGCCCTCGTACTCCGCGATGTTCTTGGAGACCTTCTCACCATGCTGGAAGCAGAGCTGCACGGCGTAGTAGAGCTTGTCATGAGTAGGTGAGATGAGTACGGCTCCAGCCCCCGCGCCCTGTCGTGCGAATGCGCCATCAAAGTACATGACCCAGCCTTCCGGTGCCTCATCCTCGGGCGTGAGGGAACGGTCCTCGCCCACCCCTCGGTCAGGGGCGTCAGTCCATTCCGCCACGAAGTCAGCGAGGGCCGCGCCCTTGATGACCCTGGTGGTGCCGAACTCTAGCTGGAATGTCTGTAGCTCGATGTTCCACTCAGCAACCCTGCCCGCGACGTTAGGGCTCTGGAGCACCTTCTCCAGGGGGTAAGCCGAGACGACTTTGATGGGGTGGCCTTGGAAGTAGTGGCGCAGCTTTCTGGAGGCGACGAGGAGCGCGAGCAGGAGCTTCTGCGGCATGGGGTAGTGCGCGCGTGTGTCGCGCAACACCGTGCTGACGAAGTACACCGGGTGCTCGACGAGGGAAGAGGTGTCGATGGCGCCCGGCCCTGCCTGAGGCGTGGGGTCCTCAGGAGCCTTGCCTTCTATCGGGGTGATCGAGGCCTCGGGAGCGCCGTCCTGAGGTGGCGATGACATGGCTGAAGACGGGGCGCTGCGTCGCACGCCTGCGCCCGCGCGCTCTTCCCAGACCGCCACGAGTGCTGCGCTAGCCGAGTGGGGTGTGGCGGCCAGGTAAAGCACCAGGGGCTCAAGGGATCGAGGCGCCACCATCACCGGAGGGCTGGTGAGATACCTCTTGATGTCTTGAAAGGCTTCCTCAGTCTCCGGAGTCCATTGGAACGGGCCCTTTTTCTTCATCAACTTGAAAAAGGGAGAGCGCGCTCACCGAGTTTGGAGATGAAACGCCCCAGCAAGGTCACGCAGCCCGCGAGCTTTTGCATTTCCTTGAGGGTGTGCGGCGGGCTCCTTCTTTCTATTGCCTTGATCTTCTCTGGGTTAGCCTCAATTCCCTTGTGTGATACCAAGAAACCCAGCAGCTTGTCGGACGGGACGCCGAACACGCACTTCTCCGGATTGAGCCGTAGGTTCACTTTGTGTAAGTTGGTAAACGTTTCCTCCAGATCTTCGACGAGGGTTCTTGCCTCCCGTGACTTGACCACTATGTCGTTGATGTATGCCTCGGCATTCCTCCCGAGCTGCTTGCCTAGGGTGATGTGCATCAATCACTGGAAGTCATGCCGGCATTGCGCAACCCGAACGGCATGCAAGTGTAGCAGTACACCCCGCACGGGGAAAGGAAGGCTGTCTTCTCAACGTCTTGTATCGCCATTTTGATCTGATGGTAGCCCGAGAAGGCGTCCAGGAAGCATAGCAGGTCGCACTCAGCGGTGGAGTCCACGATCTGGTCGATGCGTAGAAGAGGGAAAGGGTCTTGAGGGCAAGCTTTGTTGAGGCTCGTGAAGTCGATGCACATGCGCGAGGCTCGTGAAGTCGATGCACATGCGCTCCTTCCCTCCCTTCTTGGGGATGATAACCGGGTTGGCCAGCCAATCCGGGTGCCGCACTTCTCGGATGACGCCGGCTTCTTGTAGCTTGTGGACCTCCTGGACGATGAATAATTGCTTCTCCGGGGCTTGTCGCCGCGCCTTTTGTTTCACCGGACGCGCGCCGGGGCACACCATCAAATGGTGCTCAATCACATCCCGCCGGATGCCAACCAGGTCCGTCGCCTCCCATGCAAACACATCCTTGTTCGCACGGAGGAAGCCGATCAGCGCTTCTTCTTGGTCTGGCAGGAGGCCGGCGCCTATTGTGAAGGTGAGGCCTGAGCCCTCGCCGTTGACTCGCACCTGCTTCATTTCAGCCCAGTCCTGAGAGAACAGCTACTTCTTCTTCACGGGCGCGGCCTCCGGGACCTCCGGAGCGCCCTCCGCATCCGGCCGCGCGGCCGCCGCGGCCTTGAAAGTGAGCTTGAGGGCCAGGAGGGCATCCTCGGTGTCTCCCACCACAGTAAGGATGCCGCTGCTCCCAGGCATCTTGATAACGTTGTAGCCGGGGTGCGTTGCCACCATGAACTTGGCGAGGGCTGGGTACCCGAGGATGGCGTTGTACAGGAGTTCGATGCGGGCGACGTCAAAGTCGATAAGCCCGGTGCGATAGTTTCAGCGCATGCCAAAGGTGACAGGGAGGCAGATCTGCCCCAGGGGAATGATGGAGCCGTCGAGCACCCCTGAAAAGGGCCTGGTGGGGGTGAGCCGGTCGTAAGGCACCTGGAGCAGGTTGAAGGCTTCTACGGAGAGGATGTTGAGGCCAGCACCACCGTCGATGAGGGTTTTGGTGACCGCGACACCACTGATGGTGGGCGTGCACAGCAAGGGGAGCACGCCCATGCCAACCGTAGTCTTGGGGTGATCCCTGGAGTCGAAGGTGATGTCGGTCTCAGGCGCCAGCCGGCCCGAAGGAGCCCCCTGCCGTGGCTGGGCGGCCCCCATCTGCCGGAAGCACTGCTTGACGTGGCGGCCTGAGGCTGGCGCCTGCGACCCACCGAGGATGGCCGCAACGGCACGGGGCGTTGGTGCCACGAAGTGCGCGACAAACAGGTCGCGCAGCTCCTCCCAGGAGGCCACCGAAGATTCTGGCAGGCTGAGCAGCCAGGCGCGCGGCACACCCGTGAGAGCCATAGGGAGCCAATTCGCCATGACCTTGTCATCGCCGCCCGCCGCCCAGATGGCCTCCGCGTACACCCAGAGGAACTCCGCGGGGTCCGCCGCGCCATCCTACCATGGCGGCAACTCCTGCCTGAACTTCAGCGAGCACTGCACCTGTCGCAAGGCGGGGGAGAAAGCTCGAAGGCCTGAGATGCCCCCGAACGCGCCTGGCGGCCCGGCGGGTGGAGCAGCGCCTGCCATGGAAACCGCACGGCGCGGGCGGAGCGCGGCTGATGGAGAAGCGGATCTTTGACACGCCCCTACCTGGTGCGCCAAATGTCGGATTCAGGGCTCTGCAGATCCCAAGGAAGGTTCGAACTCTGGGGCGTGTGCGAAGAACTCAACCTATCCAACCAACCAACGCGCCGCCCTACAGCCTAGCTCGACGAATCAGGGAAGGAGATGGACACAACAGTTTACCTAGGTTTGGGCCACCTTGCGGTGTAAGACCCTACTCCTTCTTTGTGGTGGATTAGCCTCATGAGGGGCTGAGGATGAACTAGTACAAGGGAAGAACAACCTCGCGAGGTCTGCTCTGGGGTGAGGGTGAATCGTCCTTCAGTTCGATCCCTCTCTACGGTGGTGGCTAACCTATATTTATAGTGGCCTCGGTCCTCTTCCCCCAAAATGTAGGCGGGAAGGGATCCCACAGTGGCCAATTTGAAAGGGGACAAGTAGTACATCTTATCCTGACGAAAGGTGGTCTTCGCCTGCAAAGCCTCTGGTCGTGACGCTGCGGTGGGCTCGGTGATGACATCCGTCCTGCCGTCCTGGCAGTCTTGGTCTTGTTGCATGGGAATGGAAACCTTTGGCTGATTCCTCGGGACCCCGTGCCTGCGCTTGCCTCCTTAGCACCAAAGAGGAAACCTGCTGCTCTGCACCCGCTGGCATCCGCCTGGCTTGCGTCACCTCAACCTCATGAGGTGGGCACTTGCATAGGAATCTCCGCTCCTCAGGAGCTAGCCTAAGGAGGCCGCTCCCTCCGGAGGTCTTGATGTTGCCCGCCTCGCGAGGCTTGGTCCCTCGCGAGGGTCTTGTCTTGAAGGTGTTGTAGATGGGCCGTACCAGGCCGTCGTTGGAGCCACGCCATGGGCCGCAGGTAGGCAAGTCTGGGTACCCTGGTTCCCAGAATGCCGACAGAACTTTGGAGTGATTCTTCATCGCACTTTGAGGGATGGTTATATGATCCAATTAGATTAGCATTGTTAAGAGATTGCACTAGCGAAAGTACGGACCCTAGGCCTCACTTTCAAGCATTGCAATACCGTTTGTGCTCCATTTTATCAATTGCTACCTTGCTGTTTTTTTATTGTTCTTATTACAAAAATCAATATCTACTATCCATATTACACTTGTATCACCATCTCTTCGCCGAACTAGTGCACCTATACAAATTACCATTGTATTTGGTGTGTTGGGGACACAAGAGACTTTTTATTATTTGGTTGCAGGGTTATTTGAGAGAGACCATCTTCATCCTACGCCTCCCATGGATTGATAAACCTTAGGTCATCCACCTGAGGGAAAATTGCTACTGTCCTACAAAACTCTGCGCTTGGAGGCCCAACACATGTCTACAAGAATAAAGTTGCGTAGTAGATATCAGAGATCAAAGAAACTCAAATAATATTCATGGATATAGATCTGATCGTAAACTCAAAATTCATCGTGTCCCAACAAACACACCGCAAAAAGTTTACATCAAATAGATCTCCAAGAGACCATTGTATTGAGAATCAAAAAGAGAGAAGAAGCCATCTACCTACTGCCTACGGACTCGTAGGTCTATGGTGAACTACTCACGCATCATCGGAGGAGCACCAATGAGGATGATGAACCCCTCCGTGATCGTGTTCCCCTCCGGTGGAGTGCCGAAATAGGGCTCTAGATTGGATCTTGTGGTTCTGGAACTTGTGGCGGCTAGAATTGTGTTTCGTCTGCTCCCCTAGGGTTTCTGGAATATTTGGGTATTTATAGAGCGAAGAGGCGGTGCAGGAGACCTCCGTGAGCCCCACGATACATCAGGGCGCGCCAGGGGCCTCTGGCGCGCCCTGGTGTATCGTGGGCTCTGGCGTGCCCTGATGTATCATGGGCCCCACAGGCCTCCCCCCAGGTGCTTCCTTGGCTCCCAAGTTGTCTTCTGGTCCAAAAAAATCTCCAAAAAGTTTCGCTGCATTTGGACTCCGTTTGGTACTGATATTCTGCGAAGTACAAAATAAGCAAAAAACAGCAACTGGCACTGGGCACTATGTCAATAGGTTAGTCCCAAAAAATGATATAAAGTTGCCATAAAATGATTGTAAAACATCCAAGAGTGATAATATAACAGCATGGAACAATTAAAAATTATAGATACGTTGGAGACGTATCAAAGGCGTATGGGGATAACTGTGGCCGTTTTCTTTTTATAAGCATTCAGGATACCAGGACTCCTTTAAATGCACCGTTGGCCTCGCCATCTCCCGATGTATCCGAAGCATCACGCGTGGGTAGATGTGGGAGATCATTGATCAAATCCTTTAAAGAACAGAACACGATCTCCACCTAGATGGAACGTGTTGATGGAGGGGGTTCCTCGAGCCATGCATCGAGTCCTCATAATGGTTCGATTGGTCGTGACCCTTCGCCGAAAGTTGTCAGACAAAAACACTGTTCACATTGGAGCAGTTGGCCTTCGTGGCTAAGTAAACTTGACAGTTCGGAATCCGGATATAGTCTGGTGCATAGCCGAACTAGATCAAGCATCCTTTTAAAAGGCCTAATTGGAGAAGATTATTCCAAATATTCAGAGGACAAGGGAACTCGTCTGCAAGCCGGAGTCTGCAGTCATAGGAGTTACAGGAAGCCGGCGTTGAAGGCTAGTTCGGGGGCTACTGAGGGAGTCCTGGACTAAGGGGTCCTCGGGTGGTCGGCTTATCTCTCATGGGTCGGTCTATTGGGCCGCATTGTGTTCGATCCGAAGACCTTTCTGCCTTGGTGTGTGCTCCAAGGCGAGATGGAAGATCCGGTGTTCCCCTCTATGTAACCGACTATATGTGAACCCTAGTACCCCTGGTCTATATAAACCAAGGGGCTTAGTCCGTAGAGGCTAGAATAACAATCATCATCCTACTAGTTAGGGTTTAGTTCGTCTGATGTCGTGGTAGATTTACTCTGTAACCCCTCATACACAATCAATATAATCAAGCAGGACGTAGGGTTTTACCTCTCAGAGAGGGCCTGAACCTGGGTAAATATCGTGTCCCCGCGTCTACTGTTCCCCATCGATCCAAGGTCCACAGTTCAGGACCCCCTACCCGAGATCCGCCGGTTTTGACACCGACAAGGTCAACGTGGTATGAATGGGTAGGTGAGGATAGACCATGGGAAGGAACTTCAATGCCATGTGACAAGGTGGATAAGCAAGTGTTCTCTCAGTTTGGGATGGTATCCACCATGTCCAAAATATGTATGCAAAGTATTTAATTGGTAATTACTACTACATGTGTTCACTAATGTAAGACCTCGAATAGCCAAAACTGTTGAGTATATTGATTACTAGGAAAGACGAGATAGACTAGGATTTATTCTGGCTTGTCTTGTACTCCAAGTTGATCATTGTACTCCTATATATATATATGCCCACGAGGGTCAAGCAATACAACAACTATTCCACCAATTCTCTCTCTCCCGTCTAACATGGTATCAGCCTAACCAATCCAAACCCTAGCCGCCGCCCATTGATTCCACTCCGCGCGGCACCCCCGAGGCGGTCAGCCTCCATGACCGCCGCCGGGGGCCGCGCTGCCCGTACCTAGGGTTCGTCTACCGGTCGTGTTGACCAGTTGCCCTAGAGAGTCTTTTTCCGATCCCTTGATCCGGATTTTTCTCTCCCGCCGGTCGCATTTATCGGTGTTCTTTTTTTGGTTCTCCGATCTAAGATCAGTTTGCGTCGTATGCCGCTGTTCATCATCTACAACACGCTTTCCTTCCTCGATGTCTTCATCAACTCCGACGGGATTGGTTGCCACACGGCGCCTCAAGCCTTCTGCGCGTGCTTCGGGTGCGCTGGTCCGACGGTCGCTCGCGCAGTCATGCGCTGACCAGTCGGGCAGGCCGCGTCATCCGCGACCACTCATGCGCCCCGTGCGGCCGAGCTTGGCTGCTGGAGTCGATGCACGCCCATGGCCGTTGCATGCAGGTTGCTTGCATGTTGGTCGGGCATGATCCGTGGCTGCCTGGCTTCATACCGTGGAGGCTGCTCGCGTGTCCGCGTTCAATCAGCCTTCCTACACATGTACATGCCCACGTCTCGTTGCATGTTGCATGTCCCGTCCTCTGACACATGCCTTTGGTTTGATCAACCGGATGTTATGTTGAATCCTATGGAGATCGTCTCGGAGTACAGCGCCCCATCATCGATCGAGCAACGGGTTGCCGCTGTGTCACCCCGTCGGGCCACAGCGACGTCGCCCCGTGGTTCTTCTCCCAGCTGCACTGACCCGCGTCACCGCTGTGTCACCCTTCGGGCCGTAGTGCCGTGGCCCGCGGTCCACCGCCACCCCGAGGCCGTCCGCTTCAGGTCGTCCTCGTGGCTGCACCGACCCTCGCGCCGCTGATACGTCTCCGTCGTATCTACTTTTCCTAACGCTTTTCCTCTTGTTTGAACTCTAATTTGCATGATTTGAATGACACTAACCCGGACTGCCGTTGTTTTCAGCAAAACTACCATGGTGTTGTTTTTGTGGAGAAATAAAAGTTCTCGGATTGGAACAAAACTTTGCGAGGATTTTTTATATAATATATGAGAAATACTGGAGCCAAGAACCACCGGAGGGGGGCACCTGGGTGGGCACAACCCACCAGGGCCCCCCCTCCAGGCGCGCCCAGCTGGGTTGTCCCCACCTGGTGACCCCGCAGACCTCAACCCTGATGCTATAAAATCACATTTTCGGAGAAAAAAATCAGGGAGAAAGAATTATCGCGTTTCACGAGACGAAGCCGCCGCCACCTCCTGTTCTTCACCGGGAGGCCAGATCTGGAGCCCGTTTGGGGCTTCGGAGAGGGGGATCTTTGATCTTCGTCATCACCAACCCTTCTCCATCGCCAATTCCATGATGCTCCCCACCGGGAGTGAGTAATTCCTTCGTAGGCTCGCTGGTCGATGAGGAGTTGGATGAGATTCATCATGTAATCGAGTTAGTTTTGTTAGGGCTTGATCCCTAGTATCCATTATGTTCTGAGATTGATGTTGCTATGACTTTGCCATGCTTAATGCTTGTGACTTTGGGCCCGGGTGCCATGATTACAGATCTGAACCGTTTATGTTATCACCATTATATCTATGTCCTAGATCCGATCTTGCAAGTTATAGTCACCTACTACATGTTATGATCCGGCAACCCCGGAGTGACAGAAGTCGGGACACTTCCCGGTGATGACCGTAGTTTGAGGAGTTCATGTATTCACTATGTGTTAATGCTTTGTTCTGGTTCTCTATTAAAAGGAGGCCTTAATATCCCTTAGTTTCCAATAGGACCCCGCTGCCTCGGGAGGGTAGGACAAAACATGTCATGCAAGTTCTTTCCATAAGCACGTATGACTATTTACGGAATACATGCCTACATTATATTTATGAACTGGAGCTAGTGCCGTATCGCCCTAGGTTATGACTATTATATGATTAATATCATCCAACGAATTCATCGATCCAATGCCTACGAATTTCTCTCATATTGTTCTTGCTAAGTTACTACTGCTATTGTTACTATTGAACTTGCTACAAAATCATTGCTATCACTGCTACCGTTACTATTGCTGTTGCTACTACTATCAAAACTATCTTACTACTTTGATACTGATCACTTTGCTGTAGATAATTAATCTCCAGGTGTGGTTGAAATGGCAACTCAGCTACTAATACTTGAAAATATTCTTTGGCTCCCCTTGTGTCGAATCAATAAATTTGGGTTGAATAGTCTACCCTCGAAAACTGTTGCGATCCCCTATACTTGTGGGTTATCAAGACCTTTTTATGGCGCCGTTGCCGGGGAGCATAGCTATATTTGTTGAGTCACTTGGGATCATTATCAAATTATCATTATGAAGAATATGAAGGATGCTAAGTCTAAGATTTTTCCCTCTAAAACGAGGGGAGGTAAGGAGCTGCCATCTAGCTCTGCATTTGATTCACCTTTTGTTATAAGTAGACTTGCAACACCACCACATGCTATTAATCCTGATATGTCGCAAGTTATTGATGATGCTACTTTTGCTATGAATGATATTCATGATGACGCTAGTACCTTGCTTGATGATAATGTGCCAATAGGTGAATTTCTTGATGAACAAATTGCTAGAACTAAAGCTTTTGAGAATGCTAAAACTGATGAAATTATTGAAACTGATGAAGAGCTTGAAACTAAAAATCTTGAAACACCTATTAGATCTAGTTCTCCTAGATATGAATTGCCTAAGATACCGGAAGGTTATGTTATGGATGAGGAGACAACTAGAGACTTTCTCGCTTGCAATGATAGGGATGATCTTAAGAAATTATTATGCAAACTAAAAGAAAAATCTTTGAATGCTAGAATGAAATGTGATCCTAAGTTTGCTACTTCACCTATCTTTGTTGATGATAAGGATTATGAATTCTCTGTCGACCCAGAGTTAATTACTTTGGTTGAATCTGATCCTTTCCATGGTTATGAAACTGAAACTGTTGTGGCACATCTTACTAAGTTGAATGACATAGCCACCCTTTTTGCTCATGATGAGAAGATTCACTATTATTATATTCTCAAATTATTTCCGTTCACATTAAAGGGTGATGCTAAGACTTGGTATAATACTCTTGCTCCTGGTTGTGTGCGTAGTCCCCAGGATATGATTTATTACTTCTCTGAAAAATATTTCCCTGCTCATAAGAAACAAGCTGCCTTACAGGGAATATTTAACTTTGCGCAAATTGAAGAAGAGAGTCTCCCACAAGCTTGGGGGAGGCTTCTCCAATTGCTTAATGCTTTGCCTGATCATCCTCTTAAAAAAATGAAATACTTGATATCTTCTATAATGGACTAACCGATGCTTCTAGGGATTTCCTAGATAGTTGTGCTGGTTGTGTTTTCAGGGAACAAACTGTTGAACAACCTGAAGAACTATTGAATAACATATTGAAAAATTATGATGATTGGACTCTTCCTGAACCACCGCTTAAACCTACTCCGAAGAAGAGGCGTATCTTATATCTCAGTCCTGAAGATATGCAAGAGGCAAAGAAATCTATGAAAGAAAAAGGTATTAAAGCTGAGGATGTCAAAAATGTACCTCCTATTGAAGAAATACATGGGCTTGAAACACCACCACCACGTAAGGTGGTAGAGGTAAATTCCTTAATGAAATTCAATGCCAATGACAATCCTTATAATATGCATCCGAGTCAATGCCTTTATGAGTTTGATAATTACATTATAAAGCAAGATCACTTCAATGCAAATGTTATGAAACAATTGAAATACAATTCTGATATGCTTGCTCGCTTGAGTGACTTGTTATTTAGAATTACCAAAGATGTTAGAGGTGTAGGAAAGCATGCCTCTATGGTTCAAAATCAACTAGAACAAGTTGCTAAATCTCAAAGAGAATTGCTTGATGAAATGAACAATAATATAAATGACTTTGCTGTTAGAGTAGCAACTAGATGAGGTAAAATGACTCAGGAACCACTTTATCCTGAGGGACACCCAAAGAGAATTGAACAAGACTCTCAAAGAATTAACACTGATGCACCTAGTCCTTCCAAAAAGAAAAAGAAGAAGAAAAATAATAGGACTTTGCATGCCTCTAGTGAACCTGAAGTAGAAAAACCTCCTGATGCTACTAATGATGTTTCTATTTCCGATGATGAAACTCAATCTGGTAATGAACACTCACCTTCTGATAATGAAAAAGATAATGATGAGGTTCATGAAGATACTCAAACAAATAATAAAGAACCAGACAATGATGTTGAAATAGAACCAGCTGTTGATCTTGATAACCCACAACCCAAGAATAAAAGATATGATAAAAGAGACTTCGTTGCTAGAAAACATGGTAAGGAAAGAGAACTGTGGGTTCAAAAACCTATGCCCTTTCCACCTAAGTCAACTAAGAAGAAAGATGATGAAGAATTTGAACACTTTGCTGAAATGATTAGGCCAGTCTTTTTGCGTACCCGTTTGACTGATATCTTAAAAATGGCCCCTTATGCAAAGTACATGAAAGACATCATCAACAACAAGAGAAAAATACCAGAAGCTGAAATCTCCACCATGCTTGCTAATTACTCTTTTAAGGATGGAGTACCTAAAAACTTGGAGATCCGGGAATACCAACTATACCTTGCTCCATTAAAAGAAATTATGTCAAAACTGCTTTATGTGATTTAGGAGCTGGTGTTAGTGTTATACCTTTCTCTTTATATAAAAGACTTGATTTGAATAAACTCACACCTACTGAAATATCTTTGCAAATGGCTGACAAATTAACTACCATACCTATCGGTATTTTTGAGGATGTGCCCGTTGTTGTTGCAAATGTTACTATTTTAACTGACTTTGTTATACTTGAGATGCCCGAGGACGACAACATGTCGATTATCCTTGGTAGACACTTCTTGAATACTGCAGGGGCTGTTATTGATTGCAATAAAAGCAAGGTCACTTTTCATATCAATGGTAATGAGCATACGGTGCACTTTCCGAAGAAACAATTCCAAGTGAATGGTATTAATGTTATTGAAAAATCTCTGACAATCACTATTGGAAGTTTTCAACTACCTCTACCTACTGCCAAAAAGAAATATGAAATGCTTATTGTTGGGGACATACATATCCCTGTTGAGGTAACTTAGTGTTTTACGAAAGTTCTTCGGTTTCATGCTAATCGAAATTGGTTGTTAATAAGACTTGATCAACCTTATTAATGAATCATTTTTTAAAGGTATGAGGTTGATGAATTTAGTAAGCACTACCTTCTGTCCCTACCTTTTGTTTTCTGTTTTTATTAGTTAAATAAAATAAAATGCCATGTTTTGTCTATTTTCTGAATTTCCCGTGCAATAAAAAAATGACCCAAAAATAAAAGTTCTCAGAATGATCTGAAAATTTAATACGATTTTTTTTCTGAATATTTGATGCAAATAACATCAGAGGGGGGGTGCACCAGGTGGGCACAACCCACCTGGGCGCGCCAGCACCCCCAGGCGCGCCCTGATGGGTTGTGCTCCCCACGTGGGCCCCCTCACTTATCTCTTTAGCCCATGTCACCACCTACCTCCAGAAAAAAATCACCATTGCTCTCTCTCTCTCTCTCGTGTTCTTGCTCTCAAACCCGCGAACTTCAATCTCTTTGCTCGAAGCACCATTTTCGAAACTGTTTCGGGGGATTGTTTCTTGGTATGTGACTCCTCCATTGGTCCAATTAGTTTTTGCTTTAGTGGTTTATATTTTGAATAATTAGTTACTCTTGGTGCTGCTATAGATGAGCTTGCATGTTGAATTCTTAGAGTTCTAAGTAGTTTGAATGCTTGATATGGCCTCTATGCATTCCTATGAGTAGTTGCTATCATTCTTGTGAAGTTTTGTTGAGAAAAATTTTGTGGACTAAAAATTTCAGAATTTTGTTCATAGGAAAAAGATGAGTTTCTTTAGGAAGTTTGCTTCCAAGAAGAACTCCAAGTGAGTTATTGGGGAGTCATCTGACAGTGATCTCCGCACCCGGAGAATGGCGGAGGTACGGCCGTGCGAATGGCCGCATAACCCATTCATGGAGGGAACCGGAATCCGTCAAGAGTTTGCACAATATGCTACTAATGCTGGCCTCACTGACTTCATCGTAGCTGAATGTGAATAGTATCATCTCCTCACAAATTCCTTTGTGCAAAGTTTTCATTTCTTGAGTAGGAATAATCCTCCTGAGGTGTAGTTTAACTTATATGCTGAACCCTATCAGATACCACTTACTGAATTTTGTGACATATGCTTGATCCCTTCTTATGGGGATTTAGTAGAGCCTAGGCCCGCAGAGTTTGATGGTTTTTACCGCACTCTGATAGTGGGGGATGAGAGAGGGGTGTCAGGTGTCACCGCCACTAGCTTACATTTTCCTACTGTGCATTATTTTGCTCTATTCATTGCGAAGTGTTTGCTTGCTAGAGAGAAGGTAGGTGCACTCAGTGCCCCGGATTTTGCTATCTTACGCCGTGCACTTTACGGGGACAACACTTATAGCTTGGGAGCTATTGTGGCATGTCGCCTCCACATTAATAGATCCAAGGGTAAAATACATTGTGGTATTTATGCTACTCGCTTGGTGAGTCACTTTAACATTCAGATACGCCAGCATGATTATCCCTTGCCCAAGGTTTATCTAGATTGCAGGCTATGGCACATCACCACTTTATTGATAGCGAGAACACCACTATGGATGTTCCTTATAACTTGGTCTTTAGTGAGATTATCTGTGATGTTATTCCGTTGCCTGCACCTGCTTTGTTTGATCCTATTGCCAGGGGCGGATACAGGATCATGCCTGAGGACATTGTCGCCTACCGGAACAACCTGGCTGTGGCAGAGGAGGAGCCTTAGGAGTGGGACCCTCAGGTGCCCACTCCCCAGCACTTCAACGTGGGACCTGATGGCTTTTTCGAGCGGTGATTACCAAGTTAGGCCAAAAGCCTAAGCTTGGGGGAGTACGTGTTTCCACCGACATTATATTCATGTTCACACATTTCATTCCAGTTGTCGGTGTTCATACTTTTTCATTGTATTATCCATGCTAGATTTATTTTCTCGCCTTCTTGTGTGTTTGAAAAACTTTGAGAAAATCCAAAAATGTTTCATGCTTCCTTTTGATTTTTCTTTTAGTGTAGTTAGTTGTAATACTAAAAAGAAAACCCAAAAAGATTTCCTTGTTCTTCTTTTGCTTATTGGGAGCTCTCCCGTGTAAATAGTTTTTCTCTTTTTGTTTTTCTTTCTTTAATTTGCTTTCTTCGAGAAAACCCAAAAACTCCAAAAATATTTCAGTGTGTTTCTTTGAATTTCTTTTCTTTTCATTGAGTCATACCAAGGAGAAGACCACAATGAAAATGTTGAGTGGCTCTCACACGCATTATTGTTGATCTAACAGAGAGCCCATATTACCTTGTCTTCTCCTTTTGAATAAAATATTTGCAGATTCCAGCTTAGTCCACGGCACTCTTGCACTATTATTATTTTCATATCGTTCGGCCGTGCAAGTAAAAGGCAATAATGACGATATTTGATGAACTGGCTGTGGCAGAGAGAAACGGGTATGAACTCAACTTGTTCTGTTTTTGTAAATATGTTTAACCTAGTATCCATGATTCAGCCTATTATGATTAAACATGTTTGCAATGACCCTTAGAGATTATAGTTTCTCATGCCATGCTTAAGTAGCTAGGAGTGGATAATGATTTATCTTAGGTGTCAACATTTCATTAAAATGGTTGTGATGTAGTATGATGATATGGTATCCTCCTCTGAATGTTTGAGTGGCTTGACTTGGCACATGTTCATGCATGTAGTTGAATCAAAACCAATGTAGCTTCTATGATATTTATGTTCATGGTGTTCATATCCTACTCATGCTAGTATCCAATGTTTACTTATGCATAATGCATGTTCATGACCGTTTTTGCTCTCTAGCTGGCCGCTTCTCAACCTATTTGCTAGCCTTCGCTTGTACTAAGCGGGAATTCTGCTTGTGCATCAAAAATCCTGAAACCCCAGTTATCCCACATGAGTCCACCATACCTACCTATATGCAGTATTACCCTGCCGTCCTAAGTAAATTTGCCTGTGCCACCTCTAAAAAGTTCAAATAAATATCCTTTTTGTGTGCCTGAATTGTTCATAGAGCGACAGGAGGTAGTCAGTATCTTCCATGCTAAGCGGGTTATTCTCATGATGAGTGTTTATTCACTCGTCCTTGAACGAGAGGGGCGGTAATAGGGATTCCCAGTCCCGAACTCAAATTGCTAATAACTAAACAAAACTCCCCCAGGACTGTTGTTGGTATGGACGGTACCCGTTGTTTCGGACCAGCCGTGGAGTGTGATTGTTGGTGGAGGGGGAGTAAACCTTTACTTTTATCGCTTGGGAACCACCACTAATGTGTTTAGCATGGAAGATACCGATAACTAATGGTCGTGAAGTAAACAAGAAGGGTGCATTTCTCAAAATTCCATTTACCTCTATTTTAAAAAACTTGAGCTCTGGCACCTCTGCAAATCACTGCTTCCCTCTGCAAAGGGACTATCTATTTACTTTTATGTTGTGTCATCACCTTCTCAAATCGGGCCGTCGCACCGCGGCCCGCGGTCCCCGCCGCTGTCCCGAGGTCTTCCCGCCGTTGCTCTGACGTGCCCGCCACCGCTGCGTCGCCCCTTCAGGTCGTAGCGCCGCGGCACGCAATCCACTCCTCCGTCACCGTGCGTCGACCTCCCGTGGTATGCGCCGCACCATCTCCCTCGGCGCGGGAACGCCACCGTCCGCGCCGGTCTTCGTCACACTGTCGGGTTCTTCACCTACTTCGAGCACTTCCGCCACGCTCCTAACTTAGCCGCCGCTGCCGCCGTCAGGCCACCGCCGCCACTCCTCTTTGGCCGCTGCCGCTGCTACCCCCATAGCCGCAGCCGCCCGTCCACCCCCTTCGTCTTCGTCCAGCATCATCCCGTCGCCAGCGTTGCCGTCTTCTTCTCTGACCAGTTCGTCTACTCCGACCACCGTTGGTGACATCGGCCCCTCGCCGATTTGCGCCACAGCCGTCATCGAGTCTTCTTCTCTGCTGGCCCTCCGACTCCTCGACATGGCGTACAACTCGTGCAGGTCCCTTATCTACACATGCCTGGTGCTGGCAACACCAATGTGTGCCCATGACGTGTCTCCGGGCCTGGCAAGCTTGGTGGATGCCTCGTCAACTTCGTCTTCGTCCGTCTACAAATGCCCGGTGCTGGCAACACCGATGCGTGTGCCTTCGTCCATGATATGTCCCCGGGTTTGGCAAACCCGGCGCGACGCGTCGTCAACAACGTCTTCTTCCTAGCGCACCACTACTTCGACACTACTGCGCCCATGACTGACTCGGCACCTCCTTGCGCCCGTGTCTCCACGGCGACTTCCTCGACACTGGCCACCCCAACTCGACATCGACCATGGCATTCTTCGCACGGCTACCTCGACCACAGCTCCACCACACACGCTCTCGACTATCTCAACAAACAGCAGAAAGGGCTACCACCTTGCTTGAGCAACCTCGTCGGTTTCCACTCTGTAGAAGACTAGAATAGGCCATGAAACAGAATTGCATTTATCGGTGCACCAGGCACGTATATATGATGTACAAGATGGGGCCACAACCTCAACTATATAGGAGAACTAGGAGGTGGGCCCAAGACACAATATACACGTACACAATATATTCAACACCCCCCCCCCCCCGCAGTCGAAACACCGCCAGAGACGCAGAGACTGGAACGAAACTCCTCGAAGGTGGAAGTAGGCAGTCCCTTAGTCATCACATCGGCGAACTGTTGTGCGGTCGGAACATGGAGGACCCGAATGCGTCCAAGGGCCACCTGCTCACGCACAAAGTGAATGTCCAGCTCAATGTGCTTGGTCCGGCGGTGATGAACGGGGTTGGCGAAAAGGTACATCGCAGAGACATTGTCACAGTAGACAACCGTAACCTGGGAGACATCATGATGCAACTCCAGAAGTAGCTGTCGTAGCCAGGTGCACTCAGCGACGGCGTTAGCCACGGCTCGGTACTCAGCCTCCGCGCTGGAGCGCGAAACTGTGGGTTGTCGCTTGAACGACCACGAGACGAGTGAAGGACCGAGGTAGACGCAGTAGCCAGAGGTGGAGCGACGTGTGTCAGGGCAGCCAGCCCAGTCAGCATCGGAATAAGCCACCATCTCCAGAGAAGTGGACACCGTGAGAGTGAGTCCAAGAGACATCATGCCACGGATGTAGGAGAATCCGTTTCACGAGTGTCCAATGAGAGTCACGAGGGGCGTGCATGTGGAGACACACCTGCTGAACAGCATACTGTAGATCTGGCCGGGTGAGAATCAGATACTGAAGAGCACCGATGATGGACTGGTAGAACGGAGCATCTGACATGGGCGAGCCCTCAAGAGCAGAAACCTTGGCCTTCGTGTCAACAGAAGTAGCAACAGGGTGACAGTTGAGAATGCCGGCACGCTCAAGTAGCTCATGTGCATACTGCTGCTGATGAAGAAAGAAGCCGTCGGGTCGCCGAACGACCTCAATGCCAAGGAAATAATGGAGACCGCCCAAATCCTTGATAGCAAACTCGTCACGTAGTCGGAGACTGATCTGCTGAAGAAGGGCTGCGGAGGAGGCTGTCAGGATGATGTCGTCGACGTGGAGGAGCAAATAGGCAGTCGTGTCACCGCGGTGATAGACAAACAACGAGGCATCCGAGCGAGTGACGCTGAAGCCCAGTATCTGAAGAAACCCGGCGATACGCTGGTACCAGGCACGAGGTGCTTGCTTGAGACCGTATAGATACCGGGACGGCAAGCACACATGCCCAGGATGAGAGGCGTCGACGAAACCGATGGGTTGCTCACAGTAAACCTGCTCCTCAAGATGTCCATGAAGGAAGGCGTTGGAGACATCCATCTGATGAACCGGCCAGCCTCGGGAGACTGCCAGCTGGAGGACGGTGCGGATCGCGCCCGGTTTGACAACCGGTGCAAACATCTCAGTGAAGTCGACGCCAGCACGCTGCCGAAACCCACGGACCACCCAGCGAGCCTTGTAGCGCTCAAGTGTACCATCCAAGCGGGTCTTATGATGAAAGACCCACTTGCCGCTGATGACGTTGGCGCGAGAAGGCCGGGGAACCAGTGTCCAGGTACGGTTCCGCTGAAGAGCGTCGAACTCTTCCTGCATCGCAGCAAGCCAGTGAGGATCACATAGGGCTGCTCTGGCGGACACAGGAATCGGGGACGGCTCGGTGGTGGAGGCAGCAAGGAGATACTCGTCGTTGGAGTACCGCAGACTCGGCCGGTGAACGCCGGCTCGAGCCTGAGTGAGGGGGCGAGACGGCAACTCCGGGATGAGGCCCGAGGGGGCTGTCGAGGCCGGTGAGGCAGTCGGCGAGGCCGCGGGCGAGGCGGCCGGCGAAGGGGCAGCGCCCGAGGCAGCCGGAGAAGACGCCGGCGGCGAGGCCGGCGGTGACGGCGAAGGCGGCGTGGGGGCGCGAAACGCAGCTCGTCCCACGGCGCGGGGACTGCCAAAGCCCGGAGGCGGTTCGAGAGTCGAGCGGGGCCGTCCACCTGACGGGGTCGCCGAAGGGCCACCGGTGGCCGGCGGCGATGGGGCGACGAGAGGTACCTGCTGCTAAAAAGGAAACACCTTCTCATCAAAGTAAACGTGTCGGGAGGTGAATACTCAATGGGAGACCGGGTCGTAGCAGCGGTAGCCTTTAGTGTTAGGTGGGTAGCCGAGGAAGATGCATGCGACGGAGCAGGGTGCAAGCTTATGTGGCGAAGTGGCGACGATGCTAGGATAGCAGAGACAGCCGAAAATGCGAAGCTCATCATAAGAGGGTGGTGCACCGAAGAGAAGATGATGAGGTGCAAAGTTCCCACAAGTACGACAGGTGCGGATGTTAATGAGGAGTGATGCGGTGGCGAGAGCGTCAGGCCAAAAGCGCGGGGGCACATTGGCATGAAAGAGAAGCGTCCGAACGTAGTCATTAAGAGTGCGGAGGACGCGCTCAGCGCGACCGTTCTGTTACGAAGTGTATGGGCATGTGAGACGAAAAGTCGTGCCATGTGTGGTGAGGAGAGTACGAATAGCTAAGTTGTCGAACTCCTTCCCGTTATCTATCTGAAACGCAAGGATGGGACGACCAAACTGCGTGAGAACTTAGGAGTAAAATGCGGCGAGAGTGGAGATAACATCGGACTTACACCGCAACGTGAAGGTCCACACATAGTGTGAAAAATCATCAAGAATGACAAGGTAATAAAGATAGCCCGTATTACTTGCAACTGGAGAGGTCCAAACATCACTATGAATTAACTCAAATGGGTACAATGCAACATGAGAAGACGCCCTAAAAGGAAGACGAGCATGTTTGCCGAGGTGACATGCATGACAAGAGTGATCATCGATCTTATTACACGTGAAAGAAAAACTCCGAAGTATATGGCGAAGGGTGGCTGGGTTGGGATGACCCAAGCGAGCGTGCCAGAGATCCACACCGGTGGCGAGGGCGACAGGGGCGGCGGAGGTGGTGGAGGCGATGGAGTGGACCAGGTAGAGCTCGTCGGGGTTGTCACATCGGTGGAGTACCATCCGGGTACGAGCGTCCTTAACAGAAAAACCACACTCGTCAAACTCAACGGTAACAGGATTTTCACGTGTAAAAGAACGAACAGAGACAAGATTTTTAATAAGATCAGGAGAAACTAAGATGTTAGATAATGACAACGGAGTAGATGTGGATGGAAAAGATGCATGTCCTATATGAGTAATGGGAAGGGAGGAACCGTCACCGACGGTGATGCGAGCGGAGGTGTGGACGGGATAAGAGGTGTGGAGGTTACCGGGATGAGCAGCCATATGCGCGGTAGCTCCAGTGTCCATATACCAGTCACCGCCACCGGTGTAGGTGGACGGCGAGGGAGCGGAGTGCAGGGCCGCCAGGAGCGCCGGGTCCCACGGCGCGGGTGGGAGGGCAGGCTGCTGAGGCGACACCGTCAGGGGTAGCAGCGGGAGCCCTCCTGGCTGCGGCGGCTGTCCGTAGGAGAGGGGCCCGTAAGGCGCCGCGTAGGGTTGCGGCGCCGCGTAAAACGCCTGATGAGAGGGAGGTCGCGCGCTGAGGATACCCGGGGCAGGGGCACGGGGAACCGGCATGGAGTAGGCGTGCACAACGCCGGTCCACGGGTTCTGGCCGGCGTACCACGGGGCCGGCTGATATTGCTGCTGGGGGCGGGCGGCTCCTCCCTGAGCCCCGGCGCCCTGCTGCTGCTTGCGGCCACCGCGGCGGCCCCCGTTAGCTGCGGGCGGGGGTGGCCGGAAGGGGGCAGCCAACGCCTGGGGATAGGTCGGCGCGGCCGGTGGGACCGGCGCGGGACGCGGCTTAGGTGGCGCCGAGCCCCCGCAAGTGCCGGCGACGAGGGCGGTGTGGGTCGCCTGAGTCCGAGCCATCTTCATCCGTCGCTCCTCCAACTTGAGATATGCCACCACCTTGGCAAAGGTGGGCTCCGGGATGAGGGTGAGGTTGGAGGCGGCGTTCCCAAAGTCCTTGTTGAGACCGGCGGTGAGGGTGCTGATGAGGAGCTCGTCGCCGACCGTCTCGCCGAGATCACAGAGCTCATCGGCAAGCTTTTTAAGGCGCATGCAAAAATCGTCGATGGACGAGTCAAGCTGCTGGCACCCGTAAAACTCGCTGAGGAGGAGGACCTTGCACTGCAGTTTGTTGTCGGTGAAGAGGCCGTTCAGCTTGGTCCGGACCACTGTTCAAGATATCTTCCGATATTGCGATAAATCGTCCGATTTATCGCTTACCGTTGTCTGACCGATAAGATAAATCGGCCGATAAATCAGCCGATATGGCGATAAATCGGCCGATATGCCGATAAACTGGCCGATTTACCCCTTATCATGGGTCGACCGATAAGTTCCCGATAAGCGATATCCCCAACATTGGTCCAGACGGCGTAGGCGTCGTCGTCATCATCCACCACCGTGTGGAAGAGGTCCTTGGAGATGGTGAGGTAGAACCAGCGGATGATGGTGGCGTCGAGGATCATCCACTCCTCATCGTGAATCATGAGGCTCGAGTCCACGGTGCCATCGACGTGGCCGTGGAGCAGGTACTCGCGAAACACCAAGGAGAAGTATTGCTTCCAAGCGGAGTAGGACACGGTGGATTGATCAAGCACCACCGGAACACGCTCGTGGATGTTGAGATCACGGACGAGGGTTGCATCGGGACCGGCGAAGGGGTTGGAGACGGTGGAGGAGGAGGAACTCATGGCGCGGCGCAGGTGGGGCAGCTAGGGTTAGGGTTCGGCGCGGGTTGGGGTGGTGGGGAGGGGTGCGGAAGCGAGAGGGCGCGGCGGCGACCAGCGAAGCCGGCGGCTAAGGAGGAAGCCGCGGCGGCGGCGGGTGGCGGCGGCGTCGGGTGGGAGGGCGGCGGCGACCAGAGGGACCGGCAGCGGGTGGCGGCGGCGAGGGGAAGAAGCGGCGGCGGCGGCGCGATGGAGGCGCGGCGGCGGCGGCTAGGTCTAGGAACGACCTGCTCTGATACCATGTAGAAGACTAGAATAGGCCGTGCAACACAATTGCATTGATCGGTGCACCAGACACGTATATATGATGTACAGGATGAGGCCACAACCTCAACTATACAGGAGAACTAGGAGGTGGTCCCAAGACACAATATACACGTACACAATATATTCAACACACTCCAGCCACGACTTCCGCGATGCGTCGACCGTTACGACTATGGGGGGGTGTCCGTCGGCTCAGTGGCGGAGCGTGACGAGCAATCAAGGGGGGGGGCAATTTTTTTTAAACTAGAAGCAAAACGTGGAAAACAGATGCAACTCAGTCTCACCTCTTATCTAAATCATAACATGTCCAATACTGATGTATATAGCACAAAAAGGATGATCTGAAACAGTACTCATTACTGATGTATATAGCACAAAAATCATGGATACAAGTGCAGGCAGCAGCAACAGCAGCCAGCGCCTAGCAGCAGCAGCAGTTTAGTAGTCACGAGTTACCCGGCAGCAGATGCAGTCACTGTGCGTTGAAGAGGTTGCCGGTTCATTTGGATGGCATGTTGTGGCCGATGCTTAGTACTAAATTTTTCTTTTTGATTTTGGAAGGGGGGGGGGGGGGGGGTCGTGGCAGTGCGTCGGCTTACCTTCGGATTCTTCTCCAGTCTTATCGTCTGCGTCGCTATCGTTGTGACTGCGGGGGATGTTGAGTATATTGATTATTAGGAAAGACGAGATAAACTAGGATTTATTGTGGTTTGTCCTATACTCCAAGTTGATCATTGTACTTCTATATATATGTCCACGAGGCTCAAGCAATACAACAATTATTCCACCAATTCTCTCCCTCCCGTCTAACAAAAGCGTCTTACAGTAGTGGACAGAGGGTGTATTTTATTTTATAATTTTTACAATTAGAATTTCAGTATACCGACATGATGTTTTTCTTTTTTGCGGGTCCCAACATGATGTTTTTTTTTCCGGGTCCCGACATGATGTATATGTTATGCAACTTTTCTACAATGCAATGCATTGGCTCATGGCAGCAGTGGCGTAGCCAGGACCCAGGCAAGGGGGCCACGGGCGCTGGGGCGTATGGCTGAAATCCTTCGTTAACTGTAGCAGAAAACTACTGTAGCTACTGTAGCATAGCTTGTTAGCCCGGGGCGTGGCTCAGCCCTGCCTACGCCACTGCCACGCCACTGCATGGCAGTGCTTTCCTGCCACGGCAACATGCAGTGCTCTTGTAGAAGATCATCTTTTTTTCGAGCAACCAGCAGGAGTTCTGCTTTTTATAAAAAAAAAATCTCAAAAAAGAGAGCCGAGACGTAAACCATCGATGATAACTATACGTACCAGTTGGCAGTTGCACATGGCGGTGCCCAACCCAACAAAATAACAAGTCAGAAGCAACAAACCACAGCGACTAATCATTGCGCACCCTCAATCACCCATTCGGCGATCACAGCGAAGCCTAAAGAGGCAAAATTTCGTGTTTTGACCATTTTTGCTAACAAATTCAGGATCTGATCCCTGTTTGAAAATATTTCGGGATCTGACACTTTTCCTACCGCCAGACCCCTACCGCCAACGGGTCTGGCGGTAGGCTGTTATACCCTACCGTCAAGGGGTCTGGCGGTAGGCCCTGGGCACGCTCTGTGTTGGAAACTTAGAACTTTTTGACGGCACGCTCTGTGTTGGAAACTTAGAACTTTTTGACGGTAGGGTGTCCAACCCTACTGCCAAGGGGCATGGCGGTAGGCTATTATACCCTACCGCCAAAGAGCCTGGCGGTAAGAAAAGGGTCAGATCCCGAATTTTTTCCAATAAAGATCAGATCCCGAAATAGTATACGAAAAGGGTCAAAACACGAAATTTAGTCGCCTAAAGAACTGCCCACTCGCACAGCCTGGGAAAGGCCGACAGACCGAAAGCAACGGCTCCAGCCAATGATCCTCCTTTTCATGGCTAGCCTTCCACAACACAGCACAGCAAAGCACCTCCGATGGCAGCTATATATACCCGACGTGTCCTGCTCTTCCTTCCCATCCCAAACCCACCCAACTCGCTACCTTCCTGTTCTTCGCTTACTGATTACGCGTCTTCGACTGATTCCCAAGCGTCGATCGACCAAGAAGCTAGCTAGCGGAAATGGCGGCCACCCTCAAGCTCAGGATCCTCGCCGCCGCCGCCGTCGTGGCCTCGTCCATGATGGGCGTGGCCATGGCTGCCGAGGCGCCGGCTCCCAGCCCGGACACCGGAGCCGCCACGACCATCCCAGCCTTCGCCGTCGGGACGCTCGTCACCGCCGCCGTTGGGTACCTCTTCTGCTGAGCTGCGCTCCCGCGGCGTCTGCTGGCTGGACCGGCACTCTGCAGTCGTATATTTTAATTAGCTGATGATGTGCCATGCATGGGTTATGCTCTGATCAGTTGACGCGCGTATTGCGGTTTGGTACACAGCTACATACTACTGTATGAATTAATACATATCGTATTTATCTTCGTTCACTGCTAAAATGATTATGTTCTCCTTCTGATCCATATTAATTATCGCTGCTTTAATACAACTTTGTATTAAAAAAAGACAATTAATTTGAATCAGAGAGTACCTGTTTTGCTAAAACTCTTTGGGCTGAGATCATATATACCGTGATGTGATGTCATATACTAGATCAAGTCGATGCAAAAGAACACGAAGGACAGAGCATCGGTCTAGCTTCAGGCCGCGGACCGGTGACTAGTTAGGACTTGATAATTGCACAGTTGAATAATCAATCAAAGTCACACTCTCTTCATGGATGATGATTTCTCAAAGCACGTCCCAGCTTAGCGCTTGATTGCTACTCTATCCGTTTTGTAAAAGAGTTCTGCACCTCACTGGAATTTTGATTTCGTGAAATTTGGGGGTAAATTGGCCTTCAAATTTCTTTCAAATGCTTGCCGATAATTAAATGATTCAAACAAAAAATGGTCCATGCGTAAGAAAGAAGGCTTTCCACCATTTCAATAGGACCTACGATAGCAAGTGAACATTATTCTTTAAGAACAATATGAACCGTTTTGAAATTAGACCAAATTTTTTGACCAAAATATAGGCCTCGCCGCCCATTGAAATTCATCGACTTCACAAACTTTGCCAAGAGCGCATCGAAAATATGGTTACCTGACTCTTAGCACTATTGTCGACTTCACATCATTCCTCCCATGGGGTGGTTTTATTGTCTAGGTCCCGCATACGAGTTTGGCAGGAAAGACTAAGGGCATGTTTGGAACCTCTGCCAGCTTCTCCAAATCCGCAACTTTGGCTTCCCTCACTAGCTTCGGTCTCTTCCTGGCGATCAGCGAGCGTTCGGCTCGAGCGGCAGCTTCTCCCGTTGTGCCATGGGCTGGCAACCCAGCTAGGGGAGTCCTGGCATGTTCGACATCACTTTGGGCGCTAGCTAGGGTTAGCAGCGGACAAGGGGATATGTCGAGGGAGAGAGATGAGCAGGCGAGGGGGTACATCGTACCGATTCAGGGGAGGTAGGAGAGAAGCACTCGTAGCGATATGGGGTGCGGTGGTGAAATGTTTACTTTTGTGGTGGCAATTTGAACTGTAACTCGGCTAAACTCTTGCTCTTCATTTTCGTGGAGCTGGGCTTTTCTGTCTTCTCTTTTTTACACGAGGGGAGGGCTCGGCTTCTCGAATTTAGTTCCGCGGAACTCCCACATTCGGAGCAGCTTAGTGCATTGCGTTCACGAATTTGAGAGCTGGAGAAGATCCGAACGGGCCCTAAGAGCATGCTTTAGCCATGGATTATCCCGATGTTCAGCAAGGAACAGTAAGACAAAAGCACATGTGTTTTTGTGTCCAACTACTTACGACTTGGGCTGCAATGTGACATGGGAGGCTTGCCCAACTGTAGTATGCGAGATGACATGCGTAACTATAGCCCAAAAATGAGTAAGGAGGAGAGGGGTGGGGGGGGGGGGGTGGATTCCCTATTTGGTGCGCATTGCGGCAAATAGGCGGACATTTGCGTAGGAGTGCGGAGTGCTTGGGGATGGGCCGACCCTTGTGTGTCCAGCGTAGTGCAACATATTTTAAGTTTACATGTTTGGTTTTTCACTGGTTTTAGGAACATTCTAGAAGCTTCATTTTTTCGGTTTTGCTGTTTTTTTACTGTTTTCCTCTTTTTTTTGTTTTATCAGTTTCTTTTATCTTTTCCTTCTTTTCTCGAAACTGATAAATTTAAAAAATGTTCTTGTTTAAAAACAAATATATTATCATAAAATGCTTGGGGACATTAAAATTGTTCATGTTTTAAAAAAAATTATTTTAAAAAAATTGCGTTCGCATTTAAAAAAAATGAAACTTCAAAATTGTTCGCAAATAAGAAAACAGATTTTCAGAAAATGTTTGCGTTTTATTTGTTCAATATTTAAAAAAATCACATTTCCAATCAATTTTGGTAATTCAAAATATATTCGTTTTAAAAAATTTGAATTATTCAAAAATTTATTTGTTTTCCAAAGTTTGTTCACATTTCCAAATAAGTTTTGGAATTAGAAAAACACAAATTATGTATCAAAATGTCACATGTTCACAAATTGTTTGAATTTAAAAGTTTTGCATTTTCAATAAATTTTTAGAACATTTTTCAAAATCATAATTTTCAAGAAATTTCAAAAAATCATGTTTGTAATTTCAAAAGATGTTTTTATATTGGTTGCTGCTTATAGATCTTATGTTCTTATATCTAACATTTTCACCTAATTGCACACTAAAATAGAGTTGTAGTTTTCAAATTTGACTTGGAAGGAAAGCCGGTCCGAAAATTTGAATTTAGGATTCTGCTAAAAAATATCAAATTTAACATAACCATAAAGATTATATTTGTGTAACTAGCAAAGGAGATCGTGCGTTGCAACGGAAGGAAAAGTAACACACGTGGGAGGAACCCTAATTTTTTAGGGGAGGAGCGACTGTGTGAGCCCCTACGTCATCAGAAACATTTTTTCCATACACGTTTAACATTTGGTAAATACATGATTAATATTTTTTTTCATATGTATTTTTCGATGTCTACTTTTTTTCATACACGTACATTTTTCATATACATTAGAATTCATACACATTTAACATTTTTGAAATTCATGATTAACAATTTTTTCAATCACATTTTTTTGAACATTGATGTTTGAATATGTGTTGAACATTTTTTTTTCAAATACGTCTTGAAACTTTTTTTTCAAATGCTATCAACATTTTGTAAAATTGCACCAACATTTTCAACACTACACAAACATTTTTTTCAAACTTAAGTTTTTTTTTTAAAAAATGTCAAGGGTAATTCCCCCTCTTACTTGAGTGTTGGATGGACATGCTAGGTGATGGCACAACTCATTGACGTCACTACTCGTGGTCTCACCATCGCGGTTGCTACAATGGTAACTTAGTGGAGCTCGTCTGTGTCTGCTTTGAAGTTTGCTCCTTGTTGTCTCTTAGTATGATGTGCTGCCTCGACGCACCCCTCTCTGAAGCTAGTGGTGCCATGTACGTGCTTATAACATCACCTGTGCTGTAAATACGACCTCCTTGATTCATCTGATGTACAACTGGGTGATCTTTGCATGGTGTTGTATCTTTGTACTTGTATTTTTTTTTTATATGTTCTTGCTTCAACAAGATGTATTGCCCCGGGGGGTTGTTAAGGTATTCGATCTAGTTTCCCTCATAAATTGGATCATGGTTTTTGACTCAATTTCTCACATAAACCGGCTCAATTTCTTTTGAATTGAGATCAATATACAGGTGGAACCCCCCCCCCCCCCCACCCACCCCTCGATTCAGAAAACAACCACTGACTAAAAAGATGGTACACATACTGAAGGGTCGAAAAGGAAAATTACTATCAATACCTGAGCATTTGGCAATTATCAACATTGTGTAAACTTTAGTTGTAACTTATTTCCAAACAAGCTTTGCCGCCAACTCTTGGATGATTAAGAAAATCGATATGCCGGGGCAAAACCTTTTTGTGGAATGTAGACGAGGGAATGAACGGAGGGAGGTGAATTGTAAACTAAAAAAATATGTGCGCCAAAGAGATTTATAGAGCTGACAATCAAAGTTATCTCAACTTATATGAGAGCTCTTAGGTTGAGGTCAACGTGGTATGAATGGGGAGGCGAGGATAGACCATGGGAAGGAACTGCAATATCATGTGACAAGGTGGATAAGCAAGTGTTCTCTGAGTTCGGGATGGCATCCATCATGTCCAAAATATGTATGCAAAGTATTTAATTAATAATTACTACTACCTGTGTTCGCTAATGTGAGACGTCGAACAGACAAAACGTCTTACATTAGTGGACAGAGGGTGTATTTTATATTATTTACAATTCGAAATTCACTATACCAACATGATGTATATGTAGTGCAACTTTTCTACAATGCAATGCATTGGCTCAGGAAGCACTGCCATGGCAATGCTTCCCTGCCACGGCAACAAGCAGTGCTCTTGTAGATCATCTTCTTTTTTCGATCAACCAGCAGGAGTTCTGCTTTTTCATTAAAAAAATATAAAACAAGCGCCGAGACATGAACCATCGATGATAACCATAGGTACCAGTTGGCAGTTGTACATGGCAGTGCCCAACCCAACAAAATAACAAATCAGAAGCAACAAACCACAACGACTAATCATTGCGCACCCTCAATCACCCATTCGGCGATCACAGCAAAGCCTACAGAACTGCCCACTCGCAGCACAGCCTGTGAAAGGCGGACAGACCGAAAGCAGCTGCTCCAGCCAATGATCCTCCTTTTCATGGATAGCCTTCCACAACACAGCACGCCAAAGCCCTACCGATGGCAGCTATATATACCCGACGTGTCCATCTCTTCCTTCCCATCCCAAGCCGTCCAGCTCGCTAGTTTCCTGTCCTTCGCTTAGTGCTTACACGTCTTCGACTGATTCCCAAGCGTCGATCGACCGAGAAGCTAGCTAGCGGAAATGGCGGCCACCCTCAAGCTCAGGATCCTCGCCGCCGCCGCCGTCGTGGCCTCGTCCATGATGGGCGTGGCCATGGCTGCCGAGCCGCCGGCTCCCAGCCCGGACACCGGAGCCGCCACGACCATCCCGGCCTTCGCCGTCGGGACGCTCGTCACCGCCGCCGTTGGGTACCTCTTCTGCTGAGCTGCGCGCCCGCGGCGTCTGCTGGCTGTACCGGCCCTCTGCAGTCGTATATTTTAATTAGCTGATGATGTGCCATGTACGGGTTATGTTCTCATCAATTGACGCGCGTATTGCGCTTTGGTACACAGCTACTCCATACTACTGTATGAATTAATACATATCGTATTTATCTTCGTTCACTGCTAAAATGATTATGTTCTCCTTCTGATCCATATTAATTATCGCTGCTTTAATACAACTTTGTATAAAAAACAATTAATTTGAACCAGAGAGAGTACCTGTTTTGCTAAAACTCTTTGGGCTGAGATCATGGATGTGATGTCATATACTAGATCAAGTCGATGCGAAAGAACACGAAGGACAGAGCATCGGTCTAGCTTCAGGCCGCGCACCGGTGACTAGTTAGGACATGATAATTCCACAGTTGAATAATCAATCAAAGTCACACTCTCTTCATGGATGATGATTTCTCAAAGCACGTCCCGGCTTAGCGCTTGATTGGTACTCTATCCAGGGGTTCTCTGGTTTTGTAAAAGAGTTTTGCACCTCACTGGAATTTTGATTTCGTGAAATTTTGGGGGTAAATTGGCCTTCATATTTCTTTCAAATGTTTGCCGATAATCAAATGATTCAAACAAAAAATGGTCCATGCGTAAGAAAGAAGGCTTTCCACCATTTCAATAGGACCTACGATAGCAAGTGAACATTATTCTTTAAGAACAATATGAACCGTTTTGAAATTAGACCAAGTTTTTTGACCAAAATATAGGCCTCGCCACCCATTGAAATTCATCAACTTCACAAACTTTACCTAGAGCGCACCGAAAATATGGTTACCTGACTCTTAGCACTATTGTCGACTTCACATCCTTCCTCCCATGGGGTGGGTTTTATTGGCTAGGTCCCACATACGAGTTTGGCAGGAAAGACTAAGGGCATGTTTGGAACCTCTGCCAGCTTCTCCAAATCCGCAACTTTGGCTTCCCTCACTAGCTTCGGTCTCTTCCTGGCGATCAGCGAGCATTCGGCTCGAGCGGCAGCTTCTCCCGGTGTGCCATGGGCTGGCAACCCAACTAGGGGAGTCCTGGCATGTTCGACATCACTTTGGGCGTTAGCTAGGGTTAGCAGTGGACGAGGGGATATGTCGAGGGAGAGAGATGAGCAGGCCAGGGGGTACACCGTACTGATTCAGGGAGGTAGGACTAGGAGAGAAGCACTTGTAGCGATATGGGGTGCGGTGGTGAAATGTTTACTTTGTGGTGGCAATTTGAACTGTAACTTGGATAAACTCTTGCTCTTCATTTTCGTGGAGCTGGGCTTTTCTGTCTTCTCTTTTTTACACGAGGGGGGGCTCGGCTTCTCGAATTTAGTTCCGCCGAACTCCCACATTCGGAGCAGCTTAGTGCATTGAGTTCACGAATTTGAGAGCTGGAGAAGATCCGAACAGGCCCTAAGAGCAATGTTTTAGCCATGGATTATCCCGATGTTCAGCAAGGAACAGTGAGACAAAAGCACATGTGTTTTTGTGTCCAACTACTTACGACTTGGGCTGCAATGTGACATGGGAGGCTTGCCCAATTGTAGTATGCGAGATGACATGCGTAACTATAGCCCAAAAATGAGTAAGGAGGAGGGGGTGGGGGATTCCCTATTTGGTGCGCGTTGCGGAAAATAGCCGGACATTTGCGTAGGAGTGCTTGGGGATGGGCCGGCCCCTGTGTATCCAGCGTAGTGCATCGTATTTTAAGTTTACATGTTTGGTTTTTCACTGGTTTTAGGAACATTCTAGAAGCTTCGTTTTTTCGTTTTTGATGTTTCATTTTTTTACTGTTTTTCTGCTTTTTTATCAGTTTCTTTTATCTTTTCCTTCTTTTCTCGAAAATCATAAATTTAAAATAGTTTCTTGTTTAAAAACGAACATATTATCATAACATGTTTGGGGACATTAAAAATTGTTCGTGTTTTAAAAAATTGTTATTTTAAAAAAATTGCGTTCACATTAAAAAAATGAAACTTCAAAATGGTTCACAAATAAGAAAACAGATTTTCAGAAAATGTTTTTTTTTCCAAAATTTGTTCACAATTTTCAAAAATCAAATTTCCAATAAATGTTCAGAATTTCAAAAGATATTTGATTTTCAAAAAATGTTGGATTATTCAAAAATTTGTTTGTTTTCCAAAGTTTGTTCACATTTCCAAATAACTTTTTGAATTAGAAAAATACAAATTTGGTATAAAAATGTCACATGTTCAAAAATTGTTTGAATTTAAAATTTTATTTGCATTTTCAATAAATGTTTGGAACATTTTTCAAAATCATAATTTTCAAGAAATTTCCAAAAATCAGGTTTGTAATTACAAAAGATGTTTTTATATTTGTTGCTGCTTTCAGATCTTATGTTTTTATATCTAACATTTTGACCTAATTGCACAATAAAATAGAGTTATAGTTTTCAAATTTGACTTGGAAGGAAAGCCGGTCCGAACAATTGAATTTAGGATTCCGCTAAAAAATATCAAATTTAGCATAACCGTAAAGATTATATTTGTGTAACTAGCAAAGGAGACCGTGCGTTGTAACGGGAGGAAAAGTAACACACGTGGGAGGAACCCTAATTTTTTAGTGGAGGACCGACTGCGTGAGCCCCGACGTGATCAGAAACATTTTTCTATACACGTTTAACATTTGGTAAATACACGATTAATATTTTTTTTCACATGTATGTTTCGATGTATACTTTTTTTCATACACGTACATTTTTCATATACATTAGAATTCATAACATTTAACATTTTTTTAATTCATGATTAACAATTTTTTCAATCACATTTTTTTAACATTGTTGTTTGAATATATGTTGAACATTTTTTCAAAATACGTCTTTAAACTTTTTTTTCAAATGCTATCAACATTTTGTAAAAGTTGCACCAACATCTTCAACACTACACAAACATTTTTTTTCAAACTTAAGTTTTTAAAAAATATATGTCATAGGTAATTTCCCCTCTTACTTGAGTGTTGGATGGACATGCTAGGTGATGACACAACTCATTGACGTCACCAGAGGCGGACAGCGTGTTAGCGTTGGGTTCAGGTGAACCCAACGACATCTCCTGGTCTAGTATACGTAGATAGACACGTAATCATGTGAACCCAACGAAAAACAAGGGTTGAACCCATCAAGTTGGAACGCCAAGTGAACAGCCTAATAAAAACAAGCCCAAAAGCCCAATAGTAAATTGCCTCTATACCGCCTGTTCGTACCCTAATCTATCATTCACGCCCTCGATCAGCCGTCACTCGCCACACGCCGCGGCAGGTCGACAGCAGCAAGCCCGCGATCATTGTCCAAAACTACAAATTCCAGGTACTAAGATCGCATCAGCACATCACCTCTCTGGTGTTCATATTTTAATTTTCTAATTGCTTACCCCATGGACTTATTTTGTTTAAACGATCTAGGGTATGGAATGATATTTCTCAAGTTTGCACACAAAAAAAGGTATTTCCCAAAAGAGAAATCGATCACCAGATCCAAGTAATATAATTCAAGGCCACCTTTAGACGTAGGTAAAGTGCATCATATTTCTGAAAAGGTAAGTCATCAATTTCTACAAGCTTGTGCCTCTGGTTCGTCTAATGTTTGCTTCCTTTAATTTTAGGAGTGAATACTTGATAATTGGAATATTCACATATATTTGGGTTATTTTCCGACGGCTAGATGCACCGGAACTAGTTTAACTCCATAATCACACAATTCAATCATTGGTTTTTATAGTTACTAGTTGAATGTGTTGCTACCGAATAACAAATGATAATATTTCCACATTTGCTATTCATAAATGATATTATATTTCTATGAGTTTATGATTTTGAGTGCTATATAGTTCTTCTTTGATACAGAGAGCTATATATTTGATGTAAGGTGGTGCAAAAAAAAAATTGACCGTTAGTGGAAAATTAGACTTTGCGCTTAATTAATTAGACCGAATCCTCACAATAATCAATGAATGAACCCATTGGCTAAATTTTCTGGCTCCGCCGACGTCACTACTCGTGGTCTCACCATCGCTGCTGCTACAATGGTAAATTAGTGGAGCTCGTTTGTGTCTAGTTTGAAGTTTGCTCCTCGTTGTCTCTTAGTATGATGTGTTGCCTCGACGCACCCCTCTCTGAAGCTAGTGATGCCATGTGCGTGCTTATGACATCACCTGTGCTGCAAATACGACCTCCTTGATTCATCTGATGTACAACAGGGTGATCTTTGCATGGTGTTGTATCTTTGTACTTGTATTTTTTTCTATGGTGTTGTATCTTTGTACTTGTATTTTTTTCTATGTTCTTGCTTCAACGAGATGTATTGCCCCGGGGGGTTGTTAAGGTATTCGATCTAGTTTCCCTCATAAATTGGATCATGGTTTTTGACTCAATTTCTCACATAAACCGGCTCAATTTCTTTTGAATTGAGATCAATATAGATGAATATAGAGGTGGGACCCCCCCCCCCCCCCCCCCCCCCCCCCCCCGGCCGCCCGCACCGTGATTCAGAAAACAACCACTGACTAAAAAGGTGGTACACATACTGAAGGGATATGCCGGGGCAAAATCTTTTTGTGGAATGTAGACGAGGGAACGCACGGAGGGAGGTGCATTGTAAACTAAATAAATATGTGCGCCAAAGAGATTTATAGAGCTGACAATCAAAGTTATCTCAACTTATATAAGAGCTCTTAGGTTGAGGTCAACGTGGTATGAATGGGGAGGCGAGGATAGACCATGGGAAGGAACTGCAATGCCATGTGACAAGGTGGATAAGCAAGTGTTCTCTGAGTTCGGGATGGTATCCATCATGTCCAAAATATGTATACAAAGTATTTAATTAGTAATTACTACTACCTGTGTTCACTAATGTAAGATGTCGAACAGACAAAACATCTTACATTAGTGGACAGAGGGTGCATTTTATATTTTTTATAATTAGAAATTCACTATACCAACATGATGTATATGTAGCACAACTTTTCTACAATGCAATGCATTGGCTCAGGAAGCACTGCCATGGCAATGCTTCCCTGCCACGGCAACAAGCAGTGCTCTTGTAGATCATCTTTTTTTTCGAGCAACTAGCAGGAGTTCTGCTTTTCCATTAAGATTTTTTTTTTCAAAAAACGAGCGCTGAGACATGAACCATCGATGATAACTATACGTAACAATTGGCAGTTGCACATGGCAGTGCCCAACCCAACCAAATAACAAATCAGAAGCAACAAACCACAACGAGTAATCATTGCGCACCCTCAATCACCCATTCGGCGATCACAGCAAAGCCTAAAGAACTGCCCACTCGCACAGCCTGTGAAAGACGGACAGACCGAAAGCAGCAGCTCCAGCCAATGATCCTCCTTTTCATGGCTAGCCTTCTACTCGACGTGTCCATCTCTTCCTTCCCATCCCAAACCCACTGTTGACACACGAACACGTCACGTGTATCCTCGACGTTGGGGGTGATGCACCGCAGCTTACGTCGAAGAAGACCCGACCGACAGCGCGATACGCAAGACAGTCGGCGGACGCTTTTGAGACCCGAAACCCCACACGCCCGTGAGGGACCCCGTCAGGGAGTGCGGCGGCTATGGGCTGCCCTAGGTCGATTCGCTCGCACCTAGAGCCTCGGGATTCGCAGCTCTCAAACTCGAGGAACAGCGAAGAACGAGAGAGAAAAACGATGGAGGGATAAAACGTAGACTGAAAAAATAGTATATTGATTTGTTCGATTGTGTGTTGTCTCAATCGGCCGTCATCCCTAACATATATAAAAGGCGGCTGGACTTCCCGTACAAGTAAAGGATTCATCTAGGCTTTCCTTACAAGAAAATTACATCAATTCACGTCCTACAGTTCTACTTTCAGTCCAATTCGGATTCAGCCCGAATTTGTCCTATACTTCTGTCCCGCTTCTTGCGTGGGCTGTAGAAACCGCATACTAACTCGGATGGAGTCGAATTCAACATCAAACTTGTTCGCCTCGATGATCTGCATAATACAACGAGGGCAGCTTCTCGTTTTAAGGCCATCTTTATGACTTTTAGGGCTCATCTTTTACTGTGGGTCGGATTCAATTATGCAGTTTTCTGAACTGTTCGAGTATTGTAACAACTTTGTAGGCCGTATACTATCTTCGATGATGATGACTCCAAAAGAAAAGTTGACCGTTTCGACGATACGCACAACTTCTGTGTAGAACACTTTTCCATCCGAGGTTATCTGAATAACCTTTCGAGCCCATCTCCAACTCCTGGTCGGATTTACTTTGACAGCTTCCATTTTTCCGGCAAGTTTTTTCCCGGCAAGCTTTCCACGCCGACAAGCTTTCCATCCCGGCAATGTTTCCACCCCGGCAAGCTTTCACACAGGCAAGGTTTCCACCCGGCAAGCTTTCACACCGGTAAGCTTCCACGCCGGCAAGCTTTCACCCCGGCAAGGTTTCAACTCGGCAAGATTTCACGCCGGCAAGTTTTTCGCGCCGGCAAGCTTTCCACGCCGGCAAGCTTTTTGCCGGCAAGCTTTTTACTCTGCCGGCAAGCTTCATTCAGCTGGCAAAGGTCGAATAACTCACGCGACCCATCAGACAGGGTGTTTGGTACCTCGCGCCATATTTCTGTTTAGGTTCAGTCTGCAGTGTATTGTCTCTAACTTTTGCATACGAACTCGGATTGAGATGATTTATATATGAAAATCGATCGCCTCGACGAGACGAAGACAATCCATGTAGAGTGCTCCTTCATCCGATGTCGTCTTGAAGGTGTAACCGGCTAAAAAACACTCGGAACACTAAATTCTGCCACTCGGAGCACAGTTTCGGCCCCTAAGATAGGGTTGGATGATAATAACCTAAACATCAAAGTTGTTCCACTCGGCAACGTGAAACTTTTCACGCTGAAAACCCTTTCACTCGAGACCATCTAATTTTCTTTTTATGCCGTGCCAAAATCTGATGTTAACACATGCCCCCTAGTTTTTCGGCAAAGCTTGCATGCCGAAAAATAATATGCACGGTATTTGTTCTAAGGACGATGTCAACACTCCATCGGCCATTTATATATCTCAGGGCGATAATCATGTATCGGCCATGTTTGTGCTAAGGGCGATAATCATATATCGGCTATTGCCTACTTAGGCTTCTTGCCACACACTTGGATGGTATTTCTTCAAGTACTTGCCATTGAGAGCTCTAGGTAACAATGCCCCTTGTACAGATTTCACCAAATAAGAGTTTCCAGGAACTACTCTTGTAATCCTAAAAGGACCTTCCCAACTCGGAGACCACTTCCCGAATTTTCTATCTCTTGAACCAATCGGTAGAATCACTTTCCAGACGAGATCGCCAATTTGAAAATTCTTCAACTTAACTTTCTTATTGTAAGCTCTTGCCACCCTCAACTTGTCTCTCTCTATGGCCTTTAAAGCAGCCAAACATTTATCGGCAACCTCATCAATATTGTCCATCATCAAGTTATAAAAGTCTATTGCCGATAAATCATTTTGTTTGGCTATTCTCAAAGCATTCAAATTTACTTCCACCGGTAAAACAGCCTCTTGACCATATACTAGCTCATATGGAGTCACCTTCGTAGCACCATGCCTTGAGATCCTATGTGCCCACAAAGCTTCAGACAACAACTCATGCCATCTTCTCGAATTATCCTCAATCTTCTTCTTGATAAGCTTGATTAAAATTTTATTGCTGGACTCAGCTTGTCCATTAGCTTGGGCATAATACGGAGAGGAATTGAGCAACTTTATGTTATAAGATTCGGCAAATTCTCTGACTTGATGTGACATGAAAGATGAACCTTGATCTGTAGTTAATGTTTGGGGAATGCCGAATCTATGAATAATGTGCTCAGTTATGAATTGGATTACCTCTGTATGTGTCATGTTCTTGAGAGGTACTGCCTCACACCATTTAGTGAAATAATCGGTTGCCACCAATACGAACCGATGCCCCTTTGAGGAAGATGGATGAATTTCTCCAATAAAGTCTAAACCTCATCCTCTGAAAGGCCACGGCTTGATAATAGGATGTAACATAGCAGCAGGAGCCAACTGAATATCACCAAATTTTTGACAAGCTTCACACCCCTTGTAATATCTGAAGCAATCATTAATCATAGTCGGCCAATAAAACCCAGCACGTCGCAATAACCACTTCATCTTGGGAGCCGACTGATGAGTGCCACAAATGCCTTCATGTACCTCTCCCATAGCAACTCTTGCTTGGTCCTCGTCCAAGCATTTTAAAAGAACATCGTCAACTGTTCGGCGATAAAGGTCATCATCCCTCATCGTATATTTAAAAGCCATACGCCGAACAGCCCTGTCCACCCTTCTACTAGGATCACACAAATAATCAATGATGGGTTTCCTCCAGTCTTAATTTTCTTCTGCATTGAATATTTCATTAGTGGCCGAAACGGTGGGCTCCGGTTCGGCCTCCCCTATGTTGGCAAGACTAGACATCGGCCTTTGAGAAATATGAAACATGCCATGATCAACATGATAGCCGGATGCTTGTTGTGCCAACTCATTTGCTCTCCAATTATCATGTCTAGATATATGAGCAATGCTAAAATAATCCAAAGTAGAAATTATATCTAGACATTTATCAAGATAAACATTAAGTGATTCGTCAAAACATTGAAAGACTTTGGATATTTGTTGCACTACTAATAACGAATCACCAAAAGCCTCAATATGTGTAGCACCTATGGCAAGCAACATCTCTAAGCCGAATAACAATGCTTCATATTCGGCTTGATTATTTGTGCAAAAATATTCTAAACGGCATGAGGCTTTAAAAACAGCACCATGAGGAGATATATAAACAATACCAACACCTTGGCCATTGCTACAAACTGAACCACCAAAATATAATCTCCAAGGTACTAATGAAACAAGGTTTGTATCAACATCATGCTTGTCATTAATCCGATGCTCAACAATAAAATTAGCAACGATTTGGCCTTTCATGGATTTTAGAGATTCATAAGCCAAATCATATTCAATCAAAGCATAAGCCCACTTGCCAATTCTACCACTAAGAATTGGCCTATGCAACATGTATTTAATGACATCGGTTTGACAAGCTACTATGCAAGCACTCAGTACTAAATAATGTCTTAATTTTGTGCAAGCATAATATAAGCATAGGCATAGTTTTTCAATAAATGTATACCTTGTCTCGGAGTCCAATAAACGCCTGCTCAAATATGTAATAGCATGCTCTTTTCCTTCGGTTTCTTGAGTCAAAACAGCACCAATAACACCTTCTTCTGCTACAATGTAAAGCTTAAAGGGTCCCTTATGCTTGGGCGCTTTCATCACCAGAGGAGTGCACAAATAGTTCTTGATCATATCAAACGCTTCTTGCTGTTTTGCCCCCCAAGTGAAATCAACATCGTTCTTTAACCGAAGGATAGGAGTAAATGCATCAACTTTCCCTAACAGATTAGCTATGAACCTTCTCAAATAATTGACCTTGCCAAGGAACTTTTGCATATCTCTCTTGCATGTTGGAGCCTCCACTTTCTGTATGGCCTCTATCTTTTTCGGATCAATCTCTATGCCATCTTCATGAATAATGAAACCCAAAAACTTTCCAGCCGACACGCCGAATGAACACTTCAAAGGATTCATTTTCAGTCCATATTTTTTCAATCTTTCAAAAGCTAAACGCAAATCGGCTAGATGAGATTCGAAAGCATCCAATTTGACAACAATATCATCAATATAAACCTCAAGTATAACACCAAGTAAATCATGAAAAATTAAATTCATAGCCCTTTGATACGTGGCACCGGCATTTTTTAATCCAAAGGTCATCACTGTCCACTCAAATAAACCAAGGAAACCAAGACATCGAAAAGCCGTTTTGGACATGTCCTCTTCGGCCATAAAAATCTGGTTATACCCCGCATTACCATCAAGAAAGCTAATGACCTTATGTCTAGAAGCATCATTAATAAGCATATCGGCTATTGGCATGGGATACTCATCTTTTAGGTGTAGCTCTATTCAAATCTCTGAAATCAATGCACACCCTCAACTTGCCGGAGCCTTTCTTCTCTACTGGTACAATGTTAGAAATCCACTCGGCATACCTACAAGGTCTAATAAAATTAGCTTTAAGCAAACGACCGATCTCTTCCTTGATCCGGTCATATGTTTTTGGATTAAACTTTCTGGCCGATTGCTTGTACGGTCTAAAACTAGCCTTTATAGGTAACCGATGCTCCACTAGCTCTCGGCTTAAACCTGGCATCTCATGATATTCCCATGCAAAGCAACAAACATATTCTTTCAATAGCTCGATCAACTTAGCTTTATGATCGGCTCTTAAACTTTCGTTTACAAATGTCGGCCTAGGAATTGAACCATCTCCTATGTCTATCTCTTCTAATGGATCGGCCGACGTAAAACCTTGTCCTAATTTATCCATATCATCTAACTCCTCTATAGATTCATACATATCGTTCTCATTCGACCGATATTCAATAAGACGCTTTTGCAACCAATCTGAGTTAGAATCCATTTAAATACATCATACCTTGGAGTCGATTACCAACAACCAGCTTTAAAGAAACGGGCACGAAACCACTTTTTGTGGCGCTAAGAAAATCAAATTCTAATAAGTCGCGTCCCGTCAAGCAAGTAGCATTGGGATGTTGCCAATCCACCGATGCATCGGCCAAAGCAACACAAGCCGAATTATCCGCATAAATGACCTCCACTTCATCATCCACCCATTGAATCAAAAACTGGTGCATAGTAGACGGCACACATTGGTTTGCATGAACCCAATCGCGGCCTAATATCACATTGTAGTTACCTTGCACCTCGGCGACAAAGAATGCGGTAGCCAAAGTTTTTCTTCCCACCGTAAGCTCCACATACATTACACCTTTGGCTTCAGTTTTCTCTTTGCCTTCAAATCAATTAAGCACCATGTTGGTCTTTATTAACTCTTCGTCACGCAGCCCCAATTTTTTGAAGACCGAATATGGCATAAGATTCACCACAGCACCACCATCGACAAGCATTCTAGCAACCGGCGATCCATTAATATGACCTTTAAGGAACAATGGCTTCAAGTGTGTCACCGGTTCTTTTGGCTTCTCGAATATAGCATTTTTAGGACCAAAATCTAGCTGAGCCACCTCCCCTTCTTCATCTATAGCACGAAATTCAGCGGGTAAGTAATACACCATATTGATATCCATACCGTCGCGGACCGGTGTAGGCTCATAATCCAACATATCATCTTCCTCCTCGGGTGTGTTCATCGATTCTGAAATCTGTCCGAGCGAAGTGGAATCAATAGGTGTTGCGGACGATGTAATAGTGGTGGCATCGTCCTCCTTTGGTGGTGTAGGTGCTGCTGTGACAGATGTAGAAGCCACTGCACCTTGTATTTGTTTAGGCATCCATATTTGTTTTGTAGGTACCATGGGCAGAATGTCATTGAGCAATTTATCTCTTTGCTTCTCGGCCTCCTGTTCTGCCATCTCTTGACTCCTCATGCGCTGCAGTCTCCTTTTTTGTGCCTTGGTCAAACCGGAAGGACACCACTTAGGCTGAGTATATTTTGGATCCCTCGACTTGGCCTTGCTTGTGCTAGCTTCATGATCATTAGCCATGGGACCTTACTGGACAACGCCACATCTTTATTGGAACCAGCGGGTTTTTCAACAATAATCGGCTCTTTGATTGTCAATTCTTTAGTGCCTATCATAATAGTTTCAGCACTAGTATTCTTCTCCTTTTGCTTGCTAGGCTCTGAAATTTCTGCACTTGGTGATTTAGCACACCACACTTGCTTGCCAACCCTTTTTTGATTATCTTGCATTGGCCGATTGACACCATTGTTCAAACGGCCTCGTGTGGGATAAGAAAGTCCCTCATGAACGGGCCTCCTTGGTTCTGCCCAACCCGGATGAAAAGTATAAGGGGCCATTGGGGGCTGCCACCATCCTCCATTGAAGTCTCCCATGTAGTATGGCGCATAGGGGGGTGGCGGCATCCATGGTCCCGGTGCCCACGACCCATATGGCCTAGCATGATGCTGAAATTCTTCCCGAGGGGGTGACCTTGAGCGCTTCAAATTTGATGACCGGTTAGAGCTAGAACCGGCCGCTTGACTGGCATACTTGGAAAACAACATATCAAAAGTTGGCTTGATTTTCTTGTGCTGCACTTTAGCTTCATTCGTCTTCCACTTGCCAACCTCTGGACTCTTGGGCTTAACAAATTTGACATGAGTGTTCTCTTGCACTTGTGGTTGCCCCCCGAGTGTAGGATTCTTGATGGTGATCTTGATTATCTCCTTGCCATCGGGTTGCTTATCAAGCACAACCTGTCTCCCCAAGACCTTGCCGCCCTCCTTGTCTTTCCTGGGCTCACCAACAATGACATTAGCTTTATTAGCAGATTTGGCTACCTCCGGCCGAATGAGTAGCTTCTTCCCCTCCAACTCCATGGTATTCATTGGAAAGGGCTGTTTATCAACTTGCATCTCAGAAAAGTTCAATCATCCATCATTAATGGCCGATTGTATCTGCCGTCGAAAAACATTGCAATCGTTAGTAGCATGAGAAAAAGAATTATGATACTTGCAATAAGCGTGCCGTTTCAGCTCTTCAAACGGCGGTAAAGTATGAGATATTCTAATAATTTTGGCTTGCAGCAAAGCATCAAATATTTTATCACACTTGGCAATGTTAAAAGTAAACTTCATCTCTTCATCACGATTCTTACGAATCGGTTTCAGATCATTGCAAGTAAAGGGTTTGGCCTTAGATGGCCAAACAAATTCAGTAGCATAGATATCACCCTCATCGTCCGAGTGATCACTATCATATTCAACCATGTTCATCTTAGGACGACCAGCTTTATATCTATGCACTTCTTTGAGATCTTTGCTTCGGCTTTCATGAGCCAAAGCCCTTTGTAAGACTTGGTTGATATTTAAGAACTCATAGCCTTCTAGCTTTTCTCTAATGGGATTTCTCAAACCACTCAGCACTAGGTCTGCCAAGTCTCTCTCGGTTATCACCAAACTATAACACCGGTTTTTTGTTTCTCTAAATCTCTTGACGTAATCGGAGACCGATTCATCATGCTTCTGTTTAACCGATGTTAGATGTGACAACTTGAGTTCATTGTCGCCACTATAAAAGTGATCATGAAATTTCTGCTCTAGCTGCGACCAAACCCGAATGGAACCATGTGGTAAAGAAGAAAACCATGAAAATGCAGTACCAGTTAATGATAAAGGAAACAAACGCACTTTCAATTCATTTAGCGAGCCTGCCTCACCTAATTGTGCTAAATATTGACTAACATGCTCCCATGTGGTTTTTGTGCCTTCTCTGTTAAACTTAACAAAATCTGAAATTTTATATCCCGGAGGACACTGGATGGCATCAAAGTACTCGGGGTACGGCTTTTGGTAAATCCGATTCCGAGGCAACTCAACTCCAAAACTCTCTCTAAGCATCTTAGCCATCTCCTCTCTAAAATTAGCTAGGGCATCGTCTGTAGTAGACGATGAAGCTTGTTGCAGTGGCATAGGAGGAGTAGGACTACTAGCTGTAGGTAGGAATTGTGGCATGTATGCCGAACCATAGTTTGGTAGTGGCCGAGTGGTTGTACCTGTAGGTAGGGTTTGGTTCGGCGTTGCCACCGAACCTGGCATGCTCATGATAGGATTAATGGGTGCAGCCACAATCTGATTGGTTTGGGTAGGATAATAAGTCATCGGCACGGGAGGCGCCGATGAAATAGGTAAAGCCAGATTAGGGTTTTGCACACTAGCAGCTATACCACCATTACCACTAGATGATTGAGATATATTCTTCTGAGCATTAGTATTTTCTAGGAAAGTTCGATAAACCAGATTGTTACCATCAGCAATATGACTCTCCATCTCAGCCCACTGCTCAGGAGAAAAGGCAGTACTTACAGAGGGTTTAACCTGCTCGGCTTGAAGAGGAGGGAACTTGAGTTCTTCAATCGGAGTGATGTTGCCTTGGCGATCCTTCTTGAACTTTGCAAGGAACTCCTGCAAGTTCTTCTCCTCGCGCACCTTCTTGTACTCCTCATAGACTTGGCGATGATCGGCCAATATCTCATCAAGACTGGGCTTAATGATCTTATCGGCGTCTACCACAGATGGCTTGGGAAGATCGAACATGGTGGATGATGATGATTGATCTTCAGTCCCCAGCGGAGTCGCCAAAAAGTGTGTTGACACACGAACACGTCACGTGTACCCTCGACGCCGGGGGTATTGCACCGGAGCTCACGTCGAAGGAGACCCGACCGACAGCGACAGTCGGCGGACGCTTTTGAGACCCGAAACCCCACACGCCCGGGAGGGACCCCGTCAGGGAGTGCAGCGGCTATGGGCTGCCCTAGGTCGATTCGCTCGCCCCTAGAGCCTCGAGATTCGCAGCTCTCAAACTCGAGGAACAGCGAAGAACGAGAGAGAAAAAATATGGAGGGATAAAACGTAGACTGAAAAAATAGTATATTGATTTGTTCGATTGTGTGTTGTCTCAATCGGCCGTCACCCCTAACATATATAAGAGGCGGCTGGACTTCCCGTACAAGTAAAGGATTCATCTAGGCTTTCCTTACAAGAAAATTACATCAATTCACGTCCTACAGTTCTAGTTTCAGTCCAATTCGGATTCAGCCCGAATCTGTCCCATACTTCTGTCCCGCTTCTTGCGTGGGCTGTAGAAATCACATACTAACTCGGATGGAGTCGAGTTCAACATCAAACGTGTTCGCCTCGATGATCGGCATAATACAACGCATGCCACTTCTCCTTTTAAGGCCGTCTTTATGACTTTTAGGGCCCATCTTTAACTGTGGGTCGGATTCAATTATGCAGTTTTCTAAACTGTTTGAGTCTTGTAACAACTTTGCAGGCCGTATACTATCTCTGATGATGATGACTCCAAAAGCAAAGTTGACCATTTCGACGATATGCACAACTTCTATGTAGAACACTTTTCCATCTGAGGTAATCTGAATAACCTTTCGAGCCCATCTCCAACTCCTGGTCGGATTGACTTTGACAACTTCCATTTTTCCGGCAAGCTTTTTCCCGGCAAGCTTTCCACGCCGGCAAGCTTTCCATCCCGGCAAGCTTTACCGGCAATGTTTCCACCCCGACAAGCTTTCACATCGGCAAGGTTTCCACCCGGCAAGCTTCCACGCTGGCAAGCTTTCACCCCGGCAAGGTTTCACCCCGGCAAGATTTCACGCCGGCAAGCTTTTCGCGCCGGCAAGCTTTCCACGCCAGCAAGCTTTTTACTCTGCCGGCAAGCTTCATTCAGCCGGCAAAGGTCGAATAACTCACGCGACCCATCAGACAGGGTGTTTGGTACCTCGCGCCATATTTCCGTTTAGGTTCAGTCTGCAGTGTATTGTCTCTAACTTTTGCATACGAACTCGGATTGAGATGATTTATATATGAAAATTGATCGCATCGACGAGAAGAAGACAATCCATGTAGAGTGCTCCTTCATCCGAGGTTGTCTTGAAGGCGTAACCGGCCGAAAAGAACTCGAAACACTAAATTCTGCCACTCGGAGCACAGTTTCGGCCCCTAAGATAGGGTTGGATGATAATAACCTAAACATCAAAGTTGTTCCACTCGGCAACGTGAAACTTTTCACGCTGAAAACCCTTTCACTTGAGACCATCTCATTTTCTTTTTATGCCGTGCCAAAATCTGATGTCAACACCCACCCAACTCGCTACCTTCCTATTCTTAGTGCTTACACGTCTTCGAGTAATTCCCAGGCATCGATCGACCGAGAAGCTACCTAGCAGAAATGGCGGCCACCCTCAAGCTCAGGATCCTCGCCGCCGCTGCCGTCCTGGCCTCGTCCATGATGGGCGTGGCCATGGCTGCCGAGGCGCCGGCTCCCAGCCCGGACACCGGAGCCGCCGTGACCCCCCCCCCCCCCCCCCCCGGCCTTCGCCGTCAGGACGCTCATCGTCGCCGCCGTTGGGTACCTCTTTTGCTGAGCTGCGCGCGTGCGTCTGTAGGCTGGACCGGCCCTCTGAAGTCGTGTACTCGTGTTCCCGCCTTGGTCACTATTTTAATTAGATGATGATGTGCCATCTTCTGATCGGTTGACGCGCGTATTGCGCGTAGTACATCCTATGAATTAATTCATATCATATTTATCTCCGTTCACTGCTAAGATGATTATGTGCTCCCTCCGATTCATACTAATTATCGTTGTTTTAATATACTATAACTTTATACTAAAACACCGACAATTAATTTAAATGGGAGGGAGTGCTAAAACTTTTTGGGCTGAGATCATATATACCTTGATGGGATGTCATCACAAGTCGATGCTGTTGACTCTCGAAAATGGCATGATCGCAAAGAGTGACTTGAAGCCATAGCAAGAAGTCAAAATTTTGGTTGTAAGTCACCATTGGATGGCTCTCTTTGAGAAGATCAAGATGGATACAAAGATAGTCCAAAACGGAGCTCGGATGCAAGAAGTATGACAATTTCAGAGATGCCCGTGTTGACATCAGATTATGAAATGGCATGAAACGTAATTAAGGTCACCTCGGATGGAAAAAATTTCAACATGAAAGTTCTTCGCCTCGTCGAATCGGATGATTTTGATATATAAATCGTCTTAATCCGAGATCATATGCAAAAGTTAGAGCCAAAACAGTGCAATGTTGCAAAAAATGATGGAGATGGCTGGACGCCCAAAACCTCCCGTTGCTACCGTACTGTCCGGTAATTGGGACCAGACTGTCCGGTCTGGGGCGAGAAACACATCAGAACCTTCTGTTGTGACCGGACAGTCTGGTCCGGTCAAGTGGACAGTCCGGTCCAAACCGAAGTCGTGTATCTTTACAAATCTGATGATTGCGGGGGCGATTAGGCCTTGAAGATGATCTCCAATCAAAAAATGTTCAACATGAAAGTTATTCGTCTCATCGAAACGGTAAAATTTGCTTTTGGGCTCGTCTTCATCTGAGGTCGTTTGTGGCCTGTGAGACCCAAAAACCGAACTGCTGTTTCAGACTTGCCTAAATCCGAGTTCGGTTAATTTTTAGAAAGATTTGGACGGGATTTGGAGTCATTTTCTTGTACGGGAAGTCCTGCCGCCTCATAAATAGATGAGAGGTGATAGCTGATTGAAAAACAACACACAATCGACAAATTCATCTACCACTTTTTACCTTTACTTTTATCTCTCTCCCTTGTTCTTCTTCTTCCTCGTTCTTCGTTCGTTCTTCTTGTTGTAGGGCGGCGAACCTCGAGGCCCTAGGGGCGATCAGGTCGACCTAGGGCAGCCCATAGCCACCGCGTGCCCTGACGGGGTCCCTCCCAGACGTGTGGGGTTTTGGGTCCTCAAAAGCATCCGCCGGCTGTCCTGCGTATCACGCTTCTGGACGGGTCTCCTTCGACGTGAGCTGCGGTGCATCACCCTCGGCGTTGGAGGTACACGGTGACGTGTTCGTGTGCGAACACACTTTTTGGCAACTCCGCTGGGGAAGAAGCTTTGAACGGTCTCCAGCACGTTCTTGCTACGAAGAGATCGTCATCTAGAGTTTGCAATCTACAAAGGTAATATGAATACCCAATTCCCTACTGTAGATGCAAATAATTCGTATGCTGTTACTAGATCGTTCAATGAGTATACTTTATCGGCCAGCCCTAGTTTTTTCAATAATTACGTGCAAAGGCCGATTCAAAGTAATTACCTGCTTCAACTTCTTATGATACTAGTAACATACACCATATGTACTCCAACTCTCATGCATCGGCAACCCCAGAAATCGTTATGCCGATGAACAACGTGATGAGTTTGGTTAATCAAGTTGAAACACCCTATGTAGGAACTTTCAATAGCATGCAACAAAGTGTTTCACCTTTTTATTCATCGGCAACTAACTTGCAACATCTTAATCCAAACATACCGGTGGATAGGGGAATTGGCCATGCTACTACTAGTTATTCGGCCAATTACCCTCAAACATCATATGCTACACCTCATGCTACTAATTTTTTGGCACCATACGCAACTGTTGATGTCCATAATTCGGCCACGCACCTTCATGGTCATGGCCGAATAAGTGAAACTTCTGCAGGAGCAAAAATGCCTTCACCTACTACTGTGGCATATCATGTTCCCCCTACTCCATCGGCCATTTATATATCTCAGGGCGATAATCATGTATCGGCCATGTTTGTCCTAAGGGCGATAATCATATATCGGCTATTGCCTACTTAGGCTTCTTGCCACACACTTGGGTGGTATTTCTTCAAGTACTTGCCATTGAGAGCTCTAGGTAACAATGCCCCTTGTACAGATTTCACCAAATAAGAGTTTCCAGGAACTACTCTTGTAATCCTAAAAGGACCTTCCCAACTCGGAGACCACTTCCCGAATTTTCTATCTCTTGAACCAATCGGTAGAATCACTTTCCAGACGAGATCGCCAATTTGAAAATTCTTCAACTTAACTTTCTTATTGTAAGCTCTTGCCACCCTCAACTTGTCTCTCTCTATGGCCTTTAAAGCAGCCAAACATTTATCGGCAACCTCATCAATATTGTCCATCATCAAGTTATAAAAGTCTATTGCCGATAAATCATTTTGTTTGGCTATTCTCAAAGCATTCAAATTTACTTCCACCGGTAAAACAGCCTCTTGACCATATACTAGCTCATATGGAGTCACCTTCGTAGCACCATGCCTTGAGATCCTATGTGCCCACAAAGCTTCAGACAACAACTCATGCCATCTTCTCGAATTATCCTCAATCTTCTTCTTGATAAGCTTGATTAAAATTTTATTGCTGGACTCACCTTGTCCATTAGCTTGGGCATAATACGGAGAGGAATTGAGAAACTTTATGTTATAAGATTCGGCAAATTCCCTGACTTGATGTGACATGAAAGATGAACCTTGATCTGTAGTTAATGTTTGGGGAATGCCGAATATATGAATAATGTGCTCAGTTATGAATTGGATAACCTCTGTATGTGTCATGTTCTTGAGAGGTACTGCCTCAGACCATTTAGTGAAATAATCGGTTGCCACCAATACGAACCGATGCCCCTTTGAGGAAGATGGATGAATTTCTCCAATAAAGTCTAAACCCCATCCTCTGAAAGGCCACGGCTTGATAATAGGATGTAACATAGCAGCAGGAGCCAACTGAATATCACCAAATTTTTGACAAGCTTCACACCCCTTGTAATATCTGAAGCAATCATTAATCATAGTCGGCCAATAAAACCCAACACGTCGCAATAACCACTTCATCTTGGGAGCCGACTGATGAGTGCCACAAATGCCTTCATGTACCTCTCCCATAGCAACTCTTGCTTGGTCCTCGTCCAAGCATTTTAAAAGAACATCGTCAACTGTTCGGCGATAAAGGTCATCATCCCTCATCGTATATTTAAAAGCCATACGCCGAACAGCCCTGTCCACCCTTCTACTAGGATCACACAAATAATCAATGATGGGTTTCCTCCAGTCTTGATTTTCTTCTGCATTGAATATTTCATTAGTGGCCGAAACGGTGGGCTCCGGTTCGGCCTCCCCTATGTTGGCAAGACTAGACATCGGCCTTTGAGAAATATGAAACATGCCATGATCAACATGATAGCCGGATGCTTGTTGTGCCAACTCATTTGCTCTCCAATTGTCATGTCTAGATATATAAGCAATGCTAAAATAATCCAAAGTAGAAATTATATCTAGACATTTATCAAGATAAACATTAAGTGATTCGTCAAAACATTGAAAGACTTTGGATATTTGTTGCACTACTAATAACGAATCACCAAAAGCCTCAATATGTGTAGCACCTATGGCAAGCAACATCTCTAAGCCGAATAACAATGCTTCATATTTGGCTTGATTATTTGTGCAAAAATATTCTAAACGGCATGAGGCTTTAAAAACAGCACCATGAGGAGATATATAAACAATACCAACACCTTGGCCATTGCTACAAACTGAACCATCAAAATATAATCTCCAAGGTACTAATGAAACAAGGTTTATATCAACATCATGCTTGTCATTAATCCGATGCTCAACAATAAAATTAGCAACGATTTGGCCTTTCATGGATTTTAGAGATTCATAAGCCAAATCATATTCAATCAAAGCATAAGCCCACTTGCCAATTCTACCACTAAGAATTGGCCTATGCAACATGTATTTAATGACATCGGTTTGACAAGCTACTATGCAAGCACTCGGTACTAAATAATGTCTTAATTTTGTGCAAGCATAATATAAGCATAGGCATAGTTTTTCAATAAATGTATACCTTGTCTCGGAGTCCAATAAACGCCTGCTCAAATATGTAATAGCATGCTCTTTTCCTTCGGTTTCTTGAGTCAAAACAGCACCAATAACACCTTCTTCTGCTGCAATGTAAAGCTTAAAGGGTTCCTTATGCTTGGGCGCTTTCATCACCAGAGGAGTGCACAAATAGTTCTTGATCATATCAAACGCTTCTTGCTGTTTTGCCCCCCAAGTGAAATCAACATCGTTCTTTAACCGAAGGATAGGAGTAAATGCATCAACTTTCCCTAACAGATTAGCTATGAACCTTCTCAAATAATTGACCTTGCCAAGGAACTTTTGCATATCTCTCTTGCATGTTGGAGCCTCCACTTTCTGTATGGCCTCTATCTTTTTCGGATCAATCTCTATGCCATCTTCATGAATAATGAAACCCAAAAACTTTCCAGCTGACACGCCGAATGCACACTTCAAAGGATTCATTTTCAGTCCATATTTTTTCAATCTTTCAAAAGCTAAACGCAAATCGGCTAGATGAGATTCGAAAGCATCCAATTTGACAACAATATCATCAATATAAACCTCAAGTATAACACCAAGTAAATCATGAAAAATTAAATTCATAGCCCTTTGATACGTGGCACCGGCATTTTTTAATCCAAAGGTCATCACTGTCCACTCAAATAAACCAAGGAAACCAAGACATCGAAAAGCCGTTTTGGACATGTCCTCTTCGGCCATAAAAATCTGGTTATACCCCGCATTACCATCAAGAAAGCTAATGACCTTATGTCTAGAAGCATCATTAATAAGCATATCGGCTATTGGCATGGGATACTCATCTTTTAGGTGTAGCTCTATTCAAATCTTTGAAATCAATGCACACCCTCAACTTGCCGGAGCCTTTCTTCTCTACTGGTACAATGTTAGAAATCCACTCGGCATACCTACAAGGTCTAATAAAATTAGCTTTAAGCAAACGACCGATCTCTTCCTTGATCCGGTCATATGTTTTTGGATTAAACTTTCTGGCCGATTGCTTGTACGGTCTAAAACTAGCCTTTATAGGTAACCGATGCTCCACTAGCTCTCGGCTTAAACCTGGCATCTCATGATATTCCCATGCAAAGCAACAAACATATTCTTTCAATAGCTCGATCAACTTAGCTTTATGATCGGCTCTTAAACTTTCGTTTACAAATGTTGGCCTAGGAATTGAACCATCTCCTATGTCTATCTCTTCTAATGGATCGGCCGACGTAAAACCTTGTCCTAATTTATCCATATCATCTAACTCCTCTATAGATTCATACATATCGTTCTCATTCGACCGATATTCAATAAGACGCTTTTGCAACCAATCTGAGTTAGAATCCATTTAAATACATCATACCTTGGAGCCGATTACCAACAACCAGCTTTAAAGAAACGGGCACGAAACCACTTTTTGTGGCGCTAAGAAAATCAAATTCTAATAAGTCGCGTCCCGTCAAGCAAGTAGCATTGGGATGTTGCCAATCCACCGATGCATCGGCCAAAGCAACACCAGCCGAATTATCCGCATAAATGACCTCCACTTCATCATCCACCCATTGAATTAAAAACTGGTGCATAGTAGACGGCACACATTGGTTTGCATGAACCCAATCGCGGCCTAATATCACATTGTAGTTACCTTGCACCTCGGCGACAAAGAATGCGGTAGCCAAAGTTTTTCTTCCCACCATAAGCTCCACATACATTACACCTTTGGCTTCAGTTTTATCTTTGCCTTCAAATCAATTAAGCACCATGTTGGTCTTTATTAACTCTTCGTCACGTAGCCCCAATTTTTTGAAGACCGAATATGGCATAAGATTCACCACAACACCACCATCGACAAGCATTCTAGCAACCGGCGATCCATTAATATGACCTTTAAGGAACAATGGCTTCAAGTGTGTCACCGGTTCTTTTGGCTTCTCGAATATAGCATTTTTAGGACCAAAATCTAGCTGAGCCACCTCCCCTTCTTCATCTATAGCACGAAATTCAGCGGGTAAGTAATACACCATATTGATATCCATACCGTCGCGGACCGGTGTAGGCTCATAATCCAACATATCATCTTCCTCCTCGGGTGTGTTCATCGATTCTGAAATCTGTCCGAGCGAAGTGGAATCAATAGGTGTTGCGGACGATGTAATAGTGGTGGCATCGTCCTCCTTTGGTGGTGTAGGTGCTGCTGTGACAGATGTAGAAGCCACTGCACCTTGTATTTGTTTAGGCATCCATATTTGTTTTGTAGGTACCATGGGCAGAATGTCATTGAACAATTTATCTCTTTGCTTCTCGGCCTCCTGTTCTGCCATCTCTTGACTCCTCATGCGCTGCAGTCTCCTTTTTTGTGCCTTGGTCAAACCGGAAGGACACCACTTAGGCTGAGTATATTTTGGATCCCTCGACTTGGCCTTGCTTGTGCTAGCTTCATGATCATTAGCCATGGGACCTTACTGGACAACGCCACATCTTTATTGGAACCAGCGGGTTTTTCAACAATAATCGGCTCTTTGATTGTCAATTCTTTAGTGCCTATCATAATAGTTTCAGCACTAGTATTCTTCTCCTTTTGCTTGCTAGGCTCTGAAATTTCTGCACTTGGTGATTTAGCACACCACACTTGCTTGCCAACCCTTTTTTGATTATCTTGCATTGGCCGATTGACACCATTGTTCAAACGGCCTCGTGTGGGATAAGAAAGTCCCTCATGAACGGGCCTCCTTGGTTCTGCCCAACCCGGATGAAAAGTATAAGGGGCCATTGGGGGCTGCCACCATCCTCCATTGAAGTCTCCCATGTAGTATGGCGCATAGGGGGGTGGCGGCATCCACGGTCCCGGTGCCCACGACCCATATGGCCTAGCATGATGCTGAAATTCTTCCCGAGGGGGTGACCTTGAGCGCTTCAAATTTGATGACCGGTTAGAGCTAGAACCGGCCGCTTGACTGGCATACTTGGAAAACAACATATCAAAAGTTGGCTTGATTTTCTTGTGCTGCACTTTAGCTTCATTCGTCTTCCACTTGCCAACCTCTGGACTCTTGGGCTTAACAAATTTGACATGAGTGTTCTCTTGCACTTGTGGTTGCCCCCCGAGTGTAGGATTCTTGATGGTGATCTTGATTATCTCCTTGCCATCGGGTTGCTTATCAAGCACAACCTGTCTCCCCAAGACCTTGCCGCCCTCCTTGTCTTTCCTGGGCTCACCAACAATGACATTAGCTTTATTAGCAGATTTGGCTACCTCCGGCCGAATGAGTAGCTTCTTCCCCTCCAACTCCATGGTATTCATTGGAAAGGGCTGTTTATCAACTTGCATCTCAGAAAAGTTCAATCATCCATCATTAATGGCCGATTGTATCTGTCGTCGAAAAACATTGCAATCGTTAGTAGCATGAGAAAAAGAATTATGATACTTGCAATAAGCGTGCCGTTTCAGCTCTTCAAACGGCGGTAAAGTATGAGATATTCTAATAATTTTGGCTTGCAGCAAAGCATCAAATATTTTATCACACTTGGCAATGTTAAAAGTAAACTTCATCTCTTCATCACGATTCTTACGAATCGGTTTCAGATCATTGCAAGTAAAGGGTTTGGCCTTAGATGGCCAAACAAATTCAGTAGCATAGATATCACCCTCATCGTCCGAGTGATCACTATCATATTCAACCATGTTCATCTTAGGACGACCAGCTTTATATCTATGCACTTCTTTGAGATCTTTGCTTCGGCTTTCATGAGCCAAAGCCCTTTGTAAGACTTGGTTGATATTTAAGAACTCATAGCCTTCTAGCTTTTCTCTAATGGGATTTCTCAAACCACTCAGCACTAGGTCTGCCAAGTCTCTCTCGGTTATCACCAAACTATAACACCGGTTTTTTGTTTCTCTAAATCTCTTGACGTAATCGGAGACCGATTCATCATGCTTCTGTTTAACCGATGTTAGATGTGACAACTTGAGTTCATTGTCGCCACTATAAAAGTGATCATGAAATTTCTGCTCTAGCTGCGACCAAACCCGAATGGAACCATGTGGTAAAGAAGAAAACCATGAAAATGCAGTACCAGTTAATGATAAAGGAAACAAACGCACTTTCAATTCATTTAGCGAGCCTGCCTCACCTAATTGTGCTAAATATTGACTAACATGCTCCCATGTGGTTTTTGTGCCTTCTCTGTTAAACTTAACAAAATCTGAAATTTTATATCCCGGAGGACACTGGATGGCATCAACGTACTCGGGGTACGGCTTTTGGTAAATCCGATTCCGAGGCAACTCAACTCCAAAACACTCTCTAAGCATCTTAGCCATCTCCTCTCTAAAATTAGCTAGGGCATCGTCTGTAGTAGACGATGAAGCTTGTTGCAGTGGCATAGGAGGAGTAGGACTACTAGCTGTAGGTAGGAATTGTGGCATGTATGCCGAACCATAGTTTGGTAGTGGCCGAGTGGTTGTACCTGTAGGTAGGGTTTGGTTCGGCATTGCCACCGAACCTGGCATGCTCATGATAGGATTAATGGGTGCAGCCACAATCTGATTGGTTTGGGTAGGATAATAAGTCATCGGCACGGGAGGCGCCGATGAAATAGGTAAAGCCAGATTAGGGTTTTGCACACTAGCAGCTATACCACCATTACCACTAGATGATTGAGATATATTCTTCTGAGCTTTAGTATTTTCTAGGAAAGTTTGATAAACCAGATTGTTACCATCAGCAATATGACTCTCCATCTCAGCCCACTGCTCAGGAGAAAAGGTAGTACTTACAGAGGGTTTAACCTACTCGGCTTGAAGAGGAGGGAACTTGATTTCTTCAATCGGAGTGATGTTGCCTTGGGGATCCTTCTTGAACTTTGCAAGGAACTCCTGCAAGTTCTTCTCCTCGCGCGCCTTCTTGTACTCCTCATAGACTTGGCGGTGATCGGCCGATATCTCATCAAGACTGGGCTTAATGATCTTATCGGCGTCTACCTCAGATGGCTTGGGAAGATCGAACATGGTGGATGATGATGATTGATCTTCAGTCCCCAGCGGAGTCGCCAAAAAGTGTGTTGACACACGAACATGTCACGTGTACCCTCGACGCCGGGGGTATTGCACCGGAGCTCACGTCGAAGGAGACCCGACCGACAGCGACAGTCGGCGGGCGCTTTTGAGACCCGAAACCCCACACGCCCGGGAGGGACCCCGTCAGGGAGTGCGGCGGCTATGGGCTGCCCTAGGTCGATTCGCTCGCCCCTAGAGCCTTGAGATTCGCAGCTCTCAAACTCGAGGAACAGCGAAGAACGAGAGAGAGAAAATATGGAGGGATAAAACGTAGACTGAAAAAATAGTATATTGATTTGTTCGATTGTGTGTTGTCTCAATCGGCCGTCACCCCTAACATATATAAGAGGCGGCTAGACTTCCCGTACAAGTAAAGGATTCATCTAGGCTTTCCTTACAAGAAAATTACATCAATTCACGTCCTACAGTTCTAGTTTCAGTCCAATTCGGATTCAGCCCGAATCTGTCCCATACTTCTGTCCCGCTTCTTGCGTGGGCTGTAGAAATCGCATACTAACTCGGATGGAGTCGAGTTCAACATCAAACTTGTTCGCCTCGATGATCGGCATAATACAACGCATGCCACTTCTCCTTTTAAGGCCGTCTTTATGACTTTTAGGGCCCATCTTTAACTGTGGGTCGGATTCAATTATGCAGTTTTCTGAACTGTTCGAGTCTTGTAACAACTTTGCAGGCCGTATACTATCTCTGATGATGATGACTCCAAAAGAAAAGTTGACCATTTCGATGATACACACAACTTCTGTGCAGAACACTTTTCCATCTGAGGTAATCTGAATAACCTTTCGAGCCCATCTCCAACTCCTGGTCGGATTGACTTTGACAGCTTCCATTTTTCTGGCAAGCTTTTTCCCGGCAAGTTTTCCACGCCGGCAAGATTTCCATCCCGGCAAGCTTTACCGGCAATGTTTCCACCCAGGCAAGCTTTCACATCGGCAAGGTTTCCACCCGGCAAGCTTTCACACCGGCAAGCTTCCACGCTGGCAAGCTTTCACCCCGGCAAGGTTTCACCCCGGCAAGATTTCACGCCGGCAAGCTTTTCGCGCCGGCAAGCTTTCCACGCCAGCAAGCTTTTTACTCTGCCGGCAAGCTTCATTCAGCCGGCAAAGGTCGAATAACTCACGCGACCCATCAGACAGGGTGTTTGGTACCTCGCGCCATATTTCCGTTTAGGTTCAGTCTGCAGTGTATTGTCTCTAACTTTTGCATACGAACTCGGATTGAGATGATTTATATATGAAAATTGATCGCATCGACGAGACGAAGACAATCCATGTAGAGTGCTCCTTCATCCGAGGTTGTCTTGAAGGCGTAACCGGCCGAAAAGCACTCGGAACACTAAATTCTGCCACTCGGAGCACAGTTTCGGCCCCTAAGATAGGGTTGGATGATAATAACCTAAACATCAAAGTTGTTCCACTCGGCAACGTGAAACTTTTCACGCTGAAAACCCTTTCACTTGAGACCATCTCATTTTCTTTTTATGCCGTGCCAAAATCTGATGTCAACACCCACCCAACTCGCTACCTTCCTGTTCTTAGTGCTTACACGTCTTCGAGTAATTCCCAGGCATCGATCGACCGAGAAGCTACCTAGCAGAAATGGCGGCCACCCTCAAGCTCAGGATCCTCGCCGCCGCTGCCGTCCTGGCCTCGTCCATGATGGGCGTGGCCATGGCTACCGAGGCGCCGGCTCCCAACCCGGACACCGGAGCCGCCGTGACCCCCCCCCCCCCGGCCTTCGCCGTCGGGACGCTCGTCGTCGCCGCCGTTGGGTACCTCTTTTGCTGAGCTGCGCGCGTGCGTCTGCGGGCTGGACCGGCCCTCTGCAGTCGTGTACTCGTGTTCCCGCCTTGGTCACTATTTTAATTAGATGATGATGTGCCATCTTCTGATCGGTTGACGAGCGTATTGCGCGTAGTACATCCTATGAATTAATACATATCATATTTATCTCCGTTCACTGCTAAGATGATTATGTACTCCCTCCGATTCATACTAATTATCGTTGTTTTAATATACTATAACTTTATACTAAAACACCGACAATTAATTTAAATGGGAGGGAGTGCTAAAACTCTTTGGGCTGAGATCATATATACCTTGATGTGATGTCATCACAAGTCGATGCTGTTGACTCTCGAAAATGGCATGATCGCAAAGAGTGACTTGAAGCCATAGCAAGAAGTCAAAATTTTGGTTGTAAGTCACCATTGGATGGCTCTCTTCGAGAAGATCAAGATGGATACAAAGATAGTCCAAAACGGAGCTCGGATGCAAGAAGTATGACAATTTCAGAGATGCCCGTGTTGACATCAGATTATGAAATGGCATGAAACATAATTAAGGTCACCTCGTATGGAAAAAATTTCAACATGAAAGTTCTTCGTCTCGTCGAATCGGATGATTTTGATATATAAATCGTCTTAATCCGAGATCATATGCAAAAGTTAGAGACAAAACAGTGCAATGTTGCAAAAAATGATGGAGATGGCTGGACGCCCAAAACCTCCTGTTGCTACCGTACTGTCCGGTAATTGGGACCTGACTGTCCGGTCTGGGGCGAGAAACACATCAGAACCTTCTGTTGTGACCGGACAGTCTGGTCCGGTCAAGTGGACAGTCCGGTCCAAACCGAAGTCGTGTATCTTTACGAATCTGATGATTGCGGGGGCGATTAGGCCTTGAAGATGACCTCCAATCAAAAAACGCTCAACATGAAAGTTATTCGTCTCATCGAAATAGTCAAATTTTCTTTTGGGATCGTTTTCATCTGAGGTCGTTTGTGGTCTGTGAAACCCAAAAACCGAACTGCTGTTTCAGACTTGCCTAAATCCGAGTTCGGTTAATTTTTAGAAAGATTTGGACGGGATTTGGAGTCCTTTTCTTGTACGGGAAGTCCTGCCGCCTCATAAATAGATGAGAGGTGATAGCCGATTGAAAAACAACACACAATCGACAAATTCATCTACCACTTTTTACCTTTACTTTTATCTCTCTCCCTTGTTCTTCTTCTTCCTCGTTCTTCGTTCGTTCTTCTTGTTGTAGGGCGGCGAACCTCGAGGCCCTAGGGGCGATCAGGTCGACCTAGGGCAGCCCATAGCCACCGCGCGCCCTGACGGGGTCCCTCCCGGGCGTGTGGGGTTTTGGGTCCTCAAAAGCATCCGCCAGCTGTCCTGCGTATCACGCTTCCGGACGGGTCTCCTTCGACATGAGCTGCGGTGCATCACCCTCGGCGTTGGAGGTACACGGTGACGTGTTCGTGTGCGAACACACTTTTTGGCAACTTCGCTGGGGAAGAAGCTTTGAACGGTCTCCAGCACGTTCTTGCTACGAGGAGATCGTCATCTAGAGTTTGCAATCTACAAAGGTAATATGAATACCCAATTCCCTACTGTAGATGCAAATAATTTGTATGTTGTTACTAGATCGTTCAATGAGTATACTCTATAGGCCAGCCCTAGTTTTTTCAATAATTACGTGCAAAGGCCGATTCAAAGTAATTACCTGCTTCAACTTCTTATGATACTAGTAACATGCACCATATGTACTCCAACTCTCATGCATCGGCAACCCCAGAAATCGTTATGCCGATGAACAACGTGATGAGTTTGGTTAATCAAGTTGAAACACCCTATGTAGGAACTTTTAATAGCATGCAACAAAGTGTTTCACCTTTTTATTCATCGGCAACTAACTTGCAACATCTTAATCCAAACATACCGGTGGATAGGGGAATTGGCCATGCTACTACTAGTTATTCGGCCAATTACCCTCAAACATCATATGCTACACCTCATGCTACTAATTTTTTGGCACCATACGCAACTGTTGATGTCCATAATTCGGCCCCGCACCTTCATGGTCATGGCCGAATAAGTGAAACTTCTGCAGGAGCAAAAATGCCTTCACCTACTACCGTGGCATATCATGTTCCCCCTACACAATTACAGAATTTCGGCAACATCTCATTGCCGAAAGAGTCTAAAAGCATCGGGGGGCAACCATATCCAGACTGGGTAATTGAGAACAAGCTTACATTCCCTTGGGATTTATGCAACGCTATTCGTCAGGAACTAATAAAAGGTGGGAAGCCTCATGATTTTGCTGCTGTAAAAGCTAGAGTTGTGCAAATGATGCATTCACCCGGTACTATAGCATCCAATCTACCCCCTAAACAATTGCATAGTTTCGGCAACTCATTGCCGGAAGAGTCTCAAAGCATTGGGGGGCAATCTCATGAGGAGTGGATGGAAATTGAGTTGAAAAAGTTTAAAGCTCGCCAAGCTGAGATGTGGGATAAAATTAGACAAGAGCGAGAAGCCTTGGAAATTCAAAAAGATAAAAGTATTGATTCGGGTAACAAAGAAAATTCGGTTATTAAAAAAGCCAAATCAAATAGTATGTGTACCGAATCTATTGAAGAAAAAGAGGATGCCAAGGCATTGGAGAGTCATTCAAAAGTGGAGCAAAGTATTATTCAAGTGATACAACCATCATGCTCTCCTAGCGTGTATGAAGAGGTATGTCTAGCAAGTGATTTACCTATTTTCAGATTTGGTCACAACTTTATTGTTGATGCATCTATTAGGAAAAATCTTATAAGTAATTTTGAAAGACCAATGATGAAGGGCAATTTACTTGTTAGCAATAAAATTGTTACTAAGCATATCGGTCAATATATTGTACCATTCAAAGAGACCGATAGTGACTTATTACTACAGCCAAAGCTTTTCCCATTGCTATATTTAAAGATCATATCTAATTGGGTAGCTTTGCTTGCTTCATACTTGGCTTACGCATGGTCTCAATTGAGACATGTGTGTTCTAACTACTTTTGTTTCAGAAATTTAAAGCCAAGGTTATACTCTGTTGAGAAAACCGATGATAGTATAATTTCCTTTTCAAAGACATCGGAGATAGAGTGCAAAACACAATGCATAGCCGAATGGGGTGATGCAAAATCTGAACCATTCGTTTGCTTAACTCCAAAGCCGTTCTCACAGCAAGATTGGCTAGAAAATAAAAATTATACCTTCAATTCAAACATGTGTGATCAAATCTTTGATTTGTTGTTGACAAATAATTATATTACAATTCTTGATCACCATGTTGAGCCATCTATCCAAAGACGAATGTATTGTAGGTTGCATCATTCGTTCAAACATAATTTTGAGGATTGCAATATGTTTCGTCAAATAGTTAAATCGGCCATTGGTAAAGGACGATTGAGATTTGTTGAAACACCAAAGGATGACCAGTCTATTCCGATTGGTCCTGATGGCAAAAAGTTTTTACATCGGCTTCTTCAAGCTGATTCATTAAATGATGAGAAGGTAAAAACAGTGGATGATGGGATCAAGGTTTCAAGTAAAGAAGTTGTTCAAGAGCACAATGAAGATATTCTTAAAGGCGGGAATTCCATCAAGGTTGCACAGAAGACGCCAAGTACTGGGGGGCAACAAGAAAATTTAGAGATCGGTGCAAGCACAACTAAAGAAAACAAAGGCCAAAATAAGCACAAGGGTAAGAGATCGAAAATCACTTTCACAGAGTTACTAGCTAAATATCAAAAAGCAAGTGAAGAAAAAAGTGTTTATCGGCCAAGTAGTGCAAAAGCATCAAGATCACCCCCTAGGCGCAAATCCAAGGATCGGTATTGGCAAAGTGAGAATTTTCATGCAACATATTCATATCCTTATTTTGGGCCACCAATGCCAATGCCGTGGATGCCTCCCTATGCTCATGTAGATCCATATCCATCATGGGACAGGTATGATACAAGGGCACATTCTCCATCTTATTTTAGACCATCTCACCTATATTATGCAGCTCCGAGAAGATCAACATTTGAACAATCACATGTTAAAGACCGTTTCAATCGTAAGGAATCGGTCCAGAGCTCAAGGAAGAAGAAAGAGGTGGTCAAGCAAGTTTACCGCGTTAAAAGAGATGGTCGCAAGAGTGCTACTTCAGATTTGATCTCAAATGAAAAAGAGCCAATTAAAGTGTTGACATTGACTACTAAAGGCAATGAGATGAAGCAACCAATTATTGAGAGTCAAAGTGCCAAATGTGAAGAAAATAAGTTGAGAGTGCACAAGGCCAAGAAAGAATTGCCATTGGTCAAAACAGAATCACAGCCGAGATGCCCACTCGGCTTATCTTATTGGCAAAAGAAGGAATTACAAAAGCTTAGTGCACAAGAGTTGAGAAAGAAGAACATGGCATGGGTTCCCAAGAGGGGCAATCAAAACCAAAATGATGTGCAAGCTTATATTGCAACAAGTACAACAAAAGTGAAGAAGGAAAAGAATGAAAGCAGTAAACAATTTAGTCGAAGGTTTCCATCACCCCATCAAAATCTTCGGTTAGCACATCATCCATATTCTTCAACCATGCCATTGATGCATTTGCCATGGAATTCATCCCCAGGTATGATCAATTACCCTCCATGGATTTATTTTGATCCGTGGACGCAACATAATTTTCTACATCATGAGAGGGTATTACCGAATCACTATACATTTGGTTAGTTACATTTTGTAGCTAATCCAAAAGAGCTGAAATGTTTGATTGCTATTTCATTTGTTTATTTCGGCTATACATGCTTTGGTGGATGAATTTGACATGGACCTCATGGTAATGGCCGATATTTAACTATCGCCCTAAGAAACTATCTAATCATGGCCGGTGTGAAATTCTGACATCGTCCTTAGTTTAGTTGGACACCGAGACAAGCCACATGCCGCTTAAAATATTTTTGAACAAATAATCAAAGCCGATATGAATTTTTATTCGGTTTGGAGCTTTTTGTTGCTATAGGTGCTATACATATTGAGGCTTTTGGTGGTTCGTTATGAGTAGTACAACAAATATCAAAAGTTATCAATGTTTGGACGAGTCACTTAAAATTTATCTTGAGGTATGTTTAGATGTAATATTCTCCTTGGGTTACTTTCAAAATTTCATATATCTAGACATGACAATTCGAGAGAGTTGGCACAGAAAGCATCCGACTGCTATGTTACTCATGGTGCATTGCATTTCTATCAATAGCCGATGCTTAGTCTCGTCAGAATAGGTAAGGCCGAACCGAAGTCCACCCCTTCGGCCACTAATGAATTTTTTATGCAGGCGAAAGTAAGGATTGGAGAAAGTTTATTGTTGATTATCTGTAAAATCCTAGCAAAAGGGTGAACAATATGGTTCGGAGGATGACCTTGAGATACATATCTATGGAACTTTTATCATCGGATTGTTAATGAAGTTGAGAAGGTTTCACCCAAGTTTGCATCAAGTATTCAAACAAGCAATGGCCGATATATACTTATCACCCTAAGCACATATAAATGGCCGATGGAGTGTTGACATCGTCCTTAGAGCAAACACGGTACAAGTTATTTTTCGGCATGCTAGCTTTGCCGAAAAACAGGGGGGCATGTGTTGACGCTCAAAAATGGCATGATCACAAAGAGTGACTTGAAGCTGTAGCAAGATGTCAAAATTTTGGTTGTAAGTCACCATTGGATGGCTCTCTTCGAGAAGATCAAGATGGATACAAAGATAGTCCAAAACGGAGCTCGGATGCAAGAAGTATGACAATTTCAGAGATGCCCGTGTTGACATCAGATTATGAAATGGCATGAAACATAATTAAGGTCACCTCGGATGGAAAAAGTTTCAACATGAAAGTTCTTCGTCTCGTCGAATCGGATGATTTTGATATATAAATCGTCTTAATCCGAGGTCATATGCAAAAGTTAGAGCCAAAACAGTGCAATGTTGCAAAAAATGATGGAGATGGCCGGACGCCCAAAACCTCCTGTTGCTACCAGACTGTCCGGTAATTGGGACCAGACTGTCCGGTCTGGGGCGAGAAACACGTCAGAACCTTCTGTTGTGACCGGACAGTCTGGTCCAGTCAAGCGGACAGTCCGGTCCAAACCGAAGTCGTGTATCTTTACGAATCTGATGATTGCAGGGGCGATTAGGCCTTGAAGATGACCTCAAATCAAAAAACGTTCAACATGAAAGTTGTTCGTCTCGTCGAAACGGTCAAATTTTCTTTTGGGCTTGTCTTCATCCAAGGTAGTTTGTCGCCTATGGGACCAAAAAACCGAACTGTTGTTTCAGACTTGCCTAAATCCGAGTTCGGTTAATTTTTGGAAAGATTTGGACGAGATTTGGAGTCCTTTTCTTGTACGGGAAGTCCAGCCGCCTCATAAATAGATGAGAGGTGATGGACGATTGAAAAACAACACACAATCGACAAATTCATCTACCACTTTTTACCTTTACTTTTATCTCTCTCCCTTGTTCTTCTTCTTCCTCGTTCTTCGTTCGTTCTTCTTGTTGTAGGGCGGCGAACCTCGAGGCCCTAGGGGCGATTAGGTCGACCTAGGGCAGCCCATAGCCACCGCGCACCCTGACGGGGTCCCTCCCGGATGTGTGGGGTTTCGGGTCCTCAAAAGCATCCGTCGGCTGTCCTGCGTATCGCGCTTCCGGACGGGTCTCCTTCGACGTGAGCTGCGGTGCATCACCCTCGGCGTTGGAGGTACACGGTGACGTGTTCATGTGCGAACAGATGCGAAAGAACAGGAGAGAGGACAGAGCATCGATCTAGTTTCAGGCCGCGGACCGGCGACTAGTTAGGACTTGATCATTCCACAGTTGAATGATCAATCAAAGTCACACTCTCTTCACGGATGATGATTTCTCAAAGCATGTCCAGGCTTAGCACTTGATTGCTACTCTATCCATGGGTTCTCTGGTTTTGTAAAAGAGTTTTGCACGTCACTGAAATTTTGGGGGAAAATTGGCCTTTAAATTTCTTTCAAATGCTTGCCGGTAGTCAAATGATTCAAACGAAAAATGGTCCAGGCGTAAGAAACAAGGATTTCCACCATTGTGATAGGACCTACGATGGCAAGTGAACATTATTCTTTAAGAACAATATGAACCGATGATTTTGAAATTGGGCCAATTTTTTTGTCCAAAATATAGGCCTTGACACCATTGAAATTCATCGACTTCACAAACTTTGCCTAGAGGGCGTCAAAAATATGCTTATATGACTCTTATCACTATTGTCGACTTCCCATCCTTCCTCCCATGGGGTGGTGTTATTGGCTAGGTCTCGCATACGAGTTTGGCAGGAAAGACTAAGGGCATGTTTGGAACCTCTCCCAGCTTCTCCAAATCCGCAACACTGGCTTCCCTCGCTAGCTTCGGGCTCCTCCTGATGATCAGCGAGTGTTCGGCTGGAGTGACAGCTTCCCAGTGCGCCTTGGGCTGGCAGACCAGCTAGGAGGAGTTCTGGCATGTTCGGCGGCACTTTGGGCGATGGCTAAGAAGGCTTGGAAAAGGACAAAACATATTGAAGAGAATCTTTCACAAAGGCCAATAGCAGATAGCTGATGTCACTAACCTTAACTTCTTTATCTACTTGAAAGCTAATGAGAGTACGACTTTCTTAAAGGAAGTGTTCGCTGCTGCTATTGCAAGGCCCGAAGCACGTGGGAGAAGGTTTGTCTTTCCTGGATCGGATTAGCAAGAGCAAGCAAGCGTGTGACGTGGCGGGGAAGCCTAAAAGAAGCCTTTGGGAGGCAGTGTGGTGACGCCTGTTTGGACTTCGGTCGGAAAGAAAGCTGGAGGAGGGTTAGTGCTAAAATCTTCTTGTTCAGATGATTTAGAGAAGGAGCTGTGTCCTGTGGCGGACACACCGATTGATCAAGACGCCTCAAGGCCACCGGAAGGAGAATTAGTGATAGCAACACTTACAAGGAATGCTGGAATAAGTTGGGAAGAAGGAAGGGTTAGCAGCGGGTGAGGGGTTACATGTACCAATTCGAGGGAGGTAGGGGAGAAACACTTGTAGTGATTCGGGTGTGGTGTTTGGGAAACGTTGCATGGAAAACAAAAAAATTCTATGCACACCCATGATCTATCCATGGAGATGCATAGCAACGAGAGGGGGAGAGTGTGTCTATGTACCCTCGTAGACCGTAAGCGGAAGCGTTTCACAACGCGGTTGATGTAGTCGAACTTTCTTCGCGCTCCAACCGATCTAGTGCCGAACGCACGGCACCTCCGCGTTCTGCACACGTTTAGCTCAGTGACGTCCTCTGCCTTCTTGATCCAGCAAGACGGCGAGGTAGTGGATGAGTTCCGGCAGCACGAAGGCATGGTGACGGTGATGGTGAAGCTATTTCCGCAGGGCTTCGCCTAAGCACTACGAAAATATGACTGGGGGTGTAAACGGTGGAGGGGGGCGCCGCACATGGCTAGGCAATTGTCTATTGTGTGCTAGGCGCCCCCCCTCCCACATATATATAGGTGGGAGGGAGGGAGGAGCAGCCAAAGGAGGCACCCAAGTAGGAGGAATCCTACTTGGGGTCCCTCCCAAGCCGCCCCCCACCCCCTTTCCTTATTTGGAGTGCGGGGAAAGGCAGGGGAGGGTGGCGCCCCTCCCCCCCCCCTTTCCTTTCTCCCATGAGAGGGAAAGGCAGGAGGGGCTAGCCCTCCCCCTTTTCCTTCCCTAGGGCTGGTCAAACAAGGGAGGAGATGCACCAGCCCCCTTGTGGGCTGGTCTGTCCCCTCCTTTGGCCCATAAGGCCCATAACTTGCCGGGGGGTGCCCGGAAACCCTTCCGGTGACCCGATTCCTTCCCGGTATGTCCCGAAACACTTCCGGTGTCCAAATAACATCATCCTATATATCAATCTTTACCTCTCGACCATTTCGAGACTCCTTGTCATGTACGTGATCTCATCCGGGACTCCGAACAACATTCGGTCACAAAAACATATAACTCATATAACACTATATCGTCAACGAACGTTAAGCGTGCGGACCCTACGGGTTCAAGAACTATGTAGACATGACCGAGACACCTCTCCGGTCAATAACCAATAGCGGAACCTGGATGCCAATATTGGCTCCTACATATTCTACGAAGATCTTTATCGGTCGAACCGTTATGACAACATACGTAATTCCCTTTGTCCATCGGCATGTTACTTGCCCTAGATTAGATCGTCGGTATCTTCATACCTAGTTCAATCTTGTTACTGGCAAGTCTCTTTACTCGTTCCATAATACATCACCTCGTGACTAACTCATTAGTCATTTGCTTGCAAGCTTATGATGTGTGTTACCGAGAGGGCCCAGAGGTACCTCTCCGAAACTCGAAGTGACAAATCCTAATCTTGATCTATGCCAACTCAACAAACACCTTCGGAGATACCTGTAGAGCATCTTTATGATCACACAGTTATGTTGTGATGTTTGATAGCACACAAGGTATTCCTCCGGTATCCGGGAGTTGCATAATCTTATAGTCGAAGGAATATGTATTTGACATGAAGAAAGCAATAGCAATAAACTGAACGATCATTATGCTAAGCTAACGGGTGGGTCTTGTCCATCACATCATTCTCCTAATGATGTGATCCCGTTATCAAATGACAACACATGTCTATCGTTAGGAAACCTTAACCATATTTGATCAACGAGCTAGTCTAGTAGAGGCATACTAGGGACACAGTATTTGTTTATGTATTCACACATGTATTTAAGTTTCCGATCAATACAATTCTAGCATGAATAATAAACCTTTATCATGAATAAGGAAATATAAAATAACAACTTTATTATTGCCTCTAGGGCATATTTCCTTCAGTCTCCCACTTGCACTAGAGTCAATAATCTAGTTCACATCGCCATGTGATTAACACTCATAGTTCACATCGCCATGTGACCAACACCCAAAGAGTTTACTAGATTCAATAATCTAGTTCACATCGCCATGTGATTAACACTCATAGTTCACATCGCCATGTGACCAACACCCAAAGAGTTTACTAGATTCAATAATCTAGTTCACATTGCCATGTGATTAACACCCAAAGAGTACTAAGGTGTGATCATGTTTTGCTTGTGAGAGAAGTTTAGTCAACGGGTCTGCCACATTCAGATCCGTATGTATTTTGCAAATTTCTATGTCTGCAATGCTTTGCATGGAGCTACTATAGCTAATTGCTCCCACTTTCAATATGTATCCAGATTGAGACTCATAGTCATCTGAATCGGTGTCAAAGCTTGCATCGATGTTACCCTTTACGACGAACTCTTTATCACCTCCATAACCGAGAAACATTTCCTTAGTCCTCTTTAGGTACCTCAGGATAATTTTGACCGCTGTCCAGTGATCCACTCCTGGATTACTATTGTACCCCTTTGCCAGACTCATGGCAAGGCACACAACAGGTCTGGTACACATCATGGCATACTTTATAGAACCTATGGCTGAGGCATAGGGAATGACTTTCATTCTTCTCTCTATCTTCTGCCGTGGCCGGGCTTTGAGTCTTACTCAACTTCACACCTTACAATACAGGCAAGAACTCCTTCTTTGACTGATCTATTTTGAACTCCTTCAAAATCTTGTCAAGGTATGTACTCATTGAAAATCTCATCAAGCGTCTTGATCTATCTCTATAGATCTTGATGCCCAATATGTAAGCAGCTTCACTGAGGTCTTTCATTCAAAAATTATATTTCAAGTATCCTTTTATGCTATCCAGAAATTCTATATCATTTCCAATCAACAATATGTCATCCACATATAATATCAGAAATGCTACAGAGCTCCCACTCACTTTCTTGTAAATACAGGCTTCACCGTAAGTCTGTATAAAACCATATGCTTTGATCACCTCATCAAAGCGTATATTCCAACTCCGAGATGCTTGCACCAGTCCATAGATGGATCGCTGGAGCTTGCACACTTTGTTAGCACCTTTAGGATCGACAAAACCTTCTGGTTGCATCATATACAACTCTTCTTTAAGAAATCCATTAAGGAATGCAGTTTTGACGTCCATTTGCCAGATTTCATAACCATAAAATGTGGCAATTGCTAACATAATTTGGACAGACTTAAGCATCGCTACGGGTGAGAAAGTCTCATCGTAGTCAACTGTGGCGCCCCCGACTCAATCGTACACTAATCATACACGCAAACGTGTACGATCAAGCACAGGGACTCACGGGAAGATATCACAACACAACTCTAACACAATTTAAACGGAGGTCCACAATATTATAGACCAGGGATCCGAAGATCCGAATACATAGGTCAGTCATACAAATATTATCTGAGTACAGACATAGTTAAACAAGTTTTGCCTTAAGAAGGCTAGCACAAACAGCGACACTAGATCGAAAGGCGTTGGCCTCCTGCCTGGGAGCCTCCGATCCTACTCCTGGTCATCTGGCTCGATCCAGTAGTAAGTACCCTCTGGACCCTCCTGGTAGTAAGCTCCGGTGGTGGCATCTGGCTCCAGGACTCCATCGTCTGTTGTATCATCAAGGTGGGGTATATGGGGAAAAGAGAAAGTAAAGCAACCGTGAGTACTCATCCGAAGTACTCAGCAAGCAAGGATCTATACTACATATGCAACATTATCAATGGAGAAAGGCTGTATATGTGGACTGGGCTACAGAAATGCCAGAATAGAGAGAAGGCCTAGTCCTATCGAAGACTAGCATCTTCAAACATCTTCACAAGGCCATCATCTTGCAGCAGTAGAAGAGAGTAGAATAGCATTTTATTTAGCAAACATGTTGAAGTACAGCTTAAAGATCCTTCCTCGACTCCCAAGCGAGAAAGCGATCCCGAAGCTTCAGTTAAGTAACAAGTATCCAGTTTAAGTAGTAGATCGGGATACACAAACTGAGCGTCCTTTACCGTAGGACCGGCTATCGATAGAAGATTCATCCCTGCAGGGGTGCACTACTGTTACCCAACACGCTCGATCAACTCTGGCCGGACACACTTGTTGGGTAATGCCCGTCCTCGGAAGATCAACACGAAGCAGCGCTCTACCTAGGCTCGGCAGAGAGGTCAGCACGCCGGACTAACCTATGCACCCAGAGGTCTCGGGCCATCGCCCTGGGCACCCTGCGCGTTGCGAGACTGGCCGGGGTGCAGGCGCGACACTGAACTCGTCAGTGAAGTATCCAGCCCAATCCCGACAATCAGCCCGCACGGTGAATCGTGACGTCAGACGAGCTTTCGGAGAAACGTATTTCGCAGAGGGTCCCATAACCATTATCCCGCGTGGTGGTAGTGCGTATAGGGCACGTCGACCCACTCAGATCACACACCCAAATCCAATAGGCTCAATTAGTATCAAGCGGAGACAATCAGAGTCTTTGATGCTCCGCCACAATGTCACACTCGAGTGCCCTTTCGGCACACCCGAAAATCATAGATCCCTAGCGGGTACCCACCAGGGTGGACCCGCCTGTAACAATGGTCAAAGTAACCGTGTGGTCATAACATCAAGGGGGAAACCCGAGGAATCACCCTCGGCGGATTCCACTCGACGAAATCATCAGGGCGAACGTATGAGGTATCACCCTCGAGGTTCACACTGAGGGGTCGCACGACAGAGTCGTATCGGAAGTGGAGAAGGAGGAATCACCCTCGATGACCACGACTGAACAGCTACACTGCGGAGTATTCATCCGGAGTGCGTTACGAGGTATCACCCTCGGCACTCGATAGTTACTACGCAGAGTCGTACAACTAAGGGGTGTGAAGTGAGGTGTCGGTCTCTGGTCGACGATCACGTTGATCGAGTCGTCGATGATCAAGCAGGGGCAATAAAGGAAAGGTGGTGGGGTCACTGATGGTTCATTCCAACCTAAACTAAACAGTTTATCATAGGCAGATAAGGTAGCAATGAACAGGTTACAACAGCAGGCTATGCATCAGAATAGGAGCATACATTAACAGTAGCAAAATCTAATGCAAGCAGGAGAATAGAATGGGCGATATCTGGAATGCTCAAGGGGGGGGGCTTGCCTGGTTGCTCTGGCAAGAGGGGAAGGTCGTCAACGGGCTGCTCGTCGGTAGAGTAGTCGTATCCAGGTGCAGCGTCGTCGGTCTCGGCGTCTATCGAGAGAGAGAAGGAGGGGGAGAGAAACAATAAATTCACAGCAATAATGCAAACAATGTGTATGACATGCCTAAATGATATGCCGGGGTGTTCTACTGCCTAACTAAATGATTTAGTTAATTTAGGAATTTATTTGGATTTATTTAATTAAAGTTGGGCACTATTCATTTACTGAAATCGGTCTAAAAGTTCAATGTTCTTATAGCTGCGGGCGTCTGACGGGAATACGGAGGACGTATTCGGGTTCGTATCGAAATTCTGAGCAAGTTTCATATATAAATTATTTTCATCGGAGTTACGGTTTATTTAATATGATTTTCTAAAGTTTTTATCAATTTCTGGAATTTATTTAATTATTTAAATCAACATTATCCGAAACAGTGTTGCGATGACATCAGCATGACATCAGCGGTCAACTCTGGCTGACCAGAGTCAAACTGACAGGTGGGACCCACATGTCATACACTGTGGCTTAATCAGAGAGGTTAATTTAATTATTTGAGTTAATTAACAGGTGGGGCCCAGCAGTCAGTGACTGATTAGTATTTAATTAACTAATTAATAGATTTTCTATTTATTTAAATTCAATTAAACGGCCGGGCCCCACATGTCAGTGAGACCGGGCAGCCACGTCAGCGTTGACCCCGGTCAACGGGGTCAAACGGGCCCGCGGGGCCCCACAGTCAGTGGCACAGGGCGGGGCCCACCGGTGCCACGTCGGCGGTGGCCGGCGACGCGCCGGAGTAGCTCCGGCGAGCACCAGGGACGGCGGCGCGGCTCGGAAATGGCGCACAGGGCACCATTGCGAGCGCAGCCGGGCTCTTTCGAACGGGCAGACGACGGCGGAGCGATCTAGGGTGACGGCGGGGGCGGCGGTGGTCGGTAGCGTCGACGGCGAGCCATGCGGCGGACGCCGGAGTTCGGCCACCATCGGGATCGGGGCTGCGGCGTGCAAAAGGGGTAGGGCGAGGTGGCTACGGTGTCTACTCGTTGCGGGGAGTGCAACGGTGGCACGCACGGGACCAAATGGTCGCCGTGGCCACGCCGGCGACGAGGTCAGGCGGCGGCGCATTCGGGCATCTCTATTACGACCACTACGGCGACGATATCGAGCCGGAAAGAGAGGGGGAGCAGGGGCAGGAGCTCACAGTGGGGCGTAGCCGTTCAGAGCGAGCGCGGGGAAGGCCTGGAGTAGCCGAAATCGACGGCGAACGGTGGTGGGGATCCGAGGAAGAAGACGTCGACGTGGGGGCGATGCAGGGCTCCCGGAGCTCAGGCTCGTGGTCGAGGAGGACGGCGCGTTGCGGCGGAGCTCGTGGACACAACGGGGAGGCGAACGGGGCACGGTGGCCGCGAGCTTCAGCGGTGGCCGACCATGGCGGCGTCGGGCGAGGTGGGGGACGGGGACGGGGGAAGAGGGGCAAAGGGGGCGGCTAGGGTTCGTCCGCGGAGTCGAGGGGGGGTCCATATAGGCGTCCGCGGCGCCGCAGTGCTCGCTGTCGAGCAAAGGCGAGGGGGGCCGGGGCGGTGAGCGCAGGCGCGGGCGACAGCGCGGCGAGGTGAGCAGTGCGAGGTGAGGGACGGCGCGGGGGTGGGCTGGGCCGCGACTGTAGCGATAGGCCGAGTGCACAGTAGATCATTTAGGCCTTTTCCTTTTTCTCTTTTCTGTTTCTTTTTCTTTTGCTGTTCTGTTAATTGTTTAGGCCCCAAATGGATTTTGTAAAAAGTGTGAGCTAGACCTTAAATACCAGTGCCCTATACCCTAACACCAAAAACTAGTTTGGGCAAAACATCATTTCATATTCGATCTAGATTAATTAAAAGGCTTGTAGATATTATTTTCAGCCACTGTTAAAAGAGGTTTGGGTCACCTAATTAATTTATTAAATGTTGGTTACAATTTTAGAATGGTCTCTGCAATATTTGTTATTTACTGAACATTTTAGTTTTTATGTTGGTCAACTTTTATATTTCACTTTCATTTAAATTTGGATTTGAGTTAGAAGTTGAAATGCAATATGATGCTAATGATGATTATGCACTGTTAATCATGCTAACATGTCATTATCAAAAGTGATTACTGTTGCTAATCACCGGGGGTGTTACATCAACTCCTTGAACTTGTCGAAAACCTTTCGCGACAAGTCGAGCTTTGTAGACAGTAACATTACCATCAGCGTCAGTCTTCTTCTTGAAGATTCATTTATCCTCTATGGCTTTCTGATCATCGGGCAAGTCCACCAAAGTCCATACTTTGTTCTCATACATGGATCATATCTCAGATTTCATGGCCTCAAGCCATTTATCGGAATCTGGGCTCATCATAGCTTCTTCATAGTTCGTAGGTTCGCCATGGTCTAGTAACATGACTTGCAGGACAGGATTACCGTACCACTCTGGTGCAGAACGTGCTCTGTTCGACCTACGAGGTCCAGTAGTAACTTGATCTGAAGTTTCATGATCATCATCATTAGCTTCCTCTCTAGTCAGTATAGGCATCACGGGAACGGATATCTCTGATGTGTTACTTTCCAATTCGAGAGAAGGTACAATTACCTCATCAAGTTCTACTTTTCTCCCACTCACTTCTTTCGAGAGAAACTCCTTCTCTAGAAAGGTTCCATTCTTGGCAACAAAGATCTTGCCTTCGGATCTGTGGTAGAAGGTGTACCCAATTGTTTCTTTAGGGTATCCTATGAAGACGCACTTCTCCGATTTGGGTTCGAGCTTATCAGGCTTAAGCCTTTTGACATAAGTGTCGCAACTCCAAACTTTAAGAAACGACAGCTTAGGTTTCTTGCCAAACCACAGTTCATACGGTGTCGTCTCAACGGATTTATACGGTGCCCTATTTAACGTGAATGCGGCTGTCTCTAATGCATAACCCCAAAACGATAGTGGTAAATCGGTAAGAGACATCATAGATCGCACCATATCTAATAAAGTACGGCTACGACGTTCGGACACACCATTACGCTGTGGTGTTCCAGGTGGCGTGAGTTGTGAAACAATTCCACATTATTTTAAATGAAGGCCAAACTCATAACTCAAATATTCGCCTCCGCGATCGGATTGTAGAAACTTAATTTTCTTGTTATGATGATTCTCCACTTCACTCTGAAATTCTTTGAACTTTTCAAATGTTTCAGACTTGTGTTTCATTAAGTAGATATATCCATACCTACTCAAATCATCTATGAAGGTCAGAAAATAACGATACCCGCCGCGTGCTTCAACACTCATCGGACCGCATACATCGATATGTATTATATCCAATAAGTCATCAGCTCGCTCCATTGTTCAGGAGAACGGAGTTTTAGTCATCTTGCCCATGAGGCATGGTTTGCAAGTATCAAATGATTCATAATCAAGTGATTCCAAAAGCCCATCTGCATGGAGTTTCTTCATGCGCTTTACACCAATATGACCTAAACGGCAGTGCCACAAGTATGTTGTACTATCATTATTTTGCATCTTTTGGCATCAATATTATGAGTATGTGTATCACTACGATCGAGATTCAATAAACCATTCACATTGGGTGTATGACCATAGAAGGTTTTATTCATGTAAATAGAACAACAATTATTCTTTGACTTAAATGAATAACCGTATTGCAATAAACATGATCAAATCATATTCATGCTCAACGCAAACAGCAAATAACATTTATTTAGGTTCAACACTAATCCCGAAGGTAGAGGGAGTGTGCGATGGTGATCGTATCAACCTTGGAATCACTTCCAACACACATCGTCACCTCGCCCTTAACTAGTCTCTGTTTATTCTGCAACTCCTATTTCGAGTTACTAATCTTAGCAACTAAACCGGTATCAAATACCCAGGGGCTACTATTAATACTAGTAAGGTACACATCAATAACATGTATATCAAATATACATTTGTTCACTTTGCCATCCTTCTTATCCGCCAAGTATTTGGGGCAGTTCCGCTTCTAGTGACCATTCCCTTTGCAGTAGAAGCACTCAGTTTCAGGCTTGGGTCCAGCTTTGGGCTTCTTCTCGGGAGCGCCAACTTGCTTGCCATTCTTCTTGAAGTTCCCTCTCTTTCCCTTGCCCTTTTGCTTGAAACTAGTGGTCTTGTTAACCATCAACACTTGATGCTCTTTCTTGATTTCTACCATCGCCGATTTCAGCATCGCGAAGAGCTCGGGAATCATTTTCGTCATCCCTTGCATATTATAATTCATCACGAAGTTCTAGTAGCTTGGTGATAGTGACTAGAGAACTTTGTCAATCACTATCTTATCTGGAAGATTAACTCCCACTTGATTCAAGCGATTGTAGTACCCAGACATTCTGAGCACATGCTCACTGGTTGAGCTATTCTCCTCCATCTTGTAGGCAAAGTACTTGTCAGAGGTCTCATACCTCTCGACACGGGCATGAGTCTGAAATACCAATTTCAGCTCTTGGAACATCTCATATGCTCCGTGGCGTTCAAAACATTTTTGAAGTCCCTGTTCTAAGCCGTAAAGCATGGCGCACTAAACTATCAAGTAGTCATCATATTGAGCTTGCAAACGTTCATAATGTCTGCATCTGCTCCTGCAACAGGTCTGTCACCTAGCGGTGCATCAAGGACATAATTATGTGCAGCAATGAGGATAATCCTCAGATCACGGACCCGGTATGCATCATTGCTACTATCATCTTTCAACTTAGTTTTCTCTAGGCACAAAAAATATAGGGGAGCTATATCGCGAGCTATTGATCTACAACATAGATATGCAAAACTATAAGACTAAGTTCATGATAAATTAAGTTCAATTAATCAAATTACTAATGAACTCCCACTTAAATAGACATCCCTCAAGTCATCTAAGTGATACGTGATCCAAATCAACTAACCCATGTCCGATCATCACGTGAGATGGGGTAGTCATCAATGGTGAACATCTCTATGTTGATCATATCTACTATATGATTCACGTTCGACCTTTCGGTCTCCAGTGTGCCGAGACCATGTCTGTACATGCTAGGCTCGTCAAGTTTAACCCAAGTATTTTGCATCTGCAAAACTGTCTTACACCCGTTGTATGTGAACGTAGAGTCTATCACACCCGATCATCACATGGTGTCTCGAAACGACGAACTGTAGCAATGGTGCATACTCAGGGAGAACACTTTTATCTTGAAATTAAGTGAAGGGATCATCTTATAATGCTACCGCTGTTTTAAGCAAAATAAGATGCATAAAAGATAAACATCACATGCAATCAAAATATGTGACATGATATGGCCATCATCATCTTGTGCTTTTGATCTCCATCTCCAAAGCATCATCATGATCTCCATCGTCACCAGCTCGACACCTTGATCTCCATCGTTGCATTGTGGTCGTCTCGCCAACTATTGCTTCTACAACTATTGCTAACGCATAGCGATAAAGTAAAGCAATTACATGGCGTTTGCATTTCATACAATAAAGAGACAACCATAAGGCTCCTGCCGGTTGCCGATAATTTACAAAACATGATCATCTCATACAATAACATATATCACATCATGTCTTGACCATATCACATCACAACATGCCCAGCAAAAACAAGTTAGACGCTCTCTACTTTGTTGTTGCAAGTTTTACGTGGCTGCTACGGGCTTCTAACAAGAACCGTTCTTACCTACGGCAAAAACCACAACGGTGATTTATCAAGTTTGCTGTTTTAACCTTCTTCAAGGACCGGCCGTAGTCAAATTCGATTCAACTAAAGTAGGAGAAACAGACACCCGCCAGCCACCTTTATGCAAAACTAGTTGCATGACTGTCGGTGGAACCGGTCTCATGTACATGGACATGTAAGGTTGGTCCGGGCCGCTTCATCTTACAATACCGCCGAATCAAAATAAGACATTGGTGGTAAGCAGTATGACCATCACCACCCACAACTCTTTGTGTTCTACTCGTGCATATCATCTACGCATAGACCTGACTCGGATGCCACTGTTTGGGAAACATTGCATGGAAAACAAAAAAAATTCTACGCACACGCATGATCTATCCATGGAGATGCATAGCAACGAGAGGGGGAGACTGTGTCCATGTACCCTCGTAGACCATAAGCGGAAGCGTTTCACAACGTGGTTGATGTAGTCGAACTTTCTTCGCACTCCAACCGATCTAGTACCGAACGCACGGCACCTCCGTGTTCTGCACACGTTCAGCTCGGTGACGTCCTCCACCTTCTTGATCCAGCAAGACGGCGAGGTAGTGGATAATTTCTGGCAGCACGACGGCGTGGTGACGGTGATGGTGAAGCTATCTCCGCAGGGCTTCGCCTAAGCACTACGAAAATATGACCGGGGGTGTAAACGGTGGAGGGGGGGCGCCGCACACGGCTAGGCAATTGTCTGTTGTGTGCTAGGCACCCCCCCCCTCCCACATATATATAGGTGGGAGGAAGGGAGGAGCAGCCAAAGGAGGCGCCCAAGTAGGAGGAATCCTACTTGGGGTCCCTCCCAAGCCGCCCCCCCTTTCCTTATTTGGAGTGCGGGGAAAGGCAGGGGAGGGTGGCGCCACCCCCCCCCCCCCTCTTTCCTTTCTCCCATGATAGGGAAAGGCAGGAGGGGATAGCCCTCCCCCTTTTCCTTCCCTAGGGCTGGCCAAACAAGGGAGGAGGCGCACCAGCCCCCTTGTGGGCTGGTCTGTCCCCTCCTTTGGCCCATAAGGCCCATAACTTGCCGGGGGGTGCCCGGAACCCCTTCCGGTGACCCGATTCCTTCCCGGTACGTCCCGAAACACTTCTGGTGTCCAAATACCATCGTCCTATATATCAATCTTTACCTCTCGACCATTTCGAGACTTCTCGTCATGTCCGTGATCTCATCCGGAACTCCGAACAACATTCCGTCACCAAAACATATAACTCATATAACAATATATCGTCAACGTACGTTAAGCGTGCGGACCCTACGGGTTCAAGAACTATGTAGACATGACCTAGACACCTCTCCGGTCAATAACCAATAGCGGAACCTGTATGCCCATATTGGCTCCTACATATTCTACGAAGATCTTTATCGGTCGAACCGTTATGACAACATACGTAATTCCCTTTGTCCATCGGCATGTTACTTGCCCGAGATTCGATCGTCGGTATCTTCATACCTAGTTCAATCTCGTTACCGGCAAGTCTCTTTACTTGTTCCGTAATACATCACCTCGTGACTAACTCCTTAGTCATTTGCTTGCAAGCTTATGATGTGTATTACCGAGAGGGCCCAGAGATACCTCTCCGAAACTCGGAGTGACAAATCCTAATCTTGATCTATGCCAACTCAACAAACACCTTCGGAGATACCTGTAGAGCATCTTTATGATCACCCAGTTACATTGTGACGTTTGATAGCACACAAGGTATTCCTTCGGTATCCGGGAGTTGCATAATCTCATAGTCGAAGGAATATGTATTTGACATGAAGAAAGCAATAGCAATAAACTGAACGATCATTATGCTAAGCTAAAGGGTGGGTCTTGTCCATCACATCATTCTCCTAATGATGTGATCCCGTTATCAAATGACAATACATGTCTATGGTTAGGAAACCTTAACCATCTTTGATCAACGAGCTAGTCTAGTAGAGGCATACTAGGGACACAGTATTTGTTTATGTATTCACACATGTATTTAAGTTTCTGATCAATACAATTCTAGCATGAATAATAAACCTTTATCATGAATAAGGAAATATAAAATAACAACTTTATTATTGCCTCTAGGGCATATTTCCTTCATGTGGTAGTGAAACGTTTACTTTTGTGGTGGCAATTCGATCATAAATTGGCTCAACCCTTGCTCTTCGTTTTCGTGAAGCCAGGCTTTCTTATCTTCTCCTTTTTACACCGGGGGAGGGCTCAACTTTTTGAATTTGGTTCCGTGGAGCTCACACATTCGGTACGGTTTCATGCGCTGAGTTCACGAATTTGAGAGCTGGAGAGGACCCGGACAGGCCCTAAGAGCATGCTTTCGCCATGGATTATCCCTCATTATGGTGAGATGTTCAGCAAGGAACAAGAAAACAAAAGCACATGCATTTTTGTGTCTCGCTACTTACTAGTTGGGCCTCGATGTAGCATGGCGGGCCTTGCCCAACTGTAATATGTGAGATGACTTGCGTAATTATAGCTCAAAAGTGAGTGAGGTGGAGGAGGGGCAGGGGGATTCCCTATTTTCCGCGCGTTGCGGCAAATAACCGAACATTCTCACAAGTCCTAGGCGATAGGCCGGCCCATTTGTATCCAATGTAGTGCGACATTTTTAGGCTTTCCTATTTGGTTTTTCACTAGTTTTAGGAACATTCTAGAAACTTCATTTTCTTGGTTCTGATGTTTCGTTTTTTATTGCTTTTCTCCTTTCTTTTCTTTTTTCTGTTTCTTTTATCCTTTTTGAAATTCATAAATAAAAAAAAATGGTGACATTAAAAAATTGTCTGTGTTCTTCAAAAATACTATTTTTTATAAAAATGTTTGAATTGTTTAAATCATATTTCCAAAAAATGTTCATTTAAAAAAACATTCAAAAAAATCACAATTTCAAAAAATGTTTGGAATTGCAGAAGGTATTCACTAATTTTAAAACTTGTTCACATTTCCAAAAAAATGTTCTAATTTTCAAAAAGTGTACGTAATTTTCAAAATTGTTAAATATTTAAAATTTGTTCACATTATTATAGTTTGTTCAGAATTTCAAATAATTTTAGGCACTAAAAAAATTGTTCAAAATTTTGGAAAATGTCACATGTTCAAAATTGTTTAGAATTTCAAATTTTGGTCGTGTTTTCCCAAAAATATTTAGAGTTTAAAAAAGTTTGTAATTTCAAAAAATGTTTTTATATATGTCGCTGCTTATAGCTATATTGTTATATATGGCATTTTCACCTAATTGCACACTAAAATAGAGTTGTAGTTTAGACAATCGACTTAGAAGGAAAACTTGTCCCAAAAATTGAATTTAGCATTCCCCTAAAAGAAAGTCAAATTTAGCATAACCTGATAAAAGATTATATTTGTGTAATACTACGATATTTGGTTTTTAGAGGTTGTGTCGTTCGAAGGGTCCAAAAGGCACTCATGGTCTCTCAAAACAGGCTTTCGCCCCACTTTATATATAAAGCATCAACAAATCAAAGTACACGACCGAATGATACAATATGGTGGGGTAACCCCCTTACAAAGCAGATCAAAAGATAAACATGCACCTAGAACAAGTCTAACACCTAGTCGAGGCCCGACCAAGAACCCCTGAGCTCCACGACAACACCCTCAAGAAGGTGACGGCGCTAAGCGTCGCCGCTGCCCAGTCCAACCAAGCAGACTAGAGTTTTCACCTGGAGCACTGGCACCAGAACAAGACCTACGACGACGACTTCAAGAAGCAAGCGGCACCCACGGGCACCGCTGTCGCCGGCACCAGAAACGCAAAGCTTTCACTTGAAAACTCGTCTGCGCCACGGGAGAGATCTCGGTACCACCACAACGAGGGTCGGCCCATCCAAACCAGATCTGGGCACTACGAGCGCAAACCAGAGCCACCCGCAACTACAACCCTTGCCGCCCACGCGACGAAGAGGCGAAGCCACCACTGCCACCACGAAGCCTGCCGGAAAGCCAACCGTGGAGCCCGCCATCCAGGGTCGCCACCCCGGCATCCATGACCCTATGCACTGCCATCCATCCACATCACGAACACCCAACCACGTTAGTAGAAGTGAAAGGTGCCTCCTTTCCCTCCTAGCCCGGCATCAGCCACCGAGCTTGGGTTGGTGCCCCCACCGTATGGGGGCGACCACGCCTGTGCCCCCGCCCGGTCCAGGTGGACCGAGGGGGATACAACTCAGTGACTACCGACGGCTGTCGCCAAGCACGCTTGAGCGCCGCCAATCCGTGGTCCTCGGCGTCGATCTACCTGATGACACAATAGCGTCCAGAGAGCGCAGCTCGGACCGACGCCACGAACAGGAGGCAAGCAAGTGGACCATAACGCGAAGGCCTGCGCCAGTGCAGACCAAGTCAGCCCCCAGTACTTGCGTGCCGCCGGACATCGTCCACCACCATAGACCAGGAACCCCGCCGCCGCCCCGTACCGACGCCATAACGTGTGGACACCACCGAAACAACCCATGGACCTCAACTCAACATTGCCGGAGATGGTCACGGATTAGGAAGCAATGCCCGCCAACTGCGGAACGCTGCCACTAGGAAGAGCGAAGGCCGCCCCGTCAGATCTGACCATTCAGATCCAGATGGGGACGCCCATAGCCGCCGGCAACTCCGGCCATCTAGGCCGCCGCAACAGGCCAGCCCTGACCTCCACCGGCACTCAGCGCGCCACCACCTCCAACCCTGTTGCGCTCCACCAAGCAACCCCTAGTCCCTCCTCCACACGCCCGCAGCCAAAGGAGACGGCCAGCCGAAGGCATGCACATACCGCAATACCAGCATGGGCGCGCCCTCGGCACCACCATCACTCCCCCCACGCCGCTGCAGGCCACCTCCCAGCAGGGAGCCGGTGCCCCCTGCACACCCCCGCGCCGCACACTGGCCTCGGGAGCCAAGCTTGCCAGATCTGACCAGAGGAAGACCCGCACGCATCCAGTCCCGATCCGCTACACCAAGACCTCCACGACGCACCCCTCCACGCCGTCGCCACCATGCACCAGCCAGACGAACCACGCCGCCGCCCGAAGCCGTCGCCAGAGACCGGCCGACGCGCCGCCATGGCTACGAGCATGGTCGCGCCTACGCCCGTCAGAAGACCCCGCGCCATCCCCCAACGCGCGACAAGGAGGAGACCCCCTGGCACCGCTGTCGGCTGATGTCTACTACGCAACCTTCTTCTTGTAGACTCGTGTTGGGCCTCCAAGCGCAGAGTTTTGTAGGACAGTAGCAAATTTCCCTCAAGTGGATGACCTAAGGTTTATCAATCTGTGGGAGACGTAGGATGAAGATGGTCTCTCTCAAACAACCCTGCAACCAAATAACAAAGAGTCTCTTGTGTCCCCAACACACCCAATACAATGGTAAATTATATAGGTGCACTAGTTCGGCGAAGAGATGGTGATACAAGTGTAATATGGATGGTAGATATAGGTTTTTGTAATCTGAAAATATAAAAACAGCAAGGTAACTAGTAACAAAAGTGAGCAAAAACGGTATTGCAATGCTTGGAAACAAGGCCTAGGGTTCATATTTTCACTAGTGCAAGTTCTCTCAACAATGATAACATAATTAGATCATATAACAATCCCTCAACATGCAACGAAGAGTCACTCCAAAGTCACTAATAGCGGAGAACAAACGAAGAGATTATTGTAGGGTACAAAACCATCTCAAAGTTATTCTTTCTGATCGATCTATTGGGCTATTCCTATAAGTGTCACAAACAGCCCTAGAGTTCATACTAAAATAACACCTTAAGATACACATCAAACAAAACCCTAATGTCACCTAGATACTCCAATGTCACCACAAGTATCTGTGGGTTTGATTATATGATATGCATCACACAATCTCAGATTCATCTATTCAAACCAACACAAAGGACTTCAAAGAGTGCCTCAAAGTTTCTACCGGAGAGTCAAGACGAAAACGTGTGCCAACCCCTATGCATAAGTTCACAAGGTCACAGAACCCGCAAGTTGATCACCAAAACATACATCAAGTGGATCACGTGAATATCCCATTGTCACCACAGATAAGCACATGCAAGACATACATCAAGTGTTCTCAAATCCTTAAAGACTCAATCCGATAAGATAACTTCAAAGGGAAAACTCAATCCATTATAAGAAGGTAGAGGGGAGAAACATCATAAGATCCAACTATAATAGCAAAGCTCCCGGTACATCAAGATCGTGCCAAATCAAGAACACGAGAGAGAGATCAAACACATAGCTACTGGTACATACCCTCAGCCCCGAGGGTGAACTACTCCCTCCTCGTCATGGAGAGCACCGGGATGATGAAGATGGCCACCAGTGATGATTTCCCCCTCCGGCAGGGTGCCGAAACAGGGTCCCTATTGGTTTTTGGTGGCTACAGAGGCTTGCGGCGGCGGAACTCCTGATCTAGGTTTATTTCTGGGGGTTTCTGTATTTATATGAATTTTTGGCGTCGAGAACAAGTCAGGGGGGGTCCACGAGGAGCCCACAAGACCGGAGGGCGCGCCCAGGGGGTAGGGCGCGCCCTCCACCCTTGTGGAGGCCTCGTGGCTCTTCTGGCCCAAGTCTTTTGCTTCGGGGCTTCTTCTGGTCCATAAAAAATCACCGTATATTTTCAGCTCATTTGGACTCCGTTTGATATTCCTTTTCTGCGAAACTCAAAAACAAGGAAAAAACAGAAACTGGCACTGGGCTCTAGATTAATAGGTTAGTCCCAAAAATCATATAAAATAGCATATAAATGCATATAAAACATCCAAGATGGATAATATAATAGCATGGAACAATAAAAAATTATAGATACGTTGGAGACGTATCAAGCATCCCCAAGCTTAATTCCTGCTCGTCCTTTAGTTGGTAAATGATAAAAACAGAATTTTTGATGTGGAATGCTAGCAAATGCACAAGTTTGATCAATGATAATTTCAATCACTTTTTCTAGCATCATTATATATCATAAATAGTAGCTCATCTCATAAAACTTCTCATGATCAAGTAGCAAACTATTCACATGTTAAAGCATAGATCATAAACTTTCTTGAAAACTAACAAACTAGGTTCTCAGTCATCAAACAATTGCAATTCATCTTATTTTCAGGAAGGGTCTATGTAAGAGCTTTGATTTAGCAAATCCCACATACTCAACTATCATATAGTCTTCCATGATTGCTACCACTCAAAGCATATTTTTAGAACAAATAGCATCCATTGAACACAGAGAAAGATAGGGGCTTAATGTTTCACCTCCCAACTTATTTATCATATAGATAATTGTCAACAATAATAATTCATGATCAAATATATTTAAATGGCCATATATGCTTAGATATTTCCCCATCACATGATGCTTGCCAACTAAAGAGTAGGTTGGAATGAGAAGGAATACTACTGACTCTTGCATAAAAGTAAAAGATAGGCCCTTCGCAGAGGGAAGCAGGGATTTGCAGAGGTGCCAGAGCTCGAAGCTTTTAAAACAGCGATGAAAATAATTTTGAGAGGTATGCTTTCATTGTCAACATAACAACCAAGAGTTCCCAATATCTTCCATACTAGATACATTATAGGCGGTTTCCAAACAGAAAGGTAAAGTTTTTACTCCCCCTCCACCAACAATCACACTCCACGGCTTGTCCGAAACAACGGGTACCGTCCAACTATCAACAATCCTGGGGGAGTTTTGTTTGCAATTATTTGCGATTTTGTTTTTGATCTTTTGATCATAGGACTGGGCATCCCAATTACCAGCCACTCTCTCGTGAATGATAAGTGAATAAACACCCATCGTGAGAATAACCCACCTAGCATGGAAGATACTGACAGCCCCTAGTCGCTACATGAGCGATTCGGGCATACAAAACAGATTATTATTTGAAGGTTTAGAGTTTGGCACATGCAAATTTACTTGGAACGGCAGGTAAATACTGCATATAGGTAGATATGGTGGACACTCATGGAAGAAACTTGGTTCAAGGATTTTGGATGCACAAGCAATATTCCCGCTTAGTACAGAATTTTTGGCTAGCAAAAGATTCTAAATAGCAAGCACCACATGTTGGAGGATCCATAACAATATAACTTCTATACAAATATACCCAAGCATAACTCATCATGTTGTCTTCCTTGTCCAACTTCAACTAATTTGCTCAAGTTTGAAAATAATTAATGGGGCTCACAATCATAGAAGATGTCCAAGATACTATATTTATATGTGAAACCTCTCTTCCTTCAATATTCTTTCATGAATTGTTCAAGTGACCAATACTATGTTTGCTAACTTTCAATAAATTTACCGCCTCTACTTCTTATATGTGAAGTCATTACTCCCCATGGTATAAGCATATGAAGCATATAATTTCATATTTATGATATTCAATTCATTCAACCATTTACTCATAGGATATAAGTGAAGCACGTGAGTAAATGACAAACTACTCCATAAAGATATAAGTGAAGATCAATGAGTAGTCAAATAATTAAGTAGCTATGTGAAGACTCTCTCTCATAAAAAAATTTAGATCTTAAGTACTTTATTCAAACAACAAGCAAAACAAAATAAAATGACATTCTAAAAATAGCACACATCATGTGAAGAAGCAAAAACTTAGGCTCAACCGATACTAACCGATAATTCTTGATGAAGAAAGGTGGGATGCCTACCGGGGCATCCCCAAGTTTAGATGCTTGAGACTTCTTGAAATATTATATTGGGATGCCTTGGGCATCCCCAAACTTGAGCTTTTGTGTCTCCTTAATTCCTTTTATATGATGGTTTTCCTAAATCTTAAAAACTTCATCCACACAAAACTCAACAAGAACTCGTGAGAAAAGTTAGTCTAAATCAAATGCAAAACCTTATCATTATCTACTGTAGAAAATCACTAAAATTATTATTTAACATTGCATACTAAATTCCTCTGCATATTTAATACTCCTATCCTCAAATAGAATCATTAATCAAGCAAACATATGCAAACAATGCAAACATAACAGCAATCTGTCTAAACAGGACAGTCTGTAAAGAGTGCAATTATACTCATACTTCCCTCACTCAAAAAAATTCTAAAAAATTACCAAACTGTAGAAAAAATTTTGTTACTAATTTTCTAATTTTTTTAATATTTTACCATGTTCTGACTTTCCAGAAGAATTCAGACAATGATAGAAAACTTTCTGTTTTCAAAACAGCAACATATAGACTTGTAAAATAAGCATGGTAAAGGCTATACTTGACCTTTTTATTGAAAATAAAAGATGCAAAACATTAATCTAAATAACATCAAGCAAATACTAATAAAAGAAAATAACGCTCCAAGCAAAACTCATATCATGTGACGAATAAAAATATAGCTCCAAGTGAGGTTACCGATAATGTTGGAGACAAAAGAGGGGATGCCTTCCGGGGCATCCCCAAGCTTAGTTGCTTGGATCTTCCTTCAATATTACCTTGGAGTGCCTTGGGCATCCCCAAGCTTAGGGTCTTGTCACTCCTTATTCTCCTCATATCGATATCTCACCCAAAACTTGAAAACTTCAATCACACAAAACTTAACGGAACTTCATGAGATGGGTTAGGATGATAAAACAAATCATTCACTTTGGTACTGTCAAGACAAGATTCATAATTTTTCTCACATGATGCCTACTGTATCCTATCATTTCTACAATTTATATTAAGCAATATAAGCCATAGAAACTAGAAAACAAGCAAACTATGCATCGAAAACAGAATCTGTCAAAAACAGAACAGTCTGTAAAGATCTGAATTAAGGTCATACTTATGTAACTCCAAATATTCTGAAAAATTGGGACAACGTAGAAAATTTGTATATCAATCCTCTGTAAAAAAAAATCAGAGTTCTTTCACGTTCCATTGAATTTTAACAATTATGTTACTGGACGCAAAAGTTTCTGTTTTTGCACAGAATCAAGTCAACTATCATCCACACTATCCCAAAGGCTTTACTTGGCACTTTATTGAAACAAAAACTATAAAACATGATTACTAAAGTAGCTTAATCATGTGAACACACAAAAACAGTAGGGGTAAATATTGGGTTGTCTCCCAACAAGCGCTTTTCTTTAATGCCTTTTAAGCTAGGCATGATGATTTCAATGATGCTCACATAAAAGATATGAATTGAAACATAACGGGAGCATCATAAAGCGTATGACTAGCACATTTAAGCCTAACTCACTTCTTATGCATAGGGATTTTGTGAGCAAACAATCTATGGGAACAAGAATCAACTTGCATAGGAAGGCAAAACAAGTGCAACTTCAAAAATTTCAACATATAGAGAGGAAACTTGATATTATTGCAATTCCTACAAGCATATATTCCTTAAAGACTCAACCCGATAAGATAACTTCAAAGGGAAAACTCAATCCATTACAAGAAGGTAGAGGGGAGAAACATCATAAGATCCAACTATAATAGCAAAGCTCGTGGTACATCAAGATCGTGCCAAATCAAGAACACGAGAGAGAGAGATCAAACACATAGCTACTGGTACATACCCTCAGCCCCGAGGGTGAACTACTCCCTCCTCGTCATGGAGAGCGCCGGGATGATGAAGATGGCCACCGGTGATGATTTTCCCCTCCGGCAGGGTGCCGGAACAGGGTCCCGATTGGTTTTTGGTGGCTCAGAGGCTTGCGGCGGCGGAACTCCCGATCTAGATTTATTTCTGGGGGTTTCTGTATTTATAGGAATTTTTGGCGTCGAGAACAAGTCAGGGGGGTCCACGAGGAGCCCACAAGACCGGAGGGCGCGCCCTCCACCCTTGTGGAGGCCTCGTGGCTCTTCTGGCCCAACTCTTTTGTTTCGGGGGCTTCTTCTGGTCTATAAAAAAATCACCGTAAATTTTCAGCTCATTTGGACTCCGTTTGATATTCCTTTTCTGCGAAACTCAAAAACAAGGAAAAAACAGAAACTGGCACTGGGCTCTAGATTAATAGGTTAGTCCCAAAAATCATATAAAATAGCATATAAAACATCCAAGATGGATAATATAATAGCATGAAACAATCAAAAATTATAGATACGTTGGAGACGTATCATCGGCCTCCGAGCTTAGCCCGGCGGCGTCCTCCGGTGGTGATAGAGGGGAGGAGGAAGGGGCGGCGGCCCAGCGGCTAGGGTTGGGGACTCCACCCGAGTCGCCCAACGCGGGCGCGACGCGGGGGCTTTTCAGGCACTCATGGTCCATCTCTGCCTGATTCATTTTGTCGGCCAAAATTATGATGGACTCGGCTAAGGGGAGCGCTTTGCTCCAAAATAAAAAGTTAAGGGGAGGGCACATGATCCCATGGCATATTTTTCGAGAAGAAAACAGCACAGGACATCAGCAACTAATAAATCGCTGCTGATTTGTATCTCTAGCTGCTCTGCCTACCACATGGTTCGTAACAGAGACGTATCCGCAGTCAACAGAGTTCGTGAGAGTTGGGATCGCGTATGCACACACACACAAAAAAAAACACGAGTAGGCTGTCACGGAGAGGTGACCCGCCAGATTTTTACCACGTTCAAATCGCAAACGAATGAACACGAAACGTATGAATTCAATTTAATATCGTCACTGTACACACACGATCAACTACAGACCTCGAACCAAGAAACGAAATTGCACCCGAACGCTCATGAATCCACAACAACAAATCCCAGAAAAGAATAGCATGCGCGCGCGCACTGCGGCACCAACCGGGCGCCATATGGACGCACGCCTAGCAGAAGAGGTAGCCGAAAGCCGCGGCGGCGACAGACACGGCCGCGAAGGCCGGGGCGGCGCCGGTGGCGCCGGAGGTGGGCGCCGCGGCGGGCGCGTCGGCCGCGGAGGCCGTGCCGACCAGAGACGAGGCGACGACCACGGCGACGGCGGCCGCGGCGAGGATCTTGGCCTTCAACTGCCCTGCCATCTTCGTGACTTGGCTTCTTGTTTGCTTGAGGAGGGCGAGGAAGGCGCCTTGTTGCTGTTGATTGACGCCGGTGTTGCTGCTTCGACGGAGAAGCGGGGGGAGGTGCTTTTATACAGCTGCGATTAGGCCGGCCTGCCTAATATAAGCTGGCGAACGGGAGGACGGCCGGCTGTCGCGTGGCTGGCTTGGGTTCATGGCGCGTGCGCGAGTGATTTCCGGCGCCGGTACGTGGGGTGGGGGAAGCTGGTGCGGGGCCCGTCGCTGCGCTGGACCGGCGAATTATTCGCGCGGCAGCCGGCAATCGCACATGGTGGGTAGCAACGACTCTGCCGTGCTGTGCAGTGTGCTGGCCTCCGCCAGCGCGCGGCTGTGCAAACGGTGGGAGGGTGTCCTGAGGTTTGGCGATTACCATGGCGACCGCGAGCTGCTCCATACGGATGGTTTTTTTACAGCAGTCTTTACGCATGTTTCTCTTATTATACTCGCTCTAGAAGATATTATGGTCGTACAATCCAACTGTCGATTGAGAAGTAGTAACTTCTAAAAAATTATTAGGACCCTGTGGCGAGCGTTCGCCAGGGAGGATGTCATTTGCGAACGTTTTAGATGGCATTTTTAGTTATGAGTGGATGGCAATTTCTTCAAAGCGACATGGCAGTTTCTTCATAGAGGGCTGAAAAACGCCGTCGTTTGATCTTTTCTCAGAATTAAAGCTGCCATCAAATGGCGTTCGCTTGCCACCCCTCTCCCAGCTGACGTTCGCTGGGTAACATTGCCGAAAAATTAAGCGTTAAATAACGAACAAAACGCATGAGTCGGCGTTCTCTGTTTTGTTGAGCTATGGATTCAGAAATACCTTATGTGAGCTATGAGAAAGTTGTTGTGAGCTGGGAACTGTGGAAAAGCTTAAAGTTGTTTGGTTGCAATGCTTGTGAAAATGTAAACTTGGTAGAAATTGTATCCAATGTCCCTAAAGGCTAACTGTTTATATGTTGATTGACCGTAAAGTAGCAATTTGTATATTGGTGGACATTTCATTCATCATTTTGAAAGAAGGAAGGATGGAGAAGGGATATGGGAGAAGAGAGGAGAGGAACGGCGCGCAGGGTGGAGCTAGGGGAGGTTCTGCTAGAGGGCGGATCGAGGAGAAACGAAGGCTGGAGGGGCAGGACGAAAGTGAGAAGCGGATCGACGGGGGGCGTGGCAATGGAGGGCTAGCCAAAGTGGTGACGACACCCGTAACCCCTACTTGTGCGGTGGACTTATTCACTCGCGGGGTGTGTGTGTGCTCTGTGTGTGTGTGCGCGCGCGCGCGCGTGTGGGTGGGTGGGGGAGAGGGTTGTTGGGTAGATGGATGCAGTGCCGAGGATGAGGAAAAATGAGCTGATAAGAAGATTCATCGGTGACACAGAGGGGGAGGGGTAGTTTTCATCAAATACCAGTCCTCACTATGATGGAAGTTGCGGTCTTCTGACTCCGAGATTTGCACTACGTGGAAGTTGCACGGCTCCAGATTTTGTGGTTGAATTTTTCCTTTAACAGTCTTTTCTATTGCAGAAGCTGGGTTGAGATGTTGAACCAAAGATACCCTAAACAAGATCCAACTTTATGAAAAAGTGAGAAGTCAGGAACCACACATTTGTTACGCGCATAAGCTTTTTTTGGTTTCATTATGTGCATAAGTTTTCTTTTTTGAGAATTTGGCAAGCTTTTTTGTGAAAAAGATTCTGATCTATTTAAAAAGTCTCGCCAAGCATTATTGATCAATAGAAATAAACATTGGGATACATATTGATCATGCAATTTTCCTAGCCACATGTGGGGACCTTGACCAAGAGAATGTGAAAACTTGGTAAAATTGCGAGCCTTCGTTTTTGCAATCCTTTTACTATTTTTTTTTGGAATTTAATGCTCACCCAAGTGTAGCTCGAGTTTAAAAACTTCGGGTCCATTTATTGAGATTTTTTTAGACAAATTTATTGAGATTGTTTTTCTTTAGTCAAATTTATTGAGACTGTTAAGCCCAACATGCAAGACAGTCTACCTTGGGCCTGTTTTAAGAGAGCGGCCCAATTCCCTTACGGCTGCATACTCATGTGTACCCCCTTGTGTTGGGCGGGCTACTGGACTACTGAGACCAACCTCCTACTACCCACAAGTGGCAAACCAAACACAAGTCATCGTGATTCCTATTTAGCTTGTAGCACCAATTTTTACGAGATCTCATCCCGGCGCCGCGAACGGAGCCAGCGCTCACCCCCCCCCCCCCCCCCCCCCCTTGGGAAGGCGAGCGCTCGCTCGGGACACGTCATTTTTCGCAGTTGACCAGGCAATCACTGACTTTTCAATAAAATGCAAAAAAAAAAATTAAAAAATCATTAATTTGAAAATTTTATGAGTTCAAACAGAGTTCATGAATTTGAAGTTCACGAACTCGAAAAAGTTCATGAGTTCACAAAAATTAACGAATTTGAAAAAAGTTCACGAACTCAAAAAAAAAAGTTCACAAAAAGTTCGCAGATTTGAAAAAAGTTCATGGGAATAAAAAAAGGTCATGTATTTGAAAAACGTTCACGAAGTGGAAATAGTTCGCAAGTCCACAAAAAGTTTGCGCATTTGAAGAAAAGTTCGTGCATTTAAAAAGTTCATGAATTTGCAAAAACGTTCATAGAAAACCAAAAGGCCGCCTGGTAGCTTCTAGAAGCTTCCCAAAACCAACCAGAAACCTCTAGATGCCTCACAAAATCAACTAGGTCGCTTTCGGAAAAACAAACAACATTAGTTAGGTTGGGATAATGCATTTTACGTACGAAAGTGTGCACTGCCTCAAAAGCGCGGTCGAGAAGGGAAAAAGTAAATGGGTTGAGGCCACGTTGGACCGGGGGGGTGGGGGGGGGGGGCGCTCGTTGAGATGCACTGCAACTGGCATTGAACGCGCCGAATAGGGTTTGGGCAGTTTTAGTTATATCCATAAAAGGCGTTGATTACAATCTCCCTCGGTTCCCCAACTGGGCTTGGCCCATTTACTTTTTTTCTTCTCTTTCGATTTTTCATGGATTCCGATTTTGGAAGTTTCTAGATGCTTCCCCATTTTAAGTTTGTTGCTTGTTGTTGTTGTTGTTGTTTTATTTTCTGGGTTTTTTTCCTTTTCTTTCCTTTTTTGCTTTTTTTTTGTTTCTCTTTTCAAACTTTTTTCCTTTTTCTTGTTTTAATTTTTGTTAAGTTTGTATTTTTTTTTGAATTTGATGAACTTTATTGAATTAGTGAATATTTTCTCAAACTGATGATCAAATTTTGAATTCACAAATGTTTTCAAAATTTCATGAACATTTTTTGAATTTGATCAACAACTTTTGAATTGTGGATCATTTTCATATTTTTCATGAAGCTTTTTTTAAAATTGAGGAAGAATTTTTTGAATTAGCGAACATTTTTTGCAACTGTTGAACAAATTTTGAATTCATGATTTTTTTTCAAATTTGCTAATTTTTTCAAAACATTACGAATATTATTAACATCAACGAACATTTTTTTATTTTATGAACATTTTTCCAGAAAACGTAAAAAAAATAGTGGTCAATTTTTGCGCTCGGCTTGCTCCTTCTCTAGCCTGGTCAACCACGAGCTTAACGAGCCGAACTATCGAGCGCTCATTAAGCTCGCGAGGTACGAGCTTTTCGTCCAGCCCTAGGGCGCCCGTGCACTATCCCTCATGGGCCGGCCTAACAGGAAGATGTTACCTTAGGTCTTAGGTTCGCAGGTTCCTAAAAAAACAAATTCGGTTCGCTCGGTCATGGGTTGAGCAGTCACCATTGACACGGTTCACTTTTTGAAAGAAACAAATTAGAAAAGGGAATTCACCAAAAGTTCATTCATCTTGAAAAATGTCCGCAACTTGAAAAATGTTCAGTAATTTTGAGAAAAAGCAAAAATTAAAAAAACATAGATTTTTAAAAAGTTCATCAATTTTAAAAAAATCATAGAATTTTGAAAAACTCACAAATTTCAAAAAAATATCGAATTAAAACAAAGTTGATCGGTTTTGAATAAAATTTTACAATTTTGAAAAAAATCATCAAATGGAAAAAAAAATACAAATTTGAAATAAATTCAACAACTTTGAAAAAATGTTAATGGATTTGCAAAAGCAGTTCATCAATTTTGAAAAAAAAATCACACATTCAAAACAAAAGTTTACCAAATTTTGAAAAAGTTCATGTATTTGAAAAATGTTAATCAATTTTGATAACAAAAAAGTTCATGCATTTTGAAAAAAAAAGGATGTAACTAATCACATCGGGGCGAGTTGTGTGGTTGGATACCGAATGTAACACTAAACAAGGAGGGCATGGGTTACCTCACTCCACGTTCTGCGGGTTAAAATAGAAAAATGGGTAAAATGGGCCGTCCCAGCGTAGAGTTGGGGAGGGGGGGGAGGGGGTGCGCCCGTTTGCGAAAACCGAAGTAACGAGCGCTTAAGGCGTTGTATAGGAAATGCTAGCGAGGGAGCCAAGAGCTAGCGGGTGCAGCATTACTGCATCGGCGCATACAACACTCGCGTGAGAGCTATAACGCGATGGGGCGTTAAGCGCTGGTTAGGAGGTCTCACTAGTCATCAGCAAGGCCCCAACCAGAAAGAAAACAGATTTCTCTCTCTGAAAAAGAAAACAGACCATAACCCCAGTTATTGGAGCAGAGCAACAAATGATGCATCGCAGACACTTGGTACTACGATCAGTTATTTGAATAGTGTCCGCTTCGCCAGCTCCGGCGGAGGCAAACCAGAAGCACACACTGTATTTGCGCAAAGCAAACATCAGTGGAAACATCACAGAAATGGCAATGACAGTTCAGAATAATTGTTGAAGATTCCTTTCTTTTTTTGTCCCTGGTAATGAGGATGAATTAAAGAGCTGCATCCAAGTGCAGTCTCGACAGAAAACGACGCGTCAATTGAACAAAACTCAAAAGAGGGGTGCGCTGGAAGAAGTCCATCAACTAGAAGCACACACTGTATTTTCAAAAAGTCATATCTTTAAAACCATGCGTCGGAATTCAGATCCGTTTTCACCCTTAGAATCCTCACGACGAGATCTTCGAAACTAGATCCTGCATTGATATGTTTTGACGAAATTTTTTTATGCCAACTTTGATGCTATATGGTGCAGCTCTATTACTACATCGTGCAATTTTAGTACAGCATGGTGCAACTTCTTTCAAAACCATTTTGTAAAGGTACATGATCAAAATTCTTATGAGATTTGCAATCTACCAACCATGATAACCATTTTTTAGTTATGTGCAACTAGTCTACTATCCGGCCAACTATCTAGTAGTCAATGTGCAACCCTCCCTTTCCTTATTCATGAATGATATAGGTTTTCACTGTTATCATACCATGCCCCACTTACCTTACCAGGTATATATGCAACTTATTCTGTTGTTTCAGCTAACTTTATAGTAGCCAATGGGCAACTCCTTCCCCTTCATACTTGTAGATATTTTCTTTTAGTTGGCGGGGGCAATAGGCGAAGTTGCACATAATCTGCTAGGCAGTTGGCCGGGGAAGCAAATAAAGTTGCACATCTCACCAACATGTATTTTGTTGGATGGTGAAAAACTGCATATCCATAAGACCATGAGCGTAGAGAAAGTTGTCTATAGGTGAGACCCTAAAGATGCACCTCTCACTAGTTGGGGTGGGTAGGAAGGGGTGCTAGCAATGAAAACTACACACCCACGGGTACGGGGAAAAGTTGCACATCGATCATTAGGTAGTTGGCTGGGACAGTTTTCGAAGTTGCACATCCACTGCTTGGCAGTTGACCGAGGTAGCAAATAGTAAAAACTGCACTTCCAACTATAGAAAAAAAGTTGCACATCGACTACAAAGAAGTTGACTGGGCAGCAAACGAAATTGCACATCTCACTTGATAGTGGGTAGTTTAAGGTGAGGTGCCATCGATGAAAACTGCACATCCATGGATAGAGAGAAAGTTGCACATCAACTATTAGGTAGTTGCACATTAACAACTGGGCAGTTGCACAAAATGGAGGCCAAATTGCATAAAAAAAAGTTTGTCGAGACATAATCATGTGGGATCTAGTTTCGAAGAGCACATTACGAGGATTTCAACGGTGAAAGCGGATCTTAATTTCGATATTCAGTTCAAAAGTTATGACTTTTCTAAAAATTTAAAATCTGAATTAAATGCGTTCACACTTATTCGCATGTGTGTTTTTTCAACTTTGTTTAAACACGCTGTATAGTCTTTGTCTTTTTTATTAGAAGAATAAAATATTTCCTAATCTATTTGATTAGGACAAAAATATACTTAAAAAGAGAAGGCTGCCCTACAATGCTACCGAGCCAACGGCCACCCGGTAGACAGGAGAAAGGCAACGATCGAGACGGCCGAGTCGAGAGCTAGCGACCGCGCAGCATTACTGCGCCGGCCCATACAGCACTCGTGTGAGCGCTATAACGCGACGCGGCGCTATAAGCCTATAAGCGCTGGTTAGGAGGTCTCACTAGTTCATCTAAGAAAAAAAAGAAAAGGAGGTCTCACTAGTTCATCTCAGAAAAAAAAAGGTGGTCTCACTAGTTTTCTCAAAAAAAAAAAGGTCTCACTAGTCATCCGCAAGACCCCAACCAGAAAGAAATCAGATTTCTCTCTCTGAAAAAAAAAACAGATCATAACCCCAGTTATTGGAAGAGGAAAAGGACAGAGAAACAAATGATGCATCACAGACACTTTGTAGTACGATAAGTTATTTGAACAGTGTACGCTCCGCTCACGGGAAGGCAAACCAGAAGCACACACTTGCATTGCATGTCCGCAAAGCAAACATCAGTGGAAAAAACACAGAAATGGCAATGATAGTTCAGAATAATTGCTGTGAAGATCCCTTTCTTTTTTGTCCCTGGTAATGGGGATGAATTAAAGACCTGCATCCAAGTGCAGCCTTGACAGAAAACGACGCGTCAATCAATCAAAACTCGAAAGAGGGGTGCGCTCGAAGAAGCCCATCACCACACTCGTGAAGCCGCAAACGCAGCAGCTTCGCTCTCCCGTCCCAGTAGCAGCTACAAAAGAGGAGCTGGACGAAGGCCAGATGAACTGTAAACAACTCCTATGTACTCGTACTTTACATCAGAATCATATATGCTACTACTATGGTGTTACTGGTTCACCTCCCATGGAGCCACGGCGGCACCGTGCCGGCCGTTCCTTATTCAGGGGGCGCCGGGCCGACGCTTTCCGATCAGCGCTTCAGCCTGAGCACGGGCGTGGGCGTGGGCGGCGGCAGGCCGTGGGACTCGACGAGGATGGACCAGAGCACGTGCACGTCCTCGCACTGGCAGGACTTGACGTCGTCGTACAGGATGTAGATCCCTCTCTCTGCAAACCAAAGAAACAATCACACGATCAGAAACGGGAGAGAAGAACAGAGACCGTATCTGAAGTAGTACGTAACAAACAGGAGGACGGACGCACTCTTCCTCGGCACGGTGTTCATGTTGCACCAGAGCTTCCTGAGCGGGGAGACGAGGGAGCGGAGCCACCCCATGCTGAGCGGACGCGCCGTGGGCCGTCCTCTGCTCCCCGCCCTTTATACGCCCCCAGCAATGGCTGGTGGCGCGGAGCTGGTGTGGTGGTGGTGGTGGCGCGCGTGTAATGTATGCATGAGTCGGACGGATTGGCGGTAAAGTGACCAGAGCCCAGAGGCTTCGTTCGCTCGGCTTGCTTTACACTTGGGTAAAGCCTCGCACACTGTTCTTCCTTCCTCCTTGGTAGCCACATGACTGGAGTGAGCGCTCTGCCCCTCCCCTGCCACACCAGACTCCCTTGCGGCACAATCAATCAGTCGATCGTGTGCGCGGCGGTGATCTCCGTACGGTGCGTGGTCGTTTTCCCGGATCTATTCTGCCCCCCGCGCGCGCGTACGTGTGAGCGCGACCCGCCTTCCGTCGCACGCTCGCGCTCCCGACACTGGTAACTGGTAAGAGAAGCTGCCGTGTGTGCCGTGTCTCATGTAGTTGAGCAAAGGCTCTTCACCACGCCCTGCGCCTTTTCTTCTACTCGATCTAAACGCTCTTATATTTCTTTACAGAGCGAGTACTGGACTAGATTGATCCTCGATCTAAACGCTCTTATATTTCTTTACAGAGCGAGTACTGGACTAGATTGATCGGTGAATGTTAACAATGCACGACCAGAGCCATAAGTCACCGCTTCCTTCTGTCTGGTTACACTAGTCCCAGTGTTAAATGAACACGCTAATAAGCTAGGGACGCTTCTACCAGCTCGTCCTTTTCTTCGCAAGTCCTTGCCATGCATGATGCTCGCTTAGACCAGCCCACGCACGCAGGCGTGTAAATTAATGCATCCACGCACAGGGTGATTCTTACAGTGCACGGCATCAGTTAACCAGACAAGCCATGGACCAAGCTACCTACACTACACACCAACGGCTCACCGACGCTCTCCCCGTAGCAGAGGCCAGAGGAGCTCGTTATCCACGCGATCCCTTTATAAAATCCCCGTGAGCTCCATGGCGCCTCGTGGAGCCGTGGCTGCGCCCGTGCGGGCGCCTTTCAGGCGATGGTCGTCCGTCCGTCCGTCAACCTGGAGGATCCGCGCGCACCACGTCGCGTTGAACATATAAACCCTCCTAGAGTACCCGCCCATTTGAAGGCATTGCGCTCGCGCGACGCGTTCGACCGAGCGATCGATCTGCTGTAGTGCTTTTTTGGCTGTTGGCGTCTGGTTAACCGACCGTTTTTTTTTACTTTTACGTCTGCTTCAGGAGTGGCTGGCTGACTGGTGGGGCTTGTTAAGTGTGGGGTCGCGAAATAAGGCGTTCTTTCTCAGATTTCGCGTACGCTTGGCCAGGAAACCTAGACTCACCAGCGGTAAAAGGCCAGCGCCGCATCCTCCTTGCTCAATCCTCTCTTCTCCTCCCCGCCGCCGCTCCTCCTGCCCTCTGGCCGCGCCCACCACCGACGCCAAGGCCAGGCTCGTCGCGTCCAAGCGCAAGAAGAAGCCTCCGGCGCCGCCCCCGCTCTCCCCCGCGCCGAGGACTCCCGGCCGCCGCGCCGGCGCCGGGACGCCCAAAAAGAGCCCCGCCCTGGCTGCGCCCACCACCGACGCCAAGGCCAGGCTCGTTGCGTCCAAGGACCACCGACATCGGCGCGGCGGCAGCTCGAAGAAGGCGGCTGTGCAGGCGCACGCGCGGCCGGCGTCGTCGTGGGAGCAGCTGAAGAGCCTGCTGAGCTGCCGGAGCGTGACGGCGGCCGCGCGCGTGCACGACCAAGCGGCCTCGGCGCCGGGGACTACTAGGGGACGTCGAGCCCGAGTCAAGGTTTGCTCTCAGCTCCTCATGCCGCTGCCGCTTCTGCTTAATCCTCTACCATTGGTTAGCTTATTACTACTATTAATTAACCCGCACCATTGATTAGCAACTAATCGCCATTATCGATTGGTTACAATTCAGGAGGTACCCACGGCCGAGGGAGCTGTGCCCGTGAGGTGTACACCAAGGTCGAGAGCTTGGAGCAGCACCAAGCCGTTCGCCACGCCGGTAAATTCTCGAAACCCTGAACCCCGCCTGCATCGATCGATACCATCCTGTAGTATTACCACGACATTTTAACCTGTCACAATGATGAGAAAGGGGAGCCTGACAGGTTAAGGTTTGGGATACCACGCCGGTAAATCAAACTAATCTATCACCTTAACCTGTCAAAGACATACCATCCTGTCACAATGATGTTATAATCTGTAGGCATTGCCTTTGTCGTTGCATGCAACATTAACAGCTATACAATATGTGGCAGGAAACTATGTGATACATATCATGAGAAAGGGGAGCTTGTGGTTGCCGTGGTTCTGAAGATGTAGTTTCAGAATGTAGTTCTTTTGTGTCCATCAAGATTGCTGCTGTTACATGTAACTGTCTTGTGAAATATGTTGCAGAGTACCTTCACGAGACAACCTTGCAGTCTGAAGACATAATCCAGAAAATCAACACATATTCTTGGAGCTTGGATGATGAGGTTGAGTATCATGCATCGATGCTATGTTTCATCTGTGTGATAATGGAGTACCTCTTAGTAGTTTGCCTTGGGTAGGCAGGTGTTTTTTGTCTAAGTTCAAGCCTTCATTGTAAACTATTTATAATGTCCAGCTTATAAATTTGTACGTTCACACCTTCCCAAGACCACAATCAGACTAAGAAGATGCCTAAATAAGTTGTAAGGCTGCGTATATATAAGTGTTTCTATAAACCGATCTAAATCATTCTACTATCTGTACTACTATCTTTAATACAATCCACATTGCATTATATTTCCACCTACATCTCCTACTTATCACTACTAACATCACTTCTAACTGGCGTCACGGTCGAGTGGAAGGGTGTCCCCGGCGACGGCACGGACAAGCCAGGAGAAGGACGACGCCTGGGTTTGGCCCCGGCCCTTGGGGGAGTTGGCGATGGCGTCATGGGGGCCCGGGCCTCCTCCTCAGACAAGGCTGCGGTGATCTGAGCCCCGGTCCAGGGTGAGTCACCTCCTTTAGCCACTTCCTATTTCTCTTCCGATCCAGTCTATTATGAGTTTGTGGTAAAAGAATGAGCTGATGTTAGGGATTTGAATTTTTCCATTTAACGTGTCCTCGTGATAGGGCAGCGACACTCCCTCGCTCGGCTGTGCGTTCGACCGGCCAGTGTGGTGCAGCAGCAATAGCGACCACCACTGCCAAGGAGCTCCAGCAAGCATGTGCGCACGATCTCCTTGCCCCTGAGCTCCTGCAACAACAACATCAACAACAACTCGTGTGTAGTATCAGTCAGAGAACTACCACACAAATCATGTTCCTTTTATAGAAATTCCTTTATATGTTTTACAAATTTCCTGATCAGTGATTATCCATTTTATATGATGTTTTTTACCTACAAGTGTGAGTTTTTTCCAGTCAAGTTTCTGTCTCTTGGTCTATTTCTCTTCTAATTCCGTCATCACCGATATCCTGAAGAAATTTGACTATCCTATATCGTTTTTCTCATTTTTGTTGAATACATGCTTAGATGGGAGAACTTTTAACCCATCTTTTATTGCTTGCAGGTGTAGTTGTTTGGTTCCACTTGGTTTGTTCAACAGAAACTGACATCCTCCAACACTGCTATTTTAAGGTGGTTTAATGAGGAGCAGGAGGAAATTGTTGTTGGTGAGAGATCATGGTACCCTTCTCTTCCTCTTTTTGTTCCTTTCTTGAAATGTTACTGCAAACCATTATTTATAATAAAAGAATCAGGGCATGCATTGAAGATTTACTATCCTTGACTTGCTACGCCGCAGCTCTTAGGATTGCCTTTGGGTGCTTATTGTATAGTAAATAGAGTGCATTAGTTAGCTATACTCATTTGATCGTTTCCACGGACATGATCATTATCGTTTAGTACGATTGTCAGTTCCATATCCCGAAGATGTATAATTGTAAATTAAGGTTCAAGGAGATCTAAACTTGGGCATATCAATGTAAAAGCACAACTTTCTACTTGAATGCTTCTTGAGTTTTTACAAGTTGGTGTATCTAACAAAGTAAATTTGTTTGTGATCCTCAAATGGCCTGACATTTAGTTTTGAGGAATGACAAAGCCTGAAATTGGCAACAATTCTGGGGAAGGAGGGTTATAGTCTTTGTAATTTAATCTTGGCTTTACACTTCTGTGTCTTTTTGAGGTAATGTATCTCAATGTACTTTTGGATGTATCAGAACTGTGATTTAAGCAAGAATGTTGATGATGCGACTCGGAGCAGGCCTCGGCTTGCACCTAATGTGTGGGCATATGCAACTTGAATCATGAATTGTATACAGTAGGGTGCCGAGCCTTTCATCTAAAAAAATCATCAAATTACCTGTTGGTTTGAAGGAATTATAATATTTATTTTTCTTACCCTGCAGGACAGTTGGCTCAATCGGTATTGGCTACTTTGGTTCGGCTGATCATGACCACCAAGATGAAGGTTTGTTCTGCTCACCATTTTTTGTTTTCAGGTTCTTCTTTTGTTCAGTGTTACTGTGGAGAATGTGTGTGCTCGTTGAGTAATTGAGTTCCTATTTCTTGTCTTATTAATTTGTTATTACAGGCTATTTGTAATCTTGCAGTCTGGTGCATTTCTGTTCAACAATTGGAGGCTTCGGTGGTAGAGGATGGAGTAACTCCCTTGCTCAATGCTATTGTTTATGCCCTTGACAATCCATTTGGTTCTTTGTCTACAACATTTGAGGCTGTTCAGGTTATCTTCCCACTTAAACGGCATTCTATTGCATTACATCTCTTTTGTTTGGTGAATTAAGTAATTAATCTCAGAGTATGCCTATCTCTGATTTGTTGAACAGAGTAATTAATCTCATAGTATATTTGTTATAGCAATAAAACAGTTCATGTGAATGATTTCTTTGCAGCATAATGTATTGCCAGTGACCAGCATAGTTGGCGTCTTTTTACAATTGCTGTAACTGAAGGGGTTTACCTCCAGCCCTGCAAGACATCTATGTAACCTTTTACAGACGGACTCAAGTGTTAAGACTGCCGTATTAAGATACATTTTTCCTTGTCAAAACAGTTTAAGTTACTAATTAATATATGCCCACTCTCTCGCTAATGAAATTTGAGTGAATCTGTTTACTTTCTATCATCACTTATAATTGCAATGGCAACACTCTTCCTTGAGAAGTATGTTAATTTACTAAAATATGTCGGTAATTATTAGAGTTCATTACTCATATATTTCACGTCTTCGTCAGGGAGGAAAAACAATTTTTTCATAGATGATGTCATTAGATTTTTCCATGCCTCTATGAATAGTGCATCGAGCGGGCAGCTGCGAAGAGGCAGAGAACGAGCGGGCAGCTGCGAAGAAAAGAAAAAGGAGAAGCGAGAGTGGGCAGGGAGAGAAAAAGACCTAGCCCGCGACCCCTGCCGCCGCCTCGTCTCCTGCCGCCGCTGCCGCCTCGTCTCCTGCCGCTGCCCGCCTCCTCTCTCCTCTCCTTTCTCGCCCTCACCGGCCACCGGCGACCTCCCAGCCCTCCTTCTCCGCCTCGAGGTTTGTAGCCTCTGCTGCTGGTGGACTGACTTTTGTATGGACTGAGGCTGCAACTGAGGGTACTGCTACTCTATTCTGGGCAGCAGTAACTTAAGTCCTGCACTTTTGTGAAATTGATACACGGACTAAGCATACACATTGGATTTTTCTCACAGTTTGTGCTCACACCAAATCAAGCTTTTCAAAGCATTAGTCCAGTGTTGTTTCTTCCTCTCTGCTAATTTTTAGATTGCTGTTTTTCTTGGTGACCTTCCTTGATCTGTGCTAATTTGTGCAAGAGATTTTTGGAAAACATGAATTCTTCTGCTTTACTAAAACTTGGATCTCCGTTAGGCATGAGCTGAGCTGCCTTATTTAATATGTTATTCCTAGGCATCAATAAACTAGACGATTTGACAGTAGAAACAATTATAACTGGAAAAAATCCATGGCTGGATGTGCTTTCTCTCGACACTGAGCAATGGATAGATATTCTGGCTTATTTCCTTTTTGTATTTGAACGCGATGTAAGTGTGGAAATAAGAAAGAGAATATTTAGAGCTCTCTGCCCTTTTTTTTTCTTTGTGGCTAATCTCTAACTACCCTATGGACTGTAGTAATCACTTTCTCTTTTTACCATCAGCAGAATTTAATTGATGGAGTCCTGCTGCTAAAGGACGTGAACAGGAAGTCCTATCGTTGGATGTTTACTGTCCGAATTGCAAGGATCTGGGAATACATGAGTACAGACCCTATCGAATTCTATAACTCTATTCATTGGCACACCGGTTGATCAATTTTGAGGTAATAAAGCGAAGTTGTTATCTGGAAAATACTTACCTACTTAAAGAAGGTCGAAATAGAAAAATCGTTGGCATAATTTTTATGTATACAATATACTAGCTTTCATATCTACTTTGGACACCAGATGGCACATCAACATTCTGTACTTGAAGCGATAGCTGCAGAAGAAAGGTACCAAACAAGATTAACTGTTTCTATGCTTCTCAAAATGCTTTAGTATATGCCCATAATATCACAGTATGAATTGTTGTGTGGTAAGTTTGCTTTTTCTACCATCACGGAATAATAATTCATTTTTTAATTTGATATGTTCCGCGTCCAATTAACTATTTGTGTTGGTGTTTATGCCACTTCTGATATGACATCGTTTCCTTTGTTTCTTGAAGATGATGGTTATTCTTCTCCTGTTTGATATGGCCGTCAGAGAGTCAGATTACCCAGGCCATCCATTCGTGGCATCTTCTTGTGTTCATGGAAGATTTGGTACTTTTTTGCTTTACGAACCGAACAAATGTGTAGCCTTCGTTGAATATGCAATTTTTGAACCATTCTTATGTAGTAAAAAAAATGCCAGTTCTATGTAACGTAATGTAGTTTCTTTAGCTTCTGGGTTTGCAAAGGGAAACATGCTATTTTAGGTGATTGACCGGAACAACACAACCATCATCATAGTATGTTACCTATACAGATCGCCAAAATTCTGCTCCCAAAGTTTAGGTTTAGGGTACTTTACCTCAATCATTGCTGATACTTAATACCCATCACCGAAAGCACTGGGTAGCATCTGAATCATTTTTCTTCAAGTATATGGAATGGCTATATTTACTTCAATGTTTGTACCTTGCTGCATCGAAAATATTAGTTAACTACAAGACCTTATTTTTTTGGATGAAGAATAGATGCACACTTGCTCTTTTGTTGTTTACGACGGGTTGCCAGATTATCAATAGAGAGATACACATATAGGTTAAGCTATGACACATTTGTTGCTTTACACTATCTTTAAATCCAGTTTATTTGACACGTGTTTGAAATGTATATTTAGCATAATGATAATACTGCATTTTCTTGGGGACCTTAGTTTTGGTTCTGTCCTTGCTCATATTATAAGTAAAATATGAACACTTCATGTCTCCAACCGGTTCGTGATCAAAGGAAGATGCATGAACACTTTGTGTCTCCAACCGGTTTAGATCATAGAAAACTATGGCACAATGCACTGCCAAATTTTTGTAGTTGGTTTAGCAGCCTGACTTAGATCTTCTACATTGCCCATAGAGAATCTTCAAAAGTGTAGTCATATATGTTACTTGATAAATTCCAGGACATTAATCTATACTGCTCCTATGCGTTTCAGTTGTCACCAATCCATGATGAAATAAACAGGAGAATACATGCTTGCAGAAGTTGTCAAGAGGCTTCATTTAACCATCAAAGACCATCAGACCTACCAATCCAGTGATAGAGATGGACACAATCTCTCCGTGTGGAAGAACAATGTATCAATTGCCAACAAAACCAAACATTTCATCCTATCTTACCATGTAGTACTAGCCTAACTGCAATGTATCACTTGTGTCAAAAACTATTTGAATCGCGTATTTGGCTATCTATGATATCAAACCTTTGTGTTCTTTCAAATATAATATACACTCGAAAGCAAGGCCATTATATGATAAAAACCCACGTGCACTCCTAAGTTCATCAAAATAATTGCTTTCAGTTCATAGTTTAAATTGGGCTTTCGCCTTTCCTACACAACAAACAATCCAAAATATTTCTATATTGATTCATAGCACTTGATAAACAAGTATACATCAAAACCATATGCTAAAAAAAGACAAAGGGATCTCTTTTAGTTCTTGGTTCAAGTTTGTCTTGCGCGCCAAATGGCGCGACAGGTCATCTAGTCGGGAGAAAGAAAGAGCAGATCCTGCAGTTTTGTGGCTAGCTTTATTTCTGAATTAAGCATGGTTAGTGTGGACCTTTCGGGATTGCTTGAGGTCACACGGGATCGCGAGACGGTGGTGGCGGCCTACGCGGCTGGCCCCTCTAGAATATGCAAAGCGTGCTTAATTTGATTGTTTGGCTTGGTAGGATCGGGGATCAGTGGTTCTGTGGAAGCGGGATCCTGACATGGTACCTCGCAAAAGGTTAGGAGGAGCTGTTGCGCCAAGAAAAGATGGTCCTCACTGCTTATCAGGGTTGGGGAGTTCCATTTTTCTACTACTATTATCGAGATGTCCTTTTAGGGACTGTCATGTAGTGTTCCCTTTCTGGCCGTGAGAACTGACAAGGCCACCAGAGATCAATACTGTAAGCAAGCACCCGGCAACAGTTTTGCCGGGAGAAAATGAGAAATCAGTGCTCTGCAAGTACTATGCATGACTGAAGGCCGAGCACAGGGCGAGGTCTAAAGCTGGGCGCCCTAACAGCAACTCCGACGGGGCGACCCATTTCGTCCGCTGATGTTCGTTTGGGTGGACGCAGACACAAAAGTCGGCCTAATGCGCCGATCCAAACGGACGCGCGTCCGCTTTTCGTCCACGGGCGACCTATTCCCGGCCCATTTTTTAGCCGGATTTGCGTTGGCGCGGACACGAGACGGACGCGCGCGCTCGCCTTCTCCTCCCCCGGACCCGTTGGTCGATGGCACATTGGCCTCTCCCCATCCAAACCCTCGCCCGCCTCCTTCGTCGCCGACGCTGCCACCCAATTTTTCCGGCGACTCTGCTAGCTGCCGGCGCCGCAACATCCGCTCAGCAAACGCCGCCACCTCCCACGTCGCCCGCCACCGCCGTCTTGCCGCCGGGGAACCGACTGCTTCCCACCCCGGCCGCGACCAAGAAGCCGCCTCGCCGCCCCGGCCAGATCCTCACCGGCACGCTCGTCGGACGCCGGCAGGGCAGCTAGCTGGTCCGTGCGCGCCGCGACTCCCTTCGCCGGCCGTCTCCTTCGTCGACGCCCGCTAGTTGTTCGACAGTTTGCCAAGGTACAAAATGGACTCCGCCGACGAGTTTTTTTTTCACAATTTCCTTTGCGACTCCGACGATTCGTCGTCCGATGATGAGGAGGAGATATTGGCTGCCGTTTTGGTCCATCACCACCTCAATAGCCAGCGGCCGTTGTTCCGTGGCTCCATTCCGGGCCACCTTCCGGCGTTGAATCGCAACCGAGAGAGCGGGCATTTTCTTCTTTGGAAGGACTACTTTGACACAACAAATCCGTTGTTCAAACATCAGAAATTCCGCCGTCGTTTCCGTATGAGTAGGCATCTTTTCAACCGTATTAGAGAGGGGGTGGTCGGCTATGATGACTATTTCGAGTGCAAAGAGGATGCGGTTGGAAAGATTGGTTTCTCCTCTTATCAGAAATGCACTGCCGCCATCCGAATGCTTGCATACGGAGTGCCCGGTGATCTCATTGACGAGTACGTCCGTATGAGCGAGTCTACATGCCTAGAGTCCCTGTATAAATTCTGCAAGGTTGTTATTGCTGTGTTTGGCCCTGAGTACTTGAGAGAGCCGACTCCTGAAGATACAGCCCGTTTATTGGCGATGAATACCAGCAGGGGCTTCCCAGGGATGCTTGGCAGTATAGACTGCATGCACTAGGAGTGGAAGAACTGCCCTTCTGCTTGGCAAGGGCAGTATAAGGGCCATGTCAAGGCTTGCATTGTCATACTAGAGGCCGTGGCGTCTCAAGATCTCTGGATCAGGCACGCTTTCTTTGGCATGGCCGGATCACACAATGATATCAACGTGCTTCAGCGCTCGCCGATGTTTGCTAGGCTTGCCCAAGGCAACAGCCCACCAGTGAACTTTACTATCAATGGCCACAACTACGACAAAGGATACTACCTGGGTGACGGTATCTATCCTCAGTGGACCACTATTGTGAAGACAATCCCCAACCCTGTCGGAGAGAAGAGGAAAAGATTTGCCCAAAAGCAAGAGAGTGCTAAGAAGGATGTCGAGCGTGCCTTTGGTGTTTTGCAATCTCGATGGGGCATCGTTTGGTATCCTGCTAATACCTGGAGCACGCAGAAACTGTGGGAGGTGATGACTGCTTGTGTGATCATGCACAATATGATCGTAGAAGATGAGCGCCCGGAACGTCTGTACGATCAAGGGTTTCAGTTTCTGGGTGAGAATGTTGTGCCTGAGCATGGAGGAGTGGCAACGTTTGAACAGTTCACCCAATTTCATCATGATATGCGTGATTGGGAAATTCACGTGCAATTGCAAAATGATTTGGTTGAGCATATGTGGGCTCATGTTGGTAACCAATAGCTGTATCTTCTTTATTCGGCTTGCAAAACTATGTGAAACATTTTTACTTTTATTCGGCTTGTAAAACTATGCTATTTTATTCGGTTGAAACTATGTTATTTGAATGCAAAATTGTGGGTGAAACAATGCAAAAATGAGCTATTTGTTGAAATAGGGCGGCCAGCCGGCCACGCGGACATGAAAATGGGTCGGCGCGTTGGGCGCACTGCCGACCCAAATCTAAAACATGGCGGACGCCGGGCGGGTGGCCGACCCAAACGGACAAAAAGCGGACAAATGCACCGTCCGTTTGGGTCGGCCCGTTGAAGTTGCTCTAAACCCGTCTCAGACGCCCGGGCGAACGACTCGGTCACTGATTAACGGGTCAAAAAAGACCCAGACATGCTCCTTAAACGAACGTCAAACGTCCGGGCTAACCGGCACCCCTCATATCCTGCCCAAATACGGGGCGGATATGAGGCGCCCGGGCGCGTCCGTCACGTCGGACTGACGATGGGGTCTCACATGGAATCGTCCGAAAATCCTGCGGTCCGACGGACGTCTCCTCCGGTGGGGGTGTGAACGTCGTGTGGCGTCACTCTGGCTCGCCGACCGAGGCCAGTCCGGCTATTTAAGCCGGCCAGCGTCCCCCAGCCCTAGCCACATCCACCTCCTCCCCCTCCACGCCGCCAGCCCGAGCCCATCCACCACCTCTCTCCCACTCCCTCGCTCTTCCCACGTCGTCCGACATCACCATGGTTCGGCAAAAGAAGACCATCTATGCTATGCTCACGCTGGAGCGCCGGTTCCAGATTGAGCAGGAGATCCAGGCGAGGCGCGTCACACGCATCGCGGCCGGCTTGCCTCCTGACTCGCCGGAGCAGGAGGAGGAGGAGCAGCCGAAGGCGAAAGAGGAAGAGGAGCAGCAGCCGGCACCGAACGAGGTGGCGGATCCGGATGAGGCGGAAGCTGGCGCCCGCTCCGGCTCCGGGCTTCAACATGAAGGACACGGAGGCCGAGATGGCGGAGCAGCAGGCTATTCTGGAGTCCATCCAGGATGAGGCCTATGTGGAGGCCAACCGCCAGTTCATTCGGCAGGAACAGGCGACGACCGACGCGCTCTTCGATGAGGTTGAAGTGGAGATGGATGCGGAGACCGACGAAAAGGAGTGGGAGTTGCAGCTGCCGCCCATATACCCGGAGCTGGGCATGGAGATAGCGGACATCTCTGACGAGGATTAGAGTGGTATAGGTTATTTGATCTACGTGAACTTCATCGTTTGCATGTTTTTGTGTGGATTTAACGTTTCTAGTATGAGATACCTGAATGCAGATGAGCACATTTAAGACGTGACCGGTCACAGTCCATGGACACGTTCGAACACGTCCACGGATGTTCGAAGGGTTCTAATAGGTCAAACCGAGAGAGCCACCTGATGGACGCGAGAGATATATCTCGCTTGTCGCGAGATTAAAGGAGCTATCGCTTGAAGGATTATTTGTCCTAGTGTAGCAACTGGGCTGGCCAGGTTTGTTTTCTCTTTTCGGTTCACTAGCACGCCGTGTAAGTTTCGTTGGTTTTTTTCTTCAGCCTGTTTGGACTGGTCCAGCTTTTCTCGGGTTTTTCATTACTGTTTTCTTTGGTTTTTACTATTTTTCCTTTATTTTTTTCTTCGTTTATGTTTTTTCCTTTCTTGTTTTCATCAGTTTTGTTTGTTATTTTTTTCACTCTTTTCATTTCTTGGCATCGGTTTTCTTTTGTTTATCTTTTTCTTTTCTTATTAGTCCGTTCTTATCTTTTTTTTCTTTTATCCATTCGTATAGAACAAGTTTTATGTTTAATATTTTTCAAATACATGAAAAACTTCATATACATCTAAACCATTTTTTCTACATTTTGGGCATTTATAAATATGTGATTAATATTTTTTAAATATAAAATTTTGATGTCTATATTTTTATATATATTGTACATTTACGTATAGATAAGGAACACTTTTTACACATGTTTTATATTTTTTAAATACATGCTTAACATTTTATTATATATGTTTTATGCCCAATTTTCATAAAGCCTGTGCATTTTTTGTTTTTATACATGGTTTATTATATTTCAAATACATGATTAATATTTTTACAAATATTTATTTTTTGTCTACTTTTTCATACACGTTGTACATTTTTCATATACATCGAGAACATATTTTACATATGTTTAATACTTTTTAAATACTGTTTTTTCATATATATGTTTTTTGATGTCTACTTTTTTTCATACACGTTGTACATTATTCGTATACATCAGAAACATTTTTCTATAAACATTTAACACTTTCATAAACATTATACATTTTCTCAAATACATGCATTGTTTTTTTTATTTTCGTACCAATATACATTTTTGTATACATTTGAAACTTTTTTATACACATTTTCAAAAATTCAAATACATGATTAATTTTTTTTCAAATACTTTTTTTGATGTCTATTCTTTTTCATATACATTGTACATTACTTGTAACATCTGAAACATTATTTTATACATGATTAATTTTTTTATAAATCCATGATTAATAAAATCAAATACATGTTTGATGTCTATTTTTTTCATCCACATTGTAATACATGATTAATACAAGTCAAAATAATATTTAAAATTTTCAAATTTATGATTTTTTACCTATTCAGATAGAACAGGAACATTTTTTAAATTTATTATTTTCAAATACTAAATAAATTCAATCATCTGAACTATATTTTTTGTACATGCTGAACATTATTAAATAAGTTATTAGCATTTTTTTCACATATATGGTTTTAATGTCTACTTTTATATACATTGTACATTCTCGTATACATAAGGAACATGTTTTTACACATGTTTTACATTTCTCAAATACATGATTAATTTTTTATCATATATATATATATTATATATATATGCATATTGTTCATACAAATGTTCATTTGTTAATATACACGGTTGATATTTCTCAAATACATCACTAATATATATTTACAAATATATGTTTTTTATGACTACTTTTTTCAACATGTTGTACATTTTTCGTATACATCGGGAAGACTTATTACATTGTTTTCCATTTTCTATATACATGATTTTTTTCATATAGTATTTTTATGTCCAATTTTTCATACACTGCTAGTGTTACTTTATTCATATACATCAGAAATATTTTTCGTATACATCTGGAACTTTTTTTACATATGTTTAACATTTTCTAAATACATCATATATATGTTTTGTGATGTCTATTTTGTTCATACACGTTGTACAGTATTCGTATAGATCAGAAACATTTTTCTATACACATCTAACACTTTTCATAAACATTATACATTTTCTCAAATACATGCTTTGCTGTCTACTTTTTCATACACTTGGTTTTGAAAAATATGGGAGCTTTATTTCCCGGAGGATCATGATCATGATTAAGAACAAATAATTTAGGTTTTTCCTCAAGAGACTCACTAGTACTATTTTCACTAGCACTTTCAACAATAATTTTTTCAAATTCAGAGATGATAGCAACTTCAAGCAAAACAAGTGAAACGAAATATTTTTGTGTTTTTCGATTTTTTTAGGGAAGTGGATGGAGATGAATAAGAGAGATAAATAAAAAGTCAAATAAAAAGAAGAGCAAGTAGATGATAATTTGTGTGTAAGAACCTGTAGGTATTTGATGATGTCTTCTCAGCAACGGCACCAGAAATTCTTTCTGCTACTTGTAAGCTGCGTTGAGATTTTGCCCGAAGAGGAAGGTTGAAGTAATATAGTAGCGATCAATATTTTCCTCCGTGAGAAACAAGATTATCGAACAAATAGGAGAAACGAGCAAATCCTAGTAAGCAGTACCTACACACACCACAATAAATACTTGCAGCCAACACGGGCAAAAGGGTTGTCAATCCCCTTGAACTCGTTACTTGCAAGGATTAAATCTGATACTGATAGATAGATAAATTAAAAAGTATAGAAAAAGTAAATAAATTGCAGCAAGATATTTTTAATTTTAGTGATATGATTAAAGTAAATCCGGGACCATAGTTTTCACTAAACCTTCTCTCTCAAAATATAGCATACGGTGTGTAGACAAATTACTGTTGGGCAATTGATAGAAAAACGCATAGTTATGATGTTATTCATGACTAAATGCATGAAAAAAATTGATATGCATCTGAAATAATTTTTGTACATGTTGAAATTTTTTTAAATACGTGATTAACATTTTTTTACAAATATAGGTTTTTGATGTCTACTTACTTCATACATATTGTACATTTTTCGTATACATCGGGAACATGTTTTACATATGTTTAACATTTTCTAAATACATGATTAATATTTATTTTCATGTATATGTTTTTTATGTCTAGTTTTTTCATACACGCTGTACATTATTCGTATACATCAAAAATATTTTTCTATACACATTTAACACTTTTCGTACACACTATACGTTTTCTCAAATACATGTTGATGTCTAGTTTTTTTATACATCTGATACTTTTTTGTACATGTTTAAAAAAAATTCAAATATATGATTAACTTGTTTTTCCAAATACATGTTTTGATGTCTATTCTTTTTCATACACATTATACATTAGTTGTATACATCTGAAACATTACTTTATGTATGTTTAACTCTCTTTTTTAAATACATGATTAATAGTAAATTCAAATACATGTTTCATGTCTACTTTTTTTCATGTGAATTGTACATTGTCTGTATACATCCAAAATATATATATTTAACATTTTTAGAGTACATGATTTTTTAAATACACATTGAACCTTTGTTAATACATGATGGACATATTTTAATACACGAGTGAACATTTTTTCCAAACGCGATCAACATTTTTATATAACTAGTGAAAAATAACTACACATATACTTAACAGAAAAAAAGGGAAGGCACTTGCGCCGACAGAATTCTTAACAGAAAAATAACCACAATTGAAGGTGGCCGCTCCGGCCACTGCGGTGCATGTGTGTGCTTGGGACAATGAGCAATACAAGCGGATGAAGTAGCTGTGGCCCACATGGCCCTTGTACAAGGCGCTAGGCGGGCAAGCGTTCCTTCTAGCTCGCTATAAGCGTCAAATAGATGCCCGCCTTGATGGCAATCATAAGCAATCTAAGCAACAAAGGGTGAGTAAGGTTGGGCCCAGCCTGAAGCTAGCCTTACTAAACTTTAGGCATTTTTAGAACCAATTATATGGGTTATGATCTCGAGCCTAGGCTACAGGGACCCTAAGCTGCCGAGGCCTTTTTTTTCTTGCCAAAGGTGCCCATACCTGTTACCCGAAAGTTTCTATTCACCACCTTCAGCTACGCTTGCCACTCACGTCGTGTGGTGCTTAAAAGTGGTCTCGGGAACAAAATATAAAGGATCATAAAGAAAATCTAGTAGAGGCAGGGGTGTCCCGATCGTTCTATAAGAGTTAGCTATCGATTTGGTGGAGAATGACTTTGACAATCCGACTACGACATGCGACCACATTGCGCCTTAGCAATCCCAAACCAATCTCCTGGAGGTTACTCATGATGTTGGAAGCACGATCAACCTGACCACGAACGTCTATTCCTACAAGCAATCGAAGAACGAGCAAAAATATGATAAAAATAAACTGAATATTTGCGAGTATATATGACGTATTGATAAATGTGGAGTTCCGATAGCGATTATGCCTTGGTCGTTGGACACAAACGAAGTACACGAAATTGCAATGGTTAATTTAACTAAACAAAACCCATGGGAAACGCTAGGGGATTGATCTACTTATATAGGATTAAGGAGTGATGGCCAAAAGGGTGGAAGCATATTCCATGGCAGCCAAAACCTAACCCTAGGTCGTACAAGACCCATGGCCCCAAGTGGTCATGACTTGGATTTTGACTCAGATTCTGCAGCAACGTCACACCGTTTTTGCTTTATCTCCATGCCCGGGAGTAATTTGAAGGTGATTCCTATTAGGTTGGAAAGTAAACGAGATAAGTTTTCCAACAAAAAAGATTCATCCAATTTGGAGTCTGGATGCAAAAGTTATAAGCGTGAAGTCAGGTATTCTATGTTGTCCAAATCTGAGTCCAGAACATGCAAGACTTGGACCCTATCTTCAGTTGGGCCAAAAGGGATGTGAGAGGGCTTCTTTACCAACACCTAATCATTTCCCTTTTTTATCTTCGCACGTGGATTGTACAAGTGTCTAGTAATTCTGCAATTAGGCATTAAATAAAAATAGGTGAAATATTTTTGTTTTGTATAACATAAATAAATTATTGCATAATTTTTATTAGAAATCACCTAAAAAATATACATGTATGCATTATTTTTTGTAGTAAACAAGCTAGCCATGCCCTCATTATCCTCCTCTTCTTGAAAACAAAGTTGTCCTTGACATTGCTTAATCTAAAACGTGGGTAACAAAAAAAAGGTATACACATTGTATATGCATATGTCATCCTTTTTTTTTTACTTCCCTAAGTTATTGCACATGTGACACATTTATACATGAGTAAATTCCATATGTCATGAAATATAAAACCAAAATACTATAACAAGAAGGAAACTATATGAATAATTTGCAAGTCGACTTGCATATATAAGTGAAGCTCTTATTTATATCAACAGATTGACAATGCTCATCATTAAACCATCCCAACATTGATGAACAAACTTTATTTGTTTTAGGATTACATGCTACAACATGTTTAACTAAGCAAACATGCAACAAGTCATTTGACAAAGAACTATCACCAAGATTAGAAGTCATATCAAAATGATTAAACATTGGCTCAACTATTTTCTTTTCTTTCGAGTGTGCATGAGCATTACTTGTGATGCAAATCCTATGCACCCAAAATTCATTGTCTATACTAAACTCTCTAATCAAGTTAAAAGTAAAATTAGGGGCGTAAACACTTTGTAAGGATTTCAAACATGTGAATTCACTTATTTTTATTTCTCGCATGTGACAAAGACATGGGTGAATTCAACACCACATAATACAAATAACTAGATGCAATGTTCTAGATAACATGTCGTCTTCTCTAATAACTAGATGATACCCCGCGCGTTGCTGCTGGAAATATTGTCTAAAGTTGGTGTTTCACTCATCAACTGACTCCTAAAAGGATAGACAGAACGATGAATAAATTATTATTATTTGAAGATACATGGCTAATGATACATAGGTAGGTAAGATCAATCCTCCTACTTATATCATTCAAATTTTGGGCAATACATGAACAATCGAAGCAGAGAATGGTTAAGCTTTTCAGTATGTGCAAGTGGAATAAACTATCAATCTGTAACTAAAACATCACCACCTAGCTACAACCCCAAGCCTTGATTGTGCGCAATCTGGATCAGTACTCGCATGTACATTTACTTTAGTCCATCCCAAAACAGGAGGTAAACAAATGTCAAACAAATTTCATTAGTCTCGATAGAACCGTAAGGGTTTCGCCTTCTAAATATTTATATATATAGTGTTTAACTGTAGCTTCATGAGAAATCTCCCTCTTTTGACTAATTCTATGCATTGGATAACATAACTTTGAAGAAATAAAACAACAAACTAATCCGCTGATTGGTGCATTGCCTTTACATAATCGGCATCACTGAGGCGTTGCTAATCTTTCGAAACCCAAAATAGAAGCCTAATTCCCATGTTTTCATCGTGTCTCTAATGGAGAATTTGCAGTTGAGACATGAGACAAACTGAGAATAGGAAAGAACTGAAATATTAGACATGTCTAAAATTTTCAGTCTCATAGTATGTATAACCATTTCCGTCTACATCGTCATCCATGCTTGAGTGGCCAATTATCAAATTGAGGTTTTTGTATGTTAGGAAGCTACATAATCAAGACAAAAGCAACCTGTAAACATCAAGATAGTTATGTTATTAAGAGAAGATACATTTATCTTGCATTACAATTAATTAATAAAATGATGTGATGAACAACAAAGAAGATTATGGGTGTCATACCATAAAAAACCTTCTGCCCTTTTACATTTCATAGGACATCTTCAGCAATACACAATAGTAATCGGAAAAAAGGAAGTCGGGCATCTTGCTCGGTAGTAAAACATGTATATGACTTACCTTAGGAACATAAATATGCATATACCCTCCAATTGATACGTGCATGGGAAGTAAAATACAGAGTAAGCAACATGTAAAGAAGATTACTTAGATACTATATAGTTGCAACTTAGGAGGTATACAGGACAAATTATGACCTCTCCGGGTGAATGTTAGTCTTGTATTTATTTTACAAAAGGTGATCATGCTTCCTCATTGAACTGCGGTACAAAACAAATGTCTGGTTAGCTCTATTCTGGAATACTTAATGATCAGTATGAATAATTCCTAGTTTAGGCCCTCTCGAGCATGTTAATGTAAGTATACTCCACACAGGAATACATAAAAATTCGAGGAATCACCTTAGTCATACCATTATACACAGGCATAAGAAACTGGTAGAGAAGGTTAACTAAGAACTGCATGCAGGACGGCCAGATCTATAAATTTACATGCACCTGAAAAATCATGCTGCTCTGCACTAACAAACAGAAATTGTATTTGAAAGCCAATGAACACTGAATAACCTGTGATATGTGTTCTGCAACTACATCCCATGGCCTGACAACTTCACAATTTGCAGTAAGTAGGGTATTAGGGACACTCCCATCTGTCTGAAAACATCTCAGGAGAAAAAAATATAGTTAGGAAAATAAAAATTAGGAAAAAGTTTAGAATAAGACTACAACAAGTAATGCATCACTTTGAAACAGCTCGAGTTAATTTGTATACCGGATTTCCCACAATAAAAATGTTTACCAGCTAGCACTCATTGTGTATATTCTGAAAATTTGTACATCATAAGCATGAAAGAAGACAGCGACATCGATACCCCTTTTAGGAAAGAAAAAATAATTTATGATGTCCTATGTATACATCAAGTCTTTAACAAAAATAGATTGACTGGGTAACTTATAGGTGGTGCTACTGGAGGGTGGCTTCTTGTTAAATTAAGACACGGGACAAATGAATATATGTACATCAATAAACTCCCTTGGACGTCACTCGAATCGGTCAAATTGCTGCATGACATTTCAGAACATCAAAAGGGGATGAACAGTACTGGAATACACCATTTTTTCCGAAAATCAATAGTTAGATCATGGTCAGGAGTCATAACCTAGACTTGACGGTGGTTGCGATAGTTCGAGTCCAGGGTAGTCGAGAAAACCCTTTGCATGCATGCAATGATCGTGTGTCACTGCCTATCCTCTACTGGCCTAGCCTTGTAGAGCAACTCGTGTGTGGACAGCTTCCTCTAGTGTCTCATCGTCGCCGTCGCTGGGAACCACAGATGTTGGCAGTTACGATGGTCAGTCGAGGTGTGGTGAGTAGTAGTGGTGTTGGTTGATTGTTACCAAATGGATCAACATGGGCACCAATCACACAGAACAGAAAATAGGATGCAACTAAGCAAGGCTGACTGGCTCACCTGCTTAACTTGAACCCACGAAGATAACAAAACAAAATCTTCAAATCAGATTTCCCAACTTCATATTGGGGATCCTTCCACCTTCCACAGTGGCAACGGCGATAAGCTGGCACCACCGACGATTTCTCCTGGCAGGCCGCAGCGGGTCGTTAGGTCATCTCCAAGCACTGAGCCCGCAGAACGGCATGCTGTAGGGGGGTGGGGCGGGGGGGGGGATCGGGAGATGGTAGGCGATGAAGGCGTGGTGCACCAAGAGGCCATATGCATAGAAGGAGGCGAAGAGATCGACATAGAGGAATCGAGGGAATAGAGACATAGAGAGGTTGAAGGATGCGGTGGTCGCTGGACTGATTCCTTGGTTACACGCGGCTGGTGGTGACCTTTTGTGTATCACCGGTTCGGGAGTCTTCTAAGATGGAAGAGGAAGTGGGCGAAAGAGAAATTAAATCACAGGAACAAGAAGGGTATTTTCCCTGAAAAAATGGGTATTTGGAATTGCTGATGTGGCTAGACTGCTGAGGTGGAGTGATATGGATGGTTGCATGTTGATTAGTGATGTGGATAGGCTGCATGTCCAGAGAAATAAGATAGTGGGGCTGAACTATTTAGGTATTATAGATTTGTATTTGATTAAAATCAGATTTATTGACAGAGTCACATGGTTCTTGTTCATCATCAATTAATTCAATGGGTGCACTAAATTTTTTTGTTATTTTAGTTGTTTGATCATATGGCCAAGTCAAATCAGGAACCCGGTCCTCTAAAATAGGTGGTGGGATCAAATTAGTGGATAGCTCATCATCCGCATGTGGAGCCATATGTCATCAATACCTTTGTTATTACCTTGTCGCAACGACTCAGATGGTGTAGTTCTTCACGATGGCAATTGATACGTCCATTTTGCATCATGTTTTCCTACTGTTATTTATAGTGTTTTTATGCAATATAATAATTTGTGGAGTAATTCTAATGCCTTTTCTCTCATAATATGCAAGGTTTACACAAAGAGGGAGAATACCGGCAGCTGGAATTCTGGACCTGAAAAAGCTATGTCAGAGATACCTATTCTGCACATCTCCAAATGAGCTGAAATTTTACAGAGAATTATTTTGGAATATATAAAAAATACTGGAGAAAAGAAATACTGGAGGGGGCCACCCAGGTGCCCACTAGGCACCAGGGCGCACCACCCCCTCCAGGTGCGCCCTGGTGGTAGTGGGCTCCTCGGCCCACCTCCGGTGCCCATCTTCTGGTATATAAGGTCTTTTGACCTAGAAAAAATGAGTAGAGGACTTTCGGGACGGAGTGCCGCCGTCTCGAGGCGGAACTTGCGCAGGACCACTTTTGCCCTCCGGCGAAGCGATTCCGCCGGGGGAACTTCCCTTCGGGAGGGGGAAATCGAAGCCATCGTCATCACCAACAGCCCTCTCATCTTTGGGAGGCCAATCTTCACCAACATATTCAACAGAACCATCACATCTCAAACCCTAGTTCATCCCTTGTGTTCAATCTTTGTATCAAAACCTCAGATTGGTACATGTGGGTGACTAGTAGTGTTGATTACATCTTGTAGTTGATGCTAGCCGATTTATTTGGTGGAAGATTATATGTTTAGATCCATTATGATATTTATTACTCCTCTGATCTTGAGCATGAATATGTTGTGTGAGTATTTACTTTTGTTCTTGAGGACACAGGAGAAGTCATGTTGCAAGTAATCATGTGAATTTGATATTCGTTCGATATTTTGATGATATGTGTGTTGTTATTCCCTTAGTGGTGTTATGTGAACGTCAACTACATGACACTTCACCATCTTTGGGACTAAGGGAATGCATTGTGGAGTAGTTATCAGATTATGGGTTGCTAGAGTGACGGAAGCTTAAACCCTAGTTTATGCGCTATTCTGTAAGGGGCTGATTTGGATCCATATGTTTAATGCTATGGTTAGATTTTATCTTAATTCTTCTTTCATAGTTGCGGGTGCTTGCGAGGGGGGTTAATCATAAGTGGGAGACTTGTTCAAGTAAGAATAGCACCCAAGCACCGGTCCACCCACATATCAAATTATCAAAGTAGCGAACGCGAATCAAACCAACATGATGAAAGTGACTAGATGAAATTCCTGTGTGTCCTCGAGAACATTTTACTATTATCAGAGACCGTTCCGGCCTGTCCTTTGCTACAAAAAGTATTGGGCTGCCTTGCTGCACTTATTGTTACTATTTTTACTCATTACTTGTTAGAAATTATCTTACTATCAAACTACCCATTACCGACAATTTCAGTGCTTGCAGAAATTACCTTGCTGAAACCCGTTTGTCATTTCCTTCTGCTCCTCGTTGGCTTCGACACTCTTACTTATCGAAAGGACTACGATTGATCCCCTATACTTGTGGGTCATCAAGACTCTTTTCTGGCGCCGTTGCCGGGGAGTGAAGTGCTCTTGGTAAGGAAAAATTTATAATACGTGCTGAAATTTACTGTCACTTGTTACTATGGAAAACAATCCTTTAAGGGGTTTGTTTGGGGTATCTTCACCTCGACTGGAAACACAAAGAGTTGCCCCTCAACCTTCTGCACCTACTAAGAATATTGGTTATGAAATTCCTTCGGGTATGATAGAACAACTGCTAGCTAATCCTTATGTAGGAGATGGAACGAAGCATCCCGATATGCATTTGATACATGTGGATGAAATTTGTGGATTGTTTAAGCTTGAAGGTTTACCCGGAGATGAAGTTAAGAAGAAGGTTTTCCCTTTATCTTTGGGGGGAAAATCATTGACATGGTATAGGCTATGTGATGATATTGGAACTTGGAATTGGAATCTATTGAAATTGGAATGTCATCAAAAAAATTATCCTATGCATCTAGTTCATCGTGATCGGAATTATGTATATAATTTTTGGCCTCGTGAAGGAGAAAGTATTGCTCTAGCTTGGGGGAGGCTTAAGTCAATGTTATATTCATGCCCCAATCTTGAGCTCTCGAGAGAAATTATTATTCAGATTTTTTACGCTCGACTTTCTCGTGATGATCAATCCATGCTCGATACTTCTTGTACTGGTTCTTTTATGAAGAAGACTATTGAATTCAGGTGGGATCTTTTGGAAAGAATTAAACGCAAACTCTGAAGATTGGGAACTCAATGAAGGTAAATAGTCAGGTATTAAGCTTGAGTTTGATTGTGTTAAATCTTTTATGAATACCGATGCTTTTCACAAGTTTAGCACTAAATATGGACTTGACTCTGAGATAGTAGCCTCTTTTTGTGAATCATTTGCTACTCATGTTGATCTCCCTAAGGAGAAGTGGTTTAAGTATCATCCCCCTATTAAAGAAGAGATTAAAGAACCAGTTATAGTTAAGGATGAAAGTATCATTTACAATGTTGATCCAGTTGTTCCTAGTGCTTATATTGAAAAACCACCTCTTCCTGTTAGGATAAAGGAACATGCTAAGGTTTCAACCGTGATTAACAAAAGTAATATTAGAGCATCTAAACCCTCTGAACAAATTAAGATAGAACCTAGTATTGCTATGGTAAAAGATCTCTTGGTCGATAATATTGATGGGTATGTTATTTACTTTTGTGATGAAGCTGCTAGAATTGCCAAACCAGACACTAAAGACAAGAATAAGCCTGTTGTTGGCATGCCGGTTGTCTCAGTTAAAATAGGAGATCATTGTATCATGGTTTATGTGATTTGGGTGCTAGTGTTAGTGCTATTCCTTTTACTCTTTATTAAGAAATTATGAATGATATAGCACCTGCTGAAATAGAAGATATTGATGTTACTATTAAACATGCTAATAGAGATACTATCACACCACTTGGGATTGTTAGAGATGTTGAAGTCTTGTGTGGAAAAATAAAATACCCTACTGATTTTCTAGTTCTTGGTTCCCCACAAGATGATTTTTGTCCCATTATATTTGGTAGAACTTTCCTGAACACTATCAATGATAGATTGTGAGAAAGAAACCGTCAGTGTTAATTTTGGTGATGTGTCTCATGAGTTTAATTTTTCTAAGTTTCGCAGGCAACCTCATGATAAAGAATTACCTAGTAAGGATGAAATAATTGGTCTTGCTTCTATTGCCGTACCTCCTACTGATCCACTAGAACAATATTTGCTAGACCATGAAAATGATATTCACTTGCATGAAAGACATGAAATAGATAAAATAGTCTTTGAACAAAAACCTATCCTTAAACACAATTTGCCTGTTGAAACTCTAGGAGGTCTTCCTCCACCTAAAGGTGATCCTGTGTTTGAATTAAAACAATTGCCTGACACTTTCAAATATGCTTATCTTGATGAGAAAAAGATATATCATGTTATTATTAGTGCTAACCTTACAGAGCATGAAGAGAAAAGATTATTAAAAACTCTGAGGAACCACCGTGCTGCTATTGGACATACTCTTGATGATCTTAAGGGCATTAGTCCCATTCTTTGTCAACACAAGATTAATATGGAGCCTGATGCTAAACCCGTTGTTGGTCATCAACAATGATTAAATCCTAAGATGAAGGAAGTGGTAAGAACTGAAATACTAAAGCTTCTGGAAGCAGGTATAATTTATCCTATAGCTGATAGTAGATGGGTATGTCCTGTTCATTGTGTTCCTAAGAAAGGAGGTATTACTGTTGCTCCTAATGACAAAAATGAAATTATCCCACAAAGAATTGTGACTAGCTATAGAACGGTAATTGATTTCAGAAAATTAAATAAAGCCACGAGAAAAGATCATAACCCTTTGCCTTTCATTGATCAAATGTTTGAAAGATTATCTAAGCACACACACTTTTGCTTTCTTGACGGATATTCTGGTTTCTCTCAAATACCTGTATCATGACCTGATCAGGAGAGAACCATCTTTACTTGTCCTTTTGTAACTTATGCTTATAGACGTATGCATTTTGGTTTATGCAATGCACCTGCTACCTTTCAAAGATGTATAACTGCTATATTCTCTGACTTTTGTGAAAAGATTGTTGAGGTTTTCATGGATGATTTTCCGTTTACGGAACTTTTTTTGATGATTGCTTAAGCAACCTTGATCGAGTTTTGCAGAGATGTGAACAAACTAATCTTGTCTTGAATTGGGAGAAGTGCCACTTTATGGTGAATGAAGGTATTGTCTTGGGGCATAAAATTTCTGAACGAGGTATTGAGGTGGATAAAGCTAAAATTGATGCAATTGAGAAAATGCCATTTCCTAAAGATATTAAAGGTATTCGTAGTTTCCTTGGTCATGCTGGTTTCTATAGGAGGTTTATTAAAGACTTCTTTAAAATTTCTAGGCCTCTTACTAATCTCTTGCAAAAGGATGTTCCATTTGTTTTTTATGATGATTGTGTAGAAGCCTTTGAAACACTTAAGAAAGCCTTAACTTCTGCACCTATTTTTCAACCACCTGATTGGAACTTACCTTTTGAAATTATGTGTGATGCTAGTGATTATGCTGTTGGTGCTGTTCTAGGACAAAGAGTTGATAAAAAATTAAATGTTATCCATTATGCTAGCAAAACTCTAGACAGTTCCCAAAGAAATTATGCTACTACTGAAAAGGAATTTTTAGCAGTTGTGTTTGCTTGTGATAAATTCAGATCTTACATAGTTGATTCTAAAGTAATTGTTCACACCGATCATGCTGCTATTAAATATCTTATGGAAAAGAAAGATGCTAAACCTAGACTCATTAGGTCGGTTCTTTTGCTACAAGAATTTGACTTGCATATCACTGATAGGAAGGGAGCTGAGAATCCCGTTGCTGATAACTTGTCTAGGTTAGAAAATATTCTTGATGACCCACTACCTATTGATGATAGCTTCCTAGATGAACAATTAGATGTTATAAATGCTTCTCATAACACTCCTTCGTATGCTGACTATGCTAATTATATTGTTGCTAAATTTATACCACCTAGTTTCACATACCAACAAAAGAAAAAATTCTTCTATGATTTAAGAAATTACTTTTGGGATGACCCTCTGTAGGATCGAAAGTAGGTCTAGAGGGGGGATTAGACTACTTGACCAAATAAAAATCTAACCTTTTCCCAATTTTAGTTATGGGCAGATTTTAGCAATTAGCACAAGTCAAGCAATCAACCTACACATGCAATTCTAAGAGTGTAGTAGCGGAAAGTAAAGCATTGCATATGAAGGTAAAGGGAAGGGTTTGGAGAGTGCAAACGCAATGGAGACACGGAGATTTTTGGCGTGGTTTTGATAGGTGGTGCTATCATACGTCCACGTTGATGGAGACTTCAACCCACGAAGGGTAACGGTTGCGCGAGTCAACGAAGGGCTCCACCCACGAAGGGTCCACGAAGAAGCAACCTTCACTACTGCATGATGCTGCTAACGCGACACTACAATCAGAGACCCTTCGACGAAACTGTGTGCCATGCACTAATCACAAACGGTGATGTAAAAAAAGGTCAAAAAAGAGGTAAAACGTTTGCGATGGTGGATACATCAAACACGGTTCAGATTTTAGTTGCGTGTGCGTTGTGGGGCATACGGTTCAGTTCAATGAACTTTTTGTGATGAGGCAGAACAACATAAACGGGCAGCCAGATGAAGGCGTGTGCGATATACGGCATACAGTTCACTCGGATAAACTGTTTGTGATGAGGCGGAACAACATAAATGGGTAGCCAGATGAAGGTGTGTGCGATATACGGCATACAGTTCACTCAGATGAACTGTTTGTGATTAGGCAACACAAAAGAAACGGTCAGCCAGATCAAGGTGTGTGCGATATACGACATACGGTTCACTCGGATGAACTATTTTCGATTAGGCAACGCAACAGAAACCGTTCAACCAGATCAAGGTGTGTGCAATGGAGGGCATACACTTCATTCGGATAAACTGTTTGTGTTGAGCCAAGAGAACAGAAGCGTTTCACATAAACAAGATGTGTGTGATACGCGGCAAACATCCAATTACATAGGTGGCTAGTACACACATGAAATTTCCACACACCAAAGTAAACTATTACATGCATAATTAACTAGGATAAACGATCATCTGATCATCGTCTACTTCTTGTGACGCTTGCCGCCACTGCTCTACTAGGATAAACGGAACAGTATTCTTTACTGTGAATAGTGTGCTCTATTGGGCACACAAGTATATGGATCATAGCCTTGGGCGAGCAATGTGCCCGCACGCGTCGTGCTAGCTCGATGTTCCTTCTATGCTAAGTTTCCATTAATTGATGACGTTTTATGAACACGCCACCGTTTCCCGCCATTTCCTCACCAGTTTCCCGCCGCCACCCAGCGATATTGCGCATAAACCTAGGCGGCACGCGACGCACGGAGGCAACAAACGCAGCCTGTGGCACATCCACCTTTTCCAAGCATGCCAACCCACCAAAGTGCCGCCTCTGCCATCATAATCCTCGACGAGGAAAACGAGAAGGCTCCACGGCCCGTCGAGGCTGAGGCGCTCCCCAGCAACGCGATGGATGACACCGTGATGCACGTCATCGCCAGGGTTGAGGAGACCCTTGACGCATGGCGCTTCAGCGCCGTGGATCAAGATAGGCATGTCAGTGCCGAGAAGCTGTAGCTCGCCGCACAACATGATCGATGGCGCGCCGCAGAGCAAGCTAGGCGCGTTCGCGCCGATAGGCTGTGGCTCGCTGCACAGCAAGATCGTTGGAGCGCCGTAAAGCGAGAGGTGCTGCGCGTCGCACAGCAAGAGTGGATCCATCGGCCCTTGCCTGCTGTCGACAGGGCGTCGCAGCTGGGTACACGTCCTGTCAGTACCCCCATTCCTCGCCAGGAGTGGGCAGAAGCCGTCTGCGCCATACTTGCACCAGAGGCCGGCCGCGCCGTTCGCATGGGTCGCACCATTCGCCTTGTCCGCGGCCCGCTCGATGCCAACGCGCTGGTCGCTAGGCTCGACCGCCTCCTTGGCCCAGGTGTCCACCTGGGCGCAGTAGAGGAACATGGCCGTCGCATCCTCGAGCTGGTGATCTCCGATGAAATAGCCAACTTGGAGCTCGAGATCGCGCTCCAGATGTACCGCGAGCGTGTCGACCGCTTGGACGAACGCCTGCATGAGTTCAGGCAGAGCCAAGAGCTACCATAGGCAAGGGTTGCTGGTCATGGTCTCATGGACGCGTTTTATTTTGTTGAGTCGTTTCGACGTAGACCGCTATGTATTCAGAGCAATCATAATATTGCTCTGTTTCAATGTGTGTACTCTGTTTTCGTTCTTATATGTTCTGTTTCAATGTGTGTGTATATGCTTTTCCATTCTGTATATGTGGATGATAACAGCTAGATACAAATTAGTATACGAAAACAGATAGAAAATGGAATTCATAATATATATTAATTGTTCATTAGTTCATCACAGAATATATATAATATCATCACATATACGTGATGATACTTAACTACTAGGTACAATGCATAAAATTGAAAACGAACAATACTAAAACTAATAATCCCTCCTAGGGGCAGTATTCTAGCAGCCCCTCGCCAGCAGCTCCCTGGTGCGCGGCGTCTTCCCAGCGCGGAGGCAGTACTCCGCCTCCTCCGCCTCGCAGCGCTTGACGTACCGATCTGCCTCTTGCTGGCGGACGAGCGCGAACGATCTTGCCATTTCGTTGGGCGACCACTGGAGCTCCTCGTCAGTGGCATGCTGGAGCTTATCGGCCCACCTCCACGCAGCAATGAGGCACCTAGCGCCTTTGACCTTCCTCGCGAAGTACCCGTCTTCGTACACCTCCTCCGCATGACGACGCGCCTACCCCCAAAGCTCCACCCCCTCCTTTTTCTAGGTGGCATCACGGGCTTCACAGGCCGCCTGGTACCTGGCTTCCTCCTCTGCCATCTTCTTCTTGAATGCCACTTGCCTGGCTTTCTCAGCCGGCGGCAGCGAGTTCCACAGACAAAGATTGTACTGGCCCCAAAATAACTCCAAAGTTGGGGGGTCCGGCGCAACCTCGTCCGACAGTGCGTAGGGGTCCTCCTCTTCGCTGCTCTTTGACTTAGCATCCTCGGGGGGCGGCGCCTCCTCATCGACGCGTGGGAAGATCGGCGGCGCCATGGCAGAGATTTGAGAGAGAGAGAGAGAGAGAGAGGGCGAGCGAGGGGAGGATGTAGATGGGAATGCAGGCGGGACGATGTGAGCAAGGTAGTACTTATTGGCGGCCGGAATCTAGATCAACAGGAACAGTACACACGCCGGTCGCCGGAATTTACGAGTACTGTAGTTTGAATTACACACGATTTCCGCAGCAAAAGTCGTGTGTGAACTTAAGAGCTGACGGTTTTCAATACAGAACCGTGTCTGGTTAATAACCCGCGCCACTCACCTTCCAAACCTCAAGGCGTGAAATAAAGTGCCAATCATGTGGGGCCCGGTTGTCTTGCCAGATCTTTACATTTTCTTTTTTGAACACCAGATATTTACATCGTCTGATCATTTTTTTATTTTTTGGAATTTAAATGCCATGGCACTCCATGCATGTGTCCAAGCCGTGACACAAATATGTTTGAAAATTCATACTAATTTATTACACATGGAATTAACTCGCACACAAGTACACAAATATTTTTTTTCAAACCGTTATGGTTAGCCGCTGTATGTAGATGTAGTTCAAATTTGGATTATGGTCATTAAATGGCTAGAAAATCACTTAAATGTCTTAAAAAGGTCAAATGACCCCTGAAATTTTCCAAATTTTGACATGACAGTTGTATTAGTGCATGTCAATTGTAGAATTTTTTTGAAGCTCATAAGAGGAAGCTATCGTCGATTCGTCATCAAACATGCATTATTCCCTCTCGAAACCACGAGCCTTCTAGTGAGTTGCTCCGGTTTGTAAGTGGTGTGTGTCCAAACTTTCGTCAAACAGGCCAATTTTTTTACCACATCATCTTGGTGGCATGACATTATGTCAAGCAAGGTTTCATGTGTTTCTGATCATTTTTTAATTTTTTGGAATTTAAATGGCATGGCACTCCATGCATGTGTCCAGGCCGTGACACCAATATGCTTGAAAATTCCTTCCAATTTACTACACATGGAATTAACTCGCACACAAGTACACAAAAATATGGTTTTTCAAACCGTTATGGTTAGCCGTTGCATGTAGATGTAGTTCAAATTTGAATTACGGTCATTAAATGGCTAGAAAATCACTTAAATGTCTTTGAAAGGTCAAATGACCCCTAGAATTTTTCAAATTTTCACATGACAGTTGTATTAGTGCACGTTAAATGTAGAAAAAATTTGAAGACCGTAAGAGGAAGCTATCTCCCGTTTGTCATCAAACATGCATTGTTCCCTCTCGGAACCACGAGCCTTCTAGTGAGTTGCTCCGGTTTATGAGGGGTGTGTGTCCAAACTTTCTTCAAGCATGCCAAACTTTTTACCACATCATCTTGGTGGCATGACATTACATCAAGCAAGGTTTCATGTGTTTTTGACCTTTTTTTAATTTCTTGGAATTTAAATGCCATGGCACTCCATGCATGTGTCCAGGCCGTGACACCAATATGTTTGAAAATTCCTTCTAATTTACTGCACATGGAATTAACTCGCACACAAGTACACAAATATGATATTACAAACCGTTATGGTTAGCCGTTGGACATAGATGTAGTTCAAATTTGAATTACGGTCATTAAATGGCTAGAAAATCACTTAAATGTATTTAAAAGGTCAAATGACCCCTAGAATTTTCTAAATTTTCAAATGACAGTTGTATTAGTGCACGTTAAGTGTAGAAAATTTTTGAAGGCCGTAAGAGGAAGCTATCGCCCGTTCGTCATCAAACATGCATTGTTCCCTCTCGGAACCACGAGCCTTCTAGTCAGTTGCTCCGGTTTGTGAGGGGTGTGGGTCCAAACTTTCGTCAAACATGCCAAATTTTTTACCACATCATCTTGGTGGCATGACATTACATCAAGCAAGGTTTCATGTGTTTCTGATCTTTTTTTAATTTTTTGGAATTTAAATGCCATGGCACTCCATGCATGTGTCCATGCCGTGAGACCAATATGTTTGAAAATTCCTTCCAATTTACTGCACATGGAATTAACTCGCACACAAGTACACAAATATGATTTTTCAAACCGTTATGGTTAGCTGTTTCATGTAGATGTAGTTCAAATTTGAATTACAGTCATTAAATGGCTAGAAAATCACTTAAATGTCTTTAAAAGGTCAAATGACCCCTGAAATTTTCCAAATTTTCAAATGACAGTTGTATTAGTGCACGTTAACTGTAGAAAAATTTTAAAGGCCGTAAGAGGAAGCTATCTCCCGTTCGTCATCAAACATGCATTGTTCCCTCTCGGAACCATGAGCCTTCTACTGAGTTGCTCCGGTTTGTGAGGGGTGTGTGTCCAAACTTTCGTCAAACATGCCAAATTTTTTACCACATCATCTTGGTGGCATGACATTACATCAAGCAAGGTTTCATGTGTTTCTGATCTTTTTTTTATTTTTTTGGAATTTAAATGCCATGGCACTCCATGCTTTGTGTCATAGCCGTGAGACCAATATGTTTGAAAATTCCTTCCAATTTACTGCACACAAGTACACAAATATGACTTTTCAAACCGTTATGGTTAGCTGTTGCATGTACATGTAGTTCAAATTTGAATTACGGTCATTAAATGGCTAGAAAATCACTTAAATGTCTTAAAAGGTCAAACGACCCCTGAAATTTTCCAAATTTTGACATGACAGTTGTATTAGTACTACAAATTTTCTCGTACATTTAAAACACCATCCGTTGCCACTTTACTCCAAATTCGTCTTTCACAGCTAATAAAAAATATCAACAACATCACACACAGTTTTTTTGTAGGAACCGTTTGTGATGAAAACTCATGGGTCTATTTAAGTCTTCCTCCTTAAGCTTCGCCGGCTCGTCTGCTCCAGTGTCGGCAACCCCTGAATCCATGAATCCCGATCCCCATTCTCACAACCCCTTCTTGCAAAGATGACGCCGTGGAAATGCTTCATGAGGGTCCGTACGGTGGCCGCGTCCTCCCCGAGCGCCGCCGCCTGCGCCGAGAGCGCGGCCACCTACGCCGAGAGTGCCATCGCATCCGCATTGAGCGCGGCCGCATCCGCCGAGAGGGCGCCTGCGGCAGCCGACAGGGCAGCTGCAGCAGCCGAGACGACTACAGCAGCTGCTGCGATGGCGGCTGCAAACGTCGAAAGTGCTCGAGCTGCTATTCGTGCCGCCGATGTCGCCCTGGCCCGGGTCGAGGCCATCCACGCCAAGATCGAGGACGCACATGCCAAGATATTCCAGGCCACCTCGGAATCCAGCATGCAACCCATGTCCGAAAAGGCGACGGTGGCCATGGAGCACCTGCTTCCTCATGAGATCGCCGAGCGGGAGCTGGAGATGCAGGAGGCGGCGGAGATCGAGGAGCGCCGGGAGGAGGAGTTGCGCGTGGCCGAGGTCGAGGTAGAGAAGAGTCTGTCCGTCGAGGAATCGGCGGTGGACTACCAACGCGAGCTCTGGCGCAGCCACTACTACGAGTACTACAACCTTGAGGGCGGCACCAAGGACGACGACGAGGACGCGGTCGACTTCAGAAGGGGGGACGCGGAGTCCACCAACGGCGGCATGCCGCCAAGACAAGTCATCAACGTCTCATCTCACATCGGCGATGCATAGGCCGGCGCAGCGGCGGCTTTGTTAAAATTATGCACACTTAGGCTTTGTTTTTAATGCTGGTCTTTTGTTAGAGCAATGTTTAGGTCAACTGGCTCTGTTTAATTACTAAAATTGATCGATTCAGTAAGTGTGGTGTGTGTGTTGTACGCTCTTTTGTGTGCCCAAATTAGCAAGCGATGTTAAATTATGCAATGACGTGGATGAGGACAGTACCCAGGGAAATTTCCACCAAAATTTGAATTATCAAACTCATCCCATGTGCGTAAAGCAGAAGAATCGTTTGTGATGCACACAATCGTTCAAAGTGAATGGTGTTCGGCGGCACCGCGCAAAGTTTCCCTCCACATTTAAATTTTTTTGGCCTACCACCGAAATATCTACCCCCGCCCCCCCCCCCTCCCCACCCCCTTTTCTCCCCGACCACAAGTCACATTTCCCCTGTTTCCTCTTTCCTTCCTTCTGAAGCTATAGCCGCTTCCTCGCTTGCTTCCTCGCTCTCGCCGTCTCGCATCCTACCGTCGGGGTCGCCATGGTCTTCTTCAATGACCTCTCCAGTGGTTCCTCCTCCGACGAATCCTTCACCACCTGGGTATGCCTCTCTTCTCTCTCTCAGGTTATGACTTGGAATGAAGGATTTTAACCCGACGGTCGATTTGAGTCATTTCTTGCTCTTGTAGCTCCCTGGGACCATCAGTTGCAACGAATGGAGTGGGGTGGCTGAAGATCTACCTGCTCGTTGTCACCATCAATCTCCATGCGTGAAGCTAGTTGCGTTTGAATCTGTGGACAGTGGGAGGAAGTTTTTGGCATGTGCAAAGAAGGTTAGCCCCACTTTCATTGTTACAAATCATTTGTTAGATGTGATTCAGACACTGTCACTGTGCTATGTTATTATGGATGTTAAGACAGTGTCACAGTTTGTACCTAGTATCTAAAAATGTTGCCATCTCATCAGCGGTGCCATTAGAAAATTATTTGGCACTGCTTCAATAGTTTGTGCAGCCAACTTTGGTCCACACATCCGAGCAGCCAAGCAGTAAAATACTAAATCTTTATGGCACGAAGGAACTGGGCATCAGAGCAACTAGGTGCTCCAGAGTCCAGGTCCCTGATTTTTTTCCGCTGCATCGGCTCGCCAGTGCAGGGCACCGGTGCCAAATGTAGCAACAGTTGTCTTTACACCGGTTTTGGCATACATAATGGACGGCCTTAGTGCTATTAGTTCTATGTTACTAAATTTGTGCATGTACACACCTGTTAGTATCAATTTGTTGTCATCCAAACACTGTCGCTATGCTATTGCAGTTATATTTAGCTTCCTCATAAAATGTTCAATTTGTTATTTATAGTACATGACTAAGAACTTGTAGCGTTGTTGTAGTTAATTATAGCTTCTGATGTTTCAGAATTTGGTTGTTGTCTCAGTAGCAATTAATTCATTTGCACATTGATCTTTTTGAGAAGATATGTCATAATTAACCTGTTTCTTCAGTTTTTCAAAATATGTATTTGGTGATTTTCTATGTTGCTAGAAACCCATTTCCCCTACAATTATTACTGATCTAGTTTTAAATATTATAGGATGAATGGAAGTGTTCTTACCTGGAGTGGGTTGATCAAGAGTGGGCACAGTCTTTGAAGATGTGCCTAGCAAAGCTCTGGAGCATGTATGAGGAAGAGAACAGAGGTAGGCTTAGAGAAAGTGTTGTCAACACTGAAGAATATTTGAAGATGCGGGATAAAAAGAGGAAGATGGAGATGAGCTCAGATTTTTTAAATTAGACTTTGCGAAGATGGTGTTGGCGAAGGAGGAGGCACTTTCCCAGTTGGCCAGTGCAAAACAGGTTCTTACTGAACTGAAAGCAGAGGTGGATAAGACGAGCCTGGATGATCTCTATTAGGGAAATGAATATATTGTTCTAATATTGTTCTTATGAAGGTGAACTAGCTATATGTTGTATTGTGCTATTTTCAGGTAGCTATCATACTGTGATGTTAAAATATATTTATGTGCCTGATATGAAATTGGCAAACAGTTGTTCGATATGAAATGTGAATATGCGTAATACTGGAATTATTAATTGTAAACTAATAAACCTGCTAAATGGGTCATGGAACTTTGCAAACGGTTCTAGCAGTAATAGAGCTTGTGATGGATAGCCCAATGCCATACAGTATTCTTCATCAAATCATGTGTGATGTAGTTGAATAAAAGCAAACGGTTAACCGAGGCAGAGCGTGTGTGATAGTTACACCTATCACACATGAGGCTATACAACTGTGTGGGATGTACATACGAACGGAAATATTTTCCCTAGATTGACTATGTGGGATGTACAAACGAACAGAAAAGTTTTCCCTGGATTGACTGTGTGGGATGTACATAAGAACAAAAACGTATTCCTTGGATTGACTGTGTGGAATGTACATAACAAACGAAAATGTTTGTTTGGCACTGACTGTGTGGGGTGTACTTATGACCGGAACCGATTGGGCCTGTATAACCATATTTGATCGCTCGCCCGTCGCACACGACGTCATTTTGCCGAGCTTGTGTGACCGGAGGGCCTATCCCCGACGGTTTCTGGGTTGTGTGGGAAGGACCCACCTATCGCACACACTCACTCGGCGACAGTTCAAAATGCCGTCGCGGAAAGGGGTTAAAAACCGTTTGTATAGCACCTCGTTGTACCAGTGTTTGTCTATCCCACCAAGGCCATCGCCCACGAAGGACTTGCCTCACTCGGGTAGATCTTCACAAAGTAGGCGATCTCCTTGTCCTTACAAACTTCTTGGTTCAACTCCACAATCTTGTCGGAGGCTCCCAAGCGACACCTAACCAATCTAGGAGACACCACACTCCAAAAGGTAATAAATGGTGTGTTGATGATGAACTCCTTGCTCTTGTGCTTCAAATGATAGTCTCCCCAACACTCAACTCTCTCTCACAGATTTGGATATCGTGAAAAGATGATTTGAGTGGAAAGCAACTTGGGGAAGGCTAGAAATCAAGATCCTTGTGGTAGGATTGGTATATCTTGATCTCAACACATGAGTAGGTGGTTCTCTCTCAGAAAATGTATGCTGGAAGTGTAGGCACGTTCTGATGGCTCTCTCACATATGGAGAAGGGGCGGAGGGTTATATATAGCCTCCACACAAAATCCAACCGTTACACACATTTGACCCAACTCGGTCAGACCGAATAGATGAACTCGGTGAGACCGATTTAGTTCAAAATGTAAACGTTAGGAATCTTGGTGGGACCGACTGGAACAACTCGGTGGGACCGATGTGCTAGGGCTTAGGGCAAACATTAACTCGGTGGCACCGATTGCATCAACTCGGTGAGACCGAAGTAAAGCAATAAGGCAACAGAGAAAATGTCAAGCCAACTTGGTGATGCCGATTGCTATTTCGGTGAGACCGAAATAATTGCAACAGGCAATAGAGAATTGGCAAGGCCATCTCGGTGAGACCGAGATCCATATCGGGGTGACCGAACTATTAGGGTTTCTGGCAGTGGCTATGTCATGTGAACTCGGTGGCTCCAGATGGAATGGATTGGTGGGGCCGAGTTGGAGTTTAGGGTTTTGACATATTTGGAATGAGAAAGTGGTTGAGGGATTTGGAGCAATATCACTAAGCATTTGAGCAAGCAAGTCATTAAGCAACACCTCATCCCCTTTTAATAGTATTGGCTTTCCTATGGACTCAATGTGATCTTGGATCACTAAAATATAAATGAAGAGTCTTGAGCATAGTTCTTGGTTTGTCCTGGCCGAGCTACCGTACAAGCCATTCGTCCTTGACACTATGCTTAAAGGCAGCCAAGGCTTCGGCATCCGGACAGTCAATGATCTGATTTTTCTTAGTCAGGAATCGGTTCCAAAATTGTCGGGCAGATTCTCCGGGTTGTTGCGTGATGCGATTTAAGTCGTCAGCATCCGAAGGAAGGACATAGGTGCCCTGGAAGTTTGCTCGAAAAGCATCCTCAAGCTCTTCCCAGCAACCTATAGAGTCTTCGGGAAGGCTGTTCAGCCAGTGTCGAGCTGGGCCTTTAAGCTTGAGCGGTAAATATTTAATGGCGTGGAGGTCGTCTCCTCGCGCCATGTGGATGTGGAGGAGGAAATCCTCTATCCATACGGCTGGATCTGTGGTTCCGTCATATGATTTGATGTTCACAGGCTTGAAGCCTTTTGGGAATTGGTGCTGCATTACCCTCTCTGTGAAGCACAGGGGGTGTGCGGCGCCCCGAACTCGGGCTACGTCACGACGGAGGTCTTCGGCCCTCCTACTCTGCTGCTACTCCCGGACTCTATCGTTTCAGTTTGACTGATCATAGTATCCTTCCCGGTATGCGGGCAGATCCTCTCTGGGTCCGTAGATGGACCTGGTAAGGCCTCCACGAGCAGCTAGGTCATGGCGGAGGTCGTACTCATAAGTGGGCCACACCTGATCCTTGTCGTGAAGGCGAGGTGGGGCGGCTGGATGTTCGGCCTCGTCAACTTCCCTGTCCCGCCCTCTAGGGGGTCGATCTGGCTGTTCGGCGTTTGTATACGTCGGGCGTGTTGGCTCTATAGCCTCGTCATCGAACTAGGGCAATAGCCTTCATTTAGGATAACTCCTAGTTGGCTGATCGCGGCCGTACCCCTCTTCGGCAGCTAGGACTTTAGTCCATCGGTCGTTGAGGGTGTCCTGTTCAGCCTTGATTTTGCGTTTTTGCTTCTTTAGGCTGCGGGCGGTGGCTAAAAGCCTCCGCTTGAACCGTTCTTGCTCCAGAGGGTCTTCGGGGACGATAAAATCATCCTCCCCGAGACTGGCCTCCTCTTCAGAGAGTGGGAGTTAGTTGCTATCCTCGGAGTCTTCGTGGCTTTCCGGATTGAGCGGGTCTTCCTGCCCCGCGGGGTCATCCTGATGATGCTCGTTGGCTGCGTCTCCGGCAAGGTCATCTGTATTATTTACGGTGCTGTTCTTCGCCGAGTCTATGTTGCTTCCGTGGCTTCGACGTGGTTTTGATCGACGGCGCTGCTTTCGGCATTTGGGAGGCTCATCTCTGGGCTTGCCTCGGTCCTGCTCATGAGTGTCGTTGCCGTCCTTTGGGGTGTCCACCATGTAAATGTCGTAGGTGGATGTGGCCGACCAGCGGCCCGTGACGGGGGGACCGACCTCAGCACTAGCCGCGGTTACGTCCTCCTCGTCCATGTATTCGGCATTCTCCGAATTATAGTCTAACATATTGATTAAATCATTGATAGTTGCTACCAAATGGGTGGTGGGTGGGGCGCAAAATTCCCTGTCGAACGCCTCGAAGGGTCGGTGATTGAAGGCGGAGGGCAGGTTCTCCTGGATAGTCATTTTCTAAATTCGGTCTAGCGCCTCGTTCAAAATATCGAGGGTTGCCAGACTTGAGGGCTCTAGGCCGGACTTTGTGGTGACGAAGCGGAGGTCGATCTCTGACTCAACCAATCCTTGGTCCCGGGCGGACCTATCTTCAGGATTCAGGACCGAAACCTCGAGGGGCACCGGATTGTCCTTGGAAACTGAGGGTGTGCTTTGACCCTCCTGTGCACCTTCCACGCCAATGTTTGAGGTCGGGTCATTTTGGGCCGAGGGTGACCCCTGGCCGCTATTCGCCGAATCAGGGTGCGGGCTCGAGGCTAGCAAGGTGTTGTGGGGGAGGAGCTCGGCCGAGATCAAATCTTGGCTTCTGACCTCTGGTTCTGCCTCGAGGGCCGGGGATAAATCCTCCGCCGATGTGAGTTCAGTTGACGGTGGGGTAAGGTCCCCTCTCTCAGGGAGTCCCCCTGGCTCAAAGCCGTTTGGTGGACTGGGGCCGATTCACAGATCGGATCGGAGGTGTACGTCGGAGCAGGGGCGGCAAGGCCTGCGGGGGTGGTGAATCCGGTGAAAACCAAATCCCCCGCGCGTCAGTAACGTACTCCAGATTGCCGAATCGAATCCGGTGTTCGGGAGCGAAGTTGTTGACTTGGTCAAGACGGCCGGTCGAATTAGTGTGCAGTACGATGCTGCCAAAAGCAAAGAGTTGTCCAGGGACGAAGAGATCCATGGAACTGATGTCCTCTCCAAGGACTAAGCAAGCCATCGATCCTTCCGGTGATCCAACAGCGAAACTCTCACTGAAAGCACCAATGTCGGTGTCAAAACCGGCAGACCTCAGGGTAGGGGGTCCCGAGCTGTGGATCTAGGATCGATGGGTAACAAGGGACGACGAACACAGTGTTTACCCAGGTTCGGGCCCTCTCGAAGAGGTAATACCCTACGTCCTGCTTGATTGTATTGATTTTATAACATGGTTTACAGAGTAGATCTACCTCGAGATCAGTATGAGCTAAACCCTAGGCTACGGGGGGATGAAGATAGCTCTCCCCCTAATGACTACAACCCTCGATTTATATAGACACCGATAGGGTTAGGGTTACCGAAGATAGATTACAACAAGAGGGAAAGAGATCTCGTCCACCCTTGACTTGGAGGGCACCCCACGGCTTCACAGGTCTCCGGTCACCACACGGCTCCACCAGTCCGGCCCATGCACAATGGGCCGTCGCCCCGAGGACCCCTTAGTCCATGACTCCCTCAACGAGGTTTCGAAACCGGCCTTACTATTTGTATTTTTAGTTTGAACCTCTCTTATATCCATGTTCAGCTGATCAGCACGGGCGTTTGCAGCTGAATGAGCTGAATTTCATTTCTAATATCATTTTGAACCTTGTAATCTTCGAATTTGAGCCATGTAACTCTGGAATTTGAACCTTGTAATATTTCGGGCTTTTGTGGTACAATTGTTGAAATGGCATCGTATGAGACTCCTATATTGGTAGTACTATTTTGACCTTAATATGCAATAGACTTAGATTTTATTAACCATTCACGACCAGGGATCCAGCCGAAAGCAGAGCAATGGCAAACGTCGTCGCAACAAGATGTAGATATGCTCGTTTCTCCTAGTTTAGTATGCATGTAATTGCTTACTTTGGTGTGTGGAAATGTTATGTGTGTGGTCACTTATGTAATTGTATGCTTAATTTGGTTATGCAATGCTGTTCTTATAAATATATGTGTTGATGTTCTGTAGACAGAGCATATCACATCGCACACGGACCACACTAGGGAACCCGTCGGTCATGAATTCATCAATCGCAGACGGTTGTATACCAGCAAGCGTTTGCCCACAACACACACGGCTTATTCCATCACAAACAGCTCGGGTGGATCTACTGTATGCCACGTATCGCACACGCAGCTCTAATCTGATTCGTGCTTGATGTCTCCGCCATCGCTCGCACAGTTCATCTTATTTGCCACGTATCATTGTGCCGGCCTCTGATGGCGTCCTTCGGCGCGTTCTGCTCGCCGTTAGGCGCCGCAGCGCGCTATGCTCACCATTAGGCGCCGCGGCGCGCTCTGCTCGTGTCTGTCGGCGCACTCTGCTCGCGTACCTCCACGCACTAAGCTTGTGGACAGCTTTTCCTTGCGTGTTCAACTGCTATATGCATATATATGGCTGCTCGCCGTTGAGGTGCCGCGGAGCGCTCTACTCGTGTCCCTGCGCGCGCGCTCTGCCAGCGGTTGGGGCCTGCGCACGATCACGTTGGGGGCCCATATGCATGTGGTTGCGCCGCGCGTGTCGCCACGATGCAGTTACGTGCAGCACGATGGAGTTACGCGCTGCAAATTAGAACTGCCATCCGAGCGTGCGGATATTCCAGCCCGTCCGGCTTCCCCATTAATTCCCGCGGCCATTATAACCTTAGTCTCTTCAACCTTTCGATCTCGCCCCACAACACAACAAGCACACCCACGATGACAGATACAGAGAGGATATCTAGCGGCGCTCCAATGGAGTTCGGCGAGCATAAAGTTGAGACCCACGCGAGGGAGACGGATCTCTCGGTGGTGTACACCATCGACCCGGCCGTGGTGGAGGACTACATCAACATCGTGGAGCAATTGCTAGCTGGAGGCAAGTACAAGGTGGTCGGCATCGACCTCCAGTACACCGCTGGTATTCCCGGCAAAGATCAGAAGGTTCTTTGCCGTCGCCCAGTTGTGCGTGCGCCATCATGTCCTCATCTACCACTACTGCATGGCCACATAGCCTTGCGACCATTTCGCCAGGTTTGTCAACAGCACCGACTACAAGTTCGCTATGGTGGAAACCACCGACGATGTAAAAGCACTCAGGGTTACGGGCTTGGCCTGCAAGAACCTTGTCGCAATTTGTGAGCACTACAGGGTCTGGGGCAGCACGAAGGACTCCCTGGTTGAACTCGCCTCGGCCATCATCGACCCCTACTACGAAAAGATGAAGTACGATGCCAAGAGAACAAGTCTCGTATCCTGGCACGGGGCCTGGATGCGGCAACTGGATGAACGTCACCTCAGGTTCATGGCCAAGAGCATGTACACATGCTACGAGATGCACAGGCGGATCGTTGACATGAGGAAGTGCCTCGTTACCGAAATCGACAAGGCCGGATCGAGCCACAAGCAGAGCAGTAGCGGCAAGCGTCACAAGAAGTAGATGATGATCAGATGATCATTTATCCTAGTTAATTATGCATGTAATATATAGTTGACTTTGCTGTGTGGAAATGTCATGTGTGTAGTAGCCACCTATGTAATTGGATGTTTAATTTGGTTATGCAACCATGTCCTTATAAGTGTGTGTATATATATATTGTTGTTCTGTATGCAATCCCAACGCACAACACACACGTCTTATTAGCAGCAATCGTCTGTGTTATTATCGGTCTTTGCACACATTTCTGATTACAGACCTGTTTGCCGCGTATCACACACATCTTGTTAAATTGAACCGTTTCTGTTATCTTGGCTCAACGCAAACAGTTCATCCGAGTGAACTGTATGCCGTATATCGCACACACCTTCATCTGGCTGCCCGTTTCTGTTGTTCCGCCTCATCACAAACAAGTTTATCTGAGTGAACTATATGCCGTATACCGCACATGCCTCCATCTGGCTGCCCGTTTCTTTTGTTCTTCCTCATCACAAACAGTTCATTGAACTGAACTGTATGCCCCGCAACGCACACGCAACTAAAATCTGAACTGTGTTTGATGTATCCGCCGTCGCAAACGTTTTGCATCTTTTTTGATGGTTTTTTACATAACTGTTTGCGATTAATGCATCGCACATAGTTTCGTCGAAGGGTCTCTGATTGTAATGTCGCGTTAGCAGCATCCTGCAGTAGTGTTAGGAGCTTCTTCAAATGAATCAATCTCTTCTTGAAGCTTGTCCTTGCCTTTTAGCTTGTGGTCTTTGGAGGAAGATCATCTTGAGCTTGTGTTCCCTTGAAAGAAGTGGGATCATACTTCTCTTGTTGAGCAACGAACTTCGTCTTGGGGTATTGATCTTCTTTCCACTCAACTCCATTGGCATTGAACTTTCGTTCAAAACCAATACCTTGATTTTTCTGGTGCCTTCCTTGCTTGCGTACAATTTCCTCAAATTGCTTACTTCCGGCAATGCTCTTGTAAACACCTTTCTCTATAATTCCCTTCAATAAGCTATTTTCTTGCTCAAGTGTAACTTGGCTAAGAGAATGATTAGTGGAATCAATAGAACTACTAGAAGCAACAATATTGGATTTAACATTGTTATTGTTACTACTAGAAGAAGAATCTTTCTTGCTCTTATTGCTAGATTTTACTTGTGGCATATAAGTAGACAAGAGGAGAAGTTTGGCAAGATAAGAAGAACTCTTCTGTCGAAGATCATCATTGATAGCTTTTAGGAACTCATGTTCTTGCTCTAAATTTAGCTTCTCGAAGTGTAGCTTCTCATGAGTCCTTAGGAGCTCTCTATGATCCTCTAGAGTTGTTTCATGAGCTAACTTAAGAGTGTTTAGTTCTTTAGTTAGATGCTCAATCTCCTTCTTATCATTGTCATTTGTTTCATCTTGATTAGCATGATTACTAGCAAGTTCATCATAGTTTTCATCACTAGTGTTGTCAACAAGTAAATCATCATCACCTAGCAAATCACCTTCATCACTATTGAAATCAACATACTCGGGGTGTGATACCTTAGGGCCTTTAGCCATGAAGCATCTTCCAATTCCTTCATTTGGTGAGTCAAATATGTCATAGGAGTTGGATGACACAAGTGCAAGACCGGCAACACCTTCATCTTGAGTATATTCGGAGTCGGGGTGATAGCTTCTCTCGGAGTAGTGTCGGAGTTGGAACCGGATACCTATTCACCAACATGAGCTTGATGTCTTCGTCTTGTGTAACTCTTTGATGGCTTGTCCTTCCTTTCCTAATCCTTGCTTCTATGAGAGGGTCTTCGTTCATAACGATCATCTCTACTCCTTCTCTCTCTTGGAGGTGATTCATCTCTTCTACTCCTCCTTTTTGGTGAATCTTCTCTTTTCTTGTAGGGAGTCGTACACTCATTGGAGTAGTGTCCGGGTCTTCCACAATTGTAGCAATTACGATCACGACTAGAAGATCTTTTGTCATTGTAGGATCTTGACTTGGAGCTTCTCTCTTTGCTTCTATTCTTGTAGAACTTGTTGAAGTTCTTCACCATTAAGCTCAATTCTTCATTGGATACTTGCTTCTCACTTGATGTTGTAGAGCATCACTTGAAGCTTTGTAAGCACCACTTGACTTGTTGTGGAGCTCTTCCTTATCCTTGAGTGACATCTCATGAGCAACAATTCTACCAATGACTTCCGTGGGCTTGAGATCTTTGTAATTGGGCATCATTTGGATCAAGGTGCACACGGTATCATATTTTCCATCCAAGGCTCTTAGGATCTTCTTGATGATGAATTTTTCGGTCATCTCTTCGCTTCCTAAGCGGGCAATCTCATTTGTGATGAGAGCAAGCCTAGAGTACATCTCAGCGACTCCTTCACCATCCTTCATCTTGAACTTGTCAAGTTGACTTTGAAGCACATCCAATTTGGATTCCTTGACGGACTCGGTACCTTCGTGCATATCGACCAAAGTATCCCAAATTTCCTTTGCATTCTCAAGGCGGCTGATTTTGTTGAATTCTTTAGGGCACAATCCATTGAAGAGAATATCGCAAGCTTGAGCATTGTATTGCAACATCTTCATTTCTTCCGTGGACGCTTCACGATCCGGTTATTTTCCATCCTTGAAGAAATCACCTTGCAAGCCAATTCATACAATAGCCCAAACGGCGGGGTTATGACCAAGAATATGCATTTTCATCTTATGCTTCCAACTAGCAAAATTAGTACCATCAAAGTAAGGACCTCTACGGTGGTAATTTCCCTCACTAGACGCCATACTCTCCTAGGTTGTGAAACCAAGGCTATGATCACCAAAGCTATGGAAATCAAGGCAAATGGAGACCAAAGCTCTGATACCACTTGTAGGATCGAAAGTAGGTCTAGAGGGGGGTAGACTACTTGACCAAATAAAAATCTAATCTTTTCCCAATTTTAGTTATGGGCAGATTTTAGCAATTAGCGCGAGTCAAGCAATCAACCTACACATGCAATTCTAAGAGTGTAGTTGCGGAAAGTAAAGCATTGCATATGAAGGTAAAGGGAAGGGTTTGGAGAGTGCAAACGCAATGGAGACGTGGAGATTTTTGGTTTGGTTCCGATAGGTGGTCCTATCGTACGTCCACGTTGATGGAGACTTCAACCCACGAAGGGTAACGGTTGCGCGAGTCCACGGAGGGCTCCACCCACGAAGGGTCCATGAAGAAGCAACCTTGTCTATCCCACCATGGCCATCGCCCACGAAGGACTTGACTCACTTGGGTAGATCTTCACGAAGTAGGCGATCTCCTTACCCTTACAAACTTCTTAGTTCAACTCCACAATCTTGTTGGAGGCTCCCAAGCGACACCTAACCAATCTAGGAGACACCAGTCTCCAAAAGGTAATAAATGATGTGTTGATGACGAACTCCTTGCTCTTGTGCTTCAAATGATAGTCTCCCAACACTCAACTCTCTCTCACAGATTTGGATATGGTGGAAAGATGATTTGTGTGAAAGCAACTTGGGGAAGGCTAGAAATCAAGATTCTTGTGGTAGGATTGGTATATCTTGATCTCAACACATGAGTAGGTGGTTCTCTCTCAGAAAATGTATGCTAGAAGTGTAGGCACATTCTGATGGCTCTCTCGCATATGGAGAAGGGGTGGAGGGGTATATATAGCCTCCACACAAAATCCAACCGTTACACACATTTGACCCAACTCGGTCAGACCGAATAGATGAACTCGGTGAGACCGATGTGCTAGGGCTTAGGGCAAGCATTAACTCGGTGGCACCGATTGCATCAACTCGGTGAGACCGAAGTAAAGCAATAAGGCAACAGAGAAAATGTCAATCCAACTCGGTGAGGCCGATTGCTATTTCAGTGAGACCGAAATAATTGCAACAGGCAACAGAGAATTGGCAAGGCCATCTCGGTGAGACCGAGATCCATATCGGCGTGACCGAACTATTAGGGTTTCTGGCAGTGGCTATGTCATGTGAACTCGGTGGCTCCGGATGGAATGGATCGGTGGGGCCGAGTTGGAGTTTAGGGTTTTGACATATTTGGAATGAGAAAGTGGTTGAGGGATTTGGAGCAATATCACTAAGCATTTGAGCAAGCAAGTCATTAAGCAACACCTCATCCCCTTTTAATAGTATTGGCTTTCCTATGGACTCAATGTGATCTTGGATCACTAAAATGTAAATGAAGAGTCTTGAGCTTTTGCCAATATGTGTCCTTAGCATTTTGAGAGGTCCACATCTCTAGTCCATGCCATGCCATTCATTGAACTTTCTGAAATATTAAACTTGAATGGATATTAGTTCAATGAGCTATATGTTGTTATAAATTACCAAAACCACCCGGGGATTAGTTGCAATTGCACCTACATCTTTACAAAGAAGGATAGATGGCAATATTAGACGTTGTATACCTGAGCATGAACAGGAACAAATCCTACAGAAATGTCACTCCGAAGCTTATGGAGGGCATCATGCGGGAGATAGAACTGCACATAAGGTATTACAATCTGGTTTTTATTGGCCTACTCTTTTCAAGGATACCCGTAAGTTTGTCTTATCTTGTGATGAATGTCAAAGAATTGGTAATATTGGTAGACGTCAGGAAATGCCTATGAATTATTCACTTGTCATTGAACCATCTGATGTTTGGGGCTTTGATTATATGGGACCTTTTCCTTCCTCTAATGGGCATACACATATTTTGGTTGTTGTTGATTATGTCACTAAGTGGGTAGAAGCTATTCCAACTAGCAGTGCTGATCATAACACCTCCATTAAAATGCTTAAAGAAGTTATTTTCCCGAGGTTTGGAGTCCCTAGATATTTAATGACTGATGGTGGTTCACATTTTATCCATGGTGCTTTCCGTAAGTTGCTTGCTAAATATGATGTCAACCATAGAATTGCATCCCATTATCACCCTCAATCTAGTGGTCAAGTTGAACTTAGCAATAGAGAAATAAAGTTGATATTGCAAAAGACTGTCAATAGGTCCCAAAGAATTGGTCTAAGAAACTTGATGGTGCACTTTGGGCCTATAGAACAGCTTATAAAAATCCCATGGGTATGTCTCCTTATAAAATGGTTTATGGAAAAGCTTGTCATTTGCCTCTTGAGTTAGAACATAAAGCATTTTGGGTAATTAAAGAACTCAACTATGATTTCAAACTTGCCGGTGAAAAGAGGTTATTTGATATTAGCTCACTAGATGAATGGAGAACCCAAGCCTATGAAAATGCCAAACTATTCGGAGAAAAAGTTAAGAGATGGCATGACAAAAGAATCCAAAAGCGGGAATTCAAAGTTGGTGAATATGTTCTATTGTACAATTCTTGTTTTAGTTTTTTTGCAGGAAAACTTCTCTCCAACTGGGAAGGACCATATATCATTGATGAACTTTATCGTTCTGGAGCTATTAAGATCAATAACACCGAAGGCACTAATCCGAAGGTGGTCAATGGACAAAGAATTAAGCACTATATCTCAGGTACACCTATTAATGTTGAAACTAATATTATTCAAACCATGACACCAGAGGAATACATCAAAGAGACCTTCCAGAACACTTCAGAACCCTGAAAAGGAAGAGGTACGTGATACGGTAAGTAAACCGACTCCAAAAATTTGGCAAAAATATTTTCTGTCAGTTTTGGAATATTAGAAAAAATAAAAAAATAAGAAACAACCAGGAAGGCAACCCAGGTGCCCACTAGGCACCAGGGCATGCCTGCCCCACCTGGCGCGTCCTGGTGGGTAGTGGGCCCCTCGGGCACCTTCCTGACTCCATTTTCCTATCGTATACTTGTTACCCAAGATAAAAATTCATTATACATACCCCCGGACCATTTGACCACCGTATCGTAGAGAAATCTTCTGTTCTTGTTTCGGGCTATTTTTCTGTCAGATCTGTCAAGCCAGGCATCATGTCTTCTCCCTCCTCCAACAATGTAGAAGATGATGCTTGGTTGCTACAGGTGGACTTAAGGGGAGAGGGAATTGAGGAGGCTGCCATGGAAGAAAATGAAGGGAACTCGCTTGGAGTCCACCCTCCAGCCTCCGAGAGGGGCACACTAGCTGGCATCTTCACTCTTCCTAATCCCCATCAAGCCATGAGTTCGACAAATGATCAAGGGAGCCATGAAGTGCAAGAAGGACTCCCTCCAAGGAGGCCTTTACACAGGTTACATCGAAACAATTTTCATAATTTGATTCACAACCATGGGGTCGAAAATACTCCTCGTGTGCACATACCGTCCAATTGGGACATATCTCGTCCAAGAGAAAGTGATGCAGGAACAAACCCTTGGGGACTGGAGAATAAACATATGATGGCTGAGGTGGAGAATAACACTGAGTTGCTTCGTCGAGCCCTCCGAGAGATTCAAAGTTTGAGGGAAGCACTCATGAATATGTTGGAGGACAAGCCCACTACTTCACTACCATCACCAAAGAAGGAGACTTGAGTACACGGGTATGGGCACTCCCCTTGGCTTGTGCCAAGCTTGGGGGAGATGCCCCGGTATCGTATCACCATCACTTTTATTACCTTTACCTATCTTAGTTCGATCCTTAGCTATTTCATGATTTAGTTGAATAAAAGTTTAGTATGATCTATTTTCGAGTGCTAGTTTCATGATCTATCTATCTATGTAATCAAGTGAGAGTTATATAATAAAGTTTAGTTTGAGTTTTTGCTTATTTACCTTCCTTGTTTCAATCAAAATAAAGGAAATAATGAAAAAGATCATAAGCTAATCTTATTGAAAGTTGACAAACATAGCATTGGTCAATGATGCAATTCATGAAAGAATTAATAAGGGAAGAAAAGATTCACATGCAAATATACTATCCTGCACATCTTTTATGATTGTGAGTCCCCATTAATATTTTATGCCGAATTGTTGACGTTGGACAAGGAAGACAACGTAATGATTTATGTTTGTTCATATTCACATAGAAGTTATATTTATCATAGATCCTCATGTTGGGGAACGTTGCATGGGAAACAAAATTGTTCGTACGCTCACCAAGATCAATCTAGGAGATGACCATCTACGAGAGGAGAGATTGCATCTACATACCCTTGTAGATCGCTAAGCGGAAGCGTTAAGAAACGCGGTTGATATAGTCGAACGTCTTCACGATCCAATCATGACCCGTCCCGCGAACTCCCAATCCAAGTGTCGAATGGACGTCACCTCTGCGTTCAACACACGTACGGCTTGATGACGCCTTCACCTCCTTGATCCAGTGAGCGATGGTGAAGCAATAGCTCGAGTCCTCCGGCAGCACGACGATGTGGTGGCGGTGGTGGTGGTGGAATCTCAGCAGGGCTTCGCCAAGCACTACGGAGAGGAAGAAGGCTATGAGGGAGAGGAAGAAGGCTATGAGGGAGAGGAAGAGCAGCGCCGTGGCATAGATTGGTTCTCAAGGGTGCGGCTGCCCTCCCTCTACCCCTCTATATATAGGGGGAAGAGAGGAGGGGTGGCGTCCCTAGATCCCATCTAGGGGGGCGGCGGCCAAGGCAGATGGAGCCACCCCCTAGGGAAACCCTAGGGTGGCTTGCCCCCCAAGCCAGCTGGAGGGAACCCTAGAGGGGGCGCCCCACCTCTCCTGGTTACGTGGGAACGGGTGAGGGGGCGCACAGCCCATGGGGCCCCCCAACACTTGCTGGGGCCCCCCGAAACCCCTTTCGGTCATGCTGGTCATCACCCGGTACCCCCGGAACAATTCCAGACTACAATATCCTTCGTCCAATATATCAATATTCACCTCTGTACCATTCCGGAATTCCTTGTCACGTCCGAGATCTCATTCGGGACTCCGAACAACCTTCGGTAACCACCATAATGACTCAACTATACTTATATCATCACCAAACGTTAAGTGTGTAGACCCTGCGGGTTCGAGAACTATGCAGACATGACCGAGACACCTCTACGGTCAATAACCAATAGTAGGACCTGGATGCCCATATTGGTTCCTACATATTCTATGAAGATCTTATCGGTCGAACCTCGATGTCAAGGATTCAGCTAATCCCGTATGCAGTTCCCTTTGTCTATCGGTATGTTACTTGCTCAAGATTCGATCGTCGGTATCTCCATACCTAGTTCAATCTCGTTACCGGCAAGTCTCTTTACTCGTTCCATAATACAAGATCCTGTGGCTAACTCATTAGTCACATTGCTTGCAAGCTCATTATGATACTGTATTACCGAGTGGGCCCTGAGATACCTCTCCATCATACGGAGTGACAAATCCCAGTCTTGATCCATGCCAACTCAACAGACACCCTCGGAGATACCTGTAGAGCACCTTTATAGTCACCCAGTTACGTTGCGACGTTTGGTACACACAAGGTACTCCTCCGGTGTCAGTGAGTTGCATGATCTCATGGTCATAGGAACATATACTTGACATGTAGAAAAGGATAGCAATAAACTTGACACGATCATATGCTACGTTCATAGTTTGGGTCTTGTCCATCACATCATTCTCCTAATGATGTGATCCTGTTATCAAATGATAACTCATGTCTATGACTAGGAAACCATAGCCATCTTTTGATCAACGAGCTAGTCCGGTAGAGGCTCACTAGGGACACGTTGTTGTCTATGTATCCACACATGTATCTGAGTTTCCGATCAATACAATTCTAGCATGGATAATAAACGATTATCATGAACAGGGAAATATGATAATAACCAATTTATTATTGCCTCTAGGGCATATTTCCAAGAGTCTCCCACTTGCACTAGAGTCAATAATCTAGTTCACATCACCATGTGATCAACACCCAATGAGTTCTGGGATTAAATCATGTTATGCTTGTGAGAGAGGTTTTAGTCAACGGGTCTGCAACATTCAGATCTGCGTGTACTTCACAAATCTCTATGTCATATTGTAGATGCTGCTACCATGCTCCACTTGGAGCTATTCCAAATGGCTACTCCACTATACGTATCCGGTTTGCTACTCGGAGTCATTCGGATTGGTGTTAAAGTTTTCATCGACGTAACCCTTTACACCGAACTCTTTATCACCTCCATAACCGAGAAACATTTCCTTATTCCTCTAAGGATAATTTTGACCGTTGTCTAGTGATCCACTCCTGGATCACTCTTGTACCCCCCTTGCCAGACATGGGGCAAGGCACACATCAGGTGCGGTACACAACATGGCATACTGTATATAGCCTATGGCTGAGGCATAGGGGACGACCTTCGTCCTTTTTCTTTCTTCTACCATGGTCGAGCTTTGAGTCTTACTCAACTTCACACCTTACAACTCAAGCAAGAACTCCTTCTTTGACTGATCCATTTTGAACTCCTTCAAAATCATGTCAAGGTATGTGCTCTGTGAAAGGCTTATCAGGCGTCTTGATCTATCTCTATAGATCTTGTTGCCCAATATGTAAGCAGCTTTACCCAGGTCTTCCTTTGAAAAACTCCTTTCAAACAACCCTTTACACTTTCCAGAAATTCTACATCATTTCCGATCAATAATATGCCATCCACATATACTTATCAGAAATGTTGTAGTGCTCCCACTCACTTTCTTGTAAATACAAGTAACTTGCAAACTTTGTATAAACTCAAAAGCTTTGATCACCTCATCAAAGCGTATGTTCCAACTCCGAGATGCTTGCTCCAGTCCATAGAAGGGTCGTTGGAGCTTGCATACCTTTTAGCATCCTTAGGATCGACAAAACCTTCTGGTTGTATCACATACAACCTTTCCTCACGGAAACCGTCAAGGAAACTTTGTTTTGACATCCATCTGCCAGATTTCATAATTGAAAATGCAGCAACTGCTAACATAATTCCAACAGACTTTAGCATCGCTATGAGTGAGAAAGTCTCATCACAGTCAACTCCTTGAACTTGTCGGAAACTTCTTTACGACAAGTCGAGCTTTATAAATGGTGACATTACCATCAGCGTCTGTCTTCTTCTTAAAAGATCCATTTATTCTCAATGGATTGCCGATCATCAGGCAAGTCCACCAAAGTCCATACTTTGTTCTCATACATGGATCCTATCTCGGATTTCATGGCTCCTAGCCATTTGTTGGAATCCAGGCCCACCATCGCTTCTCCATAGCTCGTAGGTTCACCGTTGTCCAACAACATGACCTCTAAGACAGGGTTACCGTACCACTCAGAAGTTGTACGTACCCTTGTCGACCTACGAGGTTCGACAGTAACTTGGTCTGAAGCTTCATGATCATCATCATTAGCTTCCTCTTCAACTGACGTAGGTGCCACAGAAACATCTTTCTGTGCCGCGCTACTCTCTGGTTGAAGTAAAGGTTCAACAACCTCATCAAGTTCTATCTTCCTCCCACTCAATTCTTTCGAGAGAAACTCTTTCTCGAGAAAGGACCCGTTCTTAGCGACAAACACTTTACCCTCGGATCTAAGATAGAAGGTATACCCCAACCATCTCTTTTGGGTATCCTATGAAGACGCATTTGTCCGCTTTGGGTTCAAGCTTTTTCGGCTGAAGCCTTTTGACATAAGCATCGCAGCCCCAAACCTTAAGAAATGACAACTTAGGTTTCTTGCCAAACCACAGTTCATACGGTGTTGTCTCCACGGACTTAGATGGTGCCCTATTTAAAGTGAATGTAGTTGTCTCTAATGCGTAACCCCAAAACGATAGTGGTAGATCGGCAAGAGACATCATAGAATGCACCATATCCAATAAGTTACGATTACGACGTTCGGACACACCATTACGCTGTGGTGTTCCAGGTGGCGTCAACTGTGAAACAATTCCATATTGTATTAAGTGATTACCAAACTCATAACTCAGATATTCTCCCCCTCGATCGGATTGTAGGAATTTAATCTTCTTGTTACGATGATTCTCAACTTTACTCTGAAATTGCTTGAACTTTTCAAACATTTCAGACTTATGCTTTATTAAGTAAATATACACATATCTACTCAAATCATCGGTGAAGGTGAGCAAATAACGATATCCACTGCACACGTCAACACTCATCGGACCGCACACATCAGCATGTATGATTTCCAACAAGTCACTTGCTCGTTCCATTGTTCCGGAAAATGGGGTTTTAGTCATCTTGCCAATGAGGCATGGTTCACATGTGTCAAGTGATTCAAAATCAAGTGACTCCAAAAGTCCATCAGCATGGAGTTTCTTCATGCGCTTTACCCCAATATGACTTAAGAAGCAGTGCCACAAGTATGTGGTACTATCATTATTAACTTCGCATATTTTAGCATCAATATTATGAACATGTGTATCACTACGATCGAGATTCAATAAACCATTCACATTGGGTGCATGACCATAGTAGGTATTATTCATGTAAACATAATAACCATTATTCTCTGACTTAAATGAATAACCGCATTACAATAAACACGATCATCATGTTCATGCTCAATGCACCCACCAAATAACGTTTATCTAGGTTTAACACTAATCTCTAAGGTAGAGGGAGCGTGAGATGGTGATCACATCAACCTTGGAAACACTTCCAACACACATCGTCACCTCGCCCTTAGCTAGTCTTCGTTTATTCCACAGCTTTTATTTCGAGTTACCAATATTAGCAACTGAACTGGTATCTAATACCCAGGTGCTACTAGGAGTACTAGTAAGGTACACATCAATAACACGTATATCAAATATACTTTTGTTGAAGTTGCCATCCTTCTTATCTACCAATTATTTGGGGCAGTTCCGCTACGAGTGACCGTTCCCCTTACAATAGAAGCACTTAGTCTCGGGTTTGGGTTCAACCTTGGGTTTCTTCACTAGAGCGGCAACTGGCTTGCCATTCATGAAGTTTCCCTTCTTGCCCTTGCCCTTCTTGAAACCAGTGGTCTTGTTAACCATCAACACTTGATGCTCCTTCTTGATTTCTACCTTCGCGGCCTTAAGCACCGCAAACAGCTCCGGGATCATCTACATCCCTTGCATGTTATAGTTCATCACGAAGCTCTAGTAGCTTGGTGATAGTGACTGGAGAACTCTGTCAATCACTATCTTATCTAGAAGATTAACTCCCAGTTGATTCAAGCGATTATAGCACCCAGAAATTCTGAGCATATGCTCACTGGCTGAGCTATTCTCCTCCATCTTGTAGGCAAAGAACTTGTCAGAGGTCTCATACCTCTCAACATGGGCATGAGCCTGAAATACCAATTTCAACTCTTGGAACATCTCATATGTTCCATGGCGTTCAAAACGCCTTTGGAGCCCCGATTCTAAGCCGTAAAGCATGGCGCACTAAACTATCAAGTAGTCATCAGAACGTGGCTGCCAGATGTTCACAACATCCATAGACGATGCTAGAGGGGTTGGCACACCGAGCGGTGCATCAAGGGCATAAGCCTTCTGTGCAGCAGTGAGGACAATCCTCAGACTATGGCCCTAGTCCGCATAATTGCTTACAATATCTTTCAACTTAGTCTTTCTCTAGGAATGTATTAAAATAGGGAGCTACAGCACGAGCTATTGATCTACAACATAATTTGCAAAGATAACTTAGACTATTGTTCATGATAATGAGTTCAATTAATCATATTACCTAAGAACTCCCACTCAAATCAACATCTCTCTGGTTGTCCGAGTGTAACACGATCCAAATTCACCAACCCAAGTCCGATCATCACGTGAGATGAGGTGGTTTCAATGGTGAACATCTCCATGTTGATCATATCTACTATATGACTCGTGTTCGACCTTTCGGTCTCTTGTGTTTCGAGGCCATGTCTGTACATGCTAGGCTCGTCAAGTTTAACCCAAGTGTTCCGCATGTGCAAAACTGGCTTGCACCCGTTGTATGTGAACATAGAGTCTATCACACCCGATCATCACGTGGTGCTTCGAAACAATGAACTTTCGCAACGGTGCACACTTGGGGAAAACACAATTTTATCTTGAAATTTTAGTGAGGGATCACCTTATAATGCTACCGTCGTCCTAAGAAAAATAAGATGCATAAAAGGATTAACATCACATGCAAATAATAAGTGACATGATATGGCCATCAACTTGTGCTTTTGATCTCCATCTCCAAAGCACCGGCATGATCTCCATCGTCACCGGCATGACACCATGATCTCCATCATCGTGTCTCCATCGGGGTTGTCATGCCAACCATGCTTCTACTACTATTGCTACCGCTTAGCGATAAAGTAAAGCATTACATAGCGTTTAATGATTGACACGCTGGTCATACAATAATTAAAGACAACCCTATGGCTCCTGCCGGTTGTCGTATGCATCGACATGCAAGTCGATATAAACTATTACAAACATGATCATCTCATACATCAAATATATTTCATCATGTCTTTGGCCATATGATATCACAACATACCCTGCAAAAACAAGTTAGACGTCCTCTAATTGTTGTTGCATGTTTTACGTGGCTGCTATGAGTATCTAGCAAGAACGATTCTTACCTACGCAAAGCCACAACGGTGATATGCAAGTTGCTATTTAAGCTTCTACAAGGACCGCCTTTGTCGAATCCGATTCAACTAAGGTGGGAGAGACAGTCACCCGCCAGCCATCTTTATGCAACAAAGTCACATGTCAGTTGATGGAACCGGTCTCATGTACGTGGACATGTAAAGTTGGTCCGGGCAGCTTCATCCCACAATACCACTGAATCAAGAAAAGACCAAGGAAGGAAGCAATCTGAATATCAACGCCCACAAACTCATTTGTGTTCTACTCATGATGTCATCTCCGCATAGACCTAGCTCTGATACCACTGTTGGGGAACGTTGCATGGGAAACAAAATTGTTCCTATGCTCACCAAGATTAATCTAGGAGATGACCATCTACGAGAGCAGAGATTGCATCTACATACCCTTGTAGATCGCTAAGCGAAAGCGTTAAGACACGCGGTTGATGTAGTCGAACGTCTTCGCGATCCAATCATGATCTGTCCCGCGAACTCCCGATCCAAGTGCCGAACAGACGGCACCTCCGCGTTCAACACACGTACGGCTTGATGACGCCTTCACCTCCTCGATCCAGTGAGCGATGGTGAAGTAGTAGCTCGAGCCCTCCAGCAGCACGACGGCGTGGTGGCAGTGGTGGTGGTGGAATCTCAGCAGGGCTTCGCCAAGCACTACGGAGAAGAAGAAGGCTACGAGGGAGAGGAAGGGCAGCGTCGTGGCATAGATTGGTTCTCAAGGGTGCGGCTGCCCTCCCTCTACCCCTCTATATATAGGGGGAAGAGAGGAGGGTGGCGCCCCTAGATCCCATCTAGGGGGCGGCGGCCAAGGCAGATGGAGGCGCCCCCTAGGGAAACCCTAGGGTGGCTTGCCCGCCAAGCCAGCTGGAGGGAACCCTAGAGGGGGCGCCCCACCTCTCCTGGTTATATGGGAAAGGGTGAGGGGGCGCACATCCCCTTAGTGGGCTGGTTTGCCCCCTTCCTTTGGCCCATGGGGCCCCCCAACACTTGCCGGGGCCCCCCGAAACCCCTTTCGGTCATGCTGGTCATCACCCGGTACCCCCGGAACAATTCCGGACTCCAATACCCTTCATCCAATATATCAATCTTCACCTCCGGACCATTCCGGAGTTCCTCGTCATGTCCGGGATCTCATCCGGGACTCCGAACAGCCTTCAGTAACAACCATAATGACTCAACTATACTTATATCATCACCAAACATTAAGTGTGTAGACCCTGCGGGTTCGAGAACTATGCAGACATGACCGAGACACCTCTATGGTCAATAACCAATAGCGGGACCTGGATGCCCATATTGGTTCCTACATATTCTACGAAGATCTTATTGGTCGAACCTCGATGTCAAGGATTCAGCTAATCCCGTATGCAGTTCTCTTTGTCTATCGGTATGTTACTTGCCCGAGATTCGATCGTCGGTATCTCCATACCGAGTTCAATCTCATTACCGGCAAGTCTCTTTACTCGTTCCGTAATACAAGATCCCGTGGCTAACTCATTAGTCACATTGCTTGCAAGCTCATTATGATACTGTATTACCGAGTGGGCCCTGAGATACCTCTCCGTCATACGGAGTGACAAATCCCAGTCTTGATCCATGCCAACTCAACAGACACCCTCGGAGATACCTGTAGAGCACCTTTATAGTCACCCAGTTACGTTGCGACGTTTGGTACACACAAGGTACTCCTCTAGTGTCAGTGAGTTGCATGATCTCATGGTCATAGGAACATATACTTGACATGCATAAAACGATAGCAATAAACTTGACATGATCATATGCTACGTTCATAGTTTGGGTCTTGTCCATCACATCATTCTCCTAATGATGTGATCCTGTTATCAAATGATAACTCATGTCTATGACTAGGAAACCATAGCCATCTTTTGATCAACGAGCTAGTCCGGTAGAGGCTCACTAGGGACATGTTGTTGTCTATGTATCCACACATGTATCTGAGTTTCCGATCAATACAATTCTAGCATGGATAATAAACGATTATCATGAATAGGGAAATATGATAATAACCAATTTATTATTGCCTCTAGGGCATATTTCCAACACCTCCACCATGTGGTGCTTGCTCAATATCTTTGCTAGCCAAAAATCCGCACTAAGTAGAGATACTACTTATGCATCCAAAACCCTTAAACCCAAATCCATGTTTTGAGAGTCCACCATACCTACCTATGGATTGAGTAAGATCCTTCAAATAAGTTGTCATCGGTGCATAAAGCAACAAAAATTGCTTCTAAATGTGTTTGACCTTTTAGTGTAAAGGAAAATAAGCGTTGTACGAACTTGTGATGGCAAAGTAATAAAAGCGACAGGCTGCATAATAAAGGTTGCTATCGTAAGGAGCAATATAACGTGATGTTCTTTTGCATTAAGAGATTGTGCATACAAAACCAAAAAGTGCATGACAACCTCTGCTTCCCTCTGCGAAGGGCCTATCTTTTACTTTTATGTATTTACTTTTTATGCAAGAGTCAAAGTATTCTCCTCTATTCCTTTTTATTTTCTCTTTTGCAAGCATCATGTGGTGGGGAAAGATCTAGGCACATATATCTAGTTGGATATGAGTAATCATGAGTTATTATTGTTGACATCACCCTTGAGGTGAATAAGTTGGGAGGCAAAACTATAAGCCCCTATCTTTCTATGTGTCCGGTTGAAACTTTTTGATCCATATATATGTTGTGAGTGTTAGCAATCATAGAAGATTAAATGATGGTTGAGTATGTGGACTGAATCTCTGTGACCTTCACATCTAGGTCATACATCTTGCTCTCAACAATCCACTCTAGACTTTCCTGATTCTAAGTCAAGGTGGCCAAGCTCTTCTCAATCCTCACGGTAGCCTCTAGCAGATATGTGAGCTGATCTTGCTTAGACTTGAGATTCACTATTGAAGCATCTAGAGCACTTTCTGCCTTTGCTGCTTTTGCAGCCTTTGCTTTCTCAATCTTCTCCTGGGCCTCAGCAAATGTAGGATGTGATGCATCCATGACAACTTCATTGTCCTCAAAATCTGGCCTAAGAGGTAGATGCTCTTTGCCTAGTAGATATGTTCCTGTTCCAACCTTGAAGTTGATCAACATCTGAATGTGTGGTGCATATCCACATGACTTATTTTGGTCGGTTGTTGTCCTCTTGATTGTCTCAACTATCAAGCTCATGACTTTGAATTTCTGGGGAACATCAAACAGGTGTAGCAAGTTGATAGAATGGCCATGTATCATCCTGTGATCTCCTGACTTGGGCAACAAAGTATGCCTTAAGATGGTGTTCATGGTGGTCAATCCAGCAAGCAGGTAGTAGATTGAGCCGAACTTGTGAGTCTCTAGAGCTGCATCAGGAATAGGCTTATACATGTTAGCCATGGAGTTGTGATCCTTCCTGGGTTTGCCATAAACATCAATATCATCTTCTTCTTCCCTTGGAGCATTGATGAGCTCAGCCCATTCCAAGATTGATGACTGGTATCTGGTTCCCTCAGTCATCTAGACAATCTTCCCATCTGGGTAGAAATGGGCAGTGGAGTAGAACTGCATAATCATCTCATCATTCCATTTAGTCAGTTCTTGTCCAACAAATGTATCAACTCCATTCAGCCTGAAGCTCTCATGCACTTGGCGAAAATAGTCTTCATTATCATCAATTTATTCCCAATCAACCCATTTCATATCACAGACTATGGGATTCTTGTCCAACAACACAGTCTCATAGAAGTCCTGCCATTCTATGGCATGAAAACGGTAGTCCACAGCAGTCCTCCTCCTTGTGGCATATGGATCAGTCTTCCTCCATAGTCTCAAACCAGCATCCTTCCTCAACTTCATGTTCTCAGCCACTGGATGATCATCATTGTGGTCTGGAATCTTTGGCTTCAATTTCTTGAGTACTAGTGTCTCATCATCCTCTTGGACCTCAGGCACTGGGGCCTTGTTCTTCTCTGTGGCTGGGATATTTCTTGTGGATCTCTTTGGAGCAGCTGACTTGGGTGCAGCAGGTGGAGGTTTTGTCTTGGGCTTGGAGGGAGCAACACCAGCCTTGATGGCATCAGACATCAATTTTTGAGACTTGGAAGGTGGTGCAACAGCTTCCTCCTCATCATCATCTTCATCCTCATCCCTCATCATGGATGGTCTTCCAATAACTCTGGCAATGGTCTTCTTGACCCTTTCCTTCCTTTTCTTCTTTCCACCACCAGCTTCATCTTCCTCTCTGGGCTCAAGTGTGAACTCCATAGTCTCATGGGCAGCAGTTGATTTTCTGGCTTTGGACATGGGAGCTCTCTTGGCAGGAGGTTTCTTTTGCAGACCTGGCTTTATGGTGGCAGCAGCACCAACATATTCCTTCTTGACCACTTTCTTCTTGGAAGTCACTTCTTCCTCAATCACAAAATCCTCATCTTCACTGTCAGAATTTCTCTTTTTCCTCTGTCTGGTAGCAGCCTTTGGCAAGTTGCTAGGGGTGCTTCTGCTACCCTCATCATAGCTACCACTAGGGCTTGTGCCCTCACTGAGGTTGATTTCCTTCTCTGACCTATTCTGACTATCACTGGCCTCAGACATCTCTGCAACAGACCCTGTGAATAGATGGATGTAGGTAGAGTAGGATGAGCATCACAAAAGACAGCTGGTTTTTTCAAAAAATGATTCAAAATCTTAACTTTAGTTTTCTACAGAAAGCATTTTGGAGCTACCGATTTGATAATCTCGGTGACACCGAAGCACTTAAAAGAGTCTAAACATGCAGTTTCGGTCAGACCGAGTTGCAGTTCGGTGACTCCGAGATGCTAGGGTTTTACTGAGAAATTGCTTTCGGTCTCACCGATCAGTACGCTTCGGTCAGACTGACTTGTACTTAGTGTAATGGCTAGGGCCAATCGGTGCGACCAAAAACTTCAATTCGGTCGGTCCGAGATGAGTTCGGCGGAAACCTAACCCTAAGATTTTGCATCAAATCTAATCTAGAGGAGTTTTGGTGTGGATAGGAAGCTTTTAATCGTGGCAAGAGTATAGGCATTTACTTTGTGCATTGAATCGGAGAATGGAAATTGCACAAAGAGGTCGAACCATACCCTAACTTGGTGATGGCTCGCTGCGGCGGCAATGGCGGAGGCGATTTCCGTTGACGGCGGTGGAGACCTGCGACGACGGCGCATAGGTGGAGACGACGGTGATCCGGAGACCAAGAGCGGCAGCAATGGGGAGGCGCGGCTCGAGTGTTTGAAGAAATTTCCAAACGTCGGGCCGCTGAGTATAGATACCCATTAGGTGTCGGTGGCGCCGAGTGGAACGGCGGTGGCACCGAGATGCAAAACTGCTTCCAGTTGCTGCAACTCGGTGTGACCGAATGGTTCCAGTTGCTGCAATTTTGTATTGTCTTCCATGTGAGAAATAAATCAAATTTATCTTTACAAAATACATGAGAAACAAATACAATTGCTATATTTCCAAGTTGTCAAGCATGCTTGGTTTGGTTAACTGTCTGATCTTCTAGTATGTTATACATTGTGCAATGTGGTGCTCAGTTAATGTTTGGTTCATTTGTTGTGGTGTTTAGTTAACTGTTTGGTTCAATTCTGCAATGCGATGTTCAATTGTTGTGGGTGCATTCTGTTATTGTATACCATGTGAGAAATAAATCGAATTTGGCTATACTAAATACATGAGAAACAAATACAATTGCTATATTTCCAAGTTGTTAAGCATGCTTGGTTTGGTTAACTGTTTGATCTTCTATTAGGAGTATGTTATATTGTGCAATGTGGTGCTCAGTTAATGTTTGGTTCATTTGTTGTGGAATTTAGTTAACTACTTGGTTCAATTCTGCAATGTGATGTCCAATTGTCGTGGGTAGAATTTTGTATTGTTGTGCATGTGAGGAATAAATCGAATTTGGCTGCACTTAATGCATGAGAAACATATACAACTGCTATATTTCCTTGTTTTTAATCATGCTTGGTTTGGATAAATGGGTTTTCCATGTGGCTTGAATTAATCTGATGAATCTGCAATGTGCTTATTTTTTATCAACATATTTTACTGATAGCATGCGAACCCTCACTTAACCTGATGACTACCTACCTTATATGTGTTGCAGGGAAACAATGGGAAGCACTGAGGTTTACAATCGAGGTTTGCACATGCATGGTCCTTTGTCTAATAGCACATTATTGTGCAATTGCAGGAACCATTCTAATATTTAGGTTTTTAACAATTTGGTCTTACACATGTAGGTCCTGCTGTCATAGGTTTTGACCCACTGTTCGATCCTTTTTGCATATGGAGAAATGAGTTGTCCATGAATATCAGTCAAGTCAAGAAACTCAGAAAGATTGTTAGGATAAAGAAATTAGTGACAAAAAATAACAAGATCTTTGTCTGCACAATAAAGAAGACATCAGTTCACTACAAGATGGTACTAACTATTATACCTTGCCTTTTTTTTATTCCTTTGCCCCATTTCCAATATAGAGAAGATATTTATGCACATCCTTGTTTTCAGGCCTTTCCAAAGCAGTTCACTGATGATTACCTCTCAGACCACCTGTATGGTCAGGAGGCGAGGAAGGTTTTCATACAACACCCACGGTTCAATATTGAAGTGTTCCTGAAGAGGACGAAGGATGGACGGTCAATCATCCACAGGCACTGGCCTAAAGTTGCAAAGACCTTCAACATCAATGAAGGCTCAATATTCGCCTTCCGCTTCAGCAGTTTTCCAGATGAGATTCATCTATCTATGTACCGTCTATGATGCTAATTTAGAAAGGTTATAGATGTTGCATGTGAAACTTGGTGCTGGTGCAGTTGTGTAATAGGGTAGCTGAGTGCTGAAGCTATATGATGTTGTACTCTGATGTATTTCAATTATGAAATCCTGCTTCCTTAATATGGAAATGAAATATATTGTGTGCTTAATATGAAATGTCAATTAGATTAATAAATGGATTATTAATAATAGGGCAATTAGCCTGCTAATGGCCAATTAGCCTGCTAATTGGGTTTTTCTATTGCAAACGGTTATTGAGAAAACACCGTGGGCGATGACCTCAGGCAATGCACACAGTTTCTAGGAATAAACCGTGTTGGATCAATGAACAATCACACACGACATCCTCTTGAAACCTATTTGCGTTAGGCCACCTTGCGCAAACGTTTACCACATAAAAAGTGTGTGTGATGGACAGCCTTTGCCACACAGTTTCTTCTACGCACCATGTGTGATGCATTCAATAACGCAAACGATAAAATTGTTAATATCATGTACAATGGAAACGCTATCACAAACGATTTATTGGGGAAAATTATGTGTGATGTACCTACGAACGGAAACGTTTTCCTTGGAGTGACTGTGTGGGATGTATATATGAACGGAAACATACTTTTTGGATTAACTGTGTGGGATGTACATACTAACGGATACGTATTCCTTGGATTGACTGTGTGGAATGTACATACGAACGAAAACGTTTAGCGGGGACTGACTGTGTGGGATGTACTTACGACCGGAAATGATTTGGCCTGTATAATTGTATTTTTTTAGCACAATTGTACGTATAACTGTATTTGAACGCTCACCGGTCGCACACGACCTCATTTTGCCGAGCGTGTGTGCCAGGAGGGCATATCCCCGACGGTTTCTGGGTCATGTGGGAAGGACACCCCCCCCCCTATCGCAGTCACTCACTAGGCGACGGTTCAAAACGCCGTCGCGGAAAGGGTTTAAAAACCGTTTGTATAGCACCTCGCTGTACCAGTGTGATTTCCTAGGGATTTAATGTGCAAAAATCAAATTTGAGCTACATGTGCACCAAAATGGATTGCAAAATCATATGTGTGTCCCTCGGTGTATGTTTCCCCGTGAAAGAAATTTCAAAACATTGAGAATATTGATTTTTCAAATTCAGTAAATCCAAAACTTAGTTGAAATTCATGAAACTTATCGTGGTGTCATATATGGACACCAGTAGACTGTGATATTGTATTTTTTTCGTCAAATTTGAGACAAGTTTCTATATAATCTACTTACAAACGGGAGGTTGTTAATAACTGGCAACCAATATCTCATACGGAATATTTATTTGGACCGTGTGCGTTAGATCGTGCCATGCTTCGGTTAAGCAGTAAAGCGGCAGAATGAATCATCAAAAAAAGTATACGTGCCACGCGCCCCGTGTGGCGTGCGAGCAGGCGTGAGTTGACGAGACGCATGCGAGCAGTCCGCCGCGCAGGCAGACTGGGAGGCATGCGTGCAGGCGTGTGAATTGACGGGAGGCATTTTCGCTGCGCAGTGTCACCGGGAGGTGTGCGAGTAGCTGCGTGAAATGATGGTATAGGAATGCGAGAAGTCCGCCGCGCAGGCTCACCGGGAAGCGAGACAGCCTTTGACCGCCGCCCGCCTCGCTCCCACTGGTCCGTATTAATGGCGCGCCCGAGCGGCCACACACCCCCATCCTCGCCACGCACACAATCCTCTCTCTCCGCCCGCATCCTCGACGCCGCTCTCAGTCCTCGAAGCCGTCATTGTATGAGGATGCCGCCGAAGCGCCCCATCGGAGGGAGTGGTGACGCCGGGGCTGCTGAAGCACCGGAGCACAGCGTGAATATGGAGACAGAGGTTTCCGTCATCACTGACGAGGTGGAGAACGAGGCTGCCAACAAGCGGAGGCGGGTCGAGAAAGAACCGCAAGCGACTCCAGCAGGCCGAGACTTCATCAGCAGCCTCCCCGATGATATGTTGACAGTCATCATATCCCTCCTCCCAATCAAATATGGGGCGAGGACAACCGCCCTTTCCCGGCGGCGGTGCCCCCTATGGCTCTCCACCCCTCTCGACCTCCTCGACGCCCACGAGCTCTGCCATGGCTATCGCAAAAGCTTGGAAGCGTTCTCCCAGATCCTCGGCAGTCACCATGGCCCAATCAGAGGCCTTATCACGGGCAAGTTCCGTTCCAACGGCAAGGACCAAGCCAAGCTTGATGAGTGGTTCCGATCCCCCGCCCTAGATCAGCTCAAGGAGCTCGGTTTTAATGATGGGCATATGCGCTCGCTGCCAACGTCCGCGCTCTGCTTCGCGCCCATGTTGCGCCTCACCAAGTTCATGAACTGCCATCCCCCCCTTAATGACGCGCCTGCTCTTTTTCTACCACGACTGAAGCACCTCGAGCTTGTCGCCGTCTGCATCCCTAAGGATGACATGGAGTGCCTGCTCCGCGGCTGTACTGCACTCGACTTCCTTTGTCTTCAGGCGATGAATTGGTCGAGTAGCTTCCACATCACCTCCATGACTCTCCGGACTATTTATGTGTGTTGCTGGTGCTGCAACGAGAGATCACAAAAGGTGGACCACAATATGGTCATTGAGGACACACCATCACTTGAGAGATTACTTGTAGTTGATCAACAAGGTCCAACAAGAATCAATGTCATTTCTGCGCCGAAATTGACAGTGGTGGACTACTCGTCTGTCAAATACTTTTAGGTACAACAGTCGCCTTCTACCTCTCCTTCTTGATATCAACATTATTTCTAATTTTGAAGATGTATGTTCGTCTGTCATCCAGAAAAGCTTCACCCAGATTCTGCGCACAGTGAAGATCTTGGCACTAGAATCTATCGACCCCAACCTGGACCAAGTTGTCAGTTTCCTGAGATGCTTTTCGTGCCTAAAGAAGCTGTATATCAAGGTGATGTTCCTTTCCTGTTAAATGTTAATCATAAGGGAGTTCAATTTTTGGCACCTTTTCCAAAGTTTACAATGACAATGTACTACAATTTCTGAAGGAATTTTGGAGGATTTCAGGACATACACCCCCCCACCCCATATTGGTTGCTTGATTCATATGGTTATAATCCATAAGCATTTCTCCTTTGGATTCATCTGTACTAGTTTTCTTAGGGAATTTTTCATCCACTCCAACCTCTTGTGAAGAAGGCTACATTTTTCTAGATTGTAATCAATGCCCATGTTAATCATGTCAGATCGAAGATGCATGGCACGTTGGTGCATTTTACAAATCCTGCAAACCAAATAGGCCTGTAGTAGTGTTCAAAACTGCATGTAGGCACTAACACATTCTCTTCTTTTGTAGATAATAATAGGCCCGGTGGCGGATAATGTTTATAACGACAATCACATCGAATGCCTGGATCTGCATCTCTCAAAAATTACTTTGAACTCCTACCGAGGTACCTTACCGGAGATTATATTCGCCAGGTTCTTTGTTGCTAGAGCAAGGGTGCTGAAGGTAATGAGGTTGAACATGCATTTAAATAGGAAATATGAATGGTTTGTTGATCAGAGTCGGCAGCTACTGCAGAATGGAAGAGGCTCCAAAAAAGCTAAACCTCGTATTGGAACTACATATGACAGAGTAATTGGAAGTCATTGTGTCAACCCCATACATGACTTGTCAGCGGCTGATCCCTTTGCAGAAATGACGAGTGTCGGTGTCAAAACCGGCAGACCTCAGGGTAGGGGGTCCCGAGCTGTGGATCTAGGATCGATGGGCAACAAGGGACGACGAACATAGTGTTTACCCAGGTTTGGGCCCTCTCGAAGAGGTAATACCCTATGTCCTGCTTGATTTTATTGATTGTATAACATGGTTTACAGAGTAGATCTACCTCGAGATCAATATGAGCTAAACCCTAGTCTACGGGGGCATGAAGATAGCTCTCCCCCTAATGACTACAACCCTCGGTTTATATAGACACCGATAGGGTTAGGGTTACCGAAGATAGATTACAACAAGAGGGAAAGAGATCTCGTCCACCCTTGACTTGGAGGGCACACCATGGCTTCACAGCTCTCCGGTCACCACACGGCTCCACCAGTCCGGCCCATGCACAATGGGCCGTCGCCCCGAGGACCCCTTAGTCCATGACTCCCTCAGTAGCCCCCGAACTTGCCTCCAACGCCGAGACTTGTATCCGGTATCCATTCTGACCAGTATTCAGTTTGCGGGGCGAGTTCCTCAGCAAGTCTTCCCCCTGTTCGGTACCAAGTGATGTTCAGAGTCTGAAATGGCTGTTTTACTTAACACTGAAGGTAGTAATAAAAATATCGCTCAAGCACAAATAGTGCCTTTATCTGACAACTTTTTCTCCTTCAACGAAGAGTCGCTTCTGGCCATAATGCCAAGCAGTTACTATTTCTCGAAGCGTGGCTCAAGGCTGACGCCACGCTTGACACATCCCTTCAAGGTGGAGATTGTGTCCCGCTTTTCGGGGGATATGGTTAATGATCTCGATTCCCCTCCCTGCTCATAACGTTGCGGAGATATCGAAAAGTGGAGCGGCCAATGGCATGAAAAAAGGGATCTCTGGCCTGCCCACAGTCTATAAAGGGGGGGGGGCGCGCTACAGTCTGCATCCCATGCCTTCTCCTACCTTCCGCACTCGTGATCCTTCAGAGCTCCAGCGCCCTTTCTCCCTACTTCCATAGCCAATCCCACTTTACCTCCTTCGACCATGGCCGGATCTGGCGCCAATGGGAAGTGGGAGGCCTCCTCCGTCACCAACGAGGATATATTGAAGCTGAAGGAGGCCGGTTAGTTGCCGGCCAACATCGCCCATCGAGCCCCCGAAGAGGGCCAGATCATCCCTACGCCCGAGCCGGGCGAAAGGGTACTTTTTCTCACCCATTTCCTTAGGGGGCTTGGATTTCCACTGCACCCCTTTGTGCGGGGGCTAATGTTTTACTATGGGCTGGATTTCCACGATCTAGCCCCCAACTCCCTCCTCCACATTTCGACCTTCATCGTCGTCTGTGAAGCACTCCTTCGGGTCCAGCCGCACTTCGGCTTATGGCTGAAGGTGTTCAACGTGAAGCCCAAGTGGTCGGCGGCGAGCACGCGGACTGTGGAGGGGCCATGATCAGCAAGCTGACATGGGTCCAGTGGCCGGACGGCCACTTCGTCGACATTGGTCGGCGGCGAGCACGCGGATGTGGCAGAAGGAGTGGTTCTATATCACCGAACCGAGGGTGGCCGCATGGGGAGCGGCCCCCGCCTTCCGGTCCGGACCCCCCACAAGATTGGCCTCCTGGACCACCAAGAGTCCGGACTGGGGATGTGTTGCCGACGCCAAAGCACTGCAGAAGCACGTCGACAATGTAATAGAGACTGGCGCGAAGCTGGTCGACGTGTTCCAGATCATGCTCCACCGCGGGCTCCTCCCTTGCCAAGAGAGGGCCAAGCCCATGTGGGAGCATGAGCCCGAGGATCCAGCCACTATGCGGCACCTCTTCGGCACGACTCCTGACAAGATATGGGGCCAACTATTCCAGCCCCAGAAGGAATGGCCGGTCGAGGGAAAGGACATAGGTCTTGATGTCGCGAATCCCCCAAGGGAGGTGAGTGGCATGTCTCTTCGAAGAGTATTCAGATATTCAAATTACGCGAGATTCGATATAACCTGGTTATGTGGATTCTACAGTTGCTGGCTCGCCAAGGCCAAGAAGATCAGCGGCCCGGCGCCACTGCCGGAGGGGCCCCGATCAGAGCAGCTGGAGAAGATGCTGGTCGTGGTGCCCTACAAGGTGTCCGCTAAGAAGGGCAAGAAGCAAGAGGCACCAGAGGCCAAGGAGGGCGTCCACCGTAGGATCCGTCTGGGCAACCGGTCCGGAGATGCTGCGGCCTCATCCGTACAGGATGGGGGCGAGGAGGAGGAGGACGAAGAGGAGAGTGCCTCTTCGCACTCCAAAAAGAGGCTGGCGTCCGAGGACGCCGAGGAGGTCCACCCTTCCCCGACCCCAAAGAGATGACACCGGCCTAAGCTGGTTATACCTGACAGCTCGAATGATGAGAAGTCTGAGGCGTCCGAGGAGCTCCCGAAGAAGGGATCCAGGGTCAAGCCCCCTGCCAGCAGGTAAGGTGTCTGTATTTTTAGCTATTATGCTTTCAGTAGTTTGTTTTAGTTGAAGGTTAACCCCTCCGAATTGCAGTCCCCCACATGAGCGCCCCACCGAGCAAATCCCGGAAGGGACGTCTCCGCCCACCGAGCTGGCGGACAGTGGGTCTATGGCACACTCCGCGCCTCCTTTGATCCCCGAAGAGGCTGAGGAGGTGCGGTCCCAAAGAACTCCTCCTCCGAACACGGAGGGGGAGGTAGATGCCGTAATGGCCGAGGTCAACACCTCGGTCACCGAAGACCAGGAGGGAGCGTCCCTCCTGGCCGACGAGGGAAAAGAGTCCAGGCCATCCGGACCCCCTCCATCGACCGCTCCTGAGCCTCCGAGGCCCTCAACGGCACAGATTCCTCCCAGCATGGAGGGGGCCGGGGAGCCAACACCAGCGCCAAACACCTCCGCATGGACGATGGTGGGCTGGCCGGACACGCTGGAGGAGTTGGTGAGCAACTCCATCATCGTTGAATGGCACCGCACCCTTATGGGTGCGGCTATGCAAAGTGTTATGTCCGTCCAATCCGGACTGAACGGCGCTGTCCAAGGCCTTCTAACAGGCTTTGAGGTAAGTCAAGTAATGATCCTTCCTCATAATGCGGTTATAGTTCTTAGTTTAAGTAGGCCGCATACATAGCAGCCCCCAAGACTCTGCCAGGATCTTTGAAGAGACCCGCAGAGGATCAAATTCGATAGGTCGGTTAACAATGTCGACATTTTTTATGCTAACGCAGGCATCTTCCGTGGCCACGGCTGCTAATGCCGCGGCGTTAGAGGAGATGGATCGGAAGCTCAAGCTTTACAATCAAGAGCTGGACCTTGTCAGCAAATGGCTTGACGAGGCGCAAGGTAAGCTATGTAAAAAGATGTGTATTTGCCAGATAGGGACTGGCCGGACCATTGACTGATCCTTTATCTTGATGATCTTGCAGCTGCTGCCGTCGAGGACGAGGGCTTAAAGGAGGCCCTTAAGAAAGTTGAGGCCGAGGCGGCCGAGAAGAGGACAGCCGTTGAGAGGGTGTTGTCCGAGCTTGAGCAGGCCAAGCGTGCTGCTAAGCAGCATGAATCTCGGGTAACCGAGGTCCAAGGGGAGCTCCAGGATGCCGCTGAGAAGCTTGAGGCCCTTGAGAAGGGGCAGGAGGAGCAATCCTCCCGTCTGTCCAAGGCGGAGAAAGAGCTCGAGGAGGGGAGGAGTGACACTCGAGGTGTCCGGGAGGAGCTTCGGCAAGCCGCGCAAATTGCCAATGGTAAGAAATATTTATTTGCAGAGTGTGTTCGGAGGCAACAGATTTGCCCTGCTGATGAGGGTATGGCGCTCCGCAGGCGTCTTTGTTGAACTCCCGAAGAATGCAGCGGCCGCGGCGAGGCACTATGCCACTCGTGAGGACGATTCCACGCGGCGGCTCTTTTGGTCACAGTTTCCGGACTCCGAGCGTCCTCCCCTCCTCAGTGATCAAATGAAGCAGCTGATGGAGATGCATCGGATGTCCGAGCTGGCCTTGAAGGACCTCTGTGTCAGCCTGTGGCCGACCGAGCCCATTCCGGACACCTACTTCGACCTTCTGCAAAGGCTGCGGGAGGCGCCGCTCCGGATTGACGTCGTGAAGCGGTCGGCGTGCCTTGAGGGGGTGAGGCTCGAGTTTGCGAAGACCATGGTTCATTGGCCAAGGATTAATCCAATGGAGATGGCCACTGGTCCTCCGCCCCAGGGGAAGGAGCATCGCCGCCCCGAGCAGTACTTCGCGCAGGTGATGACCGGAGCGCGGGTGATAGAGGACCAGTGTTCGAAAAATGTAATGCTTGAGTAGATGTAGCAAGCTTGTACCAAGTGGGATTTATGCTTTATTATGTGCCTGGTGAACTTAGTGATTAAATTTTGACTCCTGTGTGGCCGTATGTTTAGTTCTGAAAGCTACCAGTCGTCGGCTTCAGCCCCCAAGTGAATATCACGAAGGGTGTTTTGTTTCCGCACTGTTACCCTTAGCCAACATCTTGGTGCCCGGAGGCGGTAGTGCAGGAACAAAACCAGGCGATCAGACTATTCGGTTTTACTACTTTCACTTAGCCTTAGGAGCTTGATGGTGGGGACTAGGGACTAGCCCCGGGTGTATTTGTGATGTGCTTGGGGGTCGAAGCCTGCCCTTTCCGATCACATGGTTTGTGTTAAGATGAACCCTTCGTGTGACACAGCGAAATCGCCAACGATTTTTAGAGTCCAACCTCGTCATCGGATCGTAGACCCGTTCATGCTTACTATGACGATCAGTTTTCGGCTTTTTCCTCCTGAGGTACTTGACCGGGCAAACCAGTAGTACGATCGCAGGGGTTCTCCATTTGCCCTCTTAGCCGAACAAGCGGAACATAAGGGGCAAACACACGAGCCGGGCAACCCAACTATTGACCCAAGACATAGTTCGGAACATATGCATATAGTGCAATATCCGAGACGCCGGACACCTAGCGGGAAGCGGTGCCAGACTTAAAGATATTAAGCTGATGTATAAATCAAACTCGTAACTAATTAATATATTTTCATGCCGGGCTGTTCGAAGAGCGAGGAGAGAATCAGAAAGGGACAGAAAAATTGCAAGATGCAGATATCCGAACACCATAAAGGGTATTTTTATTATTTCTCGTAAGCTCAGGACGTCTAACCGTACAATTCGAACTGCGAAGGCAGTACTTGCAAGAGAGAAAGAAAAAGAAAATTTACATAGTAAAGGTTGGCGCAGGGCCTTGATGCGTGAGTTGAAGCCTTCAGTGTGCCGTGCTGCACGTCTGCGCCTTTGCTTCTGATAGGTGGGGGTTGGGACCTTCGATGAGACCTTGATGGGCGAGGACCCTGCCGATGAAGCTTTAAACTTGGGGGTATCCGGAATTGGTCCCGGGGTCGTCCGAAGACGAGGTAATTCCGAAGTTCGGTTTAACCGAACATGTACTTCGAATTAATGTATGCCTCATGGCTGCCCATGGTATTTTGAGTGTGAAGTTGTGCTGACGAGGCACGTGGAGCGTGAAGAATGTGGGCGTGCCGTGGGGCGCGTATCCCTATTTGTGGAGAACGCATGCGGGTTCCCATGATGGGGAACGGGTTCGAACCCGTTTACTGTTGTCGCCGGCCCTTACAGTGGGTCAGCATCCGGGCCTATATGGGCCGGTGTGGTCTTCGGCCGCTAGGGCCGCAGTGTGCTCTTCGGTTCGAAGTGAGCGTTCTGTGTTGCCGTTGATAGTTATGACGCCCGAAGGACCAGGCATTTTCAACTTGAGGTACGCGTAGTGTGGAACGGCATTGAATTTAGCGAACGCTGTTCGGCCGAGGAGTGCGTGATAGCCACTGCGAAAAGGTGCAATATCGAAGATCAAGTCCTCGCTTCAAAAATTATCCAGAGATCCGAACACCACTTCGAGTGTCACAGTGCCCGTGCAGCGGGCCTCCCCTCCCGGAATGACTCCCTTGAAGGTGGTGTTACTGGGTTTAATCCTTGATGGATCGATCCCCATTTTCTTCATGTATCCTCGTATATCAAACTGAGGCTGCTTCCTCCACCCATTAGGACTCTAGTGAGGTGGAATCCATCGATGATGGGGTCCAGCACTAGGGCTGCAGACCCTCCATGGCGTATATTGGTGGGATGATCCCTGCGATCGAACGTGATCGGGCAGGCTGACCATGGATTGAACTTCGGCGCTACTGGCTCGATGGATTATACGTCCCGTAGCGCTCGCTTCCTCTCCTTCTTCGGTATGTGGGTTGCGTAGATCATGTTTACCGTCTTGACCTCGAAAGGTAAGGGTTTCTGGCCTCCACTATTCGGCCTGCGGGGCTCGTCATCGTCCTTGCTTCTTGGGCTTTTGCCCGAGTCTTCGGCTGTGAGTTTGCCGGCCTGTTTGATCACCCAACAATTTTGGTTGGAGTGGTTGGCGGGCTTATCTGATGTGCCGTGGATCTGGCAAGGCCTGTCCAGAATTGTGTCCAGCCTAGACGGGCCATCATTGTTGCCTTTAGGGGCTTTCTTTCGGGTTCTGGACTTCTAGTTTCGAAATCCGGCATTTACTGCCATATCCTCACCCTCGCCGTCATTGTGGCGATGTTTATTCTTGCTGCGTCGGGGCTTTCCATTTCTGTCCGGAACCTCGGAGGTACCGGGTGTGTCTGGGTTGGTGTTCTTGCGAGCAAGCCAACTGTCTTCGCCCGCGCAAAAGCGGGTCATGAGGGAAGTAAGGGCTGCCATAGTTCTTGGTTTGTCCTGGCCGAGCTACCGTACAAGCCATTCGTCCTTGACACTATGCTTAAAGGCAGCCAAGGCTTCGGCATCCGGACAGTCAATGATCTGATTTTTCTTAGTCAGGAATCGGTTCCAAAATTGTCGGGCAGATTCTCCGGGTTGTTGCGTGATGCGATTTAAGTCGTCAGCATCCGAAGGAAGGACATAGGTGCCCTGGAAGTTTGCTCGAAAAGCGTCCTCAAGCTCTTCCCAGCAACCTATAGAGTCTTCGGGAAGGCTGTTCAGCCAGTGTCGAGCTGGGCCTTTAAGCTTGAGCGGTAAATATTTAATGGCGTGGAGGTCGTCTCCTCGCGCCATGTGGATGTGGAGGAGGAAATCCTCTATCCATACGGCTGGATCTGTGGTTCCGTCATATGATTTGATGTTCACAGGCTTGAAGCCTTTTGGGAATTGGTGCTGCATTACCCTCTCTGTGAAGCACAGGGGGTGTGCGGCGCCCCGAACTCGGGCTACGTCACGACGAAGGTCTTCGGCCCTCCTACTCTGCTGCTACTCCCGGACTCTATCGTTTCAGTTTGACTGATCATAGTATCCTTCCCGGTATGCGGGCAGATCCTCTCTGGGTCCGTAGATGGACCTGGTAAGGCCTCCACGAGCAGCTAGGTCATGGCGGAGGTCGTACTCATAAGTGGGCCACACCTGATCCTTGTCGTGAAGGCGAGGTGGGGCGGCTGGATGTTCGGCCTCGTCAGCTTCCCTGTCCCGCCCTCTAGGGGGTCGGTCTGGCTGTTCGGCGTTTGTATACGTCGGGCGTGTTGGCTCTATAGCCTCGTCATCGAACTAGGGCAATAGCCTTCATTTAGGATAACTCCTAGTTGGCTGATCGCGGCCGTACCCCTCTTCGGCAGCTAGGACTTTAGTCCATCGGTCGTTGAGGGTGTCCTGTTCAGCCTTGATTTTGCGTTTTTGCTTCTTTAGGCTGCGGGCGGTGGCTAAAAGCCTCCGCTTGAACCGTTCTTGCTCCAGAGGGTCTTCGGGGACGATAAAATCATCCTCCCCGAGACTGGCCTCCTCTTCAGAGAGTGGGAGTTAGTTGCTATCCTCGGAGTCTTCGTGGCTTTCCGGATTGAGCGGGTCTTCCTGCCCCGCGGGGTCATCCTGATGATGCTCGTTGGCTGCGTCTCCGGCAAGGTCATCTGTATTATTTACGGTGCTGTTCTTCGCCGAGTCTATGTTGCTTCCATGGCTTCGACGTGGTTTTGATCGACGGCGCTGCTTTCGGCATTTGGGAGGCTCATCTCTGGGCTTGCCTCGGTCCTGCTCATGAGTGCCGTTGCCGTCCTTTGGGGTGTCCACCATGTAAATGTCGTAGGTGGATGTGGCCGACCAGCGGCCCGTGACGGGGGGACCGACCTCAGCACTAGCCGCGGTTACGTCCTCCTCGTCCATGTATTCGGCATTCTCCGAATTATAGTCTAACATATTGATTAAATCATCGATAGTTGCTACCAAATGGGTGGTGGGTGGGGCGCAAAATTCCCTGTCGAACGCCACGAAGGGTCGGTGATTGAAGGCGGAGGGCAGGTTCTCATGGATAGTCATTTTCTGAATTCGGTCTAGCGCCTCGTTCAAAATATCGAGGGTTGCCGGACTTGAGGGCTCTAGGCCGGACTTTGTGGTGACGAAGCGGAGGTCGATCTCTGACTCAACCAATCCTTGGTCCCGGGCGGACCTATCTTCAGGATTCGGGACCGAAACCTCAAGGGGCACCGGATTGTCCTTGGAAACTGAGGGTGTGCTTTGACCCTCCTGTGCACCTTCCACGCCAATGTTTGAGGTCGGGTCGTTTTGGGCCGAGGGTGACCCCTGGCCGCTATTCGCCGAATCAGGGTGCGGGCTCGAGGCTAGCAAGGTGTTGTGGGGGAGGAGCTCGGCCGAGATCGAATCTTGGCTTCTGACCTCTGGTTCTGCCTCGAGGGCCGGGGATAAATCCTCCGCCGATGTGAGTTCGGTTGACGGTGGGGTAAGGTCCCCTCTCTCAGGGAGTCCTCCTGGCTCAAAGCCGTTTGGTGGACTGGGGCTGATTCACAGATCAGATCGGAGGTGTACGTCGGAGCAGGGGCAACAAGGCCTGCGAGGGTGGTGAATCCGGTGAAAACCAAATCCCCCGCGCGTCAGTAACGTACTCCAGATTGCCGAATCGAATCCGGTGTTCGGGAGCGAAGTTGTTGACCTGGTCAAGACGGCCGGTCGAATTAGTGTGCAGTACGATGCTGCCAAAAGCGAAGAGTTGTACAGGGACGAAGAGATCCATGGAACTGATGTCCTCTCCATGGACTAAGTGAGCCATCGATCCTTCCGGTGATCCAACAGCGAAACTCTCAATGAAAGCACCAATGTCGGTGTCAAAACCGGCAGACCTCAGGGTAGGGGGTCCCGAGCTGTGGATCTAGGATCGATGGGTAACAAGGGACGACGAACACAGTGTTTACCCAGGTTCGGGCCCTCTCGAAGAGGTAATACCCTACGTCCTGCTTGATTGTATTGATTGTATAACATGGTTTACAGAGTAGATCTACCTCGAGATCAGTATGAGCTAAACCCTAGGCTACGGGGGGATGAAGATAGCTCTCCCCCTAATGACTACAACCCTCAATTTATATAGACACCGATAGGGTTAGGGTTACCGAAGATAGATTACAACAAGAGGGAAAGAGATCTCGTCCACCCTTGACTTGGAGGGCACACCACGGCTTCACAGGTCTCCGGTCACCACACGGCTCCACCAGTCCGGCCCATGCACAATGGGCCGTCGCCCCGAGGACCCCTTAGTCCATGACTCCCTCAACGAGGTTTCGAAACCGGCCTTACTATTTGTATTTTTAGTTTGAACCTCTCTTATATCCATGTTCAGCTGATCAGCATGGGCGTTTGCAGCTAAATGAGCTGAATTTCATTTCTAATATCATTTTGAACCTTGTAATCTTCGAATTTGAGCCATGTAACTCTAGAATTTGAACCTTGTAATATTTCGGGCTTTTGTGGTACAATTGTTGAAATGGCATCGTATGAGACTCGTATATTGGTAGTACTATTTTGACCTTAATATGCAATAGACTTAGATTTTATTAACCATTCACGACCAGGGATCCAGCCGAAAGCAGAGCAATAGCAAACGTCGTCGCAACAAGATGTAGATATGCTCGTTTCTCCTAGTTTAGTATGCATGTAATTGCTTACTTTGGTGTGTGGAAATGTTATGTGTGTGGTCACTGTAATTGTATGCTTAATTTGGTTATGCAATGTTGTTCTTATAAATATATATGTTGATGTTCTGTAGACAGAGCATATCACATCGCACACGGACCACACTAGGGAACCCGTCGGTCATGAATTCATCAATCGCAGACGGTTGTATACCAGCAAGCGTTTGCCCACAACACACACGGCTTATTCCATCACAAACAGCTCGGGTGGATCTACTGTATGCCACGTATCGCACACGCAGCTCTAATCTGATTCGTGCTTGATGTCTCCGCCATCGCTCGCACAGTTCATCTTATTTGCCACGTATCATTGTGCCGGCCTCTGATGGCGTCCTTCGGCGCGTTCTACTCGCCGTTAGGCGCCGCAGCGCGCTGTGCTCACCATTAGGCGCCGCGGCGCGCTCTGCTTGCGTCTGTCGGCGCACTCTGCTCGCGTACCTCCACGCACTAAGCTTGTGGACAGCTTTTCCTTGCGTGTTCAACTGCTATATGCATATATATGGTTGCTCGCCGTTGAGGTGCCGCGGAGCGCTCTGCTCGTGTCCCTGCGCGCGCGCTCTGCCAGCTGTTGGGGCCTGCGCACGATCACGTTGGGGGCCCATATGCATGTGGTTGCGCCGCGCGTGTCACCACGATGCAGTTACGTGCGACATGATGGAGTTACGCACTGCAAATTAGAACTGCCATCCGAGCGTGCGGATATTCCAGCCCGTCCGGCTTCCCCATTAATTCCCGCGGCCATTATAACCTTAGTCTCTTCAACCTTTCGATCTCGCCCCACAACACAACAAGCACACCCATGATGACAGATACAGAGAGGATATCTAGCGGCGCTCCAATGGAGTTCGGCGAGCTTAAAGTTGAGACCCACGCGAGGGAGACGGATCTCTCGGTGGTGTACACCATCGACCCGGCCGTGGTGGAGGACTACATCAACATCGTGGAGCAATTGCTAGCTGGAGGCAAGTACAAGGTGGTCGGCATCGACCTCCAGTACACCGCTGGTATTCCCGGCAAAGATCAGAAGGTTCTTTTCCGTCGCCCAGTTGTGCGTGCGCCATCATGTCCTCATCTACCACTACTGCATGGCCACATAGCCTTGCGACCATTTCGCCAGGTTTGTCAACAGCACCGACTACAAGTTCGCTATGGTGGAAACCACCGATGATGTAAAAGCACTCAGGGTTACGGGCTTGGCCTGCAAGAACCTTGTCGCAATTTGTGAGCACTACAGGGTCTGGGGCAGCACGAAGGACTCCCTGGTTGAACTCGCCTCGGCCATCATCGACCCCTACTATGAAAAGATGAAGTATGAGGCCAAGAGAACAAGTCCCGTATCCTGGCACGGGGCCTGGATGCGGCAACTGGATGAACGTCACCTCAGGTTCATGGCCAAGAGCATGTACACATGCTACGAGATGCACAGGCGAATCGTTGACATGAGGAAGTGCCTCGTTACCGAAATCGACAAGGCCGGATCGAGCCACAAGCAGAGCAGTAGCGGCAAGCGTCACAAGAAGTAGATGATGATCAGATGATCATTTATCCTAGTTAATTATGCATGTAATATATAGTTGACTTTGCTGTGTGGAAATGTCATGTGTGTAGTAGCCACCTATGTAATTGGATGTTTAATTTGGTTATGCAACCATGTCCTTATAAGTGTGTGTATATATATATTGTTGTTCTGTATGCAATCCCAACGCACAACACACACGTCTTATTAGCAGCAATCGTCTGTGTTATTATCGGTCTTTGCACACATTTCTGATTACAGACCTGTTTGCCGCGTATCACACACATCTTGTTAAATTGAACCGTTTCTGTTATCTTGGCTCAACGCAAACAGTTCATCCGAGTGAACTGTATGCCGTATATCGCACACACCTTCATCTGGCTGCCCATTTCCGTTGTTCCGCCTCATCACAAACAGTTTATCTGAGTGAACTGTATGTCGTATACCGCACATGCCTCCATCTGGCTGCCCGTTTCTTTTGTTCTTCCTCATCACAAACAGTTCATTGAACTGAACTGTATGCTCCGCAATGCACACGCAACTAAAATCTGAACTGTGTTTGATGTATCCGCCGTCGCAAACATTTTGCATCTTTTTTGATGGTTTTTTACATAACTGTTTGCGATTAATGCATCGCACATAGTTTTGTCGAAGGGTCTCTGATTGTAATGTCGCGTTAGCAGCATCCTGCAGTAGTGTTAGGAGCTTCTTCAAATGAATCAATCTCTTCTTGAAGCTTGTCCTTGCCTTTTAGCTTGTGGTCTTTGGAGGAAGATCATCTTGAGCTTGTGTTCCCTTGAAAGAAGTGGGATCATACTTCTCTTGTTGAGCAACGAACTTCGTCTTGGGGTATTGATCTTCTTTCCACTCAACTCCATTGGCATTGAACTTTCGTTCAAAACCAATACCTTGATTTTTCTGGTGCCTTCCTTGCTTGCGTACAATTTCCTCAAATTGCTTACTTCCGGCAATGCTCTTGTAAACACCTTTCTCTATAATTCCCTTCAATAAGCTATTTTCTTGCTCAAGTGTAACTTGGCTAAGAGAATGATTAGTGGAATCAATAGAACTACTAGAAGCAACAATATTGGATTTAACATTGTTATTGTTACTACTAGAAGAAGAATCTTTCTTGCTCTTATTGCTAGATTTTACTTGTGGCATATAAGTAGACAAGAGGAGAAGTTTGGCAAGATAAGAAGAACTCTTCTGTCGAAGATCATCATTGATAGCTTTTAGGAACTCATGTTCTTGCTCTAAATTTAGCTTCTCGAAGCGTAGCTTCTCATGAGTCCTTAGGAGCTCTCTATGATCCTCTAGAGTTGTTTCATGAGCTAACTTAAGAGTGTTTAGTTCTTTAGTTAGATGCTCAATCTCCTTCTTATCATTGTCATTTGTTTCATCTTGATTAGCATGATTACTAGCAAGTTCATCATAGTTTTCATCACTAGTGTTGTCAACAAGTAAATCATCATCACCTAGCAAATCACCTTCATCACTATTGAAATCAACATACTCGGGGTGTGATACCTTAGGGCCTTTAGCCATGAAGCATCTTCCAATTCCTTCATTTGGTGAGTCAAATATGTCATAGGAGTTGGACGACACAAGTGCAAGACCGGCAACACCTTCATCTTGAGTATATTCGGAGTCGGGGTGATAGCTTCTCTCGGAGTAGTGTCGGAGTTGGAACCGGATACCCATTCACCAACATGAGCTTGATGTCTTCGTCTTGTGTAACTCTTTGATGGCTTGTCCTTCCTTTCCTAATCCTTGCTTCTATGAGAGGGTCTTCGTTCATAACGATCATCTCTACTCCTTCTCTCTCTTGGAGGTGATTCATCTCTTCTACTCCTCCTTTTTGGTGAATCTTCTCTTTTCTTGTAGGGAGTCGTACACTCATTGGAGTAGTGTCCGGGTCTTCCACAATTGTAGCAATTACGATCACGACTAGAAGATCTTTTGTCATTGTAGGATCTTGACTTGGAGCTTCTCTCTTTGCTTCTATTCTTGTAGAACTTGTTGAAGTTCTTCACCACTAAGCTCAATTCTTCATTGGATACTTGCTTCTCACTTGATGTTGTAGAGCATCACTTGAAGCTTTGTAAGCACCACTTGACTTGTTGTGGAGCTCTTCCTTATCCTTGAGTGACATCTCATGAGCAACAATTCTACCAATGACTTCCGTGGGCTTGAGATCTTTGTAATTGGGCATCATTTGGATCAAGGTGCACACGGTATCATATTTTCCATCCAAGGCTCTTAGGATCTTCTTGATGATGAATTTTTCGGTCATCTCTTCGCTTCCTAAGCGAGCAATCTCATTTGTGATGAGAGCAAGCCTAGAGTACATCTCAGTGACTCCTTCACCATCCTTCATCTTGAACTTGTCAAGTTGACTTTGAAGCACATCCAATCTGGATTCCTTGACGGACTCGGTACCTTCGTGCATATCGACCAAAGTATCCCAAATTTCCTTTGCATTCTCAAGGCGGCTGATTTTGTTGAATTCTTTGGGGCACAATCCATTGAAGAGAATATCGCAAGCTTGAGCATTGTATTGCAACATCTTCATTTCTTCCGTGGACGCTTCACGATCCGGTTATTTTCCATCCTCGAAGAAATCACCTTGCAAGCCAATTCGCACAATAGCCCAAACGGCGGGGTTATGACCAAGAATATGCATTTTCATCTTATGCTTCCAACTAGCAAAATTAGTACCATCAAAGTAAGGACCTCTACGGTGGTAATTTCCCTCACTAGACGCCATACTCTCCTAGGTTGTGAAACCAAGGCTATGATCACCAAAGCTATGGAAATCAAGGCAAATGGAGACCAAAGCTCTGATACCACTTGTAGGATCGAAAGTAGGTCTAGAGGGGGTAGACTACTTGACCAAATAAAAATCTAACCTTTTCCCAATTTTAGTTATGGGCAGATTTTAGCAATTAGCGCGAGTCAAGCAATCAACCTACACATGCAATTCTAAGAGTGTAGTAGCGGAAAGTAAAGCATTGCATATGAAGGTAAAGGGAAGGGTTTGGAGAGTGCAAACGCAATGGAGACGTGGAGATTTTTGGTTTGGTTCCGATAGGTGGTGCTATCGTATGTCCACGTTGATGGAGACTTCAACCCACGAAGGGTAACGGTTGCGCGAGTCCACGGAGGGCTCCACCCATGAAGGGTCCATGAAGAAGCAACCTTGTCTATCCCACCATGGCCATCGCCCACGAAGGACTTGACTCACTTGGGTAGATCTTCACGAAGTAGGCGATCTCCTTACCCTTACAAACTTCTTAGTTCAACTCCACAATCTTGTTGGAGGCTCCCAAGCGACACCTAACCAATCTAGGAGACACCAGTCTCCAAAAGGTAATAAATGGTGTGTTGATGATGAACTCCTTGCTCTTGTGCTTCAAATGATAGTCTCCCAACACTCAACTCTCTCACACAGATTTGGATATGGTGGAAAGATGATTTGAGTGAAAGCAACTTGGGGAAGGCTAGAAATCAAGATTCTTGTGGTAGGATTGGTATATCTTGATCTCAACACATGAGTAGGTGGTTCTCTCTCAGAAAATGTATGCTAGAAGTGTAGGCACATTCTGATGGCTGTCTCGCATATGGAGAAGGGGTGGAGGGGTATATATAGCCTCCACACAAAATCCAACCGTTACACACATTTGACCCAACTCGGTCAGACCGAATAGATGAACTCGGTGAGACCGATGTGCTAGGGCTTAGGGCAAGCATTAACTCGGTGGCACCGATTGCATCAACTTGGTGAGACCGAAGTAAAGCAATAAGGCAACAGAGAAAATGTCAATCCAACTCGGTGAGGCCGATTGCTATTTCAGTGAGACCGAAATAATTGCAACAGGCAACAGAGAATTGGCAAGGCCATCTCGGTGAGACCGAGATCCGTATCGGCGTGACCGAACTATTAGGGTTTCTGGCAGTGGCTATGTCATGTGAACTCGGTGGCTCCGGATGGAATGGATCGGTGGGGCCGAGTTGGAGTTTAGGGTTTTGACATATTTGGAATGAGAAAGTGGTTGAGGGATTTGGAGCAATATCACTAAGCATTTGAGCAAGCAAGTCATTAAGCAACACCTCATCCCCTTTTAATAGTATTGGCTTTCCTATGGACTCAATGTGATCTTGGATCACTAAAATGTAAATGAAGAGTCTTCAGCTTTTGCCAATATGTGTCCTTAGCATTTTGAGGGTCCACATCTCTAGTCCATGCCATGCCATTCATTGAACTTTCTGAAATATTAAACTTGAATGGATATTAGTTCAATGAGCTATATGTTGTTATAAATTACCAAAACCTCCCGGGGATTAGTTGCATTTTCACCCACATCTTTATAAAGAAGGAGTAGATGGTATTATTAGATGTTGTATACCTGAGCATGAACAGGAACAAATCCTACGGAAATGTCACTCCGAAGCTTATGGAGGCCATCATGCGGGAGATAGAACTGCACATAAGGTATTACAATCTGATTTTTATTGGCCTACTCTTTTCAAGGATGCCCGTAAGTTTGTCTTACCTTGTGATGAATGTCAAAGAATTGGTTATATTGGTAGACGTCAGGAAATGCCTATGAATTATTCACTTGTCATCGAACCATCTGATGTTTGGGGCTTTGATTATATGGGACCTTTTCCTTCCTCTAATGGGTATACACATATTTTGGTTGTTGTTGATTATGTCACTAAGTGGGTAGAAGCTATTCCAACTAGCAGTGCTGATCATAACACCTCCATTAAAATGCTTAAAGAAGTTATTTTCCCGAGGTTTGGAGTCCCTAGATATTTAATGACTGATGGTGGTTCACATTTTATCCATGGTGCTTTCCGTAAGTTGCTTGCTAAATCTGATGTCAACCATAGAATTGCATCCCCTTATCACCCTCAATCTAGTGGTCAATTTGAACTTAGCAATAGAGAAATAAAGTTGATATTGCAAAAGACTGTCAATAGGTCCCAAAAGAATTGGTCTAAGAAACTTGATGATGCACTTTGGGCCTATAGAACAGCTTATAAAAATCCCATGGGTATGTCTCCTTATAAAATGGTTAATGGAAAAGCTTGTCATTTGCCTCTTGAGTTAGAACATAAAGCATTTTGGGCAATTAAAGAACTCAACTATGATTTCAAAATTGTCGGTGAAAAGAGGTTATTTGATATTAGCTCACTAGATGAATGGAGAACCCAAGCCTATGAAAATGCCAAACTATTCAAAGAAAAAGTTAGGAGATGGCATGACAAAAGAATCCAAAAGCGGGAATTCAAAGTTGGTGAATATGTTCTATTGTACAATTCTTGTTTTAGTTTTTTTGTAGGAAAACTTCTCTCCAAGTGGGAAGGACCATATATCATTGAAGAACTTTATCGTTCTGGAGCTATTAAGATCAATAACACCGAAGGCACTATTCCGAAGGTGGTCAATGGACAAAGAATTAAGCACTATATCTTAGGTACACCTATTAATGTTGAAAATAATATTATTCAAACCTTGACACCGGAGGAATACATCAAAGAGACCTTCCAGAACACTTCAGAACCCTGAAAAGGAAGAGGTACATGATACAGTAAGTAAACCGACTCCAAAAATTCGGCAAAAATATTTTCTGTCAGTTTTGGAATATTAGAAAAAAAATAAAAAATAATAAGAAACAACCGGGAAGGCAACCCAGGTGCCCACTAGGCACCAGGGCACGCCTGCCCCACCTGGCGCGCCCCGGTGGGTAGTGGGCCCCTCGGGCACCTTCCCGACTCCGTTTTCCTGTCGTATACTTGCTACCCAAGATAAAAATTCATTATATATACCCCTGGACGATTTGACCACCGTATCACAGAGAAATCCTCTGTTCTTGTTTCGGGTTGTTTTTCTGTCAGATCTGTCAAGCCAGGCATCATGTCTTCTCCCTCCTCCAACAATGTAGAAGGTGATGCTTGGTTGCTACAGGTGGAGTTAAGGGGAGAGGGAATTGAGGAGGCTACCATATAAGAAGATGAAGGGGACTCGCTTGGAGTCCACCCTCCGGCCTCCGAGAGGGGCACACTGGCTGGCATCTCCACTCTTCCTAATCCCCATCAAGCCATGAGATCGACAAACGATCAGGGGAGCCATGAAGTGCAAGAAGGACTCCCTCCAAGGAGGCCTTTACATAGGTTACATCGAAATAATTTTCATAATTTAATTCACAACCATGGGGTCGAAAATACTCCTCATGTGCACATACCGTCCAATTGGGACATATCTTGTCCAAGAGAAAGTGATGTAGGAACAAACCCTTGGGGACCGGAGAATAAACATATTATGGCTGAGGTGGAGAAGAACACTGAGTTGCTTCATCGAGCCCTCCGAGAGATTCAAAGTTTGAGGGAAGCACTCATGAATATGTTGGAGGACAAGCCTACTACTTCACTACCATCACCAAAGAAGGAGACTTGAGTACACGGGTATGGGCACTCCCCTTGGCTTGTGCCAAGCTTGGGGGAGATGCCTCGGTATCGTATCACCATCACTTTTATTACCTTTACCTATCTTAGTTCGATCCTTAGCTATTTCATGATTTAGTTGAATAAAAGTTTAGTATGATCTATTTTCGAGTGCTAGTTTCGTGATCTATCTATCTATGTAATCGAGTGAGAGTTATATAATAAAGTTTAGCTTGAGTTTTTGCTTATTTACCTTCCTTGTTTCAATCAAAATAAAGGAAATAATGAAAAATATCATAAGCTAATCTTATTGAAAGTTGACAAACCTAGCATTGGTCAATGATGCAATTCATGAAAGAATTAATAACGGAAGAGAAGATTCACATGCAAATATACTATCCTGCACATCTTTTATGATTGTGAGCCCCCATTAATATTTTATGCCGAATTGTTGACGTTGGACAAGGAATACAACGTAATGATTTATGTTTGTTCATATTCACATAGAAGTTATATTTGTCATAGATCCTCCACCATGTGGTGCTTGCTCAATATCTTTGCTAGGCAAAAATCCACACTAAGAAGAGATACTACTTGTGCATCCAAAACCCTTAAACCCAAATCCATGTTTCAAGAGTCCACCATACCTACCTATGGATTGAGTAAGATCCTTCAAATAAGTTGTCATTGGTGCATAAGGCAATAAAAATTGCTTCTAAATGTGTTTGATCTTTTAGTGTAAAGGAAAATAAGCGTTGTACGAACTTGTGATGGCAAAGTAATAAAAGCGACAGACTGCATAATAAAGGTTGCTATCATAAGGGGCAATATAATGTGACGTTCTTTTGCATTAAGAGATTGTGCATACAAAACCAAAAAGTGTATGACAACCTCTGCTTCCCTCTGCGAAGGGCCTATCTTTTACTTTTATGTATTTACTTTTTATGCAAGAGTCAAATCATTCTCCTCTATTCCTTTTTATTTTCTCTTTTGCAAGCATCATGTGGTGGGGAAAGATCTAGGCACATATATCCAGCTGGATATGAGTAACCATGAGTTATTATTGTTGACATCACCCTTGAGGTGAATAAGTTGGGAGGCGAAACTATAAGCCCCTATCTTTCTATGTGTCCGGTTGAAACTTTTTGATCCATATATATGTTGTGAGTGTTAGCAATCATAGAAGATTAAATGATGGTTGAGTATGTGGACTTGCCAAAAGGCTCCGATATGAGACCCTTCCTGAAAATATGATGCATTGCAATTGCAAAGTTGACTGAGAACATAGTTTGTTGGTTTTCAATAAAGTTTATGCTTCATACTCGATGTTGTGATGAATTGTTACTTGCTCATGGGAAGTTTTATGATAAAGTTTATTGATGTTATAATAATAAGCATGATGCTACTATTTCCGTATTTTGTTTTTATCGACACCTCTCTCTCTAAACATGTGGATATGATTTTCGATGTCGGCTTTCGCTTGAGGGCAAGCGAGGTCTAAGCTTGGGGGAGTTGATACGTCCATTTTGCATCATGTTTTCCTACTATTATTTATAGTTTTTTTATGCAATATAATACTTTGTGGAGTAATTCTAATTCCTTTTCTCTCATAATATGCAAGGTTTACACAAAGAGGGAGAATACCGGCAGCTGGAATTCTGGACCTGAAAAAGCTATGTCAAAGATACCTATTCTGCACATCTACAAATGAGCTAAAATTTTGTGGAGAATTATTTTGGAATATATAAAAATACTTGAGAAAAGAAATACTGGAGTGGGCCACCTAGGTGCCCACTAGGCACCAGGGCGCGCCACCGCCTCCAGGCATGCCCTGGTGGGTAGTGGGCTCCTCGGCCCACCTCCGGTGCCCATCTTCTCGTATATAAGGTCTTTTGACCTATAAAAAATGAGGAGAGGACTTTCGGGATGGAGCGCCGCCGTCTCGAGGCAAAACTTGGGTAGGAGCACTTTTTCCCTCCGGCAGAGCGATTCTTACGGGGGAACTTCCCTCTGGGAGGGGGAAATCGAAGCCATCGTCATCACCAACAACCCTCTCATCTTTGGGAGGCCAATCTTCACCAACACCATCTCATCTCAACCCTAGTTCATCTCTTGTGTTCAATCTTTGTATCAAAACCTCAGATTGGTACCTATGGGTAACTAGTAGTGTTGATTACATCTTGTAGTTGATGCTAGCCAGTTTATTTGGTGGAAGATTATATGTTCAGATCCATTACGATATTTATTACTCCTCTGATCTTGAGCATGAATATGTTGTGTGACTAGTTACTTTTGTTCTTGAGGACACGGGAGAAGTCATGTTCCAAGTAATCATGTGAATTTGATATTCGTTCGATATTTTGATGATATGTATGTTGTTATTCCCTTAGTTGTGTTATGTGAACGTCGACTACATGACACTTCACCATCTTTGGGCCTAAGGGAATGCATTGTGGAGTAGTTATTAGATGATGGGTTGCTAGAGTGACAGAAGCTTAAACCCTAGTTTATGCGCTATTCCGTAAGGGGTTGATTTGGATCCATATGTTTAATGCTATGGTTAGATTTTATCTTAACTCTTCTTTGGTAGTTGCGGATGCTTGCGAGGGGGGTTAATCATAAGTGGGAGGCTTGTTCAAGTAATAACAGCACCCAAGCACCGGTCCACCCACATATCAAATTATCAAAGTAGCGAACACGAATCAAACCAACATGATGAAAGTGACTAGATGAAATTCTCGTGTGTCCTCGAGAATGTTTTACTTATTATCAGAGACGTTCTGGCCTGTCCTTTGCTACAAAAAGGATTAGGGTACCTTGCTACACTTATTGTTACTCGTTATTTGTTACAAATTATCTTGCTATCAAACTACCCGTTACCGACAATTTCAGTGCTTGCAGAAATTACCTTGCTGAAAACCGCTTGCCATTTCCTTCCGCTCCTCGTTGGGGTTGACACTCTTACTTATCGAAAGAACTACGATTGATCCCCTATACTTGTGGGTCATCAGTAATGTACCATAGACTTGAGGCGGTGTCGCACTCATAATATGAGGTGTGGCCGCTCTAGCAGGTGCAATGGTTGAGGAACCAATCAATAGCGGTGAGCAAGAACTAGAATAGTACTTGTAGTCGTCCAATGCATCTTCATGTATTTGTCTCTCAAGGTACAACCACAGACATACATACTAGTAATGCAACGAGGAATATACTGAAATCTTGAACTAAATGTCATGGTTCAAACCACAAAAAAAATCTATTCCTTGTATCATGCTTAGATTTGTGTATATCATAGTGATGCATATAAGATTTTAGCTCTTAGTAGTAAGCATTAATAGTGTGACTGTCTTGTTTTAGTTGTTCCAATTTGCGAAGCAATTCACAATGATAATAAGATGAAAAAACGTATGTCTCAGTACAACTTTAAAAAAATTCCAAGTTGTTGGTTGATTATTGTTGGGAAATATAGTAGAAAAAATTGCCCTACGATCAACCAGGAACACTATGAAGATGCAATAACGGTTTGGATCGGATTGTTACCTACTCCGAGTTGCAGCGAAAGAAAACGAGTCGGTGTAGATCGTACTTGAAGTCCCTCGAGCTGCCGATAAACGATCCCTCGAACGTAAGACCGATAGCACGACCTCTCCATAGATTGAAAGTGTACGGTCACTGGTGCAGCAACATCCTATACAAATGGTTTTTACCCCCTTTCCGCCATAGAGTTTTAAACCGTTGCCTTGCCTGTGTGTGCGATAGGGGGTCCTTCCCACACAAACCAGAAACTGTCGGTGTTAGGGAGTAAGAATGCATATGTTTTGCAGAACTAAGTGTATGTGATGCCCGTATCTATCCCAGATGCGAGTAGTCACACAACTGTTTGCGATATATCAAATATCCCAAACGCTCCATCCTTGCTACTCGTGTGGGCTAGCATTACCATCGCACGCGCTATTCTGTGGTGCAACATTTATGATGCGCTCCGCATCACAAACAGTTCACGATTGTAAAAGCGTGTATGGTAAAGAGACTATCACATACATTCACTTTTCTCGAACCGCACGCGATATATAATTAAGAAGATAAGTTAATCATCGTACGTGTGTGGGATGAGTTTAGTAAACGTCCAATTGTCGTACTAGTGTCGGATGGGATAACTATCGCAGATGCTATTCTGTGATGCAACGTTTATAATGCATACGACATCACAGATAGTTCATGATTGTAAAGCGTGTATGGTAAGGCGACTATCACAAACATTTAGTTTGGTCACACCGTTTGTGATATTGTCTAACATTACACACGCTTTGCAAATGGCAATTGTGTGCATGGTCGCACATGTTTTCTCTCTATTAAACGTGTCGAATAAAGAGGTATATCACACACGTTGTGCTTTACAGACCGTGTGTGGAGTAATGACCTGCAGAGCATATTTTTTTCCTAATTTAATCGATGCAATTTAAAATTATATAGAAATTGACTTTGAAAGTAGGTGATAACTTATTTCATATCCATCAGGTTCAACAACTAATACATTATTCGATTGACATGTACATATGTTCAAGAATTACATCAAAAATAATAATTACATAAGCACCAAATAAAGAATGATGAACTAGGGTTGTATACTGATACGTCTCCAACGTATCTATAATTTTTTATTGTTCCATGTTATTATATTATCATTCTTGGATGTTTTACAATCATTTTATAGCAACTTTATTTCATTTTTTGGGACTAACCTATTGACATAGTGCCCAGTGCCAGTTGTTGTTTTTTGCTTGTTTTTTACTTCGCAGGAAATCAATACCAAACGGAGTCCAAATGCAGTAAAACTTTTTGGTGATTTTTTCTAGACCAGAAGACACAAGTTGGGCCAAGAAAGTACCTGAGGGGGGCTCCGAGGGGAGCACAACCCACCAGGGCGCGCCTGGGGGCCCAGGCGCACCCAGGTGGGTTGTGCCCACCTTGGCCACCTCCCGCACCGCCTCTTTGCTCTATAAATACCCCAATATTCCAGAAACCGTAGGGGAGTCGACGAAAATCAATTCCAGCCACCGCAAGTTCCAGAAACCACAGATCCAATCTAGACACCATCACGGAGGGGTTCATCATCCTCATTGGTGCATCTCCAATGATGCGTGAGTAGTTCATTATAGACCTACGGGTCCGTAGTTAGTAGCTAGATGGCTTCCTCTCTCTCTTTTGATTCTCAATGCAATGGTCTCTTGAAGATCTATTTGATGTAACTCTTTTTGCGGTGTGTTTGTTGGGATCCGATGAACTTTGAGTTTATGATCAGATCTATGTTTTTATCCATGAAAGTTATTTGAGTCTTTTGATCTCTTATATGCATGATTACTTATAGCCTCATATTTCTTCTTCGAATCTTTGGTTTAGTTAGGCCAACTAGATTGATTTTCCTTGCCATGGGAAGAGGTGCTTTGTGATGGGTTCGATCTTACGGTGCTTGATCCCAGTGACAGAAGGGGAACCGACACGTATGTATCATTGGTATTAAGGATAACAAGATGGGGTCTATTTCTACATAAATAGATCTTGTCTACATCATGTCATCGTTCTTATTGCATTACTCTGTTTCTCCATGAACTTAATACACTAGATGCATGCTAGATAGCGGTCGATGTGTGGAGTAATAGTAGTAGATGCAGGCAGGAGTCGGTCTACTAATCTTGGACGTGATGCCTATATAATGATCATTGCCTGGATATCGTCACAATTATTTGAAGTTCTATCAATTGCTCAACAGTAATTTGTTTACCCACTGTATGCTATTTTTCTCGAGAGAAGCCACTAGTGAAATCTACGGTCCCCGGGTCTATTTTCTCATCATATATTTTCAGATCTATTTTGCTATTTACCTTTTTATTTATTTGCCACTTTTATTTTTAGATCTATATTATCAAAAACCCTAAAATACCTCGCTGAATTTTATTTGCTTTTATTTGCATCTATCAATCTATTACAACTTTCTCACGTCCGTTTGCCAATTTCTGGCGTCGTTACCCGAAAGGGATTGACAACCCCTTTAACACGTCGGGTTGCAAGTATTTGTTCTTTGTGTGCAGGTGCTGTTTATGTAGTGTTGCTTGGTTCTCCTACTGATTCGATAACCTTGGTCTCATCATTGAGGGAAATACCTACCATTGCTGTGCTGCATCATCCCTTCCTCTTTGGGGAAATACCGACGTAGTTCAAGCCAACATCAAAAGGAATTTCTGGCGCCGTTGCCGGGGAGACATCATCAACATCTATCATGTTCCTAATCACAAATCTCATCTCCTTGCAATTTACATTATTTGCCATTTGCCTCTTGTTTTCCTCTCCCCCACTTCACAAAAATTTGCCGTTTTATTCGCCCTCTTTTTTGTTCGCCGTTTTCTCGTCAGATCTGTTTTTGAGTGCAATTTTGTTTGCGTAGTCATGATGCCTCAAAGAAAATATGATGACGTTCCTTACCCCAATATTTTGCTTGAAATTGAGAAAAGTACTAAGGAATATATGACTACACAATTTGAGCACAATAAATATTTTACTGAAGAACTTAAGGAACACTCTGTTGTGTTGGATGCTATAACAAAACAACTTGATGATATTAGTAGAGAAGTTTGTAATCTTCAATCTAAGTATGCTTTTGCTGAAAGTTTGCTGGGGAAAATATCCGATGCACAAGCTACCCTAGTAAACCAAATGGCCGCTAAACCAATCTCGTTAGAAGATAAAAATGATGAAGATCTTAAAATAGTTGGTGTTTCTTCTATTGATTCCTTGTTTAGTAAAATTAAATTTGATGAAAAAGGGACTGAATAAGAGTCAACTTTAGCTAGAAGGCATCCCGATAATTTGGAGGGTGAAAATCTTGTTGAGAAAATTGATAAAAGTGGGTTCGGAATGGTCAAAATTTTAACTAGTGATGTGCCCACTCTTTTGGATTACAAAGACTTTAATTATGATAATTGCTCTTTGATTGATTGTATTTCTTTGTTGCAATCCATGATAAATTCACCCCATGCCTATGAACAAAATAAAGCTTTTACTAAACATATTGTTGATGCTATGATGAAAGCTTTGGAAGAAAAGTTGGAATTAGAGATTTCAATTCATAGAAAATTACATGATGAATGGGAACCTACTATCAAAGTCAATATAAAAAATTATGAGTGTTTTGCTTTATGTGATTTGGGTGCTAGTGTTTCTACAATTCCGAAATCTTTATGTGATGTGCTTGGTCTTACCGATATTGAAGAATGTTCTTTAAATTTGCACTTGGCGGATTCTACTATTAAAAAGCCTATGGGAAGAATTAATGATGTTCTTATCCTTGCAAATAGAAATTATGTGCCCATAGATTTTATTGTTCTTGATATTGATTGCAATCCGTCTTGTCCAATTATTCTTGGTAGACCGTTTTTTGCGCACTATAGGTGTCGTGATTGATATGAAAGAAGGGAACATCAAATTCCAATTTCCTTTGAGAAAGGGTATGGAATACTTCCCTAGAAAAAGAATTAAGCCACCATATTAATCAATCATGAGGGCATCTTATGGATCTAGAAACAAAGATGACAATACTTAGATCTTTGCATTATGCCTAGCTAAGGGCGTAAAACGATAGCGCTTGTTGGGAGGCAACCCAATGAATAAAATATATTTTTGCCTTTTTATTTCTGTTCTTGGGTGTTTGCACAATTATGATACTGTTATGATTGTGTTTTTTGTGTTTTAATTAGTGTTTGTGCCAAGTAAAGCCTTTAGGATAGCTTTGGTGATAGTTGATTTGATCTTGTTGGAAAACAGAAACTTTTACATCCAGTAAAACAATTTTGAAAATAAACAGAAGCGACGAAAAATTCTGAATTTTTTTAAACAAGGTTTATGTACAAATTTCCTCTGTTTTACTAATTTTTCAGAATTTTTGGAGTTACATAAGTATGAGAACAATTCATATCTTTGCAGACTGTTCTGTTTTTGACAGATTCTGTTTTCTTTGCATTGTGTGCTTATTTTGATGAATCTATGGTTTTTATTGGAGGTTCTAAGCCATGGTAAAGTTAGAATACAGTAGATATAATGCAAGAACAAAATTTTAATGGGTTTTCTATAGTACTTAAAGTAAAGATTAGTTTTCTTATACTAACGGATCTCACGAAGGTTTTGTTGAGTTTTGTGTGATTGAAGTTTTCAAGTTTTGGGTGAGATCACGATGGATGAAGGAATAAGGAGTAAGAAGAGCCTAAGCTTGGGGATGCCCCATGGAACCCCAAGCCATTATCCAAAGAGAAGCAAGCAACTAAGCTTGGGGATGCCCGAGTGGCATCCCCTCTTTCTTCTAACGACCATCGGTATTTTACTTGGAGCTATATTTTTATTCGTCACATATCATGAGTTTTGCTTGGAGCGTCTTGTATGATATGAGTATTTGCTTGTTTTGCTTTTTATTTTAAGTCATGAATCCTTGCTGGACACACCTATTTGAGGGAGCTAAAATTATGCTATGACTTGTTAGAATTGCTCTCTATGCTTCACTTAAATCTTTATGAGCTATGGAATTGCTCTAGTGCTTCACTTATATCTTTTTGAGCACGGTGTGCTTTAGTATTTTGGAAGAAATTCTCTCATGCTTCACTTAGATTTATTTGAGAGTTAGTAAATTTTTTTTAGAAATTCTCTCTTGCTTCACTTAAATTATTTTGAGAGAAGAAAATTTTTATGCTCATGTTCTTCACTTAGATTTGTATGAGCTATCAAAAGCAACAAATGAAATTAGTCCCAAAGTGATAGATATTCAAGAGGGATATAATAAAAACTTTCATGAAGATCATTGGACAAAATAAACTTGATTACTTGTAATAGTTTTGCGATATGTTGATATAATATGTGAGTCATGTTGATGAGTAATTATGCTTTAGTAAGAATATTGGTGTTAAGGTTTGTGATTCCCTATGCAAGCACGAAAGTCAATAGTTATGCAATGAAATTACATCCTACTTGTGGTGCATTATTCGGTGTTAGTTATGCTTAATGCTCGCTTATGAGATTTTTTTGTTTCTTGGTTGGATGCTTCTTAATCTTTTGCTAGCCTTCATTTGCACTAAGTATGATCACTACTTGTGCATCCAAAATCCTTAAACCAGTTTTGCCATATGAGTCCACTATACCTACCTATATGCGGTATTTTCGTGCCGTTCTAAGCAAATTTGTATGTGCCATCTCTAATTTCAAAATAAATTTCTCTTTTGTGTGCTCGTACTGCTCATGAAACGGTAGGGGGTGGCTGATATATTTCCATGCTAGATGTGTTATTCTCAAGATGAGTGTTTATTCACTTGTCATTGCACGAGAGTACGGCAAAGGTATTAGGGATGCCCAGTCCCAAAATGAAAAATGAATTTACTTTATGTTGTCAAATAATAAATTCCTTTGAAAGTGTTGGTATGGAGGGCACCCGTGGATACAGCTAGCCATGGAAAGTGAAAGTATGGTGGAAAAAGGAATAAACTTTATTTTCTGTTTGGGAACCGCCTATGATATATCTAGCATGGAAAGTATTGGGAACTACTCGATCGTTTTCGTTGACAGGAAAAGCATGCCACCCAAAATGTATTATCTCTACTTTTTTCGCTTTGAGCTCTGGCACCTCTACAAATCCCTACTTCCCTCTGCGAAGGGCCTTTCTTTTACTTTATGCAATTTTTATTTTGAGTCTCCATCTTCTCTTATAAAGCACCAACTAAGGGGCACTATGATCGTACTTGAGCATTGGGTGTAGCTAATATGCGAGTCTGTTTCATGAATGGATCAATGATTAAGCATAATGGGCTAGGGATAACTTGCTTTAGTGTTGATATTTTTAAAGACGTGGTTGCTTGTTGATATGCTTGAGTATTGAAATCTTCATGTCAAAACTAGACTATTGCTTTGAATCATATAAAAGTCCAAATGTCCATGCTACAAAGAAAAGAATATGTGATGAACATGTTAGGCAGCATTCCACATCAAAAATTCTGTTTTATCATTTACCTACTCGAGGACGAGCAGGAATTAAGCTTGGGGATGCTGATACGTCTCCAACGTATCTATAATTTTTGATTGTTCCATGCTATTATATTATCATTCTTGGATGTTTTACAATCATTTTATAGCAACTTTATATCATTTTTTGGGACTAACCTAGTGCCCAGTGCCAGTAGCTGTTTTTTGCTTGTTTTTTACTTTGCAGGAAATCAATACCAAACGGAGTCCAAACGCAGCAAAACTTTTTGGTGATTTTTTCTGGACCAGAAGACACAAGTTGGGCCAAGAAAGTACCTGAGGGGGGCTCCGAGGGGAGCACAACCCAACAGGGCGCGCCCAGGTGGGTTGTGCCCACCTCGGCCACCTCCCGCACCGCCTCTTTGCTCTATAAATACCCCAATATTCCATAAACCCTAGGGGAGTCGACGAAAATCAATTCCAGCCGCCGCAAGTTTCAGAAACCAAAGATCCAATCTAGACACCATCACGGAGGGGTTCATCATACTCATTGGTTCCTCTCCGATGATGCGTGAGTAGTTCATTATAGACCTACGGGTCCATAGTTAGTAGCTAGATGGCTTCCTCTCTCTCTTTTGATTCTCAATACAATGGTCTCTTGGAGATCTATTTGATGTAACTCTTTTTGCGGTGTGTTTGTTGGGATCCGATGAACTTTGAGTTTATGATCAGATCTATGTTTTTATCCATGAAAGTTATTTGAGTCTTTTGATCTCTTATATGCATGATTACTTATAGCCTCGTATTTCTTCTTCGAATCTTTGGTTTAGTTAGGCAAAAAATGTGAGGGCTAACAAGGCAGCTCGCAAGAAGGAAAAGATGTCTTGCTGGTGTGGCCTGCCGGGACACTTCATGATTAATTGTACTGCATAGTTGTGTGATAATTGTCTGAAACCGGGCCACCCATCTGATGAGTGTCCGTTGCTCTCGACTCCTAAACCTGTTGTGACGATATATGGAGTCAGCAATAATAAGCTCATGTTTTTCGAGACTCCAAACACGGCAACAGAGGTATCCCGTCTGGAGAGCTCTAGGATTGGGTTGGTAAAGGTCACGCAAGGGACACTGATGGAGGATCAGGTCATTCAGCAGCTCAGACGTCTTGTCTCAGAGTCCTTCCACTGGTCTCCGGTCCGAGTGGAGGACCAGGTATACCGTGTGGAATTCCCTAGGAGGGAGGATCTCGACCGGCTCCTTGAATTTGGGTTCAGTAAGGTGACGGGCAGCGATTATCTTCTTGCATTTGATGAGTGCAAGAAACAAGAGCCGAGAGGTATACCCCTTAAAAAATCCGGGTCAGACTATTTGGGGCACCGAAGATGCCTCTTAATGATTTCCTTACTGTTTGGAGTCTGGGATCTCTCATTGGTAAGTCAGAGAAGGTGGATATGCCTTTTACTCGCATACATGGGATTGCGAGGTTGTTCGTCAGTGTGTTGGATGTGGACCACGTGCCTGATTTCGTACCATGGACTTACGAGGGCATGACATACGATCTTGAGGTGGAGATTGAGGACCACCCTTACGTGGATGACGCGACTGTGATTAAGGATGTGGACATGACTGAGGGCGGATATGGGGATGGAATCTGGGAGATGGATGGAACTAGGGATGCGCAGGACAAAACCCCTCGAGCTGCGAGGCAGTCTGCTCAGCCCAAGGGGACACCAACTCATAAGGGGACAACCCCTACATCCACACAGATTGCTTCACTTTGGTTTGGTTCCTTCGACGCGGCATCTGCGCCAAGCCGGTTCTGGGGGGACGGAGTCAAGTCTAGGGATTTGGAGGAGCAGGAGATGTGGTCTTCGCCACCTGAGGAGATGGTGGTTGATACGTCTCCAACATATCTATAATTTTTTATTGTTCCATGTTGTTATATTATCATTCTTGGATGTTTTACCTTCATTTTATAGCAACTTTATATAATTTTTTGGGACTAACCTATTGACATAGTGCCCAGTGCCAGTTGCTGTTTTTTACTTGTTTTTTACTTCGCAGAATATCCCTATCAAACGGATTCCAAACGTAGCGAAACTTTTTGGAGATTTTTTTGGACCAGAAGACAACTTGGGAGCCAAGGAAGCACCAGAGGGGAGGTCCATGGGGCCCATAACCCACCAGGACGCGCCAAAGGGCCCTTGCATGCCCAGGTGTGTGGTGGGGCCCATGGGGGTCTCCTCCACCGCCTCTCAACTCTATAAATTCTCAGATATTCCAGAAACCCTAGGGGAGCAATTGAAACACAATTCCAGCCGCCGCAAGTTCCAGAACCACAAGATCCAATCTAGAGCCATATTCCGGCACTCTGCCGGAGGGGAACACGATCACGGAGGGGTTCATCATCCTCATTTCTGCTCCTCCGATGATGCGTGAGTAGTTCACCATAGACCTACGGGTCCGTAGGCAGTAACTAGATGGCTTCTTCTCTCTTTTATTCTCAATACAATGTTCTCCTCGTTGTTCTTGGAGATCTATTTGATGTAATGACTTTTTGCGGTGTTTTTGTTGGGATCCGATGAAGTGTGAGTTTATGATCAGATCTATTTATGAATATTATTTGAGTTCTTTGATCTCTTATATGCATGATTGTTATAGCCTCGTATTTCTTCTCCGAATCTTTGGTTTAGTTAGGCCAACTAGATTGATTTTTCTTGCAATGGGAAGAGGTGCTTTGTGATGGGTTCGATCTTGCGGTGTCCTCACCCAGTGACAGAAGGGGTAGCGAGGCACGCATGTATCGTTACTATTAAGCATAAAAAGATGGGGTCTATTCCTACATGAATAGATCTTGTCAACATCATGTCATCGTTCTTATTGCATTACTCTATTTCTCCATGAACTTAATACACTAGATGCATGCTGGATAGCGGTCGATGTGTGGAGTAATAGTAGTAGATGCAGGCAGGAGTCGGTCTACTAATCTTGGACGTCATGCCTATATAGCCTATATACATGATCATTGCTTTGGATATCGTCATAATTATTTGCTCTTCTATCAATTGCCCAACAGTAATTTGTTTACCCATCGTATGCTATTTTCTCGAGAGAAGCCACTAGTGAAATCTACGCCCCCCCGGGTCTATCTTTTATCATATTGTTTTCAGATCTATTATTCCAAAAACTCAAAAATACTTTGCTGCACTTTTTCTTTACATATTTTATTTTGCGTTCTTGCTAGACCTATTTATCCAATCTCATACAATTTAATCTATCTTTTTACCGAGGAGGGATTGACAACCCCTCTTACGCGTCGGGTTGCAAGTATTTGTTCTTTGTGTGCAGGTACCATTTACATAGTGTTGCTTGGTTCTCCTACTAGATTGATAACCTTGGTTTCATAACTGAGGAAAATACTTACCGTAGCTATGCTGCATCATCCCTTCCTCTTTGGGGAAATACCGACGCAGTCTCAAGCCACGTCAGTGGTGACTATTGGGCAGGAGGCCCGAAAGTCCCTGTCACCATCTCGCCCGGGATCTTCACGGTCGTCGGCTCTAGTAATTGGTCCAGTATGTATAGCAGCAGGGGCTGTGGGTGTAACAATGGTATTGATGTCCTCATCACCTCTCCTCAGCTAGCTGAGAAGGAGAGGTCTGTTGAGAGGGCTTCATCGCTGACAGGAGGCAGTGTTGGGTCGATGGGGCCCAACCCCCATATCCGACCTCTCTCTCTCTCTCCCGTGCCAGCTGCAGTCGGGCATATGGTAGGAGGCCAAACCCCGGCTGAGGTCACTATGGAGGAGGTGGTCGCTTACGGAGGGATTTAGGACCCGGCGTCCGGTGACAGGCGCGTAAGTCACCGGATTTAGGCCCAGCCAGATGCAGACGACCTGCAGTTGGGGCGTGCTATGAGGGCCGCCAAGCTTCGAGATGTCGAAGTGACTACAGGTATGTGATACGTCTCCAACGTATCTATAAATTTTTTATTGTTCCATGCTGTTATATTATCAATCTTGGATGTTTTATATTTATTTACTAGCAACTTAATATCATTTTTTGGGACTAACCTATTGACATAGTGCCTAGTGCCAGTTGCTATTTTTTGCTTGTTTTTTACTTCGCAAAATATCAATACCAAATGGAGTCCAAATGCCACGAAACTTTTTGGAGAATTTTTTCTACCTAGAAGACACCCAGGAAGCCAAAGAAATGCATGGGAGGAGGCCTGTGGGGCCCACTAGGCACCATGACGTGCCCTGGTGGGTAGTGGGCACCACCGGAAGCTTCTCCACCGCCTACCAGCTCTATAAATACTCTAAAATCCCAAAAACCGTAGGGGAGCCGAGAGAAAACAGTTTCGCCGCCGCAAGTTCCAGAACCACGAGATCCAATCTAGAGGCCTTTTCCGACACTCTGCCGGAGGGGTCAACGATCACGGAGGGGTTCTTCATCAATACCCTTGCCCCTCCGATGATGTGTGAGTAGTTTACTAGAGACCTACGGGTCCGTAGGTAGTAGCTAGATGGCTTCTTCTCTCTTTTTGATCTGCAATACAATGTTCTCCTCGATGTTCTTGGAGATCTATTTGATGTAATGACTTTTTGCGGTGTGTTTGTTGGAATCCGATGAATTGTGAGTTTATGATCAGTTCTATCCATGAATATTATTTGAGTCTTTGCTGAACACTTTTATGCATGATTGTTATAGCCTCGTAGTTCTTCTCTGAAACTTTGGTTTGGTATGGCCAACTAGATTGATTTTTCTTGCCATGGGAAGAGGTGCTTTGTGATGGTTTCGATCTTGCGGTGCTCAATCTTAGTGATAGAAGGAGACATGACACGCATGTATTGTTGCCATTAAGGATAAAAAGATTGGGTCTATTCGTACATGAATAGATCTTGTCTACATCATGTCATCGTTCTTATTGCATTACTCCACTTCTTCATGAACTTAATACACTAGATGCATGCTGGATAGCGGTCGATGTGTGGAGTAATAGTAGTAGATGCAGGCAGGAGTCAATCTACTAATCTTGGACGTGATGCCTATATACATGATTATTGCCTTGGATATCATCATAATTATTTGCTCTTCTATCAATTGCCCAACAGTAATTTGTTTACCCACCGTATGCTATTTTCTCGAGAGAAGCCTCTAGTGAAATCTATGGCCCCCGGGTCTATTTTCCTACCATATTAAACCAAAAATACCTTGCTGTAATTTTTTTTATTTTGTATTTTCTTACCGAGGAGGGATTGACAACCCCTCTTACGCGTTTGGTTGCAAGTATTTGTTATTTGTGTGCAGGTGTTGTTTACATAGTGTGGATGGATCCTCGTACTGGATTGATAACCTTGGTTTCATAACTGAGGGAAATACTTACCGTTGATGTGCTGCATCATCCTCTCCTCTTCGGGGAAATACCAACGCAGATGCAAGCAATCAGTATGTCAGTAAATACCAGTCATTCTATTCTTCATTTTTCAGAACTAGAAATTACCAATAATGCCAGCAGCTTAGGGATTTCCCTTGGTAGCAACGGAAAGGAGATTGCAAAATCAGTTAATGATCTGTTAGACCTAGAAGCTGATAGAGCTTTAGAATTAATCCAGAATATGGCGGCTGTCAAACCTATGAATGAAACGGATATTAATAACCTGGGGGTAAATTCGTTACAGAGCCTTTGTGAGGATCTTGTTCCCACTTCAGAATTAGAGGAGGAGGAGCCAACGACCTCAGAGTGGTATATGGCCCCTCTGCAGCCAAATAACATCGACCTTCCTACCTCGACTGATGAAAACCTTGAGGTCAAGGAGGATAAACTAGAATGTTCCTGGAAGAGGAAGATTTATCCTACCTCGGTAGTATGTAGGAGTGCGCGAGTCAGACAAAAGAAAAAATTCCACGATGAAAAATGAAACGGATCTTTTGGAATAGTAGAGGTCTAGCAGACTTGGCTAAAAGGAGATTCCTTGCAGAAGCGTCAATAGAGCATACATTAGATTTTATGGCTCTACTAGAGGTGGGTAGAGATAATTTTACGCCTCAATTCCTCGGTACTATCTCAGGAGGAACTGATTTTGACTAGCATTGCTTGCCCCCAAGAGGTCGTACTGGAGGGATACTACTTGGGGTGAAATGTGAGTCGCTAGAAGTGTTAAATGTGGTTTATGGAGATTTTGCCGTCAAATTTCGGGTGAGGTCGAAGATTGATGGCTTTCGATGGGCTTTGGTGGTTGTATATGGTGCAGCCCAACCTGAGTTGAAGCCTGATTTTCTCGTAGATTTAGTGAGAGTCTGTGGTGATGAAAGGCTTCCTATCCTTATGGGGGGACTTCAGCATAATCAGAAGGCGAGAAGAGAAAAATAATGACAACTTCGATGGAAGATGGTCATTTCTATTCAACACAATTATTGAGAGTCTCGATTTGAGGGAGATTGACCTCACTGGGAGACAATTTACATGGGCAAATTCTTTGCTGGTTCCGACTTATGAGAAGCTGGACAGAGTACTCACCAGTATCGAGTGGGAGCAGAAGTTCCCGCTAGTAACGGTGCAGGATTTAAATAGAGCAATTTCTGATCATACACCATTATTGATCAATTCTGGGGAAGCACCTCATGTTGGCAACATTAATCACTTTACTTTCGAACTTGGATGGTTCCAGAGGGAAGGATTCATAGACCTCATTGCTACACAATGGGCCAAGGATTGTGGTGGCACTTCCAATGTCGATAGATGGCAAAATAAGATTAGACACTTGTGCCAGTTCTTTAGGGGCTGGGTGATGACCCACAAGTATAGGGGATCAATTGTAGTCCTTTCGATAAGTAAGAGTGTCGAACCCAACGAGGAGCAGAAGGAAATGACAAGCGGTTTTCAGCAAGGTAATTTCTGCAAGCACTCAAATTGTCGGTAACAGGTAGTTTGATAGCAAGATAATTTGTAACAAGTAACAATAAATGCAGGAAGGTAGCCCAATCCTTTTTGTAGCAAAGGATAGGCCGGAACGGTCTCTGGTAATAAGTAAAACATTCTCGAGGACACACGGGAATTTCATCTAGTCACTTTCATCATGTTGGTTTGATTCATGTTCGCTACTTTGATAATTTGATACGTGGGTGGACCGGTGCTTGGGTGTTGTTCTTACTTGAACAAGCCTCCCACTTATGATTAACCCCCTCACAAGCATCCGCAACTACGAAAGAAGAATTAAGATAAAATCTAACCATAGCATTAAACATATGGATCCAAACCAGCCCTTACGGAATAGCGCATAAACTAGGGTTTAAGCTTCTGTCACTCTAGCAACCCATCATCTAATAACTACTCCACAATGCATTCCCTTAGGCCCAAAGATGGTGAAGTGTCATGTAGTCGACGTTCACATAACACAACTAAAGGAATCACAACATACATATCATCAAAATATCGAACGAATATCAAATTCACATGATTACTTGCAACATGACTTCTCCCATGTCCTCAAGAACAAAAGTAACTAATCACACAACATATTCATGCTCAAGATCAGAGGAGTAATAAATATCAAAATGGATGTGAACATATAATCTTCCACCAAATAAACCGGCTAGCATCAACTACAAGATGTAATCAACACTACTAGTCACCCACAGGTACCAATTTGAGGTTTTGATACAAAGATTGAACACAAGAGATGAACTAGGGTTTGAGATGAGATGGTGCTATTGAAGATGTTGATGAAGATTGGCCTCCCAAAGATAAGAGGGTTGTTGGTGATGATGATGGCTTCGATTTCCCCCTCCGGGAGGGAAGTTCCCTCGGCGGAATCGCTCCGCCGGAGGGCAAAAGTGCTCCTGCCCAAGTTCTGCCTCGAGACAACGGTGCTCCGTCCCGGAAGTCCTCTCTTTATTTTTTCTAGGTCAAAAGACCATATATACCAGAAGATGGGCACCGGAGGTGGGCCAGGTAGCCCACTTCCCACCAGGGCATGCCTGGAGGGGGTGGCGCGCCGTGGTGCCTAGTGGGCACCTCGGTGGTGATACGTCTCCAACGTATCTATACTTTTTTATTATTCCATGCTATTATATTATCTGTTTTGGATGTTTTATATGCATTAATATGCTATTTTATATTATTTTTGGGACTAACTTATTAACCTAGAGCCCAGTGCCAGTTTTTTTTCCTTGTTTTTGAGCTTTGCAGAAAAGGAATACTAAACGGAGTCCAAACGGAATAAAACTTCACGATGATTTTTCTTGGACCAGAAGACACCCAGGGGACTTGGAGTGCAAGTCAAAAGAGTCACAAGGCGGTGGCAAGGGTGGAGGGCACGCCCCCTGCCTTGTGGGCCCCTCGGTGACCCCTGACCTAGATCTTCCTCCTATATATTCACATATATTCCAGAACCACCAGAAGCATCCACGAAAACACTTTTCCACCGCCGCAACCTTCTGTTCCTGTGAGATCCCATCTTGGGGCCTTTTCCGGCATCCTCCCGGAGGGGGATTCGATCACGGAGGGCATCTACATCAACTATATTGCCCTTCCGATGAAGTGTGAGTAGTTTACCTCAGACCTACGGGTCCATAGCTAGTAGCTAGATGGCTTCTTCTCTCTCTTTGATTCTCAATACCATGTTCTCCTTGATGTTCTTGGAGATCTATCCGATGTAATCTTCTTTTGCGGTGTGTTTGTCGAGATCCGATGAATTGTGGATTTATGATCAGCTTATCTATGAATATTATTTGAATCTTCTCTGAATTCTTATATGCATGATTTGATATCTTTGTATTTCTCCTTGAACTATCGGTTTGGTTTGGCCAACTAGATTGGTTTTTCTTGCAATGGGAGAGGTGCTTAGCTTTGGGTTAAATCTTGCGTGATTTCACCCAGTGACAAAGTAGGGGTAGCGAGACACGTATTGAATTGTTGCCATCGAGGATAAAAAGATGGGGTTTTCATCATATTGCTTGAGTTTATTCATCTACATCATGTCATCTTACTTAAGGCGTTACTCCGTTCTTTATGAACTTAATATTCTAGATGCATGCTGGATAGCGGTCGATATGTGGAGTAATAGTAGTAGATGCAGGCAGGAGTCGGTCTACTTGACACGGACGTGATGCCTATATTGCATAATCATTGCCTTGGATATCGTCATAACTTTGCGCTTTTCTATCAATTGCTCGACAGTAATTTGTTCACCCACCGTATTATTTGCCTTCATGAGAGTAGCCTCTAGTGAAACCTATGGCCCCGGGTCTATTTTCCATCATATTAGTTTCCGATCTACTATTTTGCAATCTTTTATTTTCAGATCTATAAACCAAAAAACCCAAAAATATTTTATCTTTTGTTTAGTTTTATCTACCTCTATCAGATCTCACCTTTGCAAGTGACCGTGAAGGGATTGACAACCCCTTTATCGCGTTGGGTGCAAGTGTTTGATTGTTTGTGTAGGTGCATCTATTGGGGACTTGCGCGTTTCTCCTACTGGATTGATACCTTGGTTCTTAACTGAGGGAAATACTTATCTCTACTATGCTGCATCACCCATTCCCCTTCAAGGGAAAAACCAACGCAAGCTCAAGAAGTAGCAGGAAGAATTTCTGGCGCCGTTGCCGGGGAGATCTACGTCAAGCCTACCAAGTACCCATCATACACTCTCATCTCTTGCATTACATTATTTGCCATTTGCCTCTCATTTTCCTCTCCCCCACTTCTAAAACAATTTTCAAAAAGATTTGCCTTTTTATTCGCCCTTCTTCCGTTCGTCCTTTTGTTTGCTTGTGTGTTAGATCGCTCGATTTGATTTCATGACTAGCGCTTTTACCCCTCCTTTGTCTTCTGACTTTGAAGTTCTTCACTTCAAACAGAAACAAGGAGAAAATTTAAAGGATGCTTGGTATAGGATGATAGAGTCTTATCGCAACTGTGCTATAGAGGGGGATATTAAGATTTTACTCCATAATTTTTATGTTGGACTAACCATGTCCCATAGGCAACTTTTGGATTTCGCTGCTAAAGGAAATTTTATTGAAATTGATGCCAACATTGCTTATGAGATAATAGAAGGAATAGTAGGAATATTACCCCCACAAAAGGGATTGCATCGTACCCAAGAGGGAACACAAGCTTTTGAGAAATTGTGTGAGTTACAGAAATTTTTCCAAATATCTCTTAAACCTCTCAAAAATATTAGTGGAAATCTCCACCGCATGAATATGTTGATCACTCTTTGCAATAAGCGGTTGGATGCTCTAAACATAAATATTTTTGAAGATGATGAGAAACATAAAGAACCTCCCGGATTTGAGCATAACTCCATTAAAAAGATAAAGACCAAAGATGACAATACCTAGATCTATGTTTTTTTATGCCTAGCCAAGGGCGTTAAACAATAGCGCTTGTTGGGAGGCAACCCAATTTTATTTTTGCGTTTTTTGTTTTGCTTCTGTTTTTGAATAAAATACATATTATTAGCTCTGTAGTAATTGTGTTTTGGTGTTTTAATTAGTTTTTGTGGCAAGTAAGACCTTTGGGATGGCTTACGGTGATAGTTGATTTGATCTTGCTGAAAAACAGAAACTTTTGCGTCCAGTCAAAGAATTTTAATAATTCACTGGAGCTCTGAACAACCCTGAAGTTTTTACACAAGATTTATATACAAATTGACTCTGTTTTCCTAATTTTTCAGAATTTTTGAAGTTACAGAAGTATTATAACAATTCAGATCTTCGCAGACTGCTCTGTTTTTTACATATTCTGTTTCCTATGTGTTGTTTGCTTATTTTGATGAATCTATGGGTAGTATCGGGGGGTATGAACCATGGAGAAGTTGGAATACAGTAGATATTACACCAATATAAATAAAGAATGAGTTCACAACAGTACCAAAAGTGGTGATTTATTTTCTTATACTAACGGATCTCATGAGTATTCTGTGGAGTTTTGTGTTGTGAAGTTTTCAAGTTTTGGGTAAAGATTTGATGGACTATGGAATAAGGAGTGGCAAGAGCCTAAGCTTGGGGATTCCTAAGGCACCCCAAGGTAATATTCAAGGACAACCAAGAGCCTAAGCTTGGGGATGCCCCGGAAGGCATCCCCTCTTTCGTCTTCGTCTATCAGTAACTTTACTTGAGGCTATATTTTTATTCAACACATGATATGTGTTTTGCTTGGAGTGTCTTGTATGATATGAGTTTTTAATTTTTAGTTTGCCACAATCATCCTTGCTGTACACACCTTTTGAGAGGGACACGCATGAATCGTGATTTATTAGAATACTCTATGTGCTTCACTTATATCTTTTGAGCTAGGCAATTTTGCTCTAGTGCTTCACTTATATCTTTTTAGAGCACGGCAGTGGTTTTATTTTATAGAAATTGTTGAACTCTCATGCTTCACTTATATTATTTTGAGAGTCTCTCTAAACAGCATGTTAATTTGCTTTGGTTATGAATTTAGTCCTAATATGATGGGCATCCAAGAGGGATATAATAAAAACTTTCATATAAAGTGCATTGAATACTATGAGAAGTTTGATTCCTTATGATTGTTTTGAGATATGTGGATGGTGATATTAGAGTCATGCTAGTGAGTAATTGTGGATTGTAGAAATACTTGTGTTGAAGTTTGTGATTCCCGTAGCATGCACGTATGGTGAACCGTTATGTAACGAAGTTGAAGCAAGATTTATTTATTGATTGTCTTCCTTATGAGTGGCGGTCGGGGACGAGCGATGGTCTTTTCCTACCAATCTATCCCCCTAGGAGCATGCGTGTAGTACTTTGTTTTGATGACTAATAGATTTTTGCAATAAGTATGTGAGTTCTTTATGACTAATGTTGAGTCCATGGATTATCCGCACTCTCACCCTTTCACCATTGCTAGCCTCTCTAGTACCGCGCAACTTTCGCCGGTACCTTACACCTACCTTTTACCTTCCTCAAAACAGCCACCATACCTACCTACTATGGCATTTCCATAGCCATTCCGAGATATATTGCCATGCAACTTTTCACCGTTCCGTTTTATTATGACACGCTCCTTCATTGTCATATTGCTTTGCATGATCATGTAGTTGACATCGTGTTTGTGGCAAGGCCACCTTTTCATACTTATACATGTCACTCTTGAATCATTGCACATCCCGGTACACCGCCGGAGGCATTCATATAGACTCATATTTTGTTCTAAGTATCGAGTTGTAATTCTTGAGTTGTAAGTAAATAAAAGTGTGATGATCTTCATTATTAGAGCATTGCCCCATGTGAGGAAAAATAAAAGAGGCCAAAGAAGCCAACAAAAAAAAGAGGCCAAAGAAGCGAAACAAAAAAATGAGAGAAAAGAGAGAAGGGGCAATGATACTATCCTTTTTCCACACTTGTGCTTCAAAGTAGCACCATGATCTTCATGATAGAGAGTCTCCTATGTTATCATTTTCATATACTAGTGGGAATTTTTCAATTCCAATGATGGGCTTCCTCAAATTGCCCTAGGTCTTCGTGAGCAAGCGAGTTGGATGCACACCCACTTAGTTTCTTTTTGAGCTTTCATAAACTTATAGCTCTAGTGCATCCGTTGCATGGCAATCCCTACTCACTCACATTGATATCTATTGATGGGCATCTCCATAGCCCGTTGATACACCTAGTTGATGTGAGACTATCTCCTTCTTTTTGTCTTCTCCACAACCACCATATTCTATTCCACCTATAGTGCTATGTCCATGGCTCACGCTCATGTATTGCGTGAAAGTTGAAAAGGTTTGAGAACATCAAAAGTGTGAAACAATTGCTTGGCTTCTCATCGGGGTTGTGCATGATTTGAATACTTTGTGTGATGAAGATGGAGCATAGACAGACTATATGATTTTGTAGGGATAGCTTTCTTTGGCCATGTTATTTTGAGAAGACATGATTGCTTAATTAGTATGCTTGAAGTATTATCGTTTTTATGTCAATATTAAACTTTTGTTTTGAATCTTATGGATCTGAACATTCATGCCACAATAAAGAAAATTACATGGATAAATATGTTAGGTAGCATTCCACATCAAAAATTCTGTTTTTATCATTTACCTACTCGAGGACGAGCAGGAATTAAGCTTGGGGATGCTTGATACGTCTCCAACATATCTATAATTTTTTATTGTTCCATGCTATTATATTATCTGTTTTGGATGTTTTATATGCATTAATATGCTATTTTATATTATTTTTGGGACTAACTTATTAACCTAGAGCCCAGTGCCAGTTTCTGTTTTTTCCTTGTTTTTGAGCTTCGCAGAAAAGGAATACTAAATGGAGTCCAAACGGAATAAAACTTCACGATGATTTTTCTTGGACCAGAAGACACCCAGGGGACTTGCAGTGCAAGTCAGAAGAACCACGAGGCGGCAACAAGGGTGGAGGGCGCACCCTAGGGGGGGCGCCCCCTACCTTGTGGGCCCCTCGGTGACCTCTTGACCTAGATCTTCTTCCTATATATTCACATATATTCCAGAACCACCAGAAGCATCCACGAAAACACTTTTCCACCACCGCAACCTTCTGTTCCCGTGAGATCCCATCTTGGGGCCTTTTTCGGCATCCTGCCGGAGGGGGATTCGATCACGGAGGGCATCTACATCAACTCTATTGCCCTTCCGATGAACCGCGAGTAGTTTACCTCAGACCTACGGGTCCATAGCTAGTAGCTAGATGGCTTCTTCTCTCTCTTTGATTCTCAATACCATGTTCTCCTTGATGTTCTTGGAGATCTATCCGATGTAATCTTCTTTTGCAGTGTGTTTGTCGAGATCCGATGAATTGTGGATTTATGATCAGCTTATCTATGAATATTATTTGAATCTTCTCTGAATTCTTATATGCATGATTTCATATCTTTGCATTTCTCTTCGAACTATCGGTTTGGTTTGGCCAACTAGATTGGTTTTTCTTGCAATGGGAGAGGTGCTTAGCTTTGGGTTCAATCTTGCGTGATTTCACCCAGTGACAAAGTAGGGGTAGCGAGACACGTATTGAATTGTTTCCATCGAGGATAAAAAGATGGGGTTTTCATCATATTGCTTGAGTTTATTCATCTACATCATGTCATCTTACTTAAGGCGTTACTCCGTTCTTTATGAATTAATACTCTAGATGCATGCTGGATAGCGGTCGATGTGTGGAGTAATAGTAGAAGATGCAGGCAGGAGTCGGTCTACTTGACACGGACGTGATGCCTATATTGCATAATCATTGCCTTGGATATCGTCATAACTTTGCGCTTTTCTATCAATTGCTCGACAGTAATTTGTTCACCCATAGTATTATTTGCCTTCATGAGAGTAGCCTCTAGTGAAACCTATGGCCTCGGGTCTATTTTCCATCATATTAGTTTCGGATCTACTATTTTGCAATCTTTTATTTTCAGATCTATAAACCAAAAAACCCAAAAATATTTTATCTTTTGTTTAGTTTTATCTACCTCTATCAGATCTCACCTTTGCAAGTGACCGTGAAGGGATTGACAACCCCTTTTATCTCGTTGGGTGCAAGTGTTTGATTGTTTGTGTAGGTGCATCTATTGGGGACTTGCGTGTTTCTCCTACTGGATTGATACCTTGGTTCTTAACTGAGGGAAATACTTATCTCTACTATGCTGCATCACCCTTTCCTCTTCAAGGGAAAAACCAACGCAAGCTCAAGAAGTGGTAGGTGGCCCCTTCGGTAGTTCTTTTCTCTAGTATTTTTTATATGTTCCAAAATAATTCTCCGTAAAATTTCAGCTTATTTGGAGATGTGCAGAATAGGTATCTCTGACATAGCTTTTTCAGGTCCAGAATTTCAGCTACCGGTATTCTCCCTCTTTGTGTAAACCTTGCATATTATGAGAGAAAAGGCATTAGAATTACTCCACAAAGTATTATAGTGCAAAAAAACACTATAAATAACAGTAGGAAAACATGATGCAAAATGGACGTATCAACTCCCCCAAGCTTAGACCTCGCTTGTCCTCAAGCGAAATCCGATATCGAAAATCATGTCCACATTTTTAGAGAGAGAGGTGTCGATAAAAACAAAACACGGACATAGTAGCATCATGCTTATTATTATAACAACAATAAACTTTATCATAAAACTTCTTATGAGCAAGTAACAATTCATCACAATCATCGAAGTATAAAGCATAAACTTTCTTGCACAATCATCGAAGTATAAAGCATAAACTTTCTTGAAAACTAACAAACTATATTCTTAGTCAACTTTGCAATTGCAATTCATCATATTTTCAGGAAGGGTCTCATATCAGAGCCTTTTGGCAAGTCCACATACTCAACCATCATTTAATCTTCTATGATTGCTAACACTCACAACATATATATGGATCAAAAAGTTTCAACCGGACACATAGAAAGATAGGGGCTTATAGTTTCACCTCCCAACTTATTCACCTCAAGGGTGATGTCAACAATAATAACTCATGATTACTCATATCCAACTGGATATATGTTTCTAGATCTTTCCCCACCACATGATGCTTGCAAAAAATAAAATAAAAAGGAATAGAGGAGAGCACTTTGACTCCTGCATAAAAAGTAAATACATAAAAGTAAAAGATAGACCATTCGCAGAGGGAAGCAGAGGTTATCATGCGCTTTTTGGTTTTGTATGCACAATCTCTTAATGCAAAAGAACGTCACGTTATATTGCCCCTTATGACAACAACCTTTATTATGCAGTCTATCGCTTTTATTACTTTGCCATCACAAGTTCATACAACGCTTATTTTCCCTTACACTAAAAGATCAAACACATTTAGAAGCAATTTTTATTGCCTTATGCACCGATGACAACTTACTTGAAGGATCTTACTCAATCCATAGGTAGGTATGGTGGACTCTCAAAACATGGATTTGGGTTTAAGGGTTTTGGATGCACAAGTAGTATCTCTACTTAGTGCGGATTTTTGGCTAGCAAAGATATTGAGCAAGCGCCAGATGTTGGAGGATCTATGACAATATAACTTCTATGTGAATATGAAAAAACATAAATCATCACGTTGTCTTCCTTGTCCAATGTCAACAATTTGGCATAAAATACTTAATGGGGGCTCATGATCATAAAAGATGTCCAAGATGGTATGTTTGCATGTGAATCTTCTCTTCCCTTATTAATTCTTTCATGAATTGTGATACGTCTCCAACGTATCTATAATTTTTTATTGTTCCATGCTGTTATATTATCATTCTTCGATGTTTTACAATCATTTTATAGCAAATTTATATCATTTTTTTGGACTAACCTATTGACACAGTGCCCAGTGCCAGTTGTTGTTTTTTGCTTGTTTTTTACTTCGCATAATATCAGTACCGAACGGAGTCCAAACGCAGCGAAACTTTTTGGAGATTTTTTTTGGACCAGAAGACACCTTGGGGGCCAAGAAAGCACCTGGGAGGAGGCCCGTGGGGACCACAAGACACCAGGGCACGCCCAGGAGCCCAGGCGCGCCCTGGTGGGTTGTGGGGCCCATGGGGGTCTCCTGCACCGCCTCTTCGCCCTATAAATTCCCAAATATTCCAGAAACCCTAGGGGAGTAGACGAAACACAATTCCAGCCGCCGCAAGTTCCAGAACCACGAGATCCAATCTAACACCAACACGGAGGGGTTCATCATCCTCATTGGTGCCTCTCTGATGATGCGTGAGTAGTCCACCATAGACCTAAGGGTCTGTAGGCAGTAGCTAGATGGCTTCTTCTCTCTTTTTGATTCTCAATACAATGGTCTCTTGGAGATCTATTTGATGTAAACCTTTTTGCGGTGTGTTTGTTGGGATCCGATGAACTTTGAGTTTATGATCAGATCTATATCCATGAATATTATTTGAGTTTTCTTTGATCTCTTATATGCATGATTATTTATAGCCTCGTATTTCTTCTTCGAATCTTTGGTTTAGTTAGGCCGACTAGATCAATTTTTCTTGCCATGGGAAAGGTGCTTTGTGATGGGCTCGATCTTGCGGTGTCCTCTCCCAGTGACAGAAGGGGCAGTGAGGCACGCATGTATCATTGCTACTAAGGATAACAAGATGGGGTCTATTCCTACATGAATAGATCTTGTCTACATCATGTCGTCGTTCTTATTGCATTACTCCATTTCTCCATGAACTTAATACACTAGATGCATGTTGGATAGCGGTCGATGTGTGGAGTAATAGTAGTAGATGCGGGCAGGAGTCGGTCTACTAATCTTGGACATGATTCCTATATATTGATCATTGCCTTGGATATCGTCATAATTATTCGATCTTCTATCAATTGCCCAACAGTAATTTGTTTACCCACCCTGTGCTATTTTTCTCGAGAGAAGCCACTAGTGAAATCTACGGCCCCCGGGCCCATGATTTATCATATTGCTTTCCGATCTATTTTTCACCGCATTTGTTTTCAGATCTATTATTCCAAAAACCCAAAAATACTTTGCTGCACTTTTTATTTGCATCTTTTATTTCGCGTTTTATTCAGATCTGTTTATCCAAACACATACAAACCAATCTATCTTTTTACCGGTGAGAGATTGACAACCTCTCTTACGCGTCGGGTTGCAAGTATTTGTTCTTTGTGTGTAGGTACCGTTTACATAGTGTTGCTTGGTCCTCCTACTGGATTGATATCTTGGTCTCATAACTGAGGGAAATACCTACCGTAGCTGTACTACATCATCCCTTCCTCTTTGGGGAAATACCGACGCAGTTTCAAGCCGCATCAAATTGCATCATTGACCAATGCTATGTTTGTTAACTTTGAATAAATTTTACCACTTATACTTTTCATTATGTGATGTCATTACTTACCATAAGATTAACATATTGTCTTTTTCATTATTTTCTTTATTTTGATTGAAACAAGAAAGGTAAAGAAGCAAAAACTCAAACTAAACTTTATTATATAACTCCCACTCGATTACATAGATAGATACATCACGAAACTAGCACTCAAAAATAGATCATACTAAACTTTTATTCAACTAAATCACGAAATAGCTAAGGATCGAACTAAAATAGGTAAAGGTTATAAAAGTGATGGTGATACAATATCGGGGCATCTCCCCCAAGCTTGGCACAAGCCAAGGGGAGTGTCTATACCCGTGTGCTTAGGTTTCCTTCTTTGGTGATGATGGTGGTGATGAAGTAGTGGACTTGTCCTCCAACATATTCATGAGTGCCTCCCTCAAACTTTGAATCTCTCGGAGGGCTCGACGAAGCAACTCAGTGTTCTTCTTCACCTCAACCATAATATGTTTATTCTCCGGCCCCCAAGAGTTTGTTCCTGCATCACTTTCTCTTGAACAAGATATGTCCCAATTGGACGGTATGTGCACACGAGGAGTATTTTCGACCCCATAGTTGTGAATCAAATTATGAAAATTGTTTCGATGTAACCTGTGTAAAGGCATCCTTGGAGGGAGTCCTTCTTGCACTTGAGGGCTTCCTTGATCGTTTGTTGATCTCATGGCTTGATGGGGATTAGGAAGAGTGGAGATGCCAGCCAGTGTGCCCCTCTCGGAGGCCGGAGGGTGGACCCCAAGCGAGTTCCCTTCATCTTCTTCCATGGCAGCCTCATCAATTCCCTCTCCCCTTAACTCCACCTGTAGGAACTAAGCGTCGCCTTCTACATTGTTGGAGGAGGGAGAATTCATGATGCCTAGCTTGATAGATCTGACAGAAAACAACACGAAACATGAACAGAGGATTTCTCTGCGATATGATGGTCAAATCGTCCGGGGGTATATATAAAGAATTTTTTTCTTGGGAAACAAGTATATTACAGGAAAATAGAGTCGGGAAGGTGCCCACTACCCACTAGGGCGTGCCAGGTGGGGCAGGCGCGCCCTGGTGCCTAGTGGGCACCTGGGTTGCCTTCCCGGTTGTTTCTTATTTTTTTTTTCTAATATTCCAAAACTGACAGAAAATATTTTTGCGGAATTTTTTGGAGTCGGTTTAATTACTGTATCACGTACCTCTTCCTTTTCAGGGTTTTGGAGTGTTCTGGAAGGTCTCTTTTATGTATTCCTCCGGTGTCATGGTTTGGATAATGTTAGTTTCAACATTAATAGGTGTACCTGAAATATAGTGATTAATTCTTTGTCCATTGACCACCTTCGGATTAGTGCCTTCGACGTTATTGATCTTAATAGCTCCAGAACGATAAACTTCTTCGATGATATATGGTCCTTCCCACTTGGAGAGAAGTTTTCCTGCAAAAAATCTAAAACGAGAATTTTACAATAGAGCATATTCACCAACTTTGAATTTCCGCTTTTGGATTCTTTTATCATGCCATCTTTTGACTTTTTCCTTAAATAGTTTGGCATTTTCATACGCTTGGGTTCTCCATTCATCTAGTGAGCTAATATCAAGTAACCTCTTTTCACCGGCAAGTTGGAAGTCATAATTGAGTTCTTTAATTGCCCAATATGCTTTATGTTCTAACTCAAGAGGCAAATGACAAGCTTTTCCATAAACCATTTTGTAGGGAGACATACCCATAGGATTTTTATAAGCTGTTCTGTAGGCCCAAAGTGCATCATCGAGTTTCTTAGACCAATTCTTTCGGGACCTATTGACAGTTTTTTGTAATATCAACTTTATTCTCTATTGCTAAGTTCAACTTGACCACTACATTGAGGGTGATAAGGGGATGCAATTATATGGTTGACATCATATTTAGCAAGCAACTTATGGAAAGCACCATGGATAAAATGTGAACCACCATTAGTCATTAAATATCTAGGGACTCCAAACCTCAGGAAAATAACTTCTTTAAGCATTTTAGTGGAGGTGTTATGATCAGCACTGCTAGTTGGAATAGCTTCTACCCACTTAGTGACATAATCAATTGCAACCAAGATATGTGTATACTCATTAGAGGAACGTAAAGGTCTCATATAATCAAAGCCCCAAACATCAAATGGTTCAATGACAAGTGAATAATTCATAGGCATTTCCTGACGTCTTCCAATATTACCAATTCTTTGACATTCATCATAATAAAGGACAAACTTACGAGCATCTTTGAAAAGAGTAGGCCAATAAAAACCAGATTGTAATACCTTGTGCGCAGTTCTATCTCCCGCATGATGCCCTCATAAGCTTCGGAGTGACATTTCCGTAGGATTTGTTCCTATTCATGCTCAGATATACAACGTCTAATAACACCATCTACTCCTTTATAAAGATGTGGGTCATCCCAAAAGTAATGTCTTAAGTCATAGATTTTTCTTTTCTATTGTTGGTATGTGAAACTAGGTGGTATAAATTTAGCAACAATATATTTAGCATAGTCAGCATACCAAGGAGTATTATGAGAAGCATTTATGACAGCTAGTTGTTCATCAGGGAACCTATCATCAATAGGTAGTGGGTCATCAAGAATATTTTCTAACCTAGACAAGTTATCAGCAACGGGATTCTCAGATCCCTTCCTATCAGTGATGTGCAAGTCAAATTCTTGTAGCAAAAGAACCCACCTAATGAGTCTAGGTTTAGCATCTTTCTTTTCCATAAGATATTTAATAGCAGCATGATCGGTGTGAACAATTACTTTAGAATCAACTATGTAAGATCTGAATTGATCACAAGCAAACACTACTGCTAGAAATTCTTTTTCAGTAGTAGCATAATTTCTTTGGGCACTGTCTAGAGTTTTCCTAGCATAATGAATAACATTTAATTTCTTATCAACTCTTTGTCCTAGAATAGCACCAACAGCATAATCACTAGCATCACACATAATTTCAAAAGGCAAGTTCCAATCAGGTGGTTGAACAATAGGTGCAGAAGTTAAGGCTTTCTTAAGTGTTTCAAAGGCTTCTACACAATCATCATAAAAAACAAATGGAACATCCTTTTGCAAAAGATTAGTAAGAGGCTTAGAGATTTTAGAGAAGTCTTTAATAAACCTCCTATAGAAACCAGCATGACCAAGGAAACTTCGAATACCTTTAATATCTTTAGGAAATGGCATTTTCTCAATTGCATCAACTTTAGCTTTGTCCACCTCAATACCTCGTTCAGAAATTTTGTGCCCCAAGACAATACCTTCATTCACCATAAAGTGGCACTTCTCCCAATTCAAGACAAGATTAGTTTGCTCACATATCTGCAAAACTCGATCAAGGTTGCTTAAGCAATCATCAAAAGAAGCTCCATAAATGGAAAAATCATCCATGAAAACCTCAACAATCTTTTCACAAAAGTCAGAGAATATAGCTATCATACATCTTTGAAAGGTAGAAGGTGCATTGCATATAAACCAAAAGGCATACATCTATAAGCATAAGTTCCAAAAGGGCAAGTAAAAGTGGTTTTCTCTTGATCGGGTTGTGATACAGGTATTTGAGAGAAACCAGAATATCCATCAAGGAAGCAAAAGTGTGTGTGCTTAGATAATCTTTCTAACATTTGATCAATGAAATGCAAAGGGTAATGATCTTTTCTAGTGACTTTATTGAATTTTCTGAAATCAATTACCATTCTATAGCCAGTCACAATTCTTTATGGGATAAGTTCATTTTTATCATTAGGAACAACAGTAATACCTCCTTTCTTAGGAACGCAATGAACAGGACTTACCCATCTACTATCAGCTATAGGATAAATTATACCTACTTCCAGAAGCTTCAGTATTTCAGTTCTTACCACTTCCTTCATCTTACAATTTAATCATCGTTGATGATCAACAACGGGTTTAGCATCAGGTTCCATATTAATCTTGTGCTGACAGAGAGTGGGACTAATGCCCTTAAGATCATCAAGAGTATATCCAATAGCGGCTCGTGCTTCCTCAAAGTTTTTAATAATCTTTTCTCTTCATGTTCTGTAAGGTTAGCACTAATAATAACAGGATATATCTTTTTCTCATCAAGATAAGCATATTTCAAAGTGTCAGGCAATTGCTTTAATTCAAACACAGGATCACCTTTAGATGGAGGAGGACCTCCTAGAGTTTCAACAGGCAAATTGTGTTTAAGGATAGGTTGTTGTTCAAAGAATATTTTATCTATTTCATTTCTTTCATGCAAGTGCATATCATTTTCATGGTCTAGCAAATATTGTTCTAGTGGATCAGTAGGAGGTACAACAATAGAAGCAAGACCAATTATTTCATCCTTACTATGCAGTTCTTTATCACGAGGTTGCCTACGAAACTTAGAAAAATTAAACTCATGAGACACATCACCAAAATTAACACTGACGGTTTCTTTCTCGCAATCTAGCTTAGCATTGACAGTGTTCAGGAAAGGTCTACCAAATATAATGGGACAAAAGTCATCTTGTGGGGAACTAAGAACTAGAAAATCAGTACGGTATTTTATTTTTCCACACAAGACTTCAACATCTCTAACAATCCCAACTGGTGTGATAGTATCTCTATTAGCAAGTTTAATGGCAACATCAATGTCCTCTATTTCAGCAGGTGCTATATCATTCATAATTTCTTGGTAAAGATAAAAGGAATAGCACTGACACTAGCACCCAAATCACATAAACCATGATAGCAATGATCTCCTATTTTAACTGAGACAACAGGCATACCAACAACGGGCTTATTCTTGTCTTTAGTGTCTGGTTTGGCAATTCTAGCAGCTTCACCACAGAAATGAATAACATGCCCATCAATATTATCGACCAAGAGATCTTTAACCATAGCAATACTAGGTTCTACTTTAATTTCTTCAGAGGGTTTAGAAGCTCTAATATTACTTTTGTTAACCACGGTTGAAACCTTAGCATGCTCCTTTATCCTAACAGGGAAATGTGGTTTTTCAATATAAGCAGTAGGAACAACTGGATCAACATTGTAAATGATAGTTTCATCTTTAACTATAACTGGTTCTTTAAACTCTTCTCTAATAGGGGGATGATATTTAAACCACTTCTCCTTAGGGAGATCAACATGAGTAGCAAATGATTCACAAAAAGAGGCTACTATCTCAGAGTCAAGTCCATATTTAGTGCTAAACTTATGAAAAGCATCGGTATTCATAAAAGATTTAACACAATCAAACTCAAGCTTAATACCTGACTCTTTACCTTTGTCGAGTTCCCAATCTTCAGAGTTGCGTTTAAATCTTTCCAAAAGATTCCACCTGAATTCAATAGTCTTATTCATAAAAGAACTGTTGGGGAATGTTGCATGGAAAACAAAAAAAATTCTACGCACACGCAAGATCTATCCATGGAGATGCATAGCTACGAGAGAGGAGAGTGTGTCTACGTACCCTCATACACCGTTAAGCGGAAGCATTTATCAACACGGTTGATGTAGTCGTACACCTTCACGATCCGCCCGATCAAGTACCGAACGTACGGCACCTCTGTGTTCAGCACACGTTCAGCTCGATAACATCCTCGCCTTCTTGATCCAGCAAGATGGGCGAAGTAGTAGATGAGTTCCGGCAGCACGACGGCGTGGTGACGGTGGTGATACAACTATCTCCACAGGGCTTCGCCGAGCACTACAAAAATATGACTGAGGATGAATTAGAGGGAGAGGGGCGCCGCACACGGCTTGGGGTCGTGGTGTGTGTTGCCCCTCTCCCTCCACATATATATATAGGTGGGTGAGGAGGGGAGGCAGCCTAGGGCGCCCCCAAGGGGGCCAGCGGCCACCTTGGGATCCTGCCCTGGCCACCCCTCCTTCCTTCTTGGGCGCGCGGGAGGAAGGTAGGAGGGGGTGGCGCCCCTCCCTTCCTTTCTCTCATGTGGAGGGGAAGGCAGGAGGGGCTAGCCCTCCCCCCTTTCCTTCCCTAGGGCCGGCGGCCTAGAGGTGGGCGCGCCAGCCCCTTGTGGGCTGGTGTGCTCCCCTCATTTGGCCCATATGGCCCAATAACCTCCCGGGGCCTCCCGGAACCCCTTTCGGTGATCCGATGACTACCCGATACATTCTGAAACCTTTCTGGTGAGTAAATAGCATCGTCCTATATATCAATCTTTACCTCCGGACCATTCCGGAGCTCCTCGTCATGTCCGTGATCTCATCCGGGACTCCGAACAACATTCGGTCATCAACTCACATAACTCATATAATATTATATCGTCAACGAACGTTAAGCGTGCGGACCCTACGGGTTCGAGAATGATGTAGACATGACCGAGACACCTCTCTAGTCAATAACCAACAGCGGGACCTAGATGCCCATATTGGTTCCTACATATTCTATGAAGATCTTTATCGGTCAAACCTTTATGACAACATACGTAATTCCCTTTGTCTGTCGGTATGTTACTTGCCCGAGATTCGATCGTCGGTATCTTCATACGTAGTTCAATCTCGTTACCGGCAAGTCTCTTTACTCGTTCCATAATACATCATCTTGTAACTAACTCCTTAGTCACTTTGCTTGCAAGCTTCTTGTGATGTGTATTACTGAGAGGGCCCAGAGATACCTCTCCGATACACGGAGTGACAAATCCCAATCTCAATCCATGCCAACTCAACAGACACCTTCGGAGATACCTATAGAGCATCTTTATGATCACCCAGTTACGTTGTGACGTTTGATAGCACACAAGGTATTCCTCTGGTATCCAGGAGTTGCACGATCTCATGGTCGAAGGAATATGTATTTGACATTAAGAAAGCAGTAGCAATAAACTGAACGATCACATGCTAAGCTAACGGATGGGTCTTGTCCATCACATCATTCTCCTAATGATGTTATCCCGTTATCAAGTGACAACACATGTCCATGGATAGGAAACCTTAATCATCTTTGATCAACGAACTAGTCTAGTAGAGGCTCACTAGGGACACGGTATTTGTTTATGTATCCACACATGTATTTAAGTTTCCGGTCAATACAATTCTAGCATGAATAATAAACCTTTATCATGAATAAGGAAATATAATAATAACAACTTTATTATTGCCTCTAGGGCATATTTCCATCAAGAACCAGTACAAGAAGTATCGAGGATGGATTGATCATCACGAGAAAGCCGAGCATAAAAATTCTGTATAATAATTTCTCTTGAGAGCTCATGATTGGGGCATGAATATAACATTGATTTAAGCCTCCCCCAAGCTAGAGCGATACTTTCTCCTTCATGAGGCCAAAAATTATATATATAATTTCGATCACGATGAACTAGATGCATAGGATATTTTTTTTGGTGAAATTCCAATTTCAATCGATTCCAATTCCAAGCTCCAATATCATCACATAGCCTATACCATGTCAATGCTTTTCCCCCCAAAGATAAAGGGAAAACCTTCTTCTTAACCTCATCTCCGGGTAAACCTGCAAGCTTAAACAATCCAAAAATTTCATCCACATGTATCAAATGCATATCGGGATGCTTTATTCCATCTCCTGCATAAGGATTAGCTAGCAGTTGTTCTATCGTACCCGAAGTAATTTCATAACCAATACTTTCAGTAGTTGCAGTAGGTTGAGGGGCAACTCTTTGTGTTTCCGGTCGAGGTGAAGATACCCCGAACAAACCACTCAATGGATTGTTTTCCATAGTAACAAGTGACAATAAATTTCAGCACGTAATTTAAATTTTTCCTTACCAAGAGCGCTTCACTCCCCGGCAATGGCGCCAGAAAAGAGTCTTGATGACCCACAAGTATAGGGGATCAATCATAGTCCTTTTGACAAGTAAGAGTGTCGAACCCAACAAGGAGCAGAAAGAAATGACAAGCGGTTTTCAGCAAGGTAATTTCTGCAAGCACTGAAATTGTCGGTAATAGGTAGTTTGATAGTAAGATAATTTGTAACAAGTAACAAGTAACAATAGTAGCAGTAAGTGTAGCAAGGTAGCCCATCTTTTTGTAGCAAAGGACAGGCCAGAATGGTCTCTGATAATAAGTAAAACGTTCTCGAGGACACACGGGAATTTCATCTAGTCACTTTCATCATGTTGGTTTGATTCGCTTTCGCTACTTTGATAATTTGATACGTGGGTGGACCAGTGCTTGGGTGTTGTTCTTACTTGAACAAGCCTCCCACTTATGATTAACCCTCGTCGCAAGCATCCACAACTACGAAAGAAGAATTAAGATAAAATCTAACCATAGCATTAAACATATGGATCCAAATCAGCCCCTTACGGAATAGCACATAAACTAGGGTTTAAGCTTCTGTCCCTCTAGCAATCCATCATCTAATAACTACTCGACAATGCATTCCCTTAGGCCCAAAGATGGTGAAGTGTCATGTAGTCGACGTTCACATAACACCACTAAGGGAATCACAACATACATATCATCAAAATATCGAACGAATATCAACTTCACATGATTACTTGCAACATGACTTCTCCCGTGTCCTCAAGAACAAAACTAACTACTCACACAACATATTCATGATCAAGATCAGAGGAGTAATAAACATCATAATGGATCTGAACATATAATCTTCCACCAAATAAACCAGCTAGCATCAATTACAAGATGTAATCAACACTACTAGTCACCCACAGGTAGCAATCTGAGGTTTTGATACAAAGATTGAACACGAGAGATGAACTAGGGTTTGGGATGAGATGGTGCTGTTGAAGATGTTGATGAAGATTGGCCTCCCAAAGATGAGAGGGTTTTTTGTAGTGACGATGGCTTCGATTTCCCCCTCTGGGAGGGAAGTTACCCCGGCGGAATCGCTCTGCCAGAGGGCAAAAGTGCTCCTGCCCAAGTTCCGCCTCGAGATGGCGGCGCTCCGTCCTGAAAGTCCTCTCTTTATTTTTTTTCTAGGTCAAAAGACCTTGGATACCAGAAGATGGGCACCGGAGGTGGGCCAGGTAGCCCACTACCCACCAGGGCGCGCCTGGAGGGGGGTGGCGCGCCCTGGTGCCTTGTGGGCACCTGGGTGGGCCCCTCCGATAGTTCTTTTCTCCAGTATTTTTTATATATTCCAAAATAATTCTCCGTAAAATTTCAGCTCATTTGGAGATGTGCAGAATAGGTATCTCTGACATAGCTTTTTCAGGTCCAGAATTCCAGCTGCCGGTATTCTTCCTCTTTGTGTAAACCTTGCATATTATGAGAGAAAAGGCATTAGAATTACTCCACAAAGTATTATAATGTATAAAAACACTATAAATAACAGTAGGAAAACATGATGCAAAATGGACGTATCATTGGGCAAAGAATTAGAGTGGAATTTACAAGGCGGAAAAAGAGAGACTTATTAACCTTATAAACGCCTTAGATTTGAAAGTTGAGCCTTCTATTCTTAATACGTCAGATCGAACTGTTAAGAATGACGCTGAGCAACAGCTAAGATCTCTTCTTCGAGAGGAAGAGTTGAAATGGGCTCTCAGAGTCAAGGTGACTAAGGTCGTCCAAGGGGATGATAACACACAATTTTCCACATGATAACGAACGGGAAGCATAGAAAGAAGAAAATAATACAATTGGAGCAGGACAAGGGTACGATTGTAGGACATGAGAACCTAAAATTGTACATCTCAAACTTCTATAAGAAACTTTTTGGGGCTCCCGAAGAAAATTTTGTGTCGCTTGACAAGCACACAATCGATGACATACCTCAGCTCAATTCAAACAAGAACGAGGTTTTATCTGCCCCGTTTATTGAGAAAGAGGTGTTTCAAGCGGTATCACAGATGAAGCACCATAAAGCTTCGGGACCATATGCGTTTCCGGCTGAATTTTATAAGAAGTGTTGGCATATCATTAAGGGAGATCTTATGCCTATGTTCCATGATTTATTTAATGGTCATCTGCAGCTATTCCATCTAAACTTTGGAACAATCACTTTGTTGCCAAAGAAAGAGGAGGTTGTGCGCATTGAACAGTTCAGACCGATATGTCTGCTTAATGTGAGCTTCAATTTTTTTACTAAGGTTAGCACGAACAGGCTCACACATATTACCCATTTTGTTGTACAACCAACTCCAGACTGCTTTCATGCCTGGGCAAAACATCCTAGAAGGGGTTGTGGTCCTACATGAAACTCTTCATGAAATCCATTCGAAGAAACTAGATGGGCTTATCTTCAAAGTAGATTTTGAGAAGGCGTATGACAAAGTCAAATGGCCCTTTCTCCAACAAGCCTTACGGATGAAGGGGTTCAATGAAGCCTGGAGGAAACATGTGGATTCCTTTATTCAGAAAGGTAGTGTTGGGATTAAGGTAAATGATGACACTGGTCATTATTTCCAGACACATTAAGGATTACGACAGGGTGACTTGATGTCTCCTGTCCCGTTCAACATAGTAGCGGATATGTTGGTAGTCCTTATTAGTCGGGCTAAAGAGAATGGCCAAGTCAATGGGCTAGTCGTGCATCTTGTAGATGGGGGAGTGTCCATATTACAATACGCCGATGACATGATTCTTTTCATGGAACATGATATTGCTAAAGCTAGAAATATGAAGTTAGTGCTTTGTCTGTTTGAACAGTTGTCAGGCCTTAAGATTAACTTTAACAAAAGCGAATTGTTTTGCTTTGGGAGAGCCAAAGAGGAACAAGACACATATAAACAATTGTTCGGCTGTGAAATGGGTTCGCTACCGTTTAGCTACCTAGGGATTCCCATTCATCACCGTCGGCTGACTAATAAGGAGTGGAAGTGCATTGAAGATCGCTTTGAAAAAAGCCTAAGCTGCTGGAATGGTAAGCTTATGTCTTATGGAGGTTGTCTCGTACTGATAAACTCGGTGCTGATGAGTTTGCTGATGTTCCTCCTATCTTTCTTTGAGGTACCATTAGGGGTACGGAAAAGATTGGACTTCTATCGATCTCGCTTTTTCTGGTAATCTGATGAGGATAAGAGAAATACAGGTTGACCAGATGGGATATTATTTGCAGGCCCAAAGATCAAGGTGGGCTAGGGATCAAAAATTTAGAAGTTAAAAATAAATGCCTTCTCTCCAAATGGCTTTTCTGTCTATCCACCGAGACCGAGGGTACGTGGATTCAAATTTTACGTAATAAGTACCTTCAATCTAAGACTCTGGTCCAGGTCACTGTTAGACCTCATGACTCACCTTTCTGGAAAGGGATGATGAAGATGAAAGTCTCCTTCTTTCAAAGGGTTAAATTCATTATTGGTAATGGTCTTTTGACTAGATTCTGGGAGGATACATGGTTAGGGGAGACGCCCTTAGCCTTGCAATATCCCACTCTATTGTTGGGAAACGTTGCATGGAAAACAAAAAAATTCCTACGCACACACAAGATCTATCCATGGAGATACATAGCTATGAGAGGGGGAGAGCATCTACATACCCTTGTAGATCACTAAGCGGAAGTGTTTATCACGTGGTTGATGTAGTCGTACTCTTCGTGATCCGATCACGATCCAACCGATCTAGTGCCGAACGGACGGCACCCCTGAGTTTAGCACACGTGCGGCTCGATGACATCTCCTCCTTCTTGATCCAGCAAGTGGGAGAGGAGAAGTAGATGGGATCACAACCAACACGACGGCGTGGTGGTGATTGTGGTGGTGGAGCACCGACAGCGCTTCGCTAAGTGTCGCCAGGATGAGGCGGTTGAACTACGGAGTAACGGGAGAGAGAGGGGCACCAAGGGCTTGGTGTGTGCTCTTGGGGCGCCCCCTCCCCTCTATATATAGGTGGAGGGGCGTGGCCCCTCCAAGCCCTAGGGTGCAGCTAATGGGGAGAGGACTTGGACTCCAAGTCCAATCCTATTCCTACTAGGACTCCTTCCTTTTTTTGCCTTCCCTAGCCACATGGGCTTTTGAGGACTTGGTGCACCTATCCCAATAAGGCCAGGGCACCTCACCGCAGCCCATGCTAGCCCTTGGTTCGTGGTGAACCTACTTGTGGACTTCCGGACCCCTCCAGAATCATCCGGAAGCTTCTGGAAGCTTCTCGGTACAATACCGAAAACACTGCACCTTTTTTTGGAACCCAAAATATGACTTCCCACATATAAATCTTTACCTCTCGACCATTCCGAGGCTCCTCGTGGTGTCCGGGATCTCATCCGGGACTCCGAACAACATTTGGTTACCACTCATCAAATATCCCAATACTACTCTAGCATCAACGAACATTAAGCGTGCGACCCTACGGGTTCGGGAATTATGTAGTCATGATCGAGACACCTCTCCGGTCAATAACCAATAGCGGGACCTAGATGCCCATATTGATTCCTACATATCCCATGAAGATCTTTTATCGTTTGAACCTTTATGACAACATACGTAATTCCCTTGTCTGTCGGTATGTTACTTGCCCGAGATTCGATCGTCGGTATCTCTATACCTAGTTCAATCTCGTTACCGGCAAGTCTCTTTACTCATTCTGTAATACATCATCTTGCAACTAACTCCTTAGTTACTTGGCTTCCAAGCTTCTTGTGATGTGTATTACGAAGAGGGCCCAGAGATAACTCTCCGATACACGGAGTGACAAATCCCAATCTCGATTCATGCCAACTCAACAGACACATTTGGAGATACCTGTAGAGCATCTTTATGATCACTCAGTTATGTTGTGATGTTTGATAGCACACAAGGTATTCCTCTGGTATCTGGGAGTTGCATGATCTCATGGTCGAAGGAACATCTATTTGACATTAAGAAAGCAGTAGCAATAAACTGAACGATCATATGCTAAGCTAACGGATGGGTCTTGTCCATCACATCATTCTCCTAATGATGTGATCCCGTTATCAAATGACAACTCATGTCTATGGTTAGTAAACCTTAACCATCTTTGATCAATGAGCTAGTCTAGTAGAGGCTCACTAGGGACACGGTATTTGTTTATGTATCCACACATGTATTTAAGTTTCTGGTCAATACAATTCTAGCATGAATAATAAACCTTTATCATGATTAAGGAAATATAATAATAACCATTTTATTATTTCCTCTAGGGCATATTTCCATCAGTCTCCCACTTGCACTAGAGTCAATAATCTAGTTCACATCGTCATGTGCTTAACACCCATAGTTCACATCGCCATGTGACTAACACCCAAAGAGTTTACTAGAGTCAATAATCTAGTTCACATCGCCATGTGATTAACACCCAAAGATTTTACTAGAGTGTGATCATGTTTTGCGTGTGAGAGAGGTTTTAGTCAACAGGTCTGCAACATTCAGATCCATGAGTACTTTGCAAATGTCTATGTCTACACTGCTCTGCATAGAGCTACTCTAGCTAACTGTTCCCACGTTCAATACGTATCCAGATTGAGACTCAGAGTCATCTAGATCAGTGTTAAAGCTTGCATCGACGTAACCCTTTACGACAAACCCTTTATCACCTCCATAACCGAGAAACATTTCCTTAGTCCTCTTTAGGTACCTAAGGATAATTTTGACCGTTGTCCAGTGATCCACTCCTGGATCACTATTGTACCCCCTTGCCAAACTCATGGCAAGGCACACAACTGGTCTAGTACACAGCATGGCATACTTTATAGAACCTATGGCTGAGGCATAGGGAATGACTTTCATTCTCTCTCTATCTTCTGTCGTGGTCGGGCTTTGAGTCTTACTCAACTTCACACCTTGCAACACAGACAAGAACCCTTTCTTTGACTGATCCATTTTGAACTTCTTCAAAACTTTTGCCAAGGTATGTGCTTTGTGAAAGTCCTATTAAGCATCTCGATCTATCTCTATAGATTTTGATGCCCAATATGTAAGTAGATTTACCGAGGTCTTTCATTGAAAAATTCTTATTCAAGTATCCTTTTATGCTATCCAAAAATTCTATATCATTTCCAATCAGCAATATGTCATCCACATATAATATCAGAAATGCTACAGAGCTCCCACTCACTTTCTTGTAAATACAGGCTTCACCATAAGTCTGTATAAAACCATATGCTTTGATTACCTCATCAAAGCATATATTCCAACTCCGAGATGCTTGCACCAGTCCATAGATGGATCGCTGGAGCTTGCACACTTTGGTAGCACCTTTAGGATAGACAAAAACTTTCGGTTGCATCATATACAACTCTTCCTGAAGAAACCCGTTAAGGAATGCAAGTTTTTGACATCCATTTGCCAGATTTCATAATCACAAAATGCGGCAATTGCTAACATGATTTGGATAGACTTAAGCATCGCTACGGGTGAGAAAGTCTCATCGTAGTCAACCCCTTGAACTTGTCGAAAACCTTTTGCAACAAGTCGAGCTTTGTAGATAGTGATATTACCGTTAGCGTCTGTCTGCCTCTTAAAGATCCATTTATTCTTTATGGCTTGCCGATCATCGGGCAAATCCACCAAAGTCCACACTTTGTTCTCATACATGGATCCTATCTCAGATTTCATGGCCTCAAGCCATTTTTCGGAATCTGGGCTCATCATAGTTTCTTCATAGTTTGTAGGTTCACTGTTGTCCAACAACATGACTTCCAGGACAGGATTGCCGTACCACTCTGGTGCGGAATGTGTTCTGGTCGACCTACGAGGTTCAGTAGTAACTTGATCTGAAGTTTCATTATCATCATCATTTGCTTCCTCTCTGGTTGGTGTAGGCATCACGGGAATGGCTTTCCCTGATGTACTACTTTCCAATTCGAGAGAAGGTACAACTACCTCATCAAGTTCTACTTTCCTCCCACTCACCTTCTTTCGAGAGAAACTCTTTCTCTAAAAAGGACCCATTCTTAGAAACAAAGATTTTGCCTTCGGATCTGTGGTAGAAGGTATACCCAATAGTTTATTTTGGGTATTCTATGAAGACGCACTTATCCGCTTTGGGTTCGAGCTTACCAGGCTGAAGCCTTTTGACATAAGCATCGCATCCCCAAACTTTTAAGAAACGACAACTTAGGTTTCTTGCCAAACCACAATTCATACGGTCTCATCTCAACGGATTTAGACGGTGCCCTATTTAACGTGAATGCGGCTGTCTCTAATGCATAACCCCAAAATGATAAAGGCAAATCAGTAAGAGACATCATAGAACGCACCATATCTAATAAAGTACGGTTATGACGTTCGGACACACCATTACGCTATGGTGTTCCAGGTGGCGTGAGTTGTGAAACTATTCCACATTGTTTTAAATGAAGGCCAAACTCATAACTCAAATATTTGCCTCCGTGATCAGATCGTAGAAACTTTATTTTCTTGTTACAATGATTCTCCACTTCACTCTGAAATTTTTGAACTTTTCAAATGTTTCAGACTTGTGTTTCATTAAGTAGATATACCCATACCTACTCAAATCATTTGTGAAGGTTAGAAAGATCAACCCCTTGAACTTATCGAAAACCTTTTGCAACAAGTCGAGCTTTGTAGATAGTGATATTACCGTTAGCGTCTGTCTGCCTCTTAAAGATCCATTTATTCTTTATGGCTTGCCGATCATCGGGCAAATCCACCAAAGTCCACACTTTGTTCTCATACATGGATCCTATCTCAGATTTCATGGCCTCAAGCCATTTTTCGGAATCTGGGCTCATCATAGTTTCTTCATAGTTTGTAGGTTCACTGTTGTCCAACAACATGACTTCCAGGACAGGATTGCCGTACCACTCTGGTGCGGAATGTGTTCTGGTCGACCTACGAGGTTCAGTAGTAACTTGATCTGAAGTTTCATTATCATCATCATTTGCTTCCTCTCTGGTTGGTGTAGGCATCACGGGAATGGCTTTCCCTGATGTACTACTTTCCAATTCGAGAGAAGGTACAACTACCTCATCAAGTTCTACTTTCCTCCCACTCACCTTCTTTCGAGAGAAACTCTTTCTCTAAAAAGGACCCATTCTTAGAAACAAAGATTTTGCCTTCGGATCTGTGGTAGAAGGTATACCCAATAGTTTATTTTGGGTATTCTATGAAGACGCACTTATCCGCTTTGGGTTCGAGCTTATCAGGCTGAAGCCTTTTGACATAAGCATCGCATCCCCAAACTTTTAAGAAACGACAACTTAGGTTTCTTGCCAAACCACAATTCATACGGTCTCATCTCAACGGATTTAGACGGTGCCCTATTTAACGTGAATGCGGCTGTCTCTAATGCATAACCCCAAAATGATAAAGGCAAATCAGTAAGAGACATCATAGAACGCACCATATCTAATAAAGTACGGTTACGACATTCGGACACACCATTACGCTATGGTGTTCCAGGTGGCGTGAGTTGTGAAACTATTCCACATTGTTTTAAATGAAGGCCAAACTCATAACTCAAATATTTGCCTCCGTGATCAGATCGTAGAAACTTTATTTTCTTGTTACAATGATTCTCCACTTCACTCTAAATTTTTTGAACTTTTCAAATGTTTCAGACTTGTGTTTCATTAAGTAGATATACCCATACCTACTCAAATCATTTGTGAAGGTTAGAAAGATCAACCCCTTGAACTTGTCGAAAACCTTTTGCAACAAGTCGAGCTTTGTAGATAGTGATATTACCGTTAGCGTCTGTCTGCCTCTTAAAGATCCATTTATTCTTTATGGCTTGCCGATCATCGGGCAAATCCACCAAAGTCCACACTTTGTTCTCATACATGGATCCTATCTCAGATTTCATGGCCTCAAGCCATTTTTCGGAATCTGGGCTCATCATAGTTTCTTCATAGTTTGTAGGTTCACTGTTGTCCAACAACATGACTTCCAGGACAGGATTGCCGTACCACTCTGGTGCGGAATGTGTTCTGGTCGACCTACGAGGTTCAGTAGTAACTTGATCTGAAGTTTCATTATCATCATCATTTGCTTCCTCTCTGGTTGGTGTAGGCATCACGGGAATGGCTTTCCCTGATGTACTACTTTCCAATTCGAGAGAAGGTACAACTACCTCATCAAGTTCTACTTTCCTCCCACTCACCTTCTTTCGAGAGAAACTCTTTCTCTAGAAAGGACCCATTCTTAGAAACAAAGATTTTGCCTTCGGATCTGTGGTAGAAGGTATACCCAATAGTTTATTTTGGGTATTCTATGAAGACGCACTTATCCGCTTTGGGTTCGAGCTTATCAGGCTGAAGCCTTTTGACATAAGCATCGCATCCCCAAACTTTTAAGAAACGACAACTTAGGTTTCTTGCCAAACCACAATTCATACGGTCTCATCTCAACGGATTTAGACGGTGCCCTATTTAACGTGAATGCGGCTGTCTCTAATGCATAACCCCAAAATGATAAAGGCAAATCAGTAAGAGACATCATAGAACGCACCATATCTAATAAAGTACGGTTATGACGTTCGGACACACCATTACGCTATGGTGTTCCAGGTGGCGTGAGTTGTGAAACTATTCCACATTGTTTTAAATGAAGGCCAAACTCATAACTCAAATATTTGCCTCCGTGATCAGATCATAGAAACTTTATTTTCTTGTTACAATGATTCTCCACTTCACTCTGAAATTTTTGAACTTTTCAAATGTTTCAGACTTGTGTTTCATTAAGTAGATATACCCATACCTACTCAAATCATTTGTGAAGGTTAGAAAGATCAACCCCTTGAACTTGTCGAAAACCTTTTGCAACAAGTCGAGCTTTGTAGAAAGTGATATTACCGTTAGCGTCTGTCTGCCTCTTAAAGATCCATTTATTCTTTATGGCTTGCCGATCATCGGGCAAATCCACCAAAGTCCACACTTTGTTCTCATACATGGATCCTATCTCAGATTTCAGGGCCTCAAGCCATTTTTCGGAATCTGGGCTCATCATAGTTTCTTCATAGTTTGTAGGTTCACTGTTGTCCAACAACATGACTTCCAGGACAGGATTGCCGTACCACTCTGGTGCGGAACGTGTTCTGGTCGACCTACGAGGTTCAGTAGTAACTTGATCTGAAGTTTCATTATCATCATCATTTGCTTCCTCTCTGGTTGGTGTAGGCATCATGGGAATGGCTTTCTCTGATGTACTACTTTCCAATTCGAGAGAAGGTACAACTACCTCATCAAGTTCTACTTTCCTCCCACTCACCTTCTTTCGAGAGAAACTCTTTCTCTAAAAAGGACCCATTCTTAGAAACAAAGATTTTGCCTTCGGATCTGTGGTAGAAGGTATACCCAATAGTTTATTTTGGGTATTCTATGAAGACGCACTTATCCGCTTTGGGTTCGAGCTTATCAGGCTGAAGCCTTTTGACATAAGCATCGCATCCCCAAACTTTTAAGAAACGACAACTTAGGTTTCTTGCCAAACCACAATTCATACGGTCTCATCTCAACGGATTTAGACGGTGCCCTATTTAACGTGAATGCGGCTGTCTCTAATGCATAACCCCAAAATGATAAAGGCAAATCAGTAAGAGACATCATAGAACGCACCATATCTAATAAAGTACGGTTACGATGTTCGGACACACCATTACGCTATGGTGTTCCAGGTGGCGTGAGTTGTGAAACTATTCCACATTGTTTTAAATGAAGGCCAAACTCATAACTCAAATATTTGCCTCCGTGATCAGATCGTAGAAACTTTATTTTCTTGTTACAATGATTCTCCACTTCACTCTGAAATTTTTGAACTTTTCAAATGTTTCAGACTTGTGTTTCATTAAGTAGATATACCCATACCTACTCAAATCATTTGTGAAGGTTAGAAAGATCAACCCCTTGAACTTGTCGAAAACCTTTTGCAACAAGTCGAGCTTTGTAGAAAGTGATATTACCGTTAGCGTCTGTCTGCCTCTTAAAGATCCATTTATTCTTTATGGCTTGCCGATCATCGGGCAAATCCACCAAAGTCCACACTTTGTTCTCATACATGGATCCTATCTCAGATTTCAGGGCCTCAAGCCATTTTTCGGAATCTGGGCTCATCATAGTTTCTTCATAGTTTGTAGGTTCACTGTTGTCCAACAACATGACTTCCAGGACAGGATTGCCGTACCACTCTGGTGCGGAATGTGTTCTGGTCGACCTACGAGGTTCAGTAGTAACTTGATCTGAAGTTTCATTATCATCATCATTTGCTTCCTCTCTGGTTGGTGTAGGCATCACGGGAATGGCTTTCTCTGATGTACTACTTTCCAATTCGAGAGAAGGTACAACTACCTCATCAAGTTCTACTTTCCTCCCACTCACCTTCTTTCGAGAGAAACTCTTTCTCTAGAAAGGACCCATTCTTAGAAACAAAGATTTTGCCTTCGGATCTGTGGTAGAAGGTATACCCAATAGTTTATTTTGGGTATTCTATGAAGACGCACTTATCCGCTTTGGGTTCGAGCTTATCAGGCTGAAGCCTTTTGACATAAGCATCGCATCCCCAAACTTTTAAGAAACGACAACTTAGGTTTCTTGCCAAACCACAATTCATACGGTCTCATCTCAACGGATTTAGACGGTGCCCTATTTAACGTGAATGCGGCTGTCTCTAATGCATAACCCGAAAATGATAAACGCAAATCAGTAAGAGACATCATAGAATCCACCATATCTAATAAAGTACGGTTACGACGTTCGGACACACCATTACGCTATGGTGTTCCAGGTGGCGTGAGTTGTGAAACTATTCCACATTGTTTTAAATGAAGGCCAAACTCATAACTCAAATATTTGCCTCCGTGATCAGATCGTAGAAACTTTATTTTCTTGTTACAATGATTCTCCACTTCACTCTGAAATTTTTGAACTTTTCAAATGTTTCAGACTTGTGTTTCATTAAGTAGATATACCCATACCTACTCAAATCATTTGTGAAGGTTAGAAAGATCAACCCCTTGAACTTGTCGAAAACCTTTTGCAACAAGTCGAGCTTTGTAGATAGTGATATTACCGTTAGCGTCTGTCTGCCTCTTAAAGATCCATTTATTCTTTATGGCTTGCCGATCATCGGGCAAATCCACCAAAGTCCACACTTTGTTCTCATACATGGATCCTATCTCAGATTTCATGGCCTCAAGCCATTTTTCGAAATCTGGGCTCATCATAGTTTCTTCATAGTTTGTAGGTTCACTGTTGTCCAACAACATGACTTCCAGGACAGGATTGCCGTACCACTCTGGTGCGGAACGTGTTCTGGTCGACCTACGAGGTTCAGTAGTAACTTGATCTGAAGTTTCATTATCATCATCATTTGCTTCCTCTCTGGTTGGTGTAGGCATCATGGGAATGGCTTTCTCTGATGTACTACTTTCCAATTCGAGAGAAGGTACAACTACCTCATCAAGTTCTACTTTCCTCCCACTCACCTTCTTTCGAGAGAAACTCTTTCTCTAGAAAGGACCCATTCTTAGAAACAAAGATTTTGCCTTCGGATCTGTGGTAGAAGGTATACCCAATAGTTTATTTTGGGTATTCTATGAAGACGCACTTATCCGCTTTGGGTTCGAGCTTATCAGGCTGAAGCCTTTTGACATAAGCATCGCATCCCCAAACTTTTAAGAAACGACAACTTAGGTTTCTTGCCAAACCACAATTCATACGTTCTCATCTCAACGGATTTAGACGGTGCCCTATTTAACGTGAATGCGGCTGTCTCTAATGCATAACCCCAAAATGATAAAGGCAAATCAGTAAGAGACATCATAGAACGCACCATATCTAATAAAGTACGGTTACGACGTTCGGACACACCATTACGCTATGGTGTTCCAGGTGGCGTGAGTTGTGAAACTATTCCACATTGTTTTAAATGAAGGCCAAACTCATAACTCAAATATTTGCCTCCGTGATCAGATCGTAGAAACTTTATTTTCTTGTTACGATGATTCTCCACTTCACTCTGAAATTTTTGAACTTTTCAAATGTTTCAGACTTGTGTTTCATTAAGTAGATATACCCATACCTACTCAAATCATTTGTGAAGGTTAGAAAATAACGATACCCGCCGCATGCCTCAATACTCATCGGACCGCATACATCGGTGTGTATTATTTACAATAAGTCATTAGCTCGCTCCATTGTTCCGGAGAACGGAGTTTTAGTCATCTTGCCCATGAGGCATGGTTCGCAAGTATCAAATGATTCATAATCAAGTGATTCCAAAAGTCCATCCGCATGGAGTATCTTCATGCGCTTTACACCAATATGACCTAAATGGCAGTGCCACAAGTATGTTGCACTATCATTATCAACTTTGCATCTTTTGGCATCAATATTATGAATATATGTATCACTACGATCGAGATTCAATAAACCATTCACATTGGGTGTATGACCATAGAAGGTTTTATTCATGTAAACAGAACAACAATTATTCTCTGACTTAAATGAATAACCGTATTGCAATAAACACGATCTAATCATGTTCATGCTCAACGCAAACACCAAATAACATTTATTTAGGCTCAACACTAATCCCGAAGGTAGAGGGAGTGTGCTATGGTGATCATATCAATCTTGGAAACACTTCCAACACACATCGTTACCTCGCCCTTAACTAGTCTCCGTTTATTCTGCAACTCCTGTTTCGAGTTACTAATCTCAGCAACTGAACCGGTATCAAATACCCAGGGGCTACTACGAGCACCAGTAAGGTACACATCAATAACATGTATATCAAATATACCTTTGTTTACTTTGCCATCCTTCTTATCCGCAAATATTTGGGCAGTTCCGCTTCCAGTGACCATTACCCTTCCAGTAGAAGCACTCAGTCTCAGGCTTGGGTCCAGCTTTGGGCTTCTTCACGGGAGCTGCAACTTGCTTGCCATTCTTCTTGAAGTTCCCTTTCTTTCCCTTGCCCTTTCTTAAAACTGGTGGTCTTGTTAACCATCAACACTTGATGCTCTTTCTTGATTTCTACCTCCGCCGATTTCAGCACCGCGAAGAGCTTGGGAATCGTTTTCGTCATCCCTTGCATATTATAGTTCATCATGAAGCTCTAGTAGCTTGTTGATAGTGACTGGAGAACTCTGTCAATCACCATCCTATCTGGAAGATTAACTCCCACTTGATTCAAGCGATTGTAGTACCCAGATATTCTGAGCACATGCTCACTGGCTGAGCTATTCTCCTCCATCTTGTAGGCAAAGTACTTGTCAGAGGTCTCATACCTCTCAACATGAGCAGGAGCCTGAAAATACCAATTTCAGCTCTTGGAACATCTCATATGTTCCATGGCGTTCAAAACGTCTTTGGAGCCCCGATTCTAAGCCGTAAAGCATGGTGCACTAAACTATCAAGTAGTCATCAGATCGAGCTTGTCAAATGTTCATAACGTCTGCAGCAGGTCTGTCACCTAGCGGTGCATCAAGTACATAATTCTTCTGTGTAGCAATGAGGATAATCCTCAGATCACGGACCCAGTCAGCATTATTGCTACCATCATCTTTCAACTTAGTTTTCTCTAGGAACGTATCAAAAAAATAGCGGAGCTTTATCGCGAGCTATTGAACTACAACATAATTTGAAAAGACATTTTGACTATTTTCATGATAAATCTTAGTTCAATTAATCAAATTACTAATGAACTCCCACTTAAATCAACATCCCTCAAGTTGTCTAAGTGATACATGATCCAAATCAACTAACCCATGTCCGATCATCACGTGAGATGGGGTAGTCATCAATGGTGAACATCTCCATGTTGATCATATCTACTATATGACTCATGTTCAACCTTTCGGTCTCTAGTGTTCCGAGACCATGTTTGTACATGCTAGGCTCGTCAAGTTTAACCCAAGTATTCTGCGTGTGCAAAACCGGCTTACACCCGTTGTATGTGAACATAGAGTCTATCACACCCGATCATCACGTGGTGCTTCGAAACGACGAACTTTGGCAACGGTGCATACTCAGGGAGAACACTTTTATCTTGAAATTAAGTGAAGGGATCATCTTATAATGCTACCGTCATTCTAAGCAAAATAAGATGCATAAAGGATAAACATCACATGCAATCAAAATATATGACATGATATGGCCATCATCATCTTGTGCTTTTGATCTCCATCTCTAAAGCATCGGCATGATCTCCATCGTCACCGGCTCGACACCTTGATCTCCATCGTTGCATCGGGGTCGTCTCGCCAACTATTGCTAACGCATAGCGATAAAGTAAAGTAATTACATGGCGCCGGTTGTCAATATTACAAAACATGATCATCTCATACAACAACGTATATCACATCATGTCTTGACCATATCACATCATAACATACCCTGCAAAAACAAGTTAGACGTCCTCTACTTTGTTGTTGCAAGTTTTACGTGGTTGCTACGGGCAACTAGCAAGAACCATTCTTATCTACGCAAAACCACAACGGTGATTATGAAGTTTGCTGTTTTAACCTTCTTCAAGGACCGGCCGTAGTAAAATTCGATTCAACTAAAGTAGGAGAAACAGACACCCACCAACCACCTTTATGCAAAATAAGTTGCATGTCAGACGGTGGAACCGGTCTCATGTACGTGGACATGTAAGGTTGGTCCGGGCCGCTTCATCCCACAATGCCGTTGAATCAAAATAAGACATTGGTGGTAAGCAGTATGACCATCACCGCCCACAACTCCTTTGTGTTCTACTCGTGCATATCATCTACGCATAGACCTGGCTCTGATACCACTATTGAGAAATGTTGCATGGAAAACAAAAAAAAATCCTACGCACACACAAGACCTATCCATGGAGATGCATAGCTACGAGAGGGGGAGAGCATCTACATACCCTTGTAGATCGCTAAGCGGAGGCGTTTATCATGCGGTTGATGTAGTCGTACTCTTCGTGATCCGATCACGATCCAACCGATCTACTGCCGAACGGACGACACCTCTGAGTTTAGCACATGTGCGGCTCGATAATATCTCCTCCTTCTTAATCCAGCAAGCGGGAGAGGATAAGTAGATGGGATCACAACCAACATGACAGCGTGGTGGTGATGGTGGTAGTGGAGCACCGACAGTGCTTTGCTAAGTGTCGCCGGGACGAGGCGGTGGAACTACGGAGTAACGGGAGAGAGAGGGGCGCCAAGGGCTTGGTGTGTGCTCTTGGGGCGCCCTCTCCCCTCTATATATAGGTGGAGGGGCATGGCCCTCCAAGCCCTAGGGTGCAACTAATGGGGAGAGGACTTGGACTCCAAGTCCAATCCTATTCCTACTAGGACTCCTTCCTTTTTTTTGCCTTCCCTAGCCACATGGGCTTTTGAGGACTTGGTACGCCTAGTCCAATAAGGCCAGGGCACCTCACCGCAGCCCATGCTAGCCCTTGGGTTGTGGTGAACCCACTTTTGGACTTCCGGACCCCTCCGGAAGCTTCCCGGTACAATACCGAAAAAACTGCACATTTTTTCGGAACCCAAAATATGACTTCCCATATATAAATCTTTACCTCTCGACCATTCCGAGACTCCTCGTGATGTCCGGGATCTCATCTGGGACTCCGAACAACATTTGGTTACCACTCATCAAATATCCCAATACTACTCTAGCGTCAACGAACGTTAAGCGTGCGACCCTACGGGTTCGGGAATTATGTAGTCATGACCGAGACACCTCTCCGGTCAATAACCAATAGCGGGACCTGGATGCCCATATTGATTCCTACATATTCCATGAAGATCTTTTATCGGTTGAACCTTTATGACAACATACGTAATTTCCTTTGTCTGTCGATATGTTACTTGCCCGAGATTCGATCATCGGTATCTCTATACCTAGTTCAATCTCGTTACCGGCAAGTTTCTTTACTCGTTCCGTAATACATCATCTTGCAACTAACTCATTAGTTAATTTGCTTGCAAGCTTCTTGTGATGTGTATTACCGAGAGGGCCCAGAGATGCCTCTCCGATACACGGAGTGACAAATCCCAATCTCGATTCACGCCAACTCAACAGACACCTTCGGAGATACCTGTAGAGCATCTTTATGATCACCCAGTTACGTTGTGACGTTTGATAGCACACAAGGTATTCCTCCGATATCCGGGAGTTGCCTGATCTCATGGTCGAAGGAACATGTATTCGACATTAAGAAAGCAGTAGCAATAAATTGAACGATCATATGCTAAGCTAACGGATGGGTCTTGTCCATCACATTATTCTCCTAATGATGTGATCCCGTTATCAAATGACAACTCATGTCTATGGTTAGGAAACCTTAACCATCTTTGATCAAGGAGCTAGTCTAGTAGAGGCTCACTAGGGACACGGTATTTGTTTATGTATCCACACATGTATTTAAGTTTCCGATCAATACAATTCTAGCATGAATAATAAACCTTTATCATGATTAAAGAAATATAATAATAACCATTTTATTATTGCCTCTAGGGCATATTTCCATCATCTATATCATATTGTACAACGCAAGGAAGATTATGTTGCTAAAGTATTGAATTCGGTCCCCCTTAATATCCAATTCAGGAGGTCTTTGTTGGGGCAATGGTGGACTTCTTGGTTACACTTGGTCCATAGCTTGATGGCAGTTCGACTCTCTGACCAGGTAGATACCATTTTTGGAAATTATCAGCGAATGGTAGTTTCTCCGCCAAGTCCATGTACATGGATGTTATTGATACTGGGCCAATTCCGAGATCACTTCACATATGGAAGGTGAAAGTTCCGCTAAGAATTAAAATTTTCATGTGGTTTATTCACAAGGGAGCGATCTTGACGAAAGATAATTTGATTAAGTGAAACTAGGTTGGTAGTTCTCGTTGTACTTTTTGCGACTAGGATGAATCTATTCAACACCTCTTTCTCGAGTGCCCATTGGCAAAATTATTATGGCGTATGATACATATAGCCTTTAACGTTCGCCCTCCAACTTGCATGAAGACGCTATTTGGAACGTGGCTAAACGAAGTGGATTCAAACATAGCGAGACATATTCGGATAGGAGTATGCGCTTTATTATGGGCTATATGGAACACTAGGAACGACATGATCTTTAACCGGAAAACTTTGTCAACTTTTTGCAAGTTATCTACAGAGGTACTGCTTGGATGCACTCGTGGTCGTTACTCACCCATGCGGACTCCAGGGAGCGTTTGGATACTGGGTGCAACCGATGGGAGACGGTAGCACGGGTTATCTTCAACCGATTTGGATGGCGAGCTACTAATAGACTAGGTGTATAGGCATCGTGTCCTGTTACTGTTTTCGCCGGATTTGGCACCTTTTTTATTTCATTTAGCTTTGCTCCGTTTGAGAGCCAGACTTGCACTATACTTGTTTTAATAATATGGCTGCATGCATCAATCTGATGCAGAGGCCGGGGGTTATCCTCCTTTTCCAAAAAAAAACTTCACGAGGACTTCTAGATAGTCACTGTAGTATGATAGAAATACTTTAACCTTTGCATGTCCATCAATCATGTAGTCTGAGAGGTGATCTTGAGTAATCTGCTTTGGAAACCACTGCAAAGGAAAAAGATTCAGACATTGTCATCTAACAACTCATTATGGGCAGTAAAAAGAAGGCTACAGGGTTCTTACTTACCATCCCGCAGTTCATTGTTGTCTTGGATAAAGTTTAACAAATAATTTAATTGCCATCTTTTGACCCATTTTACTAACAATCTTTATCAGTTTTCTCACTTGATGCTGGTTCATGAATATCTCATTGCCCCATACGCAAAAAGGGCCGAAGCGTGGATCTTTACCAATGACATATGTACCTACAAGCACCAAGTTAATATGAGAAGCTAAACTGCAATTGCACAATGATGTAGTACAATACTCCTTCCCTCCCGTTAAATAAGTTCTTATTACATCCAAGCACAATGATGTAGCACAATGAGCTAACCTGCCCATATGTTGGTGTGTGTGTGTGTGTGGTAGCACCCCTCTTTGTGGTAAAGATGTCCTCATCGTCCAAAAACTTCTAACTCCGGAACTTGTCATAATATGTAGAAAAAAAGAAAATAAATTCGCGAATAATGTTCCTATGAACTAATAGGATGTGATGGTAAAACACTCATAGTATAGCGAACATCAATGTCTTACAAGTTCTTACCAAGCAACAGGTGGTGACCGGCAACTAGTGGTGTCAAATAACTGTAGAGATTGAGTAAAGCGATTACTGGGTGAACGAACGCACACACGGTGTAGAGATATATGGAGCTGGGAATGCTTGAATATATGGTAGAAGAAGACTAGTAATCAATTTAGAGATGCAATATTGAATAAGCCCTCAATGACACTACTTTGTTGGTCCTAGGCTGGACATGACTAGAGACGCGAGCCTAGAACTCTAATGGAGGCACCGCGTAGCATAACTAGCAGCAACAAATGATATGAAGTAGCTCTAGACAAAAAGATATAAGTGAAGATCACAAAGGCAATATAGATAATGATGAGAAATAAGCTTCAAGTAGGATATACCAAAAACTCTCTCAACAACTTTCCTTTGTTAAAATTTGTGCCAATTTTTTGATATTTTTTCTCAAGAACGTTGTTGACTTAAATTTTGCAATGCAAAAAGAATCACTCAATTCAGAGTTCGGATGAAGAGTCAAAACAATTGAAAACCGGACTAAAAAGTTGTGACAAATTGTGTTAACGAACTTCGGAGGGCTGAAAGTCCTATTTAGAAGCCAATTTTGAGGTGCCAATATCGAACTAGCTTCTTATAGCTTTAAGAAGCGTCTCATCGATAGCTTTAATTTGAGTACTCGTGGATCTAAAATGGACTTCATTTGAGAGAGTTATGCCAGTTTTACTGAACAATGCTCAAAACAGATTCGAACGGGAATACAAGTACCACTTTGAGTCTATTTAAATATGAAATTGTCTACCAGTTTTTTCCTCTCTTGTTTTTCTTAACTTTTTTTTTCTCTCATTCTCTCCTTTTTTTTATCTCTCCTTTTCTCCTTTTTCTTCGAATCAAGATCAGACATGATGAAAGTGGGTCGAGTGAAGATACAAACACCCTCAAGTATGATTATGACAATGACCGATGGGGAGCACGTGGTGGAAATTGATGGATGGTGGTGATCGACAATGGAGGGGATGGTGGTGTAGTGGCGGCGTGACTAATGTGAACAAAACTTGAAACTCTAAGGATCTAGACACTAAGATCGGCAACTCGACACGATGATGCAATCGATAATTCGACTATGCAATGGACTGAAAAGAAAATTGCAAAGGCTCAAGATGGCTTAGAGAAAGGATGAACATGTCTAACTTTTTTGTGGCTTTATTTGGACAATAGGTAAGAAAATAACTCTAATCTAGGGATAACTGGAAATTCTCACCGGACAATCTAAAAACTGATACCACTTGATAGAGATAGGGGTGTCCCAATCTTTCGATGAGAGATAACTATCGATTTGGTGGAGAACGACTTTGATGATCCAACTGCAACACACGACCATGTTGCGCCTTAGCAATCGCTAAACCAATCTCCTGGAGGTTACTGACGATGCCGAAAGCACAATCAACCTAACCATGAAGGTCTATTCTTACAAGCAATGGAAGAACGAGCAAGAATATGATAAAAGCAATCTGAATATTGCGAATATAGTGAAATATTGATAAATGCGGAGGTCATTGGACACAAACGAAGTACACGAATTTGCAAAGACTAACTTTTAACTAAACAAAACCCGAGGAAAATGCTAGGGGGTTGATCTACTTATATAGGACCAATATAGGTAGCAACCAAGAGGGTGGAAGAACGTTCCAATGCAGCCAAAACCTAACCCTAGGTTGTACAAGGTCCATGGGCCCAAGTGGAGACGACGCATCACCTTTTGACTTGGACCTTGCAGCGCGTCGCACCATTTTTGCTTTATATCCATGCTTAGGAGTAATTTGAAGGTGGTAGGTACACGAGATAAGCTTTCCAACAAAAAAAGATTCACCCAATTCAGAGTTCAGATGCAAAAGTTGTAAGCGTTTGAAGTCAAGTATGTCTATGTAATCCGAATATTAGTTCAGATCGTGGGAGATTTGGACTCTATCTTCACTTGGGCGAAAAGTAACATGAGAGGACTTCTTAAACAACACCTAATCATTTCTTTTTTCTTTATCTTCACATATGGTCTGTACAAGTGTCTGGTAATCCTGCAATTAGGCATGAAATAAAAATAGGTGAGGTCTTTTGTTCTGGATAACATAAATAAATTATTGCAAATCACCTAAAAAATATACATGTATGCATTATTTTTTGTCGTATACAAAGTAGCCCTGTCCTCATCAAAAGCTCAATCCTATAGGAAGACAAGAGTCAAGTTGAATATTGGGATCCATCATTGGACAATCATCTTCGAGATGTTCATAATGAATATAAGGATAACCCAAACCAACGTTCTAACACGAAAGTTATGACAGTTCAAAGAACAGTTGACACCAGGTTTTTGGCTGCCTGAATCGGTCCTCAACATGGGCTTAGATGAAAAAGGTGGTTGATGGCCTTTTGAGATCTGGTTTGGGTTGTAAAAAGTCCCTTGCCTTTTCCTCAAGGAGTGACCGTGGGTATCACTTCCATGAGAGAAACGTGCTCTATGACAAAGATTCAAACAAGTTATTGTTCTTGAAGTTTGTTCCAGTTTTACCGGACCTTTATCAACCTTTTTGAAGGTAACCAATTATATTAAAATAAGCATGGGGATAAGGTTTTATACTTACAACTTTGTACTTGCGTGTGGAATATCTTGATACTAAGCATGATGCTGGAAAACACCCATTACGATGTGCTCACAACACGATGAAGTGGGGGATGTGTCCAAAGTAACGGGTGTTTTCCAATTGTTGTGGGATCGATGTGCTCACAACACGATGAAGTGGGATCGTCTTGATATTAAACATGTGCTGAAAAACACTAGCTACGTCTGGTTCGCGACCTGCATCGAGAGTCAGTTGTCCCTTACCATCGCGCGGGGTTATCTCGATTATTAAGAATTCTTTAGACAAAATCATCTAGCGTTTAATTACCACACCTCATTTATCCCAAGGGATTGCTTTCCATCACCGTACTAATCCCTTCAGTCACTGGTTTTTAGAATAGTGTTCCACACCTCCTCACTTCTTATCTCCTCCTTGATCGATCTCAAGGATCCTGGGTATCTGCAGGGCCTTTGAACGAGAAGAAGACAAAAAACAACGCCATTGCAAATCACACATACAAATAACGTCAAACAAGCAAAGTCATTCCAACGATCCCGTGCACAAATACATAGGGTTGCAAAACCTTGCCTCAATCCATTACCTTACAGAGCTACCCACACATCGTGATCAGATCACAAGAAGAAATCATTGAAGATGACATAAAGATGAATGATTTATTGACAAATAGTCATACATTTTTTGTCGATTGCGATGCACCAATTACAAAGTGTGGCTAACTTGTAGAGAACGGATACGCTGGTTACGGGGATGATGGCTATGGAGATGCGATGGAAAATGACGTCGCCTAGGGTTTGTGAATGGCTTTTGGTGGTGTTCCGTCGATGCTCCTTGATGTTTTGTACCTCCTCGGTGTGAATTAGCCATGTATCCCTTTATAAAGTGTGCCCATTGAACGATAGAGTGTCGAATGCTTAAACGCATGGGTTCCATTACCATCCTTACCGTGTGGTCCTTATGGAAGGACGGCAATGCTACCTGCATCCTTCCACAAAGCTCCTGTTCAACACCATTAAGGACGAACCGCGTTGCTAGGCTAATGCCGGCGTCAAAGGGCTACCATGATCATTCATGTAGTTTAAACCCTTTTATATTGGGCTGAGCAACTCTTTCCTCCCCTACTCCATGCGTGTCCCGTCTACGCCTCCCTATGTATGTAGTTTGAGATCCGCAACCTTGCAACTCTCCTTTTCTTTTTTTGCCAAAAAAAAGAATCTCTTTCTCTCTATCAATGTAAAGATACGCAACCAAGGATATATTCATAGAAAAAACGTTTTTTTCACAACCTCTTTTCCACGATAGCTATACCTATTATGCGACCCTGTTGCCGGATTGGTCGGAATGACCTTTGCAAAAAACCGACCCAACATGGGAGATCGGGATAAGAGCATCTTCCCCGTATTCTATTCCGGAGCCGCCATTTTCCCGGCAGTGCGCCATGCCTTGGAACGCCTTGCAAGCAACGACAAGCAGCAAGGCTCGGGCTCCCCCCACGTCCACGCACCCCCACCTCCCGTGCACGTCTCCCTCCCGCTTACCTCCCACTCCCGTCTCCCGGCGCGCGACCCGCCGCACCCACTCGCACCGCCCCCCTCGCCGCAAACCGCTGCTGACGCCTGGGCCCTCCGTACGAGACAAACCAATGGGCCCTGCGCGCAGCGCCAGCTTTTTATTTTTCCCAGCTAAAGGGCGAGTCCAGATTTCGCAGCGCCCGAGCCCGGCACCCGCAGCAACGGAAACAACGGCCCTGGGGGAGAGACAGAGAACCGGCCGGAGAAATATAAAAAAAACAGGCCGCGCGACGGGAGCCACCACGCCATTACTTCGGCGCCCCGCCCCGCCCTCCTCCAACCGCCACCTCCCTCTCCCCAATCTCGTCGCGCGATCTCCGACCGCCCGCCGAGCCCCCGCCGGAGGAGCTTCGAGCCCGCGCCCCGGGCGTCCCATGGTGGGTCCGGCACATCGGGGCCGCGAGATCTAGGGTTTTCGCGCCGCGGCGGGAGCGATGGGGCGCCGGAAGGCCACGGCGGGGCCGGCTCGGGGCTCCTCGAGGGCCGGGGACGGCGTAATCTCCGGTGAGATCCGCGCCTCCGTTTCTTTCTCTCTCTGTGTGTCGCGGTGCCAATGCGTTACCATTCTTCTGGATCGAAGCTAGCTGCTACCGGCCGTAATCGTAGTTGGATTTGGAATGGGGCTGTAGCTGTCTGGTTGAGCTGGGGGCGGGGATGCCCGCGGAGGGCAAGTGCTAGACGTCAGCTATTTGTCAGTGTTAACATGGTGATGTCATTTATTAGTATGATGCCAATTTGCTCGGATTTTAAATGTGGCCTGCGCACTGTCACATAGCGACGTGTACGTGGTACATCATGATTTTGTTTTATCAGCGTTTGCGAGCGCAGAGTTTCAGTATGAACCTGCACATTATATGTGCACATGCGCTATAGCTGCATAGATTTGAGTAATGAGGTAGAAGTGTTAAATGGATCACGCTCGTATTTTATGGAAAGTTAGTATATATACTCTGATTGGATGTCTGTTTCCTTCAGTACTTGATACATCAAGTTTGTATCTGAGGCGAAGCATTAATTTAGGATCATGGGAAGGGGAGTCAGTGATTTACCGGCGGCTGGCAGCCCACCTAGGCACTAGGAGCCACCCTCTCGCATTGCCGCCTAGGTACCTGTGGCCTTAGCTCACATACGTGCTAAGCGGGGTACCATGCAGCATTATTTCACTTGTGATAAAACCTGGTTGCACTGCAAATGACTTTGCTTGTTACAACTCAAACCAATGTGTTCGTAATTTGACAACCACTTTGTGGTTTCTTCGATTCAGTGATGTCTAGCAGGGAATGCTGGATATCTAAGTTGGTTCTGAATTCCATACCATTAACTTTTTCGAACTTGGCTGCATTGCAAATACTCAAACCAGAGAAAAGCTAATCAACTCCTTCCAATTTACTATTTGGTTGCATGTGACTACTATATCATGTTAAAGAGCTTTGCCATGTCTACTTCTCAACTGCTGTGCCTGTATCGTTCCTCCTTACATAGCAAATCAACTTGTGAGTTCAAAATAAAGTTTACATTCCATTTAACTAATGACTGGCTAGACAAATAATTTTCTGTCTGGTTAATGAAAAAACTGTTTACATTCCATTTATCTTCTTTGTTGACTCAAAATCTGCCAGCTTAGTATCTTCTACCTGATACGTGTTGCTTTAGTTAGATCTGTCGTAGTAACACAGCTTCTTAAAGTTGGGCATTGTATTTAACAAATTTGAAGTTGACATACTGTGTTTTGTATCCTAACTTTTTATTTATTTTCAGAAATCCGGGAGAAACATAAATTGGAATTGGAGAATTTGACACTAACAAAGCACCCATTCAGGACATTGCACTTCTTCAATTTAGCTATGTTGCAATACTTGAAAAGATCAGTAGCATATATCCTGAGTAAAAGAGCTTTGTTTGTTCTCCTAATTGTTATGGTGGTAATTCCTGGAGTTGCACTTCTGGTTACCGATGGTCTGCACAAAAAGGTGTGGGCAACTTCACTACATTTGTGGAGTATACTGACATAATTACAGTTGATAGTGCATTTTGTAAACTACATGGGTGCTAACGTTTGTTTTCTGATTTCTATGCAGCATGTGCAGGAGTTCCTTAATTATGCTAGATTTGTGTTGTGGTGGGTTTCATTAGGTGTGGCCTCTTCAATCGGACTAGGCAAGTGTCATTAACTTCTCTCAAGATTATGTAGTGTGATCACATATAATAAAGGAAGCGCAAATGAATCATGTGTTAATATAGTTAATTTATCCTTTTTGTCCTACAAATACTTTACCTTTTATAGCTAAACAGTTAAACCATACCATCTGGTGGCTGAAGCATCTAGTGAACATGAACCAGCTCGCTAGAAACTAATTTTTAAAGTTGGCACATCCTTTATTTTTGGTTATAATATCATTAGTTATTTCTGTGTTAGTAAAAAGTAAATACCAGCAGCAAAATTATAATATATTGACCTTATTTGACTTTGAGAAAAAAAGGCTAAAGGTCATACTTCGCGAAAATTGGAGAGCTATATTGCCAAGTTGTATAGTAGAAGTTAGAAGTTGTGACATTTTAGGGTGTTGGGTTTAAGTTTTTGCAGTGACTGTGTGTGGCACTAAGACATCTTGGAGGTTGACTACCTCATGATATATCACTAATATCGTGTTCTTTTGCACCCAAAGAAGGACACTGTTACCATATTCATGTTTGTAGCAGAATATGTGGATATTTGGAATTGTCAGATGGTTTTGAGACATTACTTAGGCAAAATGTGAGAAAAATATTTGGTCATCTTAGAGACTTAGGCATGATAAAGCATTAAAGCCTATACCAACTTTAAGTTACTTCTGTATACTTTCTTAGTTGGCAGTTGTCTTCTGCTGTAGTACATGATAGGTTCCCCTTTATCATATGCCAAGACATGTAACAATGAATGCTGCCAAGTGTTAAATTTGGAAAATAGAACTTTGAAGTTTATTTGTTTGCCTGGAGCAAGGAGTTCGTTTTTGAAAATTGATGGATTAGTATTTGAAATGCAGGTTCAGGTTTGCATACGTTTGTGCTGTATCTTGGACCCCACATTGCTCTCTTCACTATTAAGGCCGTTCAATGTGGCCGTGTTGATTTGAAGACCGCTCCATATGATACTATACTGCTTAAACAGGCGCCATCATGGCTTGACAAGAAGTGTTCGGAATTTGGATCGCCCATGTACCCTTCATCAGATCATTCAGTGATGATCCCAGTCTTTGATTTACTCCCTCAGGTTCAGCTGGAAGCTGTTCTTTGGGGTATCGGGACAGCACTTGGCGAGCTCCCTCCTTATTTTATATCACGAGCTGGTAATTGTTGAATGCATTTTATTCTGAAGTTATTGTGATATTCTGTTAGATACTTTACAGCTGTACAGTATATTATATTCAATCTATGTGCAGATAATATTAGTTCTTTCTGTATTGTTTCTTAACTGATTTCCCTTGAACACTATCTGTAGCGCCTACTTTTTACTGTACTATGTAACATGTGTGTGTGTGCCATCATTATTATATCCATTTAGCTTTTGTTCCTACAAACATCATAAAAACATTCATCGACATTGTCAGTCTGCAAACATCATACAAACATCATTGTCTCACATAGAGAACGGGCCGAGCGGCACGAAACTCTGGCATTCATATATGATTAGCTTCATTGGGGAGTGGTTGTTACAGACACTCATCGACACTGACTGACGCTGACGAAACTGAACAGAACATTAGTTCAACAGGGATAAGATGCAACAGGGGCTGAGTACAAAAACTCAATCTGCATCTGGTGGACTCCTAACGATAACACATGCTCCCAGATCCTACACACACTTGGTCTACTGGGTGTTCGCACCCAGGTACATTAGCAGCACAATACTAGTATGGTGGCCATCAGGTTGGTGCACGCTATCAGTAGACTAGCAGCAGCCATGACTTGAAATGATCGGCCTAGAACGTGATCTGCGTGCAGATCTGCTGGCATGTGCGCGGCAAGCCTGTTGGTTGACGCGTGGTGCTGAGTGGCATTGGGGTTTGTAGCCCTTGCGATCTGGATAGCGGGATCCAGGGATCCAGGCGCGTGGGCGTGCGTTGGGAGTACTGCCGGCGCTGGGAATCTTGCTCGTCATCCTCTGACGAGAGGACGAGCGACTGCGGATGGCTGGACAGAGGAGTGGCGGGGTGGGCAGAGCAGAGGGAGGTGGAGGAGGAACGCGTCTACCCAGCACCAACAGGATCCATGTCGTCGTCGCCGGAGTAGGGCGGCGTCGGGAGGTGCGGGCGGCGGTCACGGGGAAACCCTATTTCACGGGAGGAGAGGGGCGAGAGGATCGTTCGGGTTGATACGTGGGGGAGAAGGGCAGTGGCATTTCCTTCGTAATTGTGTGCAAGTGGGAGGGCAAGGGGATATACCAGTTTGTTTTTAAGTGACCGCTCGCGGGAAGCTGAGGGGAGTTGACCCCACCCCCCAGCTTTTTTCCATTGTGAAGGAGACGGCTGTGGAAATAAGTTAAACTATGCCCCAAAACAAGTTCTTTTGAGTTTTTGGCTTAATTTGACAATAAGCTGCTAAAAGCCACAAAAGAACTGGCCCTTTATTGTTGGTAAACAGTACTGGTTTCATTCTCAGTAATGGGATACAATGCAACTTCTGAGACTGTTTGTTACTATAGTCGTGTCTTATGAAACTCTCTTTATTCTTGTTTGTTCTCTTTCCTTGCATGCTGGAGTTGATTATTTAAGGGCTATTTATATGGTCGAATGTTAAACTCTAGAAATTATTTTGTAGCAAACCATAGCTTGCGCGTTCTTGAAATCTGCAACCTTCTTATTTCGAGGTTCATTTTTTAAGCTGTCCATACTGAGCAAATGATCTCTCATGTTGCAGCTCGTTTGTCAGGAAGCGAGTTAGAAGCTGTCAAGGAGCTAGATGTTGCTCCTTCGTCAGAAGATGGTCCAATAGCATCCACTGTGAATCGTACAAAACGCTGGTTGCTTTCTCACTCACAACATCTCAACTTCTTCACTATCTTGATACTTGCTTCGGTTAGTCTTTGTCCTGTCTGAATCTTTGAGTAACGATTTCTTACACAAAAAAGTAGATGCAGAATTTTGCTTTGGCAGTCGTTCATGCAGCTCTTGCAGGCTTCGGCCCTAATTTTTCTATTTGGTGCTGCCAAAATATGCTAATTGGACACTTTTTATACCAAAATTAACACATGTAACTAGTTCCAAGTATGGATATATAATGCATCATGTAACTTATATTCTTTGTGTTTACTAGGTTCCAAACCCTCTGTTTGACCTTGCTGGTATTATGTGTGGTCAATTTGGTATACCCTTCTGGGAGTTCTTCTTTGCAACTTTGATCGGGAAGGCCATCATCAAGACTCATATTCAGGTTTGTGATCTATACATTTTATTGAAAAATCCTGGCATTAATTTGTGTTTCTCTTGGTACCACATGTTTATTTTTTTCTCTTGGTCTGCTGGTGATTTGGTATACCAGTCTGCTTTCAGATCCTATGAGATAATCATGTATTAACTTCATCATTTTAATATATTCTTAGGCATACTTTATGTGATCATGTCTTTTCGGTTCTGTCCAGTTAGAACCAAAATATTGAAATCTTACAAGCTACCCCTACAACCCATGCAAAATTGTAGTTGCGACCTACATGGCTACATTGATTATTCTGTGTGATCTCTGCAGAATATGGTGTGAATTGTATCAGAGATGTCACTCAAATACTATCTTTACTGTGATCAAATAATAATGTCATTAATGCTTGCATCAAAAGTACATGATGTACCTGCCATACCAATTGCTGTTTCTTTTTAAATTTTGAATTTTATTGTTACCTTATTTTTTCTTTCCTCACAACAGAACAAACAAACTATGAGTGATACAATTTTGCTTCTTTTTGTGCCCCTTCTCTTCCTGAATATCAAACAAACTTAGTTGGAAAACTATCAGTTTCGTACTATGTTCAACTGAGTTTCTCATCATTTTGGTTTATTGTCAGTTTGACACATTATTTATCTGGTTGGATTGAAATGAATATTTGCAGTCTCTCTGTACTGACACATGAATTGTACCTTCTCACTTCTGCAGACACTGTTTATCATCTCGTTGTGCAACAACCAACTCTTGTATTTTATGGAAAAGGAGTTGATCTGGATATTTGAGCACATTCCTGGGTTTTCAGCGACCCTGCCATCTGTAATTGCCAAACTCCACAGTGCTAAGGAGAAGTATTTATCACCACCTGTGTCAGTCTCACCTTCACAAATGGAGGTTGGTATCTTCATTTTCATGTCATTTGAGCTCTCCAGAATTACGCTTTGTGTCTCCATTAATCAATGTTCCTACTTTAATTTTTAGTTTTTTCTTACCTGTTCATTGATGTTCTGTAACTGTCATTTGTACAGGATAAACAGTGGAATTTCTCTTTTGCGTTGGTCTGGAACACTGTAGTGTGGCTTGTGCTTGTGAACTTCTTCATTAAGATCGTCACATCAACAGCTCAGGATTATCGCAAAAGGCAGCAGGACATAGAGATGGAGCTCATTACTGATTCCTCGCCCCAGAATCATTCTAAAACTAACTAACAGCAAACATGGTTGTATTTATTCAGCTGCACATTGCGAATATTCTCCTCAGTAGCCTTTGCGCCTGGCTAAGCCCTTGCGGATGATCCCAATGCTGGTAGAAGTCCCAATGCTGGTAGAAGTTGTGTTCTTCTGTACAGTGAACAGAAACATGGGCCTCTCCAACCCGCCACAAGTGATGGCTGCGACTTTTTGTCATTGCGCCTCTACTGGCAGTTCCTGGAGGAGTATCAGTCCTGTTATTTTTCAGGCGCCAAGTTGGATGAACTTTAGGAATTGTTTGTTTGTTTAGCACGATTTCATTACTAAGATGTATTTTACCAGTACCTTTTTTACCTTCTTATGTTGGAAATACGGTAGTTGATAGGGCACCCGAGAGTACTCAAAGGTGATATGTTTTATTGTTGCGTTCACAAAATGCAAATGCATATTCACAATTGGAGCCAGCTAGATTTAATGGAGCACTTCAATTGCAATTTTACTCTGGTAAATAAAGCTGCTGTTATTTAGTAGTAAGACTTGTAGCTGCGTTTCTACATCTAAAACTGTGTCATAGATTGTACCTTGCGACTAGGTGAGGTTCAGAGACGTGTGATTCTCGTCAATAGCTTTTACAAGCTCTTTGGCCTGTAGCTTGTGATTTTCAGCAAGCGGGCGCATCTGAAGCTCAGAGAGGTGAAAAAGAGAGGTGCGATTACACATCAGCAGCCAAACAGTGCTGTAACCCCTTGTGTACTAGTGCCTTCTGAACCTTTTCAATTAACTAGTGTTGTCAATGCAAATTGGGGTCGCGAGCAGTTGTCCGTTTAATATTGGGCGTGCTTGCTAAATCGAATCTAGCGCCATGCACCACAGAAGTTGGAGCACAGGCGGGGTAAATTTCGTCGAGATCGACAGCAGGAGACTCCAAGCTGGGTCCTCGTGTACTGCCACGAAAGAGAGAGAGAGAGAGAGAGAGAGAGAGAGAGAGAGAGAGAGAGAGAGAGAGATTGGAGACAGAAGCCAGACTGCTCGCACGATGAATTGTCACACCCACGTTTCTTCCAAATTTGTTGTTATTTATATATGCCTACACGACCCGTCTAGCGACCGCCGAGCGCCGAGGAGAAGTGAGAACCGGGGAGGGGAGGGTCCCTCTCGCCGTCGCGAGCACGTCATTCGCCGGTGGGAAAAAGGCGTTCGTCATCTAGCACCATCGCAACCCCGCAACAAACGTCTCCCATCCCATCAAAGTGAAGTTCACCTCAGTTCGGACTTCAGACTCCTCCCGACTCCCGCAGCCGCAAGCGAAGCCGAAGGCCGAGGCCACCCACCCCCCTGCCCTGCCCTCCATATATTAACGGGGCGGCGGCAACGACAAAGCATAGAATACTAGCGCCCCCACCAGCTTCGAGCCTTAAGCCTCCAATCCATCCACCGCCGGAGAGAGGCCGGAGCCGGCGGTTCCAAGCGAGGAGGAGGAGGTTTAGGGCGAGCCGGCGCGCATGGCGGCGGGCAATGTGGAGTTCATCCGCGCGCGCAGCGACAAGCGGGAGTACCGCCGCCTGCTGCTCCCCAACGCGCTCGAGTGCCTCCTCATCAGCGACGCCGATACCGACAAGGTCCGTCTCTCGCTCGTCCGCAGGGGCGTCGCGGAGGCGGCGAATGAGTGCTCGTCAGTTGGTCGACGTTTTACCGCGCGTGATTCACTCGGCGTTGTTGTTGTTTGTGCGCAGGCGGCGGCGTGTATGGAGGTCGGCGTGGGATCGTTCAGCGACCCGGAGGGGCTCGAGGGCCTCGCGCACTTCCTCGGTGAGCCCACTCGCTTCCCTTCCCTTCCCTCTCCGTTCACTCTCGTCGCCGTCGTCGGCCATCTCGCTCGCCACACCGTGGCTCGGATTCCGGTTCGTTGCGTGGGCGCGCGTGATCTAACCGAACCACCGGGTTACTGGAGCGAGTACTACTTTCTTTCCGGGCCAGGTAGTGGTTGGTTGGATTGGATGGGGGTTGTTCGCTGGACCCAGCGCAGCGCTCCTGCGCAAGTTGCGCAACGGTGTCGGCGTCAGATGAATCTCCTCCCCCTTTTTGGGATCCGGCTGGGGTCTCCTCCAAATTTTGTCTCCGTGGAATCGAGTGACGGAGGAATGCTTCCTTGGCTACTTTTCCCCCATTGGGCAGTGCCTTGCCGCTTTAGGCGCTCCTGACCGCCAATGATGGCGCTGCAGATTTGCGGCCAGGTCAATGGATGTTTTTCCTTTTCCAATCGAAAAGTTGATTGAATGAATCGGTCCATTGATTTGGTCAAGTCAGTGTCGCCCGGCGTGTTTTCACCGTCGGATCACGCCATTGACTGCTCGGGCCTCGGGCTAAAGTTCAGAGCATCCATGATTGATCTCAGTGGCACGGGCATCGGGCCGTACATGTTCTGCCTTCGCCGGTAGCAGAGTACGAGTGTACGACAGCCGGCTAGCCGAATGTCTTTCTTAAATGCTTCTCAGGTTTCCAGCCAAATTATTTGGTAATGTCAGTACTATGTGATGGGCATAATTATGCGTTTGTTGAACGATCCAAGAGTTTCATGCGAGAGACGAATTTGGTTGGGCGGGGTCCATCGCTCCAGGATAGGGGAACCTGTCGCTCTCTAGATCACTGCACATACACGTTGTTGCCTAGTAGGATCCCTGCAGCTTGCTGGATGCTCCCACTCCACGAGTCCGTGTTGGTATTTTCTCTGGCGTGTGAAATTCTACCCGTGGCAACAGCACAAGATAATTCTACTCACACAGGCCCTCGGTACACACGCAGGACAGTACCAGTTTATGACACATGCGGCGTATATTGCAGGAAAACCACATAAACGCAAATTAATAAGAGTGGTTCATTTTTGCTTCACAGCTTAAAAAAAATGTTTGGCGAGTAGTGTAAGTATAGAGTAATCCATTTGTGTGGAGGAGACGATTAGCATGACGAATGTTGGTCACATCAAAACAAAATTGATTTTCTCTTTAGCATTTTTTTTCCTGTTTTGTTTTGGTCACCGCATCCAGTCCTGGAAACAACCTCTTGTAGAATTGTAGGGAAATGCTATGTACACTATACCCAAAGTGATCGAACCCTACGCAAGCGGGAGCTATGTGCAGCAGGCTGTCATTTTTGTGTGTGTTTGTTTTGATTTATTACCATTGACTTGCTTGCAGAGCATATGCTGTTTTATGCCAGCGAGAAATACCCTGGAGAACAAGATTATACAAAATATATCTCGGAGGTACCTCTTCTCATTTCATCATACGTTTGCTTGCAATTATTACTCACGCGTTAATGCCAGGTTTGTAAGAGTTTGAACCAGGTTTACCGTCCCTGCACGCATCATATTAAATGATTCTGGGCCAATCAGAAAATAACTCACAAGATAGAGAACAATTGAAAGAAATATACTCCCTCCGTAAACTAATATAAGAGCGTTTAGTGTTCTAAACGCTCTTATATTAGTTTACGGAGGGAGTACATGTTAGACTATGATAGGTGCCACTGTGCCAGTGACTTATGACTGATATCAGTGCTTCGCAATTAACATTGTGCAAGGAAATTTCTTACCATAGCCCACCTCCTACTCCATTGTGATGACCAAATGATAGCTACTTGCCATAAACTGACTCTGAAGGCCCAGTTGTAACCTGTGCGCTATCAAACGAAATAGACCTAACTCTGAAGGCTGAAGCTTAAGTGCATGCTCTCGCCAGTTGCCAATATGCTATGGTGTTCTGGTGCCAAAACATGGCAGGACGAATGCTGTGCACAAAAGTATCACTAATATCCCGACTAGCAACAACTTTGTGGTCCTATCATAAGTTTGTACAGGGGTCAATGATTTTATTTCCGGGACCCGTTAATATAATTATTTCATACCGGCTTAAATATTCTGCTTCATGCTTGGAAGTTACATTCAGTGTACTTGGATTATATATTTTTTGAGTATTTGGCATGACGTGAAAAATATCAGCACGGCGGTTCTTCCAATGCCTTTACATCCTCCGAGACAACGAATTTCTATTTTGATGTTAACGCGGACAATTTCGAAGAAGCCTTAGATAGGTAACTTTCTTAGTAGTATTTTGTTCAGTTAATGCATGCACACTGAATCAGGTTGTTATTTCTGTTCTGCCGATTTGCATGATTCTTTATAAAACAATAAATAAGTAGGTGATTTGTGTTGCGCAGATTTGCCCAGTTCTTCATTAAGCCACTGATGTCGCAGGATGCTGTTCTTAGAGAGATCAAGGCTGTTGATTCTGGTGAGCAGTTGCTTTATACATTCTAGTGCTATTTGCATCTAACATAATTTTTAGCTTATCACAATTACTTTATGTTTATGTTTTATTTGTAGTAGTAATAACTAAGAAACACATTGTGGATAATGTTATATTTCATTGTTCTCACAGAACACAAGAAAAATCTGTTGTCGGATGGCTGGAGAATGCATCAGGTACTTCAGAGTCTCAACCTTCTTAGATAGATAGTACATGTGACATTCATCCGTGCAATAATGTCATATCTGCATCAGAAACTGAAATTGCTGAAGTAAAGGCGTTATGAATATTTGTTCTTTTCATACAATCATATTTGGCATGATATAATCCCGGTTTATACTCACTTACTCAGAATGCCAGTTCACTTTCAAATTAATCATATTTGGCATGATCTTAGCCTGATTTATCATCATCCTGTATATCCCATTAGCCCTGCTGCACTGTTAGTCTGTTACTTCATTGTTGAGTATATTCTTTTCCACAGCTTCAAAAGCATCTGGCCTCAAAGGATCATCCTTACCATAAATTCAGTACGGGTAAGCAATTGTTGGTATTCAGACATTGCTAGTACTCATCCAGCTAACTATGGTTGTTGTTTTGTATTACTGTATAAGTGAGTATGCAAATCAATAGGACGTCTGAGTATTCCTGCGTTCCAACCCTTAATATATTTCTACCAGATTCAGAGATCACGCTTTTTTAATTCACATACAAATGCTAACAAAAACCATGTATATTTTTTTAAAATCTTGTCGTGCATGCCTAATATACAATCTCCTTCCAGAATTTGCATCTTATTTGAAATTATGTTATTTAATGCATCAGGAAGTTGGGAAACACTGGAAACTAAACCAAAAGAGAGGGGTTTGGACATCAGGCTTGAGCTTCTCAAGTTTTACGAGAATTATTCAGCAAATCTTATGCGTCTTGTTGTTTATGGAAAAGGTAAGTAGTACAGGTTCGTCAATTTTGGCATACCTGAACTTATTTGTTACTGATAAAATGATTTTGTAGAGAGTCTCGATTGCATTCAAAGCTTAGTTGAAAGCCTGTTTAGTCACGTCAAGAACACGGACCAGAGAAGCTTCAAATGTCCAAGTCAGCCCCTTTCAGCAGAACATTTACAGGTAACTTGAAACAACACCAGTCACACTAAAAGTAAATACAGGAATGACAAAGGATATGTAATTTCGCATACTTTCCTCTGTCCTTGTCATGCAGCTTCTTGTCAAAGCAATCCCAATAATAGAAGGCGACTACCTAAAAATATCATGGCCAGTTACACCTAACATCCAGTTCTACAAAGAAGGTCCTTGCCGTTATCTCAGTCATCTTATTGGGCATGAAGGCGAGGGATCCATCTTCCATATTATAAAGGAATTAGGCAAGTTAACTTCAGCAGTATATTGTTGTAAATATTCTTTTGCCAGCTTATGTACTCAAACACTGGTCATTCTTTTGTTTCTTGTGTCAACTTGTGTGACCTGCGACAGTTCTATTTTGACTACATCAGGATGGGCCATGGATTTGGTGGCTGGTGCCGGCAGTGACAGCAATGAATACTCTTTTTTCTCAGTAGGCATGAGGCTCACTGATGCTGGTCATGGTAAGATCTCATCTTCATTATGCTCTCTTTTAACATTTCCTTTTTTTAAGTTTTAAGCACACCTTGATAGTACAATTTAGTAAGCTATGTGCATATCCAACTATTTCAGACCACATGGAGGATATTATTGGGTTGGTCTTCAAATACCTCCACCTATTAAAAGAAGATGGAATCCATGAATGGATATTTCATGAGGTAACTGACAGACACATCGTTTAATCATGTATATAGTTATTTGATGATTTATGCTCCTAATGTGCAGTTACTTTGAATATGAACATTGCACCCATGGACTCTGATGTGTTCTTTTAATAAAACGATCTCATTGGGTTTAAATTTTACTACCCAAGGTTGTTTGCTGAAGCAATTCATAGTTCAAAATTTTACTACTGATAAGCAGAGTAAGGAGAAACTATGATTACATTTAATTACATAAATATACATACTAATGTGTTCATTGTTTTCTAGCTTGCGTCAATAAATGAAACAGAATTCCACTATCAAGACAAAGTCCATCCAATCAGCTATGTCACATCTACTGTCTCAAGCATGCGGGTATGTTTCTGTAGAGCTCTAATTTTTCAGCTTTTACAGTTCCTTGTGATCAATAATTTTTGTGAACTCTGATGTATATCTCTTTGTACTTCAGTAGTATCTTTTTTCTTCTAACTGATATGCTTATGAACTGGCTTGCAGTTGTTCCCACCAGAGGAATGGCTGGTTGGAGAATCATTGCCGTCAAAGTATGCGCCAAATAGAATAAATATGATACTTGATGAATTGTCACCCGAAAGAGTTAGGTAAGCATCCACCGTTCACATGACAACCTTGATTGTTCCTGCTTCTATATGCATATTCTCTCTGTATGCCAATATATGAATGTATATGCAGAAGTCTGCCATTGCTTAATTACTACAACCTCTGTAACTTAATATACTGCAAAAACGTCTTACATTAAGTTACAGAGGGAGGAACTGATACTGGGACTCATCAATAAAGAATTATCACTGGCCATGGCCTTACTTCATATCTTGAACTTCAATTTTACTGATAAGCTTGTGTCAAATGATCTGCGGTTATGCACATAAACTAGCATACAATGCGAAATATCATGCCTTCATTCTTTCTTTGATGCAATACTTCTCTATGTCTGTAGAATACTCTGTGAATCTAAAAAGTTTGAAGGATCTACCAATTGTGCTGAGCCCTGGTACAATACATCATATTCTATTGAAAATGTCACTCCATACATGATAAAGGTTTGCACTCCACCACAACCCCCACACTTACCCACACACGCACCAGCAATATCATCTTCCAATTATTATTTTCTCATCTTATGCCTCTATTTGGCAGCAATGGATTCAAAAAGCTCCTACTGAGAAGCTTTATCTCCCAAAGCCTAACATTTTCGTTCCAAAGGATTTATCTCTTAAAGAAGTGCCAGACAAGGTAAAATTTGGAGCTGCTTGTTTGTTGTGTGTTCACATTAGCACACTTTGTATGAATTATCAAAATTTATAGATACTCACAAAGTATATATACTTTATCGAACATAGTATATTAATTTTGACAAAAGTAGAACTGTTTCACCAGGTTACATTTCCGACAATATTAAGGAAGACGCCACTTTCACGGCTGTGGTATAAGCCCGACATGCTGTTCTTCACTCCGAAGGTTTACATTATAATTGATTTCCACTGCCCATTGTCAAGCCACTCCCCCGAAGCAGCCGTATCTACAAGTCTCTTTGTCGATTTGTTAGTCGATTACTTGAATGCTTATGGTAAGCAACAATTCTGAAATTATGTGAATAATTGCATATTTTACCATATTGAACAGACTGTCTGGGAATTGTTCTCTCCAACTTTATGTATAAATATACACTGACAATTAGTTTCTGCCTTTTGTAGCTTATGATGCTCAAATTGCGGGTTTATTCTATTCGATATATCTTACTTCTACTGGATTCCAGGTTTAGTTCTGTTGCTGCATTCTTTCTGTTTCCTATGAGTGTTCCGGACAGCTAAATTTCTCTTCATGCATTACGATGTTGCTGGTTTTTACCCAGTTTTAAATTCGAACTCAAACAATTACCCGATTTTTTATTTTTTGAAGGTGTCTGTAGGTGGTTACAATGACAAGATGAGAGTTCTGCTACATGCCATAATGAAGCAAATAGTGAACTTTGTAGTTAAACCAAACAGGTTTTCTGCCCTGAAGGTCAGATGTGGATTCTTAGTTTTCCTTGTCAACTGTCATAATTTCGCTCGGACACATTTGTATATTTACCTAGTGTCTTCTTCATCAACTTGTGTGGATCAACTTAAAAAGTGTTGAATTTTTCTTTCACTGAACACTGTTTATCCTGTGGATTGCAACTGGTAGATGTATCAAAACTGAGGTATTTCAGATTTTAAGTTGTGGACACGATATTGCTAGAACCAAATTCATAAAGGGTTCCTGAACACTCTGCATACATAATTGTGATTCATTATTTTGCATCTTTTGTAACATACTTCTGTGAAATTTATAGCAACCTTCTTTAAATATGAATAACAAAGGTTTTGGAGACTACATATTCATTTACACAAGCACATCAATTTAGACACTATATAGAAAATTAATAATTTCTTAAGATCCATTGTAGCAGATTTGTGGTGAGGGTGTTACAACACAGTACTTATTTAGTTGCAGTTATAGTACGGATTCTCACCATTGTTGATTTTTAGACTGGGAATATTCTTTCCCTTCAGATTCTTAGTGGTGCTTTTTGAAGCTGTGACTATTTCTTTCATGCCTACTTTTTTACCAACATCTTGCTACCACAGGAAACTTCTGTCAAGGACTACCAAAATTTTAACTTCAGCCAACCATACTCTCAAGCTTCGTATTATCTCTCATTAATATTGGAAGAGAAAAAATGGCCTTTGGTAGAGAAACTTCAAGCTCTTTCTAAGCTTGAGTCAGATTCTCTTGCGAAGTTTGTGCCGCACTTGCTATCGAAGACATACTTGGAATGCTATGTTCAAGGTTTGGTAAACTTCCATGTTAATACTCTACTAAATGTTAAGGACAGGACTGAAATGCAATTCTAATTGTGCTTAATAATAATTAAGAACTCTTCTTGTAGGAAACATTGAGCCAGGTGAGGCTGAGTCTATTGTCCAGGAGATTGAAGATACTATATTTAATACCCCCAATTCTGTATTCAAACCCATGTCTCCATCACAATACCTGGTCAAGAGGGTTATCATGCTTGAAAAAGAGATAAAATTTTGCTACCAAATTGAGGGATTAAATCAGAAGAATGAGAATTCATCGGTTGTCCAATATATTCAGGTATAGGCTTCTTCTAAACTTTGAAGCAGTTCATGTTATCGAAGGCGATTACTTGTTGGTGATCAGTACCTTCTAATATTTGTAGCCAAACTAATGGCTGGTCATCAATTGGTGAGCCTGTTCCCAGATAATTACTGGTTATGATCAATCCAGTAGTAGTTTTTTTAGGTAAAAACCCAGTAGTAGTTGGAACAATGTGGAGGGGACTATGGCTGCTCACCACTCAATTGCGGCAACTCAAAACAATTGGAGAGTGCTACCTTTCCCTACTTGAAACATTGTTGTGAAATGTTGTCTTACATGCAAAATATAACGCCAAGAACTCCAAATTAAACATAATAAAAGTGGCTAAGAATAGTGCAAAACTAATCAAATATATAACTAATAACTGGCTCCTGGTTGGCTCACGAAGTATATTCCATGTCGGGGCATGACCGCCTACTCAGTTGCACTACATGATTGAAGCATCTCAGCCTTGAGTCACTAACCCGAGGCACGACTGAACATGCATAAGAGGCATGTTCATAGGGGACAGATAATTAGTGCTACGTTATTTTTGACCTGTCTGTGAGGAGAGCAATGGCATGCTTGAACCACTAACAGCGTGTTTGGTTCGGGGGAATTAGAGATGGGGAATGGGAGTTGAGGGGTGAGGAGATTAAAAATCCACTGTTTGATTAGAGGGAATGGGAATTTAAGTGGGAAGGGGAATGGGAGTTGAGGAAACCAATTCCCACCGATTTCTTCCCAGGGGGTACCCTGTTAATTCGTGAGCAGAGTTTTATCCCACGCCAATTCCCATCATATGCCAAACAAGGGAATAGGAGTAAAAATCTACTTCCCATGCCTAATCCCTCCATAAACACCCTTGTGCAAACTCCCATTCCCCTGCCCGACTGTTTACCAAACAGGCTGTAAGTGAGACCCTACTGACTCAATAACATGTCGAATCGATAAAATACAGTGATGCGACTGAGTGTGACATGACGAGGTATATAAAATATGGTGACGGTTTTGCTCTGTTAACTTCCTTTAAGAACTATTGTTCTACAGGGAGTTTTTTTTTCTTTTTCGAAAAGGGGAGGCCCCGGCCTCTGGATCATGATGATGCACACAGCCAAATTTATTAGAAGTGGTTCAAGTAGTTCAAAGTACTAAAATACAAAGTGAGAATTGTTCCACAGGGAGTTGCGTAATATCCTAAGAAGTAGAAGAACTGTCTCATGTCAAATGCGTTCTATAACAAGCAGCATGCCAGGTTACTAATATAAGCATATTCAATGTATCCAGGTCCATCAGGACGACGCCCTCTCAAATATCAAACTCGAGTTGTTCTCTCTAATTTCTAGTCAGCCTGCTTTCAACCAGCTGCGGACTGTTGAGCAACTTGGGTATATAACATATCTTTCTCTGAGGTACGTCCTTTCAAGAGAAACATACACATTTTGTTTGCACTGTTCATTTATAATCCTAACTTACTTTGATCCCTCAGATCTGATCGTGGAGTCTGGGCACTCGAGGTTGTTATTCAATCCACAGTGAAGGTACATGTTGAAAGATTGAGTAACAAATATGACATACTTTTTTGCCACTTTCTCCTACTGACCTTATTACGGAATTCTAGGATCCTTCATATCTTGACTCTAGAATTGATGAATTCTTTAAGACATTCGAAAGCAAAATCCATGAACTGTCCGACAAGGATTTCAAGGTTAGTGGCTTCAGTTGGCTTCAGAACTAATTGATGTACCATGCCAAATTGCGCATCTCTTTCATAAGTACCCAATTACTCATGATATGATCTGTTCCACATATTGGACTACATTAGCTCACTAGTGTCTTCTTTGTCGAAAGACAAAAGGTTTTGGCATTAACGAAGCATTTTGACATTGCCGTGTTTTGCTTATGACAGAGAAATGTCAAATCACTTATTGATTCGAAACTGGAGAAATTTAAAAACTTGTGGGAGGAATCTGGCTTCTACTGGGGAGAGATTGAAGCCGGCACTCTCAAGTTTGATAGGGTCGAGTCCGAGGTAAGTGCTTTTGTTTGGGCAACAATACACGCTGCGATATACTCCCCAGTAGGCCAAAGTGGGCCTACTGGGGAGTATGAGAGAAAATTGCATGAAACAAAAAGCAAGCCGGAAAAGTGGGCCAATACTAGCGCAATTTTCAAAAGTTCTGTTTCGAGAAAACACATCACTCTTTTTACCACAGGAAAAAAGGCTGTGTTCTGCATCCCCAAGATATATGACCTCGAAAAACATTTGCAGGTTGCTCTCCTAAGAGAGCTCAAGAAGGAAGAATTCATCGAATTCTTTGATGAGTACATAAAGGTGGACGCCCCTCAAAGGAGGACAGTAAGCGTGCAGGTCTTCAGCGGCAACCATTCGGCAGAGTTCAAGAAGGCGATCGCCGAAGCCGATCAGCCCAAAACCTGCCGGATTACCGACATATTCGGCTTCAAGCGATCAAGGCCTCTGCACCGCTCGCTGAAGGGAGGTCCAGGCCTGATCACAATGGACTGACATACTGCATACTCTTTGTTCCCTGTAGTGTAGTACATAGTCTGTCTCCGCACGCATGAACCCAATTTTGATTGATTTCTCAATGGTCACACACGATTGCACAATGCTATTCTTCATGTATGGAGTAACCATGTGATGCTATTTTCAGAACAAATGTGCCAGCTTATAGAAATTAAACGACGCATGCTACTTTGTCTGCATCTGTGTCTTCTGACAAGTATGTACATTGACATGAGCTGACGATCACAGCGGACAAGAAGGCGCCATGCATAAGCCGAGAACACGTACAACATTGTGCGCGGCACGTGCCCGGCGTAGGTGTCATGTCACCATCCTCGCACGCGTCACCGGCCGCCTCGGCTACGGCACGGCCCCGATCGCCGCCGCCCTTCCACGGCCGCTGCCCCACACGTAGCTGGCGCGGTGCCAGCGGCACCGGAACGAGCCCCCGTGCGCCGTGGGCGAGCACACGCAGTAGTGGTGCTGGTGCGCCTGTCGCTGCGGCGAAGACGTGGGCGCGGGCGCGACGACCCTCGCCGGCCGCTGCCGCCGCCTGGCCGCGCAGCCCGGCGGCAGAGGCGGCAGCCCCGGATGGCACATGCTCTGGACAAGGCCTGGCGACGGCTAAAGCTGCAGGGAGGGCTCTGTCCACCCGGACACAGGCATAAAGAGGCGACGGAATGGAATCGGGTTCTGGTGTTTTCCGGGATGCGCCGGTGGTGGAGAATGGAGATTGAGGGGGAAAGCGAGGAATATTTGTGGGCGCGCGGGTCACTAGGCTGGTTGCCCGTGGCGGCCGCTGGTTTCGTGAGGTGGTGGGCGGGAGGCAGGGGAAAGGGAGGGGGCGCGGCCGCGTGGCGGGGAGGCGATGGGGAGTGGACTGTGGAGCGCGAGGCGTGGCGCGCGCGCGGGGAGATCGATCGCGTGGGCAAGGAGTCCAATGGCGCGGTTTTGCCTAGTGTAGTGTGTGATGGAATGGAATGTCTAGTCGTGAACTCGTGATCCACTCCGGGAGGGGACGGTGATCGATGATTCCTTGCGGTGCACTTCTTTCGGCTCGACGGGGAACTGGAGTGCGCGCCCGGTCAGGACAAAAGCCGGTAGCATATCGATCTTTCCATCCTCTCGTCTCGTGGCTTCTTTGCGGCGGCCTTTTCTTATCCTTTTGGACCCATCCGACCGACATGGTAATGCCTGAACGCCAACGGATTGTTTGGCCCATACGTTTGGCATCTACCGGCGCTACGTGTCTGTTACTAATCCGTATCAGGCCATCTTCAACAGTTTATATGTTAGCTTGTTGATAAAATATGCCATGTCATCAACCAACATCTTAACATACAACTACTGCATTCTCTAAAAAAAATACAACTATTGCAATACTCCCTCCGTCCGAATTTATTGGGCCTGAGAGCCACAGATGGTTGTACCATTTTATTAGACCCGTACATTAATTACCTTGCTTTATTACCTGAAATCTCTCCCACGCATGCATCGTTGCAATGGAGCCGCCGCAGGAACCTTGCCGATTGGGCATGGATGCAGGCTGCATGCGCTGCTTTAGTTAATGGGGCAATTTAATAGAGCGGTTAGGTAGCAAATTAAGCAGATTTATTTTCTAAATCTCTACATGCGTGTACCTCCTTGGTCTTTGTGTTGTGGCTTAAGGGTCCAATAAACCCGGACGGAGGGAGTATGTTGTATCTAGTTTGCCCAATAGTATGTGAAATAATAAATAAGGTACTCTCTCATTCTACATTGGAGCTTGTGCAAAGGGTGTTGGTTCATGTACTCCCTCCATTTTTATATACAAGACCACAAACTCATATTACAGGTACCAAAGTAAAATTCAATGCACACTTTGCAAGTCAATCTTTTTTTTTCGTTTACTGAGATAATTAATATGCAATATGCATGCAAGAAAACTGAGTGAAGGAAGTAGCTAGTGTCATTATGATGGCATGCATGCAAATATTAAATGGTTACTAGTACGAGGAAATATTATTAATTCTTTCCTCGATTACTGTTGGTGGCCTTGTATAGATGCAAAACGTATATCCCATAATGGCCTTGTATAAGTAAATGGAGGGAGTACATACAATCTCACTCTCTTTCCTCATTTATTGTATGACATATCATCAAAAATCCTATGTGGCAAAGTCTACCAACAACTATCTTGCAACCATTGAAGATGCCCTCAGCGTGTTCTATCCTTTTACTCCGCAAGAAGTGAAGTGCACCATAAGCCCATAAACTAGTTCAGGGGTGCCAACTAGAAAATAGTTATCCCCGTCTCTGAAGTGCAATTAGTGCACCACCTAGATCCAAAATCCAAAATCCAAAATCTGTATGACCGGCCAACTGATGCCGTTGACCCATGACACGTTAGATAGAGGCACTTACAGGGGTAGCAGCCGGTAATGGGAATATGCAAGAAAAGAAAACTTGGTCTCTTTTCATATCTTCATTTTTTTAGGTGAAAGACATATGTCAGACTTTATAAAGCCAAACAATAACAAACCCGAGTTCACATCAATAGTCGGGGTATTTGATAATTTGCCACAAGTTACTTTGTACTTTAACATTTTGCCACTAGTTACATAGTACTTGATAATTTGCCACAACTTATTTGGGACTTTGATTTTTTGCCCTCTGTCAGATGGGTCCCATATAAAATTACCAGAATACCCCTGCCCCACACATTGACCAGAACACGAACGGGAGAGGCTCATCGCCTTCCTCTGGCACTGGTGGCTCGTCCCCTCGTTCTCGGGAGCCCGTCCCCGACGGCGGCAGCACGCGGCGGCGGCGGTGGTCAACCTCGATGGCGGCGGCGGCTGCATCCCGGCGAGGAAGGTGAGTACTCTCTCTCCCGCCCCCTTCCCTCGGCCACCTAGGGTTAGGGTTACCAGCGCATGGATTCAACGGCGTGGGGGGCAGCAGCAAGGTGAGCCTGCGTGAAGCACCAAGGGCCGGCGCGGGGAGCAGAAACGGCCGGCGGCGGGCTGCGTGAAGCACCAAGGGCCGGTGCGGGGAGCAGCAACGGCCGGTGGCGGGCAGCCGCACGGCAAGCGGCAGGCAGCAGCAAGGGCCGGCGGCTGGCAGCAGCACGAGCAAGCGGCAGGCAGCACCAAGGGCCGGCGCGGGGAGCAGAAACGTCCGGCGGCGGGCAGCAGCACGGCAAGCGGCAAGCAGCAGCATGGGCCGGCGGCGAGCTGCAGCACGAGCAAGGGCGGCAGCGGCAGGGAGTGCCTACCCAGCGGCTTGGGAAATATGAACTGGAGCTCCTTGGTTTGGTTAAACAGGTGCCAAGGGGTAGTTTGGCCACTGTTTTTAGGCATATAATTTCACTTACAATTTAAATGATTGTTTTTGAGGCAAAAAGGGTAAAAGATCAAAGTCCAAACTAAGTTGTGGCAAAAAATCAATTACTATGTAACCAGTGGCAAATTGTCAAAGAGCAAAGTAAACTGTGGCAAAAAATCAAATCGCCCTCAATAGTCAGACATGCCCCATGGTCCGACAACACAACAAGAACAGTTTAAGGACTGAGACAACAGCAATTCACATAAGAAGGCACACATGCCACTACCTACGAGCAGAACAAGCTAAAACTTCGATCGGGAGCACACCAATGCATCCCTAGGACACCACAGCCTGATCCGTGTTGTAGATGGAGATAGCCGATGCCCTTACATGAGAAATCGACAGCTTGGTGGCCTCCAAGTCTCGGTCCTTAGTCGATGATTTTTCACAGCTGTAACAAAGAGACAAGTTTGAAGATAGGACCAACAGGTTTGTTAGGGAAAACATGCTCAATAGTAAATTTATTCCTAGTAGCCCATAACACCCAACAGAGAACTGATAACCCAAACCAAAAAATTCTTTTAACTTGCCCAAAGAGGTTACCAGCCAAATTACGCAGTTCCACAACAAATTAGGGGCTCACTGGACATCCAGTACCAACTGGATACAACACCAGAACACAACCGACAAGTCACACTTAAAAATAATATGATATGTGTCCTCTACGCGACCACATAAAGCACAAAAATCACACCCCGAACCATTCCTCTTTCTAATTTGGTCAGCAGCGGGGAGTTTGCCTCTCATGGCTTGCCACATAAAGATTTTAACTTTCAAAGGGATCCCAGCACGCCAAAATTTCTTGGTATCTAAAAGTCACCGTACCCTGAACCATTTTGGAATAGAGAGACTTAACAGATTACCTCCCAGGCGAAGAATGGGGCCAGGTCACCAAGTCCCTAGTCTACGAGAGCGAGGGGAAAACAGCAGCAAGGCGATGCCAGTCAACCAACTCTTCAGGAGACAGGGGCCGGCGAAAACCCAGGTCCCAATTATTCCGAGAGAGCTCCAAGATGGAAATCTCAGGAGAGGCACAGTAAGAAAAAAAGCACGGGGAAGGACACTGAGAGAGGACCGTCACCACATCACTAGTCAAGCCAAAAATGGGTCGAAGCTCCATCACCCACCAAAAATTTAACAAGGGAGCGGAACTCATCCCTAACGTTGATCAGTTAATGCCAGAACCGGGAGCCGCCAGAGCTGCAAGCGAGAGGAGGGCTGCAATTTGGGAAGTATTTTGCCTTAAGGATGTCAAACCACAGAACCCCTGAGTCAGCATGTAAAATTATCCACCACCACTTGATAAGCCATTTATTCATAATCTAAGTGTTAGTAATACCCAACCCTCCAAGGTTTTAGGGCGGCACATACTAGACCACTTAACCAGCCTATACTTTTTCTTATTCTTAGCAGAGTTTCAGTAAAACCCACCACGATGCTTGGAGGGTTCATATCTTCATTCCAAGTCCTTTCCACCAATTTCGTATTTGAGCATGACAATCGGGAGGCATGCGTTGACGCTTTGATGACAACAACCACATAGGCGATGATGGCTCCGGTGCAGTGGATCTAGGGATCTGACTGCACACCAGGGTAAGTTTTCTTCGAGCCGTCCGGTCTGAATTTAGGGTTGAGCTGGATTTGTTGCTAGTCTAGATTGTTCTATACACTATTTGTGATGTATGAAGTAATGCCGAGCTAGTCTCAGTAGAGATTCATCATAGTGGGTTGATGACCCACAAGTATAGGGGATCAATCGTAGTCCTTTCAATAAGTAAGAGCGTCGAACCCAACGAGGAGCAGAAGGAATCAATAAGCGGTTTTCAGCAAGGTATTCTCTGCAAGTGCTGTAAAGTAGTTGTGCCAGATAGTTTGATAGCAAGATAATTCGTAACAAGTTACAAGTAACCAAAGTATCAAGGTGCAGCAAGATGGCCCAATCCTTTTTATTGCAAAGGATAAGCCGAAATACTTCTTATAATGATTAAAGCGTTCTTGAGGACACATGCAAATTTCGTCTAGTTACTTTCACCACGATTCATGGACTCACGTTCACTGCTTTGACGAGTTCTTATGTGGGTGGACCGAAGCTAAGGTGTTGTTCTTATTTAAACAGACAACCTACTTATGATTACCCTCTCTCGCAAGCATCCACAACTACATGAGAATAATTAAGATAAAACTAACCATAGCATTAAAGACATGGATCCAAAACAACCCCTTATGGAACAACTCATAAACTGGGTTTAGGTTTCTGTCACTCCCACAACCCATCATCTACAAACTAATTCCACAATGCCTTCCCCTAGGCCCAAACATCATAATGTGTCATGTAGTCGACATTCACATGACACCACTAGAGGAAGAACAACACAACCCATCATCAAAACATTGAACAAAAATAAACTTCACATGATTACTCATAACAAGACTTCTCCCATGCCCTTAGGAACACTCACAAATCATATTCATGTTCATGATCAGAGGAGATAAATATATGATTAACAATCTGAACATATAATCTTCCCCCAAGTAAACCAACTAGCATCAACTACAAGATGTAATCAACACTACTAGCAACTCACAAGTACCAATCTAAGGTTTGAGACAAAGATCAGATACAAGAGATGAACTAGAGTTTGGACATGAGATGGTGCAGGTGAAGATGTTGATGGAGATGAGTCCTCCCACGATGAGAGGAGCATTGGTGATGATGATGGCTTTGATTTCCCCCTCCCGGAGGGAAGTATCCCCAGCGGAATCACTCCGCCACAGAGCAAAAGTGCTCCTGCCCAGGTTCCGCCTCGAGACGGCGGCGCTTCATCCCGAAAGTTTTCTTCTGATTTTTCTAGGGCAAATGGCTTCATATAGCAGAAGATGGGCATCGGTGGACCTCCATGGGCTCCACAAGCTCAGGTGGCGCATCCCGAGGGAGGGCGCGCCCCCTGAGCTTGTGGGCCCATGGGGGTCCTCTCCGGTATATTTTTCTTCCAATATTTTTTATATATTCCAAAATTAATCTTCGTAAGTTTTCAGGTCATTTGGAGCTCCGGAGAATAGCTATCACTGCTGTAGCTCTTTTCAGGCTCAGGATTCCAGTTGCCGGCAATCTCCCTCTTGTGGTATAACTTGCAATTTAAGAGAGAAAAGGCATTAGAATTGCATTAAAAAGTAAAATATAACTCTAAAACATTATAAATAACAGTAGAAAAACATGATGCAAAATGACGTATCATGGGTTCTTTTGTGGTAAAGGGCCAATCAACACATTTGATGACTATATGAAGTGGAAAGTCAATCACTGCTTTGGATAGCAGATTTTTTCATGCAATGTGGCTATTTAGATGTGACTCGGTTGGAAGTATATTAGTTGTTGCCAGGGAAGAGATTGTGTGATGGTTCAGTTCGCTTATGTGTGATTTCAACACAAATTATATGGTGTCAGTTGTTAGTAAGATCAAAACTGTTGAACTATATGTGCATGACAAAGATTTTTTTCATGACCATCTTTAGAGATGATGCCATTCCAATGATACGACGTCATGGGCCGCCTAAGGTTTCAACTCTAGAAAGAGAAGGCCACATGATATCCCACCTTTTTTATGAAAAATTCATCATCCCCAAGTGGAGTGCAGTACTCTAGAGAAAATTCTACAGGAGGCAAATGCTTGGAAGAAGAGTAATTCAACACATCAACTCACACATGAGAGGAGAAGTACCAGCAGTAGGACTCAACTTCAAGAGTTTTAACAATTAGATAAAGATGACATTGGTGGCGGTGAAAACAGTAGCAATGTATCAGATTTTGTGCCTCATATTATGAGGTAGATAGAGATGATGACAATCTGTATGATAAGTATGCTAACACATATGAAGGGGAGGATGGACCGAATAGTTTCATTTCATACACACATATACAAAATGTTTGGACATTCCATTTGAAAGTGCAACTAATCCCCGGGTGATTTTTGTAATTAATAACAACATATATGTCATTGACCTAATGATCATTGCTAGTAGTTTTCAGAAAATATCAACACTACAAAAAAAAGACACATCCGTGACATTTTGGCCCGAACATTTTTTTTTCTGTCATGCTTATGACACTTCTATGACGATAATTGTGACAAAAACACGTATCATCATAGGTGTGGTGGGCTCCTACTTCTATGACAAAAAATCATGACAGAAAATGGGCTTTTCGTCCTGGGCGGGCCGGAGACGCAGCTGCATGACATTCTTTGGGCCGTCCATGACGGAAAAAATCGTGGTAGAAGCGAGGGCGAGGAAAATATCGGGGAGTTCCCGGTTACGGTGGGTGGTCGGGGCCGAGCGATGCACTGTGGTTTGCGCGTTTCTCTTGTGTACGCGCGTGTGTGCGAGGCGTTGGGCTCTAACTGAACCCGAGCGATCGCACTGCTAGCTACGTTACTGAACCCGAGCGATCGATCCCTGTTGTTAACTGAACCCAAGCGATTCATTCGCTGCTGACTGAATCCGAGCGATTCCTTCGCTGCTGTTGCTAACTGAACCAAGCGATCGACACTGCTGCTGCTTACTGAAGCCGATCGAGCCCCCGTGCGAGACGTAGCCAGCCGGTGTTGGTTTCCTCTCGATGAACAATGACCGTTGCTACCGTGCGCGCGGTACGTAGAACGAGTCGAGACGTGGTGAGTCGACCCGGTTGGTTGGCTGTGGATGAACAGTTCCCGGTGAGGGTTGGATGAACAGGACCCCGTGGTAGTAGTCCGTTGTCGTTGGATGAACAGGACCCCGAGGAGGCCGCCGCACCCCAGCCGGTTGGGGGTGGATGAACAGAACCCCGTGGAGGCTCTATGAACAGTAGCCGGTGGAGGCTGGATGAACAGTAGCCCGTGGATGAACAGTGACTGGTGGAGTGTTGACACCGATTTCGGCCAAAGTGAAACACGGTGCTTAGATATTATTCCAATAAAATCATTTACATAAAATGATAAAACAAAATACTGAATCACCGGATACGTGGATAAAAATACCATGATGAATTTCCGTCGCGCTGCTCAATATAAAATAACAAACCCAAAAATAAAAGGGAAGGAGCCATATCATCGCATAAATTAGAGGACATATGACTTTCGTACACATACGCCATCATCAACGGCGAAATTCCGACGTTGGCACAAATCCACAGTTTCATAGACGACACTAATATTGCCAAATATTATATCGTATTTACGAGCATTATTATTCCGTCACCGCTAAAGAAAATATTGGCACGATAATGTTCGCGTAAAATAATATAACACGCAATGATGTGTAAAGAAAATGTCAAGCCATCGTATAATTATCAACGAAAAATGCTGTCCTGTGTCACAACAATTAATTTGGCCTAGCTAGCCCAGTCATACATATGGCTACGTACATGTATGGTGCAAGTATGAGCTACGTGCATGCATGTGTTATGCATGGGTTAATTATGCGGCAAGATTAAAAGCTAATTAAGTAATTAGCCAGCCCATGGCCACAACACGTATGGCCTGCATGCATTAACGTATTATAGTTGCTGGGCCCATCCAACTAAACTCTCAAAGCCCATTAAAAAAAACTGATCGTATAGGAGAAATCACTCGGCCAAGTTTTCTGCACGATCTGAAGAACGTGGGCAAGCTCCCGCGATCCCACGATTGTACGAGACGTGAGCGCGTCCAGCTGAAGGCTTCTGCTGCTCTCTCCGCTCCTATAAATACCAGCCAGACCAATGTGTTGCGGCTGCTCACTCATCATTCATCAATCGATCATTCATCCATCCATCACTCACACACGTACATACGCTGCTAGCTTTGTTGCCGCTGGCCGTCGCTCGCCGCCGCTGGCCGTCCGCTCGCCATCGTCTCGCCGGCCGTTCGTCTTGTCGGCTGCTCATCATCTACGCCGCCCACAAGCTACTACACATCCGCGGCTGCTCATCCACATCACTTCTCCACACACTACGGGAGGAAATCCAAGGCAAGGTGAGAATTCATGGCTACATTTTCCCTCACCTCTTGATGGATGATGCTCACCGTACATCTCATATATGTTTGATGCCTCCCAAAGAATTATGTTCATTTTGTTTTGGTCTCATGGTGGTCTTGCATCCCCGTGTTGATACAACTCAAGAGTAAATTATATCCATCTTGTTTTGGTCTCATGGTGGTCTTGCATCCCCATGTTGATACAACTCATGAACAAATGAAATCCTTATTGTTTTGGTCTTAGGGTGATCTTGCATCCCCATGATGATACAACTCAAGAAATAAAATATGCTCATCTTGTTTGGTCTCATGGTGATCTTGCATCCCATGTTGATACAATTCAAGAATAAGAAACATGTTCATCTTGGTTTGGTCTCATGGTGATCTTGCATCCCATGTTGATACAACTCAAGAACAGATTACATCCATCTTGTTTGGTCTTATGGTGATCCCGCATCCCATGTTGATACAAATCAAGAATAGAAATATATTAAGTTATTTGATAGATGATTTTTCTACTGATTTGCACTAGACAAAACACAGTGCGCTTGCGATATGGAAATGGCCAAGAGAAATATGGTAACGAAACACACATAGTTTAGTCCTATATAGCTAAACTTGAATCGACAATCGACATAGACTTTGTCATATCCATGCAAAATATGAATTGATGTATGCTTTTACTTGGTTACACTACGAGCATACAGTTTGTGCTACGTTGCTGATAGTACAAGCAAGAAGAAATCAACATACTTCATTTGGTTATGCTACACATGGGCACGATGTTGCTACATGAGGTTAGTACTAATACAAGTGAAGTGAAACTTTATAAAAATATTCTCATGCACTTGAACTCCAAACTCATTTGACTATATTCACTTAGTCGCATGTCCATATATGATATGTTTGAGACTAGGAAAACTAGTATTTAGGCATAACCCATATGTCATAAGATAATCTCTCATACAGATTAAAATTAAACCATGCATTCCTTTCATATAGTTGCATGCATCTACAAAATTAAAAAAGGGTAACTAGGGTCATAGCCTATGTTGCTTGCACTAAACATAGCATAGTGCAATTGAATATGTCATCACCAAATTTCATATAGCCCTCGCATAAGATGGCTCAATGCAACAGTATATACGTTGCTATAAAGTAAACCAAATATTCCACCACTTCATGCATGCATACAGAAATTACATGCATGTCAAAATTAACTCATAAAAAGAGTTATGCCCCATATTGCACATACACCCGTTAGCTAGTTAACCATTAAATAGATCTTCATATGACTAAAAAGACAACCACGACATATTTGCAATGGTTAATGAGCTAGGCATGAACGTGCTATACGAATGAACATTGTCAAATCATGAATGTTATGCAACGCATATGTTAGCATAGACGAAGTTCAAGGCTCCCCGAGTATGCCGACATGGACGACAGCGAGGAGGACTTTTATGTCTACATTTTGTAGTTTTCTTTTATTTCTACATTTTGTAGTACTCATGTGTTGTGATGCTATGTAATAGATATGTGGAATTCTTAATCAGGGGTTTTCTCTTCGGAGATGTAATTAACAGAATTGTTATGCAAATGTAAGAGTTCTGGAAATAATGTACCTGCAATGTTTGATCCTATTTTTTATTGTATGCATCTACGCATTTAAATTATTCACTCTGTATCAATGACGTGGACGCGTGTTTTCCCGTCATCATGGAGGCTGGAGGAGGTCGACGGTGGATGAACAGTAGCCCGTGGAGGCTGAAGCGAGGCAGTAGACGGTGGATGAACAGGACCCCGTTTCGACCGTAGGCGCTCCAACAGAAGTCCGGTTCCTCCGTTTTGCAGTACGCCACACCCCTCCCGATCAACATGACCCCGTTTCGACCGTAGGCACTCAAACAGAAGTCCGTTTCCTCCGTTTTGCGGTACGCCAGACCCTTCCCAATGAACATGACCCCGTTTTGACCGTACGCGGTCGAACAGAAGGCCCGTTTCCTCCGTTCTGCGATACGCCAGACCTCGTTTCGGCTGTTCCGTCCAAGCCGGTTGGTTCCCGATGAACACGACGTATTCCATTGCCTCCCGATGAACACGACGCATTCCGTTACCTCCCCATGAACACGACGCAGTTTCTCCGTTCCGACCCAGCCGGTTGGCTTCCGATGAATAGGACACCGTTGCTGCCGTCCGTTGCCTCTCCATGTACACGAGCCCTGGCCGTACGTATGCGCGAGTACGTGTTCGAGACCCGGCCCGTATGTATGTACGTGGCTGTATTTTTTGGCATCTGGCTGTACGTACGTGTACACGGTTTTGACTGGACTGCCTGAACTGCTACCGCTCCTTACTCGGTCACAGTTCATCGTGGCAGACAGACCGATTGACCGGTATATACACAGACAACGCTACGTACGCTTCGACCGGGTGGGTCCCAGCTGTCAGGGAGGATAAGGACGCACTTCCCTGCATGCGAAGATATAGCTAGTGGGTCCCAGCTGTCAGGGGGAAGAATCATTTTTTTCCCGTAATATAGACGCACTTCCTTGTGTGCGAAGATGTAGCTGGTGGGTCCCAGCTGTCAGGGGGGAAACTTTTTTTCGCAAAATACGGTGGCCCTTCCTGTGGGTCCCAGCTGTCAGGTGGAGGAATCATTATTTTGCGCGTAATAAGGAGGCACTTCCTTGCTGCGGCCGTGGACCCAGCTGTCAGCCTCTCCACGTACAGTCCTCTTCCGATGGAAGTCGTTCTTTGACCACGTTGACCACGCCGCGTTGAGAGCACCAAGGTGGGGACGACGGCGAGGCCTAGGAAGGGAATGACCAGGAGCCGGGGAAGACTCGGCAGTTGTTTCCCACGCGGAGGGGTGTACGAGGGTTTACTGCTTCGGCTGCAGTGTGAGGCTGCTGTCGCCGGAGAATAACAGGAGGTCTGGGTGAGTACAGGGATGGCCAGGCCAGCGATGGTAGTAGGATGGGGCGGTGAGGCCTGCGCGGCAGCACAGCCGGCCATGGGACGCAGGAGCAGGCGGCACGGCCGGCGATGGTTTGGGCGGCTGGAGCAAGAAGACCAGAGGTTGAAGAAGCACGACGGGCGTTGGATGGACATCGTACAGTCGCTGCAACTAGAATCATTTATATTGACTAAGTTGACAAATCCTGCGTCCCCGTCAACTTAGTAGGCCCACATGTCAGCCTCCAAATATGGTGGGTCCCAGCTAGCAGGGGGAGTATTCTTTTTTGTGCGTAATAAGGAGGCACTTCCTTGCGTGCGAAGATATAGCTGGTGGGTCCGAGCTGTCAGTGGGAGGAACATTTTTTTCGCGAAATATAGAGGCCCTTCTAGTGGGTCCTCGTTGTTAGGTGGACGAATCATTATTTTGCGCGTAATAAGGAGGCACTTACTTGCGTACGGCCATGGACCCAGCTGTCAGCCTCTCCACGTACAGTCCTCTTCCGATGGATGTCATTCGTTGACCACGTTCACCACGCCGCGCCGATAGCACCAGGGCGGTGGACGATGGCGAGGCGTAGGAAGGGAACGACCTGGAGCCGGGGAAGACTCGGCAGTGGTTGCCCACGCGGTGGGGAGTACGAGGGTTTACTGGTTCGGCTGCCATCGCCGGAAAATAACAGGAGGTGTGGGTGAGTAGAGGAATGGCCTGGCCAGCGATGGAGCAGGGTGGGGCGGTGCGGCCTGTGCGGCAGCACAGCCGGCCACGAGAGGCGGGAGTAGGCAGTCCCACCCGCGCTGGTTTGGGCGGCTGGAGCAAGAAGATCAGATATTGAAGAAGCAGCACGGCCGTTGGATTAACATCCAACGGTCACTGCTGCTAGAATCGTTTGTGGACTACGTTGACAAAGCCTTTCGTACACGTCAACCTAGTAGACCCACAAGTCAGCCTCCAAATCTGTCCCAAACAGCATACAGCCCGAAATTTCTAGCCAGATTCAAATTAATTTAAAAACTAAACATACCTTAATTTAAATCCAATGAAATTTTACCCGCACAAAAACAATGAAATTTAAAATATCAAAATCCGAAAGAAACAAGTATTTTGGAACTAATTGTCTGTTTGTTGTATTTTTTCATTTTACAGCCCATTTCTTATTACTTATAGCCCATTTCTTTTTTACTTATAGCCCATTTTCTGGACAAGCCCAAATGCATCCCTCCTCGTCTTGAAAGATTTCTGGCCCAGCAGGGCGTAGACAAGCAAGTAGGTCTACGTTGGTTATTCTGCAAAAAACAAAATAGCTGGGCTAGCCATTTTCAGAAAGGAAAAAAAAAACTGGGCTGGTCATGTGGTAAACATATGAAATAAAAGCCTGGGCTAGATGGGCCACAGCTCCCGCACAACCCAGTTGATACCCTTCTCCGCCCCGAAAACAAAAACAAAAAAAAATACTACGCGCGCTGCTGGGTCCCGGGTGTCAGCCGCTCCTTGTGCAGTTATCTCGCTTATTGACTACGTCGACAGTGGCGTGCGACCCAGATGTCAGGAAACCATCAGGAGGAACCCTTTTTTTTTCTTGTAATAAATGAGGCACTTGCTTGCCTACTGCCATGATCCTGGCGAGCGAACCAAGGCGGAGGACAATGGTGAGGCCTCGGACGGGAACGAATAGGAGCCGGGGAAGATGCACAGAGTTTTAGGGTGCGATGTGGCCACGATGCGTGCGCGGCAGCACAACCAGCCGTGGGAGGCGGGAGCAGGCGGTCCCGCCGGCGCTGGTTTGGCTTTGGCGGCTGGAGGAAGAAGAGACTGAAGAAACACGACAGATGTTGAATGTCAATCCAACGGTCAAGGTTGGCATAATCGTTTGCTGACTAAGCCGACACCACGCAGCATACTTTTTTTACAGGAAGAAAAGAAAAACTGGGCTCATTCGTTAGATAACATTCCCGAAACTGTGACCATTTGATCTTGCGTCGCAACTAAAACTGCCAGGAAAATGCATTCGTTTACCGTCCTCCTCCCAGGGAACGTTCGCCACATAAGTGACTAGCACCCTTGGTTTTCAATCGAGAGGTCTTGGGTTCGAGTCCCAGGAACCCTCAATTTTCTCCTCCGTCCTTCCTCGCAAAAAAAATCAAAGACTTGAGAAGGCGTACAGAACAAGCTAGTGTACCAGTAAAGACTAAAGAGACGTTGCCGAGTTTTAGAAAAAAGAGAGACATGCTCCTGTAGCTGGTTCGAATCCAAACCTAGACTATGACTATATATGGTGCTATGCTACTCTGCAAGTAATGAAACTGTCATATCCAATGTTCGCTTCTCCTCTTCTCTACTTACTCTGCCTAGCATCAGAAGCTCTGGCCGTAGCAACCATATCCGCTGGCGGCTCGTCCACCTGCTCTTCAGCAGGCAACAATCAGATATGCGCCAAGTCACCACCCGTACCATCGCCTGTGGGTCTCATCACACCCCCGCCGGCACACGCACTGCAGCCGGTTGCTCATCGCAACCCGCAACCGTTGGTGTGGTGCCACTGCTGCAAATCACGCAGTCATCCATCGCGTCTCAACCACAATCCTCAACCCTGTCCGAGTCTTCTACAAATGCCCGAATCATGGGGTAATAATATGTTTAAGTGTTGTTCCGCTGCTTTCAGTTGCTGATTTTTTTAATAGTTTGGTTGATGATCTTCCAATTTGATTTGTGCAAAAAAGGGAAGATTCATGTGATTTGTATTTCTGGGAAGTTGCTGATGTGGGGGAATGGAACTACGCTGATTATTTGGTTAGCCGAGGAATCCCAATACCAGCAGGTTGGGGTGTTGGACAAGTAACTGAAGGAATGGCAGAAGAGGAAGATGCAGAGCAGAAGGTTAAAGATGCAGTTCCTCTGATAATGGCCAAGCAACAACTGCTGAATGGCCTTGACAGCAATGAGGAGATGAAAGAGCTTGTGAAGATAATGGGGAAAATCGATGTGCTCTGTAGGATGATTGTCTCTTTATTTACAGTGTATGCAGCACTCGTGATGTATTCAGTGGCTATGACATGAGCACTTTGCTAAAATTAGTAATGAATGAAACCTGTTTAGCAGGCTGGGCGTAGTGTTGTGAACATCTAATGATTTCTATTAACGGAAATCGGGGGGTATCCCCTTTTGCTCATAAATAAATAAATAGCAGAGGCCCTTTTGCTAATAAATAAATAAATTAGCAGAGGCCCTGTCGGGCCAGCTTCGTTCCCATTCGAAGACGTAGAGCAAATTGCAGTCCAACAACAAACTATGTCATCAAATACAAGTTTCATAGCCAAATATGAGTACAACTAAACAACAATGTCATCATGTTTTAGTCGTCATACAATCATCAAACACAAATCAACATACATAATAAGTGATGTTCTCACATCAAAATACTAAACAACAACTTCATCAGGTTTAAGTTGTCATAGCAAACACAATTTCACATAGTAGATAAAAAGTCGTCTTCTGACAGGCAAATACAACAAAAGCAATCTAATCATCATCCGCAGCAGCAGTGTCAACATCTTCGCCATGTGTATCAGTCTGAATCGTAATCCCCCCCAGTGTCATCTTCTTCTTCATCCTCAATGTCCTCGAACATTGGCATCTTATTGATCAACTCTCGTATGTCCACAGCCCAACAGACAATCTTTTCGCCAGCGTCATTGACGTGATGGTTCTCAAAGATATTAGGAACATCTGTGGAATCTTCTACATCAGGAGCAGTGTAAGCATCATCTTGTTGTGCAACTTCATTAAACGAATTCCTCTGCTCAAACCTTTGCAATACTCTCCAGTCATCGCTACGTGCAAATGTGTCTTCCAAGAAAAATATTTGTGTTGCTTGATTTGCCAAAATAAAAGGCTCATCGGTCTGGTACGCCGCCTTGACATTGATGGATTTGAAATAATCATCAGCTCTGGGTTTTGTGATCCTGAAAAACAGGTTATACCAACGACAGCACAACAGAACCACACACCGATGAATCTCGAAATTGGAGATATACTGCAACTGAACAATGTCTGTTATGTTAGCATACATTTCAGTTGTCTCTTCGCCATACTTATCCGTGCTCATGATGTCACTGTTTTGTGTCTTCCTGCCTTCGTCGCGTGCAAGGGTGTTGTAGCGCACATCTCCAACAACGCAAGATTCATAATGTCTTACCCGAGTATCAGGACCCATTGCTAGTGCGTAAAGGGCATCATTAACTGCCTGCCCATCCTCCCACATCTTCTTAACCTACACTAGTAGAAAAAGGCCCATTTGTCCCGGTTCATAAGGCCCATTTGTCCCGGTTCGGGAACCGGGACTAAAGGGTCGGTACTAAAGCCCAACACCTTTAGTCCCGGTTCGCTTATGAACCGGGACAAATGTGGCTCCACGTGGCCACTGTGGCGAGCCCAGGCAGGAGGGCCTTTAGTCCCGGTTGGTAACACCAACCGGGACCAAAGAGCATCCACGCGTCAGCAGCTCAGGAGCTGGGTTTTTTGTTTTTTTGAAGGGGGGGGGTGGTTGGGGGTTTGTAGGGTTAATTAGGGGTTTCATATATTGTGTTAGCTAGCTAATAGAGAGAAGTGTCCTCTCTTATCTCCGTGCTTGGTCGACGCTACGTACTATACGTATAGAGAGGACTCGACACGCTAGCTAGTAAGCAAATGAAGGAAACCATTAAGTACACAAGATCGTCATGAACATATACTGAGAGAAGTGATCGACCTCCTCCTTCTCCGAGAGATTGGTCGAACAACAAGTTTTTGTATATCTATCCGACGCTACTAGCTACATATATACAATATAAGATCTCTTACAATCCCTAACATCTGATGTCAAGTTCCACATGGTATTCTCCGGCTGGATTGATGACGTGGTCAAGAAAGAATCCCGCCAATTCCTCTTGAATTGCTTTTATGCGATCTTGTGGTAGGAGTTCATCCCGCATCTGCCAAATCTAATTTGAAGAAGGGGGTCAATACATATATATGAATGAAACTCAACACAAGTGATGGTAATAAAATAAAATTGTGAATATTATTGCTTACACACTTCATATTGTTTTTCAGAGTAGCCCCGCTTAGAGTTCGTTGCGTTGTAGATGTACTCGCAAACGTAGTATCCACAAAAATTATTCCCGCCTTCCTGCCACAACCACTTTACGAGAAATAGAGGTCAATCAAACTGATAATCAAGCATTATAAATGGTATTGATGAAACTAGCTAGAATCAATGGGAGATTGAAAGTGCGTTATATCGACTAGAGGGGGGGTGAATAGGCGATTTTTACAAATTCGTCACTGAGGAATTTCAAGGTGAGGAAATTCCGAAGCGACGAACTACTTAGCAGCGGAATAAGTGCTCAGATGCAAGCATAATAGAGCAGTAGCACAGTCATCATGATGAAATGAAAACAAGCACAGAGTACGAGTAGCGTAAACACAGGATAAGCAGGCTGAAGACAAACTGACTGAAGAAATTGAACTGAGGAAATTGAGAAAGTCTTCAGACAAAGTCTTCAAACAGTAATTATCAAATACATAGCAAGTATGCGAGGAAATGAAAGGGTTGAGGAAATAGAACCAGTAGCTCGGTGAAGACAATGATTTGGTAGACCAGTTCCAACTGCTGTGACAGTTGTACGTCTGGTTAGAGCGGCTAGGTATTTAAACCTGAGGACACACAGTCCCGGACACACAGTCCTCACAGTATTCTCCTTGAGCTAAGGTCACACAGACCTCGCCCAATCACTCGTGGTAAGTCTTCAGGTGACTTCCAAACCTTCACATACTCGGTCACTCGGCAATCCACAATTTCCTCTTGGATGCTCTAGACCATGACGCCTAACCGTCTGGAGGATGCACAGTCCTCAAAGGTAACAAGCGTCGGTTCCACACAGGAACAATCTCTTCAGTGATGCTCAATCACTTTGGGTTTGTAGGTGTTTGGGTTTTTGGGTTTTTCCTCACTTGATGATTTTCGCTCAAAGTCCTCGGAGGATGGGATGCTCTAAATGACAAGTGTCAATCTATTTCTTGGAGCAGCCAACCAGCTAGTGGTTGAAGGGGGCGGCTATTTATAGCCTAGGGAGCAGCCCGACATGATAAGACATAAATGCCCTTCAATGATATGACCGTTAGGTGGGTAGATATTTTGGGACAGCTGGCACGTAGCACAACAACGGTCGGAAATTTGAGTATCAAATTCCTCAGGGCTATCATAATCCTCACTTGTAGGCAATCCGCACTGGCGAATTTCTAACTCCTCAGTCAGAACAAATTCCTCAGAGAACAGAAGAACTTCGTCTCTGTCACTGAAGAACTTGACTAAACTGTATGAGATTTCCAATGGCTTCACTCGAAAGGATTGGGTAGGTGTAGGATTTTGAGTTGAGCATCACTTGGAAACTTTTCCTTAGTTTTACCTCGACCCCCTTTAACAGTACGGTGTTTCCTATGACTCAAGAAGAAGAAAATGAAACTATGAAAACAAAAGTCTTCACGCTTCATAATCCTCGCATGAATATCAAGTCTTCAGGGTCACACCAATTTCTTCACTTTCAAAGTCTTCAAGAAAACCAAAGTCTTCAGTTGAAGACATTCATTTTTAGGGGTCGACATTCATCGTAAATAACAAACTCCTCATAGACTTATAGACCTGTGTACACTCACAAACACATTAGTCCCTTAACCTATAAGTCTTCAATACACCAAAATCACTAAGGGGCACTAGATGCACTTACAGAGATGCGCGGAACTAGCTAGTAGTACTTACTTTCGGGTGTGTAAATCGCAGCTCCCCCGGCAGTCCCGGAGCTTCTGCGGTGAACACTTTCCAAACCCTGCGAGAGAAAGAAAATAATTACTTGATATCAGGAAATGAACAAAGTTGCCGATATGGTGCGATAATGATCGATTGAACTTACTTCTGGAGCATTTGAGTCATGGCCGCATACTCCTTGGGATCTTTTCGTCTTGAGTCTAAGACGGTTACTAGTCCCTGCTCAAGCTTAATCTCTAGGAGAATAAAGTGGAAGCTGCGCACGCATGCATAACTCATCAATTACATTACTATAACCTCGAGTAATAATGGAAACCGAATATGCAGAAGACAGTAACACTCACTTGAAGTTGTAAGGAAAGAGTATTTTATCTTTGTTTTGATTTTTAAGCAACGATTGTAGCAAGTTGGCCTCAGTTTCTTTCGCATTATATTTAACCGTCCATTCATCTATGAGATTTGTGTTAATGAACCCAATATCATAGATTTGTGCATTTCTGCATTCGACGATCTTCAATCTGCATAATATAGTGAGGATAATTATATATACATGCAATGAAAGAGCTGAGCTATATATAGAGACTTAATTACAGAAGTATAGTACTTACAGACAGTAGCAAGTGATGATTATTTTATCGAGGTCCTTTTGATTGTAAAACTGGAAGAACTCCTCAAATGGAATAGACAACAGATCAATTCCAACAAGGTCGTGCTCCTCTTTAACTCTCAGCGTCAAAATATCCTTCCCAGACTTGTAGGTGTCCATGTACCACTTATGGAATCTTCGCATCATCATTGTTAGAGGAGGATCACCAGGTCTGACGAGAGGCTTCCCGTACCGGTATTTGTGTTCGTCCACCTCCATTGTATCAAAATGTGCATCGTCGGGCAGGTAATCACCAGGATTGGTACTGGGCAGCATCCCCGGCAGATTTGCGACGATATCGCTAGACACCTTGAGCGGGGGGCACGATTGGTTTGCCTGTTCGTCGAGCTGGGGAATTTTGTTCTCACTTCTTCGTTCTTGTAACCTTTTGTCACTTGAAGTAGTTCCTGACCGGCGCGCTCCTTCCACTGCCTTTTTAAGAGCGCGGACATGGTTGTCATCCGGCGGAGGCGGTGGTGGTCGCTTCAGGTTCTCCAAAGTGCGCTTCAATTTCACCGGATCTATCTTCTCCTCCGGAGGTGGATTTTTCTTTGCAAAAAAGTCCTTCACTTGGGCTTGACAGATCTGCGCGTTTTCGTCCTCGGTCATCTCGTATGGTAACTTCTCTAGAGGCTTGAGAGATGGACCGAATATGTATTGCCTCCCGCCTCTGGCTGTACTACTAGACGCCGGAGCAGCCAGAGCGGCTGCGGCTGTCTTCCTTCGTTGCTTACGAGGCGGAGTGCTACGACGCGCCGGAGCAGCCGGAGCGGCGGCGGCTGTCTTCCGCTGTTGCTGACGAGGTAGAGGAGGAGGCGGGCTGCTCGGATGCACCGGCGTAGGCGGAAAAGGAGGTGGAGTGCCGCCACGCGCCGGAGCAGCCGGAGAAGGAGGCGGACTGCCCTGATCACTCGCCGGAGGAGGAGGCGGAGGAGGAGGCGGAGTGCCCTGACTCGCAGGAGGAGGAGGAGGAGGCGTCCAGTTCGGAAGGTTGATGAGCTCCTTCCGCCATAGACATGGAGTCTTCAGAGCAAGACCCGGCCGAGTCTCCCCTTCACCGGTAGGGTGGTCAAGCTCGAGCTCCTCAAATCCCTCCGTTATTTCATCGACCATTACAACAGCATAGCCTTGTGGAATCGGAAGGTAGTGAAAAGTTGCGCCGGGTTGAGGAGGTGCAACAGAGCTGACAGCCGCCTTGACTTTGAGGTGCTGCCATTGCGTCATAAGGTGGCAATCTTGAGCCTCCGTGATAGCATCCACGGGGTAGCTGGGAGCCGTGAAGTCAGGCTGCTGAAGGAGCTCGGTGGAAGCCACGCTGCTTCTCCGCTGAGATGGCGGGGTAGCTTCTGGGGTAGCTCCGACAGGTCGCTGGCTCTGAACTAGTAGTGCTTGTTCCTCTAGCGCTCGTACCCTTGCATTCAGCTTCTGCAGTTCGGTCTGCTCCACTTTCCTTCTCCTCTCCCGGGTTTTGTAACCGCCTGCGCTGGGAAACCCAACCTTCCACACAATGGAGCCTGCCGTGCCTCGTGTTCGTCCTGGGTGCTCAGGATTCCCGAGGGCCTGTGTGAGCTCGTCGTTCTCTCTGTCGGGAACGAATGTCCCTTGCTGCGCTGCGGCGATATACTTCTGAAGCTTCTTGACGGGTATTTCAAGTTGCTCCTTCGTCCAACGGCACTTCCCTGTTTCAGGGTCCAAGGTTCCCCCAACCCCGAAGAACCAAGTCCTTGAACGGTCTGGCCAGTTCAATGTCTCTGGTTCGACCCCTTTATCAAGCAGGTCCTTCTCAGCCTTGTCCCACAACGGCCGGGCTTTGAGGTAGCCACCTGACCCCGTGCGATGGTGATGCTCCTTCTTTGCAGCATTTTTCTTGTTTGTCGCTGACATCTTCTTACTCTTCTCCGATGTCTTGTGGGCCACAAATGCGGGCCAGTGATTTCTTATCTTCTCAAATCGGCCGGTGAATTCTGGAGTCTTCCCTTTGTCGACAAACGTTGATTTCAACTCATTCTTCCACCTCCTGAATAGATCTGCCATCTTCTTAAGAGCATGAGCCTTAACCAATGGCTCTATATCTGGCTTATCCGGATCCTCCTCTGGCGGTAGGGTGAAATTTGCCTTCAGCGCGGTCCAAAGATCATCTTTCTGTCTATCATTGACAAAAGACACTTGAGGGTCTTCGCTCTTAGGCTTATTCCATTGGTGGATGCTGATCGGGATCATGTCCCTAACAAGAACCCCGCACTGAGCAGAAAATGCTTCCTTGGTCCGGCTGGGTTCAATCGGTTGGCCATTGCCCTTGATTGCTGTGATCGTGAACCTTTCATCCTGGCGCAACCTTTTCTTCGGGCCTCGTCTCGTTACCGAAGTTTGGCTCGATCCGGAGGGCTAGAAAAGAAGAAAGAAGAGAGTTAATATGTGTACATACCAAAACAATTAATGCATCAATTAGCTAGTCAGCACAGGCTTAATTAATATATATACCTCGCCGGACTTTGCAACATCTCCTTCCTCTGTTCGCTCACCGGAGCAGTCATCACGGTCTCCTTCTTCCACCGGCATTCCGTCACCGGAGCCATCATAATCATGTCCTTCCACCTCCATTGTTCGATCACCGGAGCCTGCTTCACCCTCTCCTTCCAGACCATCGGTGTTGTTGAGATACGACAAGACATCACCTCCTCCGAGGATTATGTCCCCCAACAACTGTTCTGCTTCGATGTCTTGGTGCTCCATAGTTTCTGCAAATATTACAACATGGCAATTAATATACAAACATGACAGATGGATATATTAGTGCAAACGTAGACCTAGCTAGCTCGACGCTTCTACGGTTTGGGGTGGCCTCGACAAGGCTTCTAGGGTTTGTGGTGGCCTAGGCAACGCTTCTAGGGTTTGGGGTGGCCTCGACAACGCTTCTAGGGTTTGGGCCGGACCGCCTCTCTCATGAATGTCCCACGTCCGGACCGACAAGGGATTTAACAAAATGACGCCATTCTGGATGTGCAGAAAATGGTCCTCGACAACGCTCTTTTAACTTGGTAAATTTGGGTGGCCTCGACAACTCTTCTAGGGTTTGGGGTAGCCTCGACAACGCTTTTTCAGTCCCGGTTTGGGTGGACTCCAGAGTTGGTCGGGTGAGAGGGGGTTGATCGACGTCCCCCCTCATGTCTAGGTCAATGAACAACATGAAAATTTCTAAGTGAATGAACAACTCTAAATTTTTTTACATGTACTCCTACAACATGAAAATTTCTAAGTGATTGCCAAACTGTTTGCTAAACTTTTATGCTTCATTTATATGAAGATCAATTGTCCAATATAACTATGTTCATGATATGAGGCATTGGATATTATCTAGATCACATGCCTCAAAATCAAAGGAAAAACTCCTCTCACAACTATCCGTGGTGCCCAACAATATGAAATCATTCACAAATATTGATGTTGGACTCGACTAAATATGCACTCCATAGTCCAATCAAGTATATAAGTCCGCGGTGATCAAACACATACAAGTTAAAAAAATTTCTATGCTCACAAAAATATAAGCCCGAGGGGAATTGAAGTTATCGGGGTTATGTTTATACAACAAATGGACATCTCATCTCATTTCATCTCATCTGAAAAAACATAGCACATCTAAAAAAAATACATACATACATACATGGAAAAAAATTGCTATGAACAAAAAAAACATCATATATGAACATTTTCTATATCCATCCATCCATACATACATACATACATTGAAAAAAAATGCTATGAACAAACACATCAGTAGTAATTATTTTTATAATGATTTGGCCTCAAAAAATTCTTTTATTAGTATTTTCAAACTCTAGAATGACCCTGTTGCACTAGAACTATTTCAAATAATTCTTTTCAAATGCCACAATTTTTTTGAGAAGTCCTCTGATGCCTATAGATCATTTTTATGCAAAAACCCACTTTGGTCATTTGAAACTTTTGAGCACAACTTCCATTTTTCAATTTTGGTCCAATCTTGGCATTGAACTACAACCCTATTTTTTCCTTACTAATTTTTTTTTGAAAAAATTACTCCAACTTCATGACAGTACCCACACTCCATTTCACCAAAAACCTTATGATCCATAGTTCAAATTTTTCATTCAAATGAAATTTGAACCAGATTCAAATTCCTTGCTGAAAACCTATTCTAAACCACTCCAAAAATTCTGAAATTTTGCCATCACCTTTGTCTTGCATCAGTACCTCACCACAAAAAAAAATTCATAAAATTCAAAAATGCCCAAAGCCATCTAGCATTTCATCAAACACCTTCTATGCATTTCATCAATAAATTTCAGAAAATTCAGAAGGGGGGGGGGGGGGGGTGGGCTGCTGCTGCTCTTCACTGTCCACTCCTTCTCCTCTCTTCACGGCGTTGCTGCTGCTCTTCAATGCGTCGGGGCCGGCGGGCGACCATGGAGCAGTGGCAGAGCAAGGCCGAGCTCGGGGGAGCACGCGGCGACGGGGAGCAGGGGACCATGGGAAAGGGGGTGCTCACTGGGGGGCGGCGATGGCTGGAGGCCGGCGACGAGGACGGCGGGGTCGGGGCGTCACGCGGTGAAGGGGACGAGGACGGCGGGGGAGAGAGCGCAGGATCGAAGAACTGAATGGAAATTTTCACAAGTGCTACTTATATACACTAAACATTGGTCCCGGTTCATGGAACCAACCGGGACCAATGCCACCTTTAGTCCCGGTTCGTACCACCAACCGGGACCAAAGTGTCTCTTTTCAGCAGCCCAAAGGGCGGGAAACAGAGGCCTTTGGTCCCGGTTGGTACCACCAACCGGGACTAAAGGGGGGCATTGGTCCCGGTTCGTGCCACGAACCGGTACCAATGCACCCCTTTAGTCCCGGTTGGTGGCACCAACCGGACCAAAGGCCTTGTGCTGCCCGTGGCCAAAAGTTTAGTCCCACCTCGCTAGTTGAGAGGGGCACGGAGTGGTTTAAACCCCACTGCCGCTGCCCTCTCGAGCTCCTCTCAAATGCAGGCTTACGGGCCTAACGTGACACTCCGCTGCCTGTGGGCCTACTGGGCCTTCTCGGGCCTGAATCCTGGCCCGTGGTTGGGTTTCTAGTCGTATTCAGGCCGTGGTGGCCCAGTAGGTGGCATTTTTTTCTATTTTTTTCCAGTTTTTTTTGTTTTCTTTTTGCTTTATTTATTTTATTTGTTTCTACTTACAACAAAATACAAACTGTTTTTCAGTGATTCTTTTTGCTTTTAGGTAATAAAAATTAAAACTTGCTGTTAGTGCCATTAGTTTTCCAATTTGAATAGTTTAAATTTGAATTCTTTGAAATTTGTGTGAATCACTAGTTTGTGATTAACTTTACTATAAAAATAGATTTTGGAGTGATTCTTTTTCCTGCTATTTAATATTACTGTGTTTTATCATTATATTCAAAAACAGTTTTTGTTATTTTAGTTTCTAACAAAAAAAATCTTTATGATAATTCTTTTTGCTATTAAAGTTTCTAACAAAAAAAGTTCTTTATGAAAATTCTTTTTGCTTTTAATGTTTTGAACAGAAAATACTTTGATAATTTTAGTTGCATAAATTTTAGTTGATTCCTTTTGCTATTAGAGTTTCATTAAAGTTTTCTAGTTCATTCTTTTGTGTGTTCAAAATGAACCATTCAAAGCCACATCATCAATTTTCAACCCTTTCTGACTTCATCTGTTATTTTTCATGCATTTACTGATTTTTGAGCTAAATGACCCTGAAATTGAAAAGCACTTCAAATGAACTCTAAAGAGGTTGAAAATTGGCATGATATCATCATTTCACCCACATAGCATGTGCTAAAAAGTTGAGAGGGTTACGGCAAAAACTGGATGCACTTCGTGTACAAAATGGACAATCTCTTTTGAAGTATCAGGGTTTCAGACGAAAACTCATCTGTTACAAAGGGATTTCATTTTTTTGAACTTATTTGAACTCCATACTTTTTGTGTGCTCAAAATGAACCATTCAAAGCCACATCATCAATTTTCAACCCTTTTTGACTTCATCTGTCTTCACTTTTTCTTCGCTTGTGTCCTTTGCTTATTGCGCCGTAACCATGGATATTCTTCATCGCTTAACAGGGTGCTTGGGTCAGCCTTGACTTTGAAGGGAGGAATTTCATGAAACTTTTCATAATCTTCAGACATGTCTGTCTTACCCTCCACTCCCACGATATCTCTTTTCCCTGAAAGAACTATGTGGCGTTTTGGCTCATCGTATGATGTATTCGCTTCCTTATCTTTTCTTTTTCTCGGTTTGGTAGACATGTCCTTCACATAGAAAACCTGCGCCACATCATTGGCCAGGACGAATGGTTCGTCTGTGTACCCAAGATTGTTCAGATCCACTGTTGTCATTCCGTAATGTGGCTCTACCTGTACCCCGCCTCCTGACAGATTGACCCATTTGCACTTAAACAAAGAGACCTTAAAATCATGTCCGTAGTCAAGTTCCCATATGTCCACTATGTAACCATAATATGTGTCCTTTCCCCTCTTGGTTGCTGCATCAAAGCGGACACCGCTGTTTTGGTTGGTGCTCTTTTGATCTTGGGCGATCGTGTAAAATGTATTCCCATTTATCTCGTATCCTTTGTAAGTCAATACAGTCGAAGATGGTCCCCTGGACAACGAGTACAGCTCATCAGAAACAGTGTTGTCACCTCTGAGATGTGTTTCCAACCAACTGCCGAAAGTCCTGATGTGTTCACATGTAATCCAGTCGTCACACTGCTCCGGGTGTGTGGAGCGCAGAATGTTCTTGTGTTCATCGACATACGGGGTCACCAAGGTAGAGTTCTGTAGAACTGTGTAGTGTGCTTGAGACCAAGAATGCTCGTCCCTGCATATTATTGAGTCCCCTCCTAGCGTGCCTTTTCCAGTCAGTCTCCCCTCATACCGCGATTGAGGGAGACCAATCTTCTTAAGGTCAGGAATGAAGTCAACACAAAACCCAATGACATCCTCTGTTTGATGGCCCATGGAGATGCTTCCTTCTGGCCTAGCGCGGTTACGGACATCTTTCTTTAGGACTCCCATGAACCTCTCAAAGGGGAACATATTGTGTAGAAATACGGGGCCCAGAACGACAATCTCGTCGACTAGATGAACTAGGACGTGCGTCATGATATTGAAGAAGGATGGTGGGAACACCAGCTCGAAACTGACAAGACATTGCGCCACATCACTCCTTAGCCTTGGTATGATTTCTGGATCGATCACCTTCTGAGAGATTGCATTGAGGAATGCACATAGCTTCACAATGGCTAATCGAATGTTTTCCGGTAGAAGCCCCCTCAATGCAACCGGAAGCAGTTGCGTCATAATCACGTGGCAGTCATGAGACTTTAGGTTCTGAAACTTTTTCTCTGCCATATTTATTATTCCCTTTATATTCGACGAGAAGCCAGACGGGACCTTCATACTGAGCAGGCATTCAAAGAAGATTTCCTTCTCTTCTTTGGTAAGAGCGTAGCTGGCAGGACCTTCATACTGCTTTGGAGGCATGCCGTCTTTTTCGTGCCAACGTTGCAGGTCCTCCCATGCCTCCGGTGTATCTTTTGTCTTTCCATACACGCCCAAGAAGCCTAGCAGGTTCACGCAAAGGTTCTTCGTCACGTGCATCACGTCGAATGAAGAGCGGACCTCTAGGTCTTTCCAGTAGGGTAGGTCCCAAAATATAGATTTCTTCTTCCACATGGGTGCACGTCCCTCAGCGTCATTCGGAACAGACAGTCCGCCGTGACCCTTTCCAAAGATTACCTGTAAATCATTGACCATAGCAAGTACGTGATCACCGGTATGCATGGCGGGCTTCTTCCAGTGATCTGCCTCGCCTTTGAAATGCTTGCCTTTCTTTCGACATTGATGGTTGGTCGGAAGAAATCGACGATGCCCCAGGTACACATTCTTCCTGCATTTGTCCAGGTATATACTTTGGGTGTCATCTAAACAATGCGTGCATGCGTGGTATCCCTTGTTTGTCTGTCCTGAAAGGTTACTGAGAGCAGGCCAATCATTGATGGTTACAAACAGCAACGCATGCAGGTCAAATTCCTCCTGTCTGTGCTCATCCCACACACGTACACCGTTTCCATTCCACAGCTGTAAAAGTTCTTCAACTAATGGCCTTAGGTACACATCAATGTCGTTGCCGGGTTGCTTAGGGCCTTGGATGAGTACTGGCATCATAATGAACTTTCGCTTCATGCACAGCCAAGGAGGAAGGTTATAGATACATAAAGTCACGGGCCAGGTGCTGTGATTGCTGCTCTGCTCCCCGAAAGGATTAATGCCATCCGCGCTTAAACCAAACCATACGTTCCTTGGGTCACCTGCAAACTCAGCCCGGTACTTTCTCTCGATTTTTCTCCACTGCGACCCGTCAGCGGGTGCTTTCAACTTCCTGTCTTTCTTACGGTCCTCTCTATGCCATCACATCAACTTGGCATGCTCTTTGTTTCTGAACAGACGTTTCAACCGTGGTATTATAGGAGCATACCACATCACCTTGGCAGGAACCCTCTTCCTGGGGGGCTCGCCGTCAACATCACCAGGGTCATCTTGTCTGATCTTATACCGCAATGCACCGCATACCGGGCATGCATTCAAATCCTCATACGCACCGCAGTACAGGATGCAGTCATTAGGGCATGCATGTATCTTCTGCACCTCCAATCCTAGAGGGCATACGACCTTCTTTGCTGCGTACGTACTGTCGGGCAATTCGTTATCCTTTGGAAGCTTCTTCTTCAATATTTTCAGTAGCTTCTCAAATCCTTTGTCAGGCACAGCATTCTCTGCCTTCCACTGCGGCAATTCCAGTACGGTACCGAGCTTTGTGTTGCCATCTTTGCAATTGGGGTACAACCCTTTTTTGTGATCCTCTAACATGCGATCGAACTTCAGCTTCTCCTTTTCACTTTCGCACTGTCTCCTTGCATCAACAATGACTCGGCGGAGATCATCATCGGGCACATCGTCTGGTTCCTCTTGATCTTCAGCTTCCCCCGTTGCAGCATCACCGTATTCAGGGGGCACATAGTTGTCATCGTCCTCTTTTTCTTCGCTGTCTTCCATCATAACCCCTATTTCTCCGTGCTTGGTCCAAACATTATAGTGTGGCATGAAACCCTTATAAAGCAGGTGGGTGTGAAGGATTTTTTGGTCAGCGTAAGACTTCGTATTCCCACATATAGGGCATGGACAACACATAAAACCATTCTGCTTGTTTGCCTCAGCCACTTCGAGAAAATTATGCACGCCCTTATTGTACTCGGAGGTGTGTCTGTCACCGTACATCCATTGCCGGTTCATCTGCGTGCATTATATATAATTAAGTGTGTCAAAAACCATTATAGAACATCATGAATAGATAAGTGACCAAATTAATAGAAGTTCATCATCACATTAAAACCAAAGTACATACATAGTTCTCATTGAACAACATATAGCTCTCCAGAGCATCTAATTAAACCATACATTGAAACTATGTAAAACATTTCAATGCAACAACAAATGCGATCATAATCGCAACCAAGGTAACAATTGATCCAGCGGCATAATGATACCAAGCCTCGGTATGAATGGCATATTTTCTATACTTTCTAATCTTGAAGCGCATTGCATCCATCTTGATCTTGTGATCATCGACGACATCTGCAACATGCAAATCCAATATCATCTTCTCCTCCTCAATTTTTTTTATTTTTTCCTTCAAGTAATTGTTTTCTTCTTCAACTAAATTTAACCTCTCGACAATAGGGTCGGTTGGAATTTACGGTTCACATACCTCCTAGATAAATAAAATCTATGTCACGTTGGTCGGCATAATTGTCATAAACAATAAATGAACCAAATAGTTATAAAATATAATATATACCACATCCGAATCATAGACAGGACGAGGGCCGATGGGGGCGGATACCAAAACCATCTCACTATATAATAACAAAGAATAATAAAAGTAAGAAAATTATACAAGTATCTATCTAAATCATACAAGTAAGAATTTTTCTCTTTTAGAAAGAAGATAAGAATAAGAGGCTCACCACGGTGGTGCCAGCGACGAGATTGGCGCGGGCGATCGATGGCGGTGAAGACGGGGACGGGACGTGACAGACCGCTAAACCTAGACAAATCTTGAGGAAAATGGAGCTTGGAGGTTGAGCTTGGAGAGAAGAAAGCTTAAGTAGTGTGGCTCGGGCATTTCATCGAACACCTCATGTGCATAGGAGGTGAGCTAGAGCACCACAAAGCCCTCCCCTAGCCGGCCAGAAAAAACAGAGCAGTGGAGTGCTCTGCTCGCGGGCGAGGGGGTATATATAGCCACCTCATTGGTCCCGGTTGGTGGCTGGAACCGGGACTAAAGGCTACCCTTTGGTCCCGGCTCTAGCCACGAACCGGGACCAATGAATGTGGGCCAGGAGCGAGGCCCATTGGTCCCGGTTCGTGTCTGGAACCGGAGCCAAAGGGTCCAGACGAACTGGGACCAATGCCCCACGAGGCCTGGCCGGCCCCCTGGGCGCACGAACCAGGACGTATGCCCCCATGGGTCCCGGTTCGTTACTGAACCGGGACTAATGGGCTAGCCAGGCCTGGACCAAAGCCCAGCTTTCTACTAGTGCTATGGTTAGAAATAGACAAGCTGATCATCTTATGTACTCAATATATTAAAAAAACTGACAGTGCAATTCAAAAGCTTACATGGCTCTTGAACCATTTCGTAAATCCTGCCATAACCAGTTTGTCAATGTTTCTTGGATTTTGCGGCAGTAACTCCTGTTTGTAGATGCTGCACAACATAGTGATCGCGTCAAACATCTAAATATATAAGAATGTGCTGCAAGTTTAGTAGATTACGATGTATAAGCTGCACTACTTAGCACTTACTCGATATAAGGTAGAATCTCAGGACAATTATTCAACACATACCAAACATTTTGTCCAAATCTTTAGGTTTGTCGTCTTGTCGACTCTTCCCTGTAACTCGAATAGAACAATCGAAAACATTGAGCTCGGGATTGCCTTCACCCACCTCTTTGCTAAGCTGATCAGCTGTTTCAATGTATTTTGAGCAGAATGTCAATGCTTCTGTAGCAATGTAGGCCTCTACAATGGAACCCTCAGGTCTAGCTCTGTTCCTAACATAGCCCTTGAAAGTGCTTAGCCGCCTTTCAATAGGGTGCATCCAGCCATACTGTACTGGACCTCTAAGTAGTGCCTCATCAGGTAGATGAACAACCAAATGCACCATCACATCAAAGAAGGCTGGAGGATATATCTTCTCAAGGTCGCATAGGATAGTTGGTATATTGTCTCTAAGATGCTCCAAAGCATCTATCCTGATATTTCTACTGCAGAGTTCCCTGAAGAATTGTCCCAACTCTGCAACTGCTCTGTATAAGTCAGGGCGGCCTAATCCTCTAAGGATAACAGGTAAAACCCTTTGAAGTAGGACGTGGCAGTCATGAGTTTTCAACCCTTGTACCTTGTTTCCATCTGCACTGACTCTCCTTTTAGGGTTGGAAGCAAATCCATGTGGGAATCTCACATGTGATAGGACCTTGCAGAATTCTTTTCTTTTTATCTTGTCCAAGACGTACACAGCTGGTGCCATATCCTGTGGTTTACCTTCATCTTCCACCTGCAAATCCTTTCTGATACCCAGGTGTGTCAAATCAATCCTAGATTTTAAGGTATCTTTCGTCTTGCCTTCAATATTAAGAAGTGTGCCGATAATGCTGTCACATATATTTTTCTTGATGTGCATCACATCAAGATTATGCCGCAGATCCAAATCTTTCCAATACTCCAAGTCCCACAAAGTGGACCTGCGGGTAAACAATAATCTCTCTTCTACCCTGCCATGCTTCCTTTTCCCGCTACCATTATCAGGATGGTTTCCTGGTGTAATATGCCTGACCTTCTCTAATTCCACTTGCAACTCATCACCGGTGAGCCTCTTTGGCACATCACGGTTTCCATGCTTTGCATTGAACACATGTCTTCGGTATTTTGTAGGACACAGCTTGTCCTTGGCAAGGAAACGGTGGTGTGCAATGTAACAGATCTTGCTAAGTATTGCGTATGACAGCGGATTCTTGTCACATCGAACACATGCATTGTAACCATGTGTCGTTCGCCCTGACATAGTGCCCAAAGCTGGATAATCATGGATGCACCAAATTATAACAGCACGCAGAAAGAAATCAGCTGGTGGGCTGCTATATAGGTCTCGAGTGAGAACACCCCTCCATAGCTATTGAAGTTCCTCCACAAGAGGCTCCATGAATAAATCAAAATCCTTTCCAGGACTTTTTGGACATGGGATGAGCAAGGCCATCATGTAGTTTGATTCTTTGGTGTTGACATTTGGTGGCTTGTTGTAAGGGATAACAAGCACTGGCCACATGCTATATGTGGCGCTCTGGTGGCCAAATGGGTTAAATCCATCTGTAGCTAAGCCAAGTCTAATGTTTCTCGAGTCAGCAGCAAACTTTTTGTGTTTCTGATTGATGCTTTTCCAGTCACTACGATGAGATGGATGGCTCATTACATTCTGATCTCTATACTCCTGGTTCCTAGAATGCCATAGTACATCCTCGCTTGTTTCAGCATCATGAAACAACCTCTGCAATCTTGGTATAATTGGAAAATGTCTCAGAACATTATGAGGAATCCTCTTCACATCATCGCCATCTTTCCATCTTGATGATTTGCATTTTGGGCATTCACTTAAGTTGGCATAATCCTTCTGAAACAGAACACAATTATTCCTACAAACATGGATCATATCATATCCAATTCCAACTGCACGAAGGAAATTCTTCATTTTACTGTAGGTGTGTGGCAGCTTAGACGCATCTTAAAAAGATTTGCAGAAAGCAGCTAACATCGCATCGAATGATTTGTTGGTCATCCACTCAGATGTCTTTCACCTGAAGAAAGGTGACCATAGCTGAGAATACTGACAGCTTATTTCCTGGGGTGACAGCCACGTTGCATTGTTCCAACATGCGGTGAAAGTGCTGGTTATTGACTAGAGGGGGGGGTGGGGTGAATAGGCGATTTTTATGAAAGTCTTCAAAACACGAGGTCTTTGAAGACAAACAATCAAATTGAACCTATATGATATGCAGCGGAAGATAGACTACACTAGACAGGCCATAGTCAAGTAAGCAATATAATGAAAGCACGAAGACTAATAGCAGCTAGGTAGTACAGATCGGAATGGAAGACAAAATGAAGCCAAACAGGTAATAGTCTTCGCACAGTGAAGTCAACCAGGTCAGGCAAGCAAGCAATGACTTCATGAAGACAAACTGAAATGTAAAGAAGGTAGGGGAAAGAACCAGTAGCTTGGTGAAGACAAGGATTTGGTAGACCAGTTCCAGTTGCTGTGACAACTGTACGTCTGGTTAGGGAGGCTGAGATTGAACTCAGAAGACTGTGTCTTCACCTTATTCCCCCTTGAGCTAAGGACACCCAGTCCTCGCCCAATCACTCTGGTAAGTCTTCAAGGTAGACTTCCAAACCTTCACAGACTCCGTTCACTGGCGATCCACAATGACTCTTGGATCCTCAGAACGTGACGCCTAACCGGCTGGAGGATGCATAGTCCTCAAGTGTAACAAGTCTTCAGGTCACGCGGACAGAAAGACTTCAGTGATGCCTAACACTCTTTGGCTCTGGGTGTTTTGGGCTTTGTCCTCGCAAGGATCTTTCTCTCAAAGGCTTCGAAGGTGGGTTGCTCTCAAATGACAAAAGCCGTGCACTAACTCTGAGCAGCCACCAATTTATGGTGTAGGGGGTGGGCTATTTATAGCCAGGAGGCAACCCGACATGATATGTCCGAAATGACCTTGGGTCACTAAGGAACCAACACGTGTCCAACGGTCGGATTTCAAACACACGCGGTAGCTTGGCTTGGGATACAAGCAAAGCTGACTCATCCAACTCTGGATAAGATTTGCTCTCATTGTCTTCGCTCGAAGACATAGGATTTGGGTTGAGCATCACGTCAGTCTTCTGACTTTGTTCACTTGGACCCCACTTAACAGTTCGGTGGTTCCTATGACTCAATAAAGAAGAAAAGGAAACTATGAAAGAAACTATGTCTTCGCATTCCATAGTCTTCAAGTGAATGTCTTCACACATCATTATCTTCAACGTGAATGTCTTCATGAACCACCATTGTCTTCAATGTCTTCATACATTTTTAGGGGTCATCTCTGGTAGGTAAACCGAATCAATGAGGGATTACTACCTGTGTTATCTTGCAATTCTCACTAACACATTAGTCCCTCAACCATGTTTGTCGTCAATACTCCAAAACCAACTAGGGGTGGCACTAGATGCACTTACAATCTCCCCCTTTTTGGTGATTGATGACAAACTGGTTGAAGTTTTCAATGGGGATAAAATTATGTGAAAGTTAGAGTACACGAACATTGGCTTCATAGGTTGAAAGAGGCTCCCCTTGAAGATGTGCATATAAATATTTTGCCTTTGAATGCAAATGCACATGGCAGGTTTTGCTTTGTGGAGATCTTCTTCAACTCATGAAGACAATTCATCATGCATACACAAATATAATGAAGATAATGAAATGCACAATGAGAAATGGATGTCTGCAGAATGACTTCATGCGGGATTTATCATCACATCAAATGGTAGCAGCAAAAGTGGCAGACGGCCATCAAGTTTTAAGTGTTACAACTCAAAAGCCAACAGTTCAAGAATGAGAGTTGTAAAAACTTAGCAAAAATAAGCACCCGACCCATATGAACCTGCTTGAAGACTATCAACTCATATGCTTCTCCCTCTTTTGTCAAGAATGACCAAAAAGGTTTGAAGACATAGAGTGTCTATTCGTTCCCAGGCGGTGTTGGTGAAGATGTTGGGGCAGCCTGGTTGATGTTGGAGTTGGGCGGTGCAGCGGGGCCTGATGCAGAATCTTGGTGCAGAGAAGCCATCACAGGTGAAGTGGTGTCATCTTCTTCATCAATGACTCTTGCAACAACAGTTGGAGCCGAGGACGAGATTCATCTTAAGGGGGGTAGGTTTGTAACATCCAAAATTTTCAATTTGGAATGTTATACATAGGTCATCATATGCATATCATATTTTATTTGCATTTTGTTTGTGATCCTAGAAATCTTAAGCAACTCAAGGACCCACGGAGAGAGTTGGGGATTTCATTTATTTTCATATTTGAATTTTTCTCAAATTTGAAAAGAGGATCATTTTGGTTTTAATAATTTTTCTCTCCAAAATATCTCCAATATAAAAAAAAGAGAGGAGATAAAATGACTTCTCCAAAATAAAAGAAATATTGCAGGAAAAATGTTAAAATCAAATAAATAATTTTATTTGGATTTTATTGCTATTTTATTTGAATTAGAAAAATATGCATTTTTGAAAATTGCATTTTAGGCCAGAAAAATGTTCACTTTGTTCTAAATATTTTATTTAGACGGTAAAAATTGTTTTTGGCATTTTTAGAATTTTTTTATTAGGATTTTTCTTTGGCGGAATTTATTTATTTTAAAAAAAAGAAGTTTCGTCGTCTGAACTGGGCCGGCCCAGCTCAAGCCAGGCCGCAGCCCAGCCGCCACCGCCTTTGTTCCTGTCCCCGACCGGGACTCCTCTCGGAGTCCGGCGCCGCCCTTGCCCCTCCCCCAAGCCGCCTCGCCCCTTTCCCACTTTATATAGCCGCCCCCGACCCCCTCTCTTCCCTCGTCACAAGCGCCGCCGCCGCCCCGCACTAGCGCCGCAGCTCGCCGCCGCACTTCCGCCGCCACGCGCCGCTGCCGCTGTTGCCCCGCCACCGCGCTGCGCCCGCGCCGCACCCCGCCGCCGCTGAGCCCCGTCGCCCGCGCCGCACCGCCGCCGGCGGATCTCGTCGCCGCCGCCACCGGTTTTTCCCACCGAACCGGTATAACCGCCGTAAAACCACCACGTTTTTTTTTCTAGTTTTAGTTTTTCTTTTTTTAGATCGGTTTATTTTATTAGGTTAGTTTAATTAGCGAACGTTCGTTCGTTTAGATCTGTTAGTGAACGTTTTTCTTTCATTAGTTCTGTTAGCGAACGTTTGTTCGTTAGGTTTTTCTTTTTTCTGTTTTATTTTCGTATAGGGACTTGTCCGCGAATACTTTTATCGCAGATTAGCCCCTGATCTTCAAACCCTCGCAACTTTTCAACCGTTCGTCCAAATCCAGTGAAATCAACGCCAAAATCTTCGTCTCGAACCCCTCTTTCTGGTTAATCAACTTGAACATGGTTTTGACAATTTAAAATTTGGTTTCAAGCAGATTTGAGTTCGAAGTTCTTTTGACCGTAGTTTCAAATCCGTAGCTCCGATTCGTTTGATTCTTTTTGCAAATCGAAGCTTTTCAGTTGAACTTTCAGATTTGATCTTTCTCATCTGAGTTTTACCCTTGCATCTATGCTTGAGTGCTTATGTATGCTATTGTTTGTTTGCGATAGAATTCTCGGAGTGCGAAGCGTGCTGCTACGAGTCTCTAGGGTTTGCAGATCGTCAGCAAGGCAAGTAACACATTGATCATACTTCCTTATTACCCAGTTTTTATGCATTAGTTACAATCCTCAAACACTGCATGATTAGGATGTGATTAACTTGTGGGTATTGGGAAGTAGATGATGAGGTAGAACCTATTGCCCTTTATTATCAAACCTTGGGTGTTACTTCTATGTTATGCTTATACTGCTTTGCTATGCTCGTAGACGTGGATTGGTATGTGAGATTCATGAAAGATGTGAGAGCTTGTATTTAACTAAGGGAAACTTAAGGTGGCTACTTTAATACACATCTAGGTGGAATGGTTTGGGGCACCCTGGGGATACCAGTGGATTGCCCGGACACCTGGGGAATCCAGTGTTGTCCTAGGAGATCCCGGGGTTACCGCGTGATCATCCTATGGAATGCCACCCAGGCTCAAAGGGATCATAAGACTATTCAAGCTAGAAACTTCCGTGTGCAGCCACAAGCCATTATGGGCTCTGGCATAGTTGAGTATGTTGTGTGACCTCTTTCAGTGGTAAACTAGCAGATGTAGGGGATGTAGGTGGTACGGTTTACCCGTCGAAAGAGTTAATGCTTCTGAAAGACTGTGTCTCGGTCATCCGTTTCTCAAACACCATGTAGTGCGAGAAATCCAACGGAGGAGATCGAGTCTTGTGGGGAAAAGTGCGTAAACCTCTGCAGAGTGTACAAACTAATCATGGTTAGCCGTGTCCCCGGTTATGGACATCTTGAGTATCTGGTTCTTGGAATATTGATTTGATCTCATCACATTACTTAATTAATTTGATTGGGTTGTTAACTTTTAATTGGGATTGAGTTGGGGTTACCTTCTCAATGTTTTCAACAAACTCAGTAGTAAATAAAATATATTCCTTTGTTGTAGGGAAAAATTGGCTTTATGCAAAATTAAACTTAGAGCCTCCACCAGCCATATATGCATGTAGTGATAGCATTTACTTTGTTCATTGCTCTATAGTGTTATCTTGCCAGCATATTCCATGTGCTGACCCATTTCGGGCTGCAACGTATCATGTTGCAGACTTTTTAGACAAAGAGTAAGGTGCACTAGGTCGTTGTCGTGCACTCAGCTATGCCGTTGGAGTTGATGGACTCATCTACCTTCGATGCTTCCGCTGTTATCTTATTTAGATGGCCTTAGGCCATATTATTGTAACAAGTTCTCTTTACGAGGATTTCGATGTAATAAGTGTGTGATTGAACTCTGTTATAAATCCTCGAGTACTGTGTGTGTCAGCATACCAATCCAGGGATGACACTTATGCACAGAGATTTGACCGTTTGAGGTCAGATCGCTACAAAGATGGTATCAGAGCACACGCTGACTGTAGGACACGACCACTAGGAAAAGCCACAGGATGCTCTTCTCTACTCATTTCTAACTCTTCCCCATTTCTACTCTATAGATGACGGACCCAAGGAACAAGTTCACTCAACCGGATAACGACACCCCTTTCGGACTCCACTTGAAGGAAGTCACCAAGTACCTGAACATCGGTCTACCAAGCTTCACGGGAACCTTCACTGCAACCTTACCAGAAGAGGAGCGCTGGATGATTCGAGTTCAAGTTCCAGGAAGGACATTCACGCCAGTTACTGAGCCCATAGAGTTTTCCTTTGATGCACCAACCTGGAGTCTAGGAAAGAGCATGGCAGCCCACATCGCCATGGGATGCATCGGCGAAGTTTATCATGAGGATCTTAAGGACACCATCTACCAGATATGTGGGCACCAAGATGAGCAATGGGAGATGATCAGCACCAGGAGGGACATGTCCATTGCAGCTTTCATCCAGGAGTTAAACCAGCACATTCGTCGCCAGGAGAACCAAATGTGCGCAAGCATGCTAGATTTGAAGAAGGTGATGACCAGGAACATGGAGCTAGAAGAGGAACTCAAGTCTACACGCGATGGATACGAGGAGGAAATCTCAATACTAGTGGAGAAGAATGACGACCTGACGATGAAGCTAGGAGCATTCATGGGAGACCCCGCGCCAGGAGGAGATGACGACCATCCCGACGACATTCGTTCTAAAGACTACATCATCATCGACGACACCGACTCCGACCCCGACAGTAGTGATGATGATTATGAAGACGAAGCTGGAGCGGATATCATGGAGTCTTCCACCGATCAAAATTTCTAGATGACCACCATATTATCAGTAGTATTTTCCCCATGTATATAGTAGTAGTCCGAGCACTTTTGTAACGGTACTTAGATCGTTTGTATGCCCTTGTTTGAATTGAGTGGTGTGTTATGAATGTGTTTGTCTCATGTGCATATGGGTAGTGCTTTCTCACTAGACCTCACTCTATTCTAATCTCTTCCCTCTAAACCCATCAGATGCCTCCGAGACATGACCCCGGTTTTGTCTTCCCACCGGAGCTCACTCAGTTGATCCAACAGCAGAATGCCCTGATGCAGCTACTAGTCCAGAACCAAGGCAACAACAACAACCCACCGCCACCACCTCCAGTTGACAACTTAGCTCGTTTTCTGAGGTTGAAACCGCCGGTGTTTTCCAGTAGCACCGAGCCGATTGTTGCTGATGACTGGCTACGCAGGATTGGAAGGGTGTTGACCACCGCAGGTTGCACGGATGCTAAGAAGGTGTGTTTTGCCGCACATCAATTGGATGGACCCGCAGCCTCATGGTGGGAGAATTACACAGCCACTTTTCCCCATAGCCAATGTCACTTGGGAGCAGTTTCAGCAAGCATTCCGCACTGCACATGTCTCAGCAGGAGCTATGAGCATGAAGAAGCGTGAGTTTCACAACTTACGCCAGGGAAATCGTACTGTGGGGCAGTACGTGGATGAGTTCAGTAAGTTAGCTCGCTATGCCCCGGATGATGTGGCCACAGATGTCGCGAAGCAGGAGAAGTTTATGGAAGGGCTGAATGATGAGCTGAGTATGCAGTTGATGGTGGCAACTTTCAACAACTACCAGGAGCTGGTAGACAAGGCCCTCATGATTGAAGGGAAGCAGCAGCAGATAGAAAGCCGCATAAGGAAGTATGTACAAGGGAAGTATACCTCTGGAGCAACGCAGAAGCCTCGTTTTACTCCTAACCCGGGAGGATTTACCCATAACCATGGAGGACACACTCACACTGGAGGAAGTTCCCATAACCACAGTGGTCCCAGGAATGGAAATGGGAATGGAGCAAGCAGTAACCAGAACCGTTCCAACCCAGCCACACCCACCAAGAAGGATCTGAGCCATGTCACCTGTTACAAGTGCGGGAAGACTGGGCACTACGCCAACGATTGTTCTGAGCTGAAGAATGGCAATGGCAATGGAAGCTCTGGGAAGAAGCCCAATCCCTTCACCAGAGGTCAGGTGAACCACGTTAACATGGAGGAGGTTGAGGAGCAGCCTGATGCAGTTATCGGTAAGTTTTTGGTTAAGTCATTTACCGCTCTTGTTCTTTTCGATACTGGTGCATCGCATTCATACATATCAAGGGGATTTGTGGACAAGTTTAAGTTACCCACCTTAGCCCTTAGGTCGCCCATGTTAGTAAGTTCACCAGGTGCAGAGTATATGGCCAGCCGATGGTGTGATCGGTTACCCTTAACCATTGGTAGCCATGTATTTCCCTCAGACCTAATAATTTTGGAGTCACAAGGATTGGATATAATACTAGGCATGGATTGGCTGTCGAAGTATGGAGGGAACATTGACTGTGCTAGTAGGTCAATTCTGCTCACCACCTCGGAGGGAAAAAGGATTAAGTATGTATCCAGGCATGCGCCGAAGAGGACACAAGTAAATTCCCTCTCAAGAGTTGTTCAGGAGGAAGTGCCTGTAGTGAAGGATTACCCGGATGCATTTCCAGAGGAACTACCAGGCATGCCGCCGGATCGAGACATTGGGTTTTTGATAGAGCTGTTGCCAGGCACCAGACCGATATCGAAAAGACCATACCGGATGCCAGCAAATGATCTGGAGGAAATTAAGAAGCAGATTAAGGAGTTATTGGAGAAAGGTTACATTCGACGAAGTTCGTCACCATGGGGAGCCCCAGTGCTCTTGGTTGAGAAGAAGGATGGATCTTTGAGAATGGTTGTTGATTATCGTGCATTGAATGAAGTGACGATCAAGAACAAGTACCCACTACCAATGATCAACGATTTGTTTGACCAGCTGCAAGGAGCTAAAGTATTCTCCAAGATCGATCTGCGATCAAGATACCACCAGCTGAAGATCCGAGAACAGGATATACCTAAGACAGCCTTCACCACAAGGTATGGGCTATATGAGTACACGGTTATGTCATTTGGATTGACTAACGCTCCTGCCTATTTCATGAGTATGATGAATAAGGTGTTCATGGAGTTCTTGGATAAGTTTGTTGTAGTGTTCATTGATGATATCTTGGTATACTCGAAGAATGAAGAGGAACACAAGGAGCATTTGCGTCTAGTCCTCGAGAAGCTCAGGGAACATCAACTATATGCCAAGTTCAGCAAATGCGAGTTTTGGTTGAAGGAAGTTGGATTCCTTGGACATGTTATATCAGGAGAAGGTATAGCAGTAGACCCTACCAAGGTTCAGTCTGTCACTGAGTGGTTGGCACCCACCTCAGTTGGAGAGATCCGCAGCTTTCTTGGACTCGCGGGATATTACCGGAGATTCATTGAGAATTTTTCCAAGATTGCGAAGCCTATGACAGAGTTGTTGAAGAAGGACACCAAGTTCAAATGGACAGAGGAATGTGAGGCAAGTTTTCAGGAGCTGAAGAAACGTTTGGTTACAACCCCAGTGCTAATTCTACCGCATGTACGCAAGGATTTCCAAGTGTATTGCGACGCTTCTCGCTTAGGACTTGGAGGAGTACTTATGCAAGACGAAAGAGTTGTTTCGTATGCCTCATGTCAGCTTTGATCGCATGAGTTGAATTATGCCACGCATGATTTGGAGTTAGCAGCTGTAGTGCATGCACTCAAGACTTGGAGACACTTTCTTATTGGAAACCGTTGTGATGTGTACACAGACCACAAGAGCTTGAAGTACATTTTCACTCAGAAGGAGCTGAATCTCAGGCAAAGGAGATGGTTGGAGCTCATAAAGGATTATGACATGCAGCTGCATTATCATCCAGGAAAGGCCAATGTCGTAGCAGACGCTTTGAGCCAGAAGAGTTATGTAAATACCCTCGAAAGTGGAGGATTACCAAAGGATTTAGCCGAAGATCTCAGGGAGCTTCGTTTGGAGATAGTCCCTAGAGGTTTTGTCGCAACAATGGAAGTTCAGTCAACATTATTGGGGAAGATTCGAGAAGCTCAGAAGGATGACAAGGAGATTGCTGAGATAAAGGAGAAGATGAGCAAAGGAAAAGCCAAAGGTTTTCGTGAGGATGAGCTCGACACTTTATGGTTTGAGGACCGTGTATATGTACCCAATAATGCAGAGATCAGGAAGTTAATACTTCAGGAGGCCCATGACTCGCCATACTCGATACACCCCGGAAACACCAAGATGTATTTAGATTTAAAAGAGCATTTCTGGTGGACTGGTATGAAGAAGGATATTGCCGAGTATGTAGCCGTATGTGATGTATGTCAGAGAGTGAAGGCAGAACATCAGAAGCCAGCAGGATTACTGTAGCCTATGACGATACCCGAATGGAAGTGGGATAAACTTGGCATGGATTTCATCACCGGATTGCCCAGGACCCGATCGGGATATGATTCTATCTGGGTAGTAGTGGATCATTTGACCAAAGTGGCTCACTTTATCCCAGTGAAAACCACCTATACAAGTGCGAAGTTGGCCAAGATATATATGACCAGGATCGTATGTCTGCATGGAGTTCCGAGGACCATCGTATCAGATAGAGGGACACAGTTTACTTCAAAGTTTTGGCATCAGTTGCATCAGACTTTGGGGACCAGGCTAGAGTTTAGTACAGCCTTTCATCCGCAGATAGATGGACAGACCGAGAGAGTCAATCAGATTCTGGAGGACATGTTGAGAGCTTGTGCGCTAGATTATGGATCTAGTTGGGATGACAATCTGCCTTACGCGGAGTTCTCATATAACAATAGTTACCAAGCAAGTTTGAAGATGGCACCTTTCGAAGCTTTGTATGGAAGGAGGTGCAGCACACCATTAATGTGGGATGAAGTTGGAGACCGTCAGTTGTTTGGACCAGATTTGATCAAGGAGTCCGAAGAGAAGGTTAAGTTGATTCGAGATAGACTGAAGATAGCTCAGTCCAGGCAGAAGAGTTATGCCGACTCAAAACGCAAGGAGGTAGTCTATGAAATCGGAGACAGAGCATATCTTCGTGTGTCACCTCTGCAAGGAGTTAAACGCTTTGGAGTTAAGGGAAAGTTAGCCCCGAGATTTGTAGGACCATACCAAGTTTTGGAACGTATGGGAGAGGTAGCCTACAAGTTGGAGTTACCCGAAGGACTGTCAGGAGTTCATGATGTGTTCCATGTTTCTCAGTTGAAGAAGTGCCATGCTGAGATGGCCGATATTCCTCTGAGAGATACAGTGCCCCTGGAAGCTATTAAGTTGGATAGTGACCTAACCTACGAGGAGAAACCTGTCAAGATTCTCGAGTTTGCCAGCCGAGTTACGCGCAACAAGGTTATCAAGTTTTGCAAAGTTCAGTGGAGCCACCATACCGAGGAGGAAGCCACCTGGGAGCGCGAAGAAGACCTCCGGAAAAACCACCCACACCTGTTTTCTAGCCAACCCGAATCTCGAGGACGAGATTCATCTTAAGGGGGGTAGGTTTGTAACATCCCAAATTTTCAATTTGGAATGTTATACATAGGTCATCATATGCATATCATATTTTATTTGCATTTCGTTTGTGATCCTAGAAATCTTAAGCAACTCAAGGACCCACGAAGAGAGATGGGGATTTCATTTATTTTCATATTTGAATTTTTCTCAAATTTGAAAAGAGGATCATTTTGGTTTTAATAATTTTTCTCTCCAAAATATTTCCAATATATAAAAAAAGAGAGGAGATAAAATGACTTCTCCAAAATAAAAGAAATACTGCAGGAAAAATGTTAAAATCAAATAAATAATTTCATTTGGATTTTATTGCTATTTTATTTGAATTAGAAAAATATGCATTTTTGAAAATTGCATTTTAGGCCAGAAAAATGTTCACTTTGTTCTAAATATTTTATTTAGACGGTGAAAATTGTTTTTGGCATTTTTTGAATTTTTTTATTAGGATTTTTCTTCGGCGGAATTTATTTATTTTTAAAAAAAAGAAGTTTCGTCATCCGAACTAGGCCGGCCCAGCTCAAGCCAGGCCGCGGCCCAGCCGCCACCGCCTTCGTTCCCGTCCCCGACCGGGACTCCTCTCGGAGTCCGACGCCGCCCTTGCCCCTCCCCCAAGCCGCCTCGCCCCTTTCCCCCTTTATATAGCCGCCCCCGACCCCCTCTCTCCCCTCGTCACAAGCGCCGCCGCCCGCCGCCGCACTTCCGCCGTCGCGCGCCGCTGCCGCTGTCCGCTGTTGCCCCGCCACCGCGCTGCGCCCGCGCCGCACCCCGCCGCCGCTGAGCCCCGTCGCCCGCGCCGCGCCGCCGCCGCCGGATCTCGTCGCCGCTGCCGCCGGTTTTTCCCACCGAACCGGTATAACCGCCGTAAAACCACCCCGGTTTTTTTTCTAGTTTTGGTTTTTCTTTTTTTAGATCGGTTTATTTTATTAGGTTAGTTTAATTAGCGAACGTTCGTTCGTTTAGATCTGTTAGTGAACGTTTTTTTTTCGTTAGTTCTGTTAGCGAACGTTCGTTCGTTAGGTTTTTCTTTTTTCTGTTTTATTTTCGTCCAGGGACTTGTCCGCGAATACTTTTATCACAGATTAGCCCCTGATCTTCAAACCCTCGCAACTTTTCAACCGTTCGTCCAAATCCAGTGAAACCAACGCCAAAATCTTCGTCTCGAACCCCTCTTTCTAGTTAATCAACTTGAACATGGTTTTGGCAATTTAAAATTTGGTTTCAAGCAGATTTGAGTTTGAAGTTCTTTTGACCGTAGTTTCAGTTCCGTAGCTCCGATTCGTTTGATTCTTTTTGCAAATCGAAGCTTTTCAGTTGAACTTTCAGATTTGATCTTTCTCATCTGAGTATTACCCTTGCATCTATGCTTGAGTGCTTATGTATGCTATTGTTTGTTTGTGATAGAATTCCCGGAGTGCGAAGCGTGCTGCTACGAGTCTCTAGGGTTTGCAGATCGTCAGCAAGGCAAGTAACACATTGATCATACTTCCTTATTACCCAGTTTTTATGCATTAGTTACAATCCTCAAACACTGCATGATTAGGATGTGATTAACTTGTGGGTATTGGGAAGTAGATGATGAGGTAGAACCTATTGCCCTTTATTATCAAACCTTGGGTGTTACTTCTACGTTATGCTTATACTGCTTTGCTATGCTCGTAGACGTGGATTGGTATGTGAGATTCATGAAAGATGTGAGAGCTTTTATTTAACTAAGGGAAACTTAAGGTGGCTACTTTAATACACATCTGGGTGGAATGGTTTGGGGTACCCTGTGGATACCAGTGGATTGCCCGGACACCTGGGGAATCCAGTGTTGTCCTAGGAGATCCCGGGGTTACCGTGTGATCATCCTATGGAATGCCACCCAGGCTCAAAGGGATCATAAGACTATTCAAGCTAGAAACTTCCGTGTGCAGCCACAAGCCATTATGGGCTCTGGCATAGTTGAGTATGTTGTGTGACCTCTTTCAGTGGTAAACTAGCAGATGTAGGGGATGTAGGTGGTACGGTTTACCCGTCGAAAGAGTTAATGCTTCTGAAAGACTGTGTCTCGGTCATCCGTTTCTCAAACACCATGTAGTGCGAGAAATCCAACGGAGGAGATCGAGTCTTGTGGGGAAAAGTGCGCAAACCTCTGCAGAGTGTATAAACTAATCATGGTTAGCCGTGTCCCCGGTTATGGACATCTTGAGTATCTGGTTCTTGGATTATTGATTTGATCTCATCACATTACTTAATTAATTTGATTGGGTGATTAACTTTTAATTGGGATTGAGTTGGGGTTACCTTCTCAATGTTTTCAACAAACTCAGTAGTAAATAAAATATATTCCTTTGTTGTAGGGAAAAATTGGCTTTATGCAAAATTAAACTTAGAGCCTCCACCAGCCATATATGCATGTAGTGATAGCATTTACTTTGTTCATTGCTCTATAGTGTTATCTTGCCAGCATATTCCATGTGCTGACCCGTTTCGGGCTGCAACGTATCATGTTGCAGACTTTTCAGACAAAGAGTAAGGTGCGCTTGGTCATTGTCGTGCACTCAGCTATGCCGTTGGAGTTGATGGACTCATTTACCTTCGATGCTTCCGCTGTTATCTTATTTAGATGGCCTTAGGCCATATTATTGTAACAAGTTCTCTTTACGAGGATTTCGATGTAATAAGTGTGTGATTGAACTCTGTTATAAATCCTCGAGTACTGTGTGTGTCAGCATACCGATCCAGGGATGACACTTATGCACAGAGATTTGACCGTTTGAGGTCAGATCGCTACATCTTGGTAGCAAGGTTGCGAATGCGATTGACATCAACCAGAAGACATTGCATTTGCCGCTTCATCCAATCATGATGCCTATGTTGTTTCTGATGAAGTGACATGAGAAGTTCTCTGTCATTCAGGACGCGAGTATGCTTCTTAGGCCTTTGAGCTACTGTGCTGGCTGTTGCATCAGTGTTGGCATGATGCGACAGCCTAAGCTGACTGACAAGAGGACAAGCAACAGTAGTGATTGGATTTGGCACATGAATCCCTTCAAGTGGTTGAGTGAAGCTTTGGAAGGCAGCATTGTCTTCGCGAATAGGCTCCTTTGCAGGCTCAGGATATATGGCTTCATGAGACATATCCACTTCAGGCAGAAATACAGCATGGTTGCGCACTGAAGCTTGATAGTTGATTGTGGAGTGAAGCTTAATGAGCCACATAACCCATGGAGCATAGAACTTGAGGCCAAACAGATCAATTCCTGAGGCAGCCAACTGACGGATGAAGAAGTCTTGAGTATTGAATCTGATGCCATTGATGATATAGAAGACCAATGTCTTCATGGTGCCCTCAATCTTGGCGTGAGGAGAATGCCCCTTGATTGGCCACAGAGTATGCCTCAAAATGTGATATATCGTGTGGGGCAGATACTCAAGGTCATTGACATAGAATTCCTTGGGGTATTCAGCATCAACTGGCAATGGCTTCATCATACTGAGCATTTGACTCATGTTAGGCTCAGGCTTCTGGAAGATACTCTGCAATTCTTGCTCATAGAGCTGACAACCTGGCTCATACAGATCACCAGGAGTGGGCAGGGAAGTGAGCTCAATGATATCTTGAGCTTTGGCTTTATGATGAACATCACCTGTCATCCACTCAAGGACCCATGTCTTTGGATCCCTGTTGTAGCCTGATATATGAAGGGTGGAAAAGAATTGCAGTAGTAGCTCTTCATTCTAGTGCTCCTTGTCGATGACAAATGGGAGCTGACCAACTTCGCAAAAGCAGTCAAGAGCCTCTTCAAGGCATGGCAACCCAGCAATGGCATCACAATCTAGATGCTTGTGGGGAAAGATCCGGTCCTGGTTGTATAGAATGCATGAGTAGTAGCTGCGTTGCTGGTGGCTCCAGAACCTGTCAGAGGAGATCTTTGGCTTCTTGAATGGATTCTTGGCTGAGTCGAAGAATGTGTTGTGCTCTTTGAAGCTGAGCACACTGAATGAGCCTTGTGTAGTGACAGCACTTGGAAGCCTTGGCAGCCTGGGCTTTGGCTTCTGCGTTTGAGGCCTTTGCTCCACATGATAGTCATACTGGGGACCAGGAGCAACTGGAGGCGTCATAATGGGCCACTTGATGCTGATGAGCTCACCTTCACAATTGAAGGCCCTTGCCATTGTATGGGGAACATGTGGAGCAGCAGCAACATCCGAGGAGGATGGCTGAAGATCTTCTGAGGCTTCAGGGGCTTCAGACTAAGGAGTGGCGTCATGAGAAGCATTGACTTCAGCCATGACAATGTCATTGGCGTCAGTGGCAGTGGCAGCAGCATCATCAGGTGCAGGGGCTTCAGAGGTTTCAACAACTGGCGGTTCAGGCACAATCACATCTTCATCTTCTCTTGATTCAACGGTAGGGGGAATAACTTCACATTCTTCTTCTTCTCTTTCATCGGCTGGTGCGGCCGGAATATCTTCACCCTCTTTGGCTTCAGACTCTTGAGCAGTGACTAAAGGGATGGCTTCAGGAAACACTTGATGTACTACTTAGCTTGTGGTGTGCACATCCTCTTCAGGAATGCTCGACATGGAGACCGAGGGCCTAGGGCCTCTGCGAAGCCTTCGAAAAGATGGCGATGCCTGTGGTGAGGGAGTGGTCTTCTCCATGTCTTTTGGTGTGTCTTGCGGGGTCTCAATCACTGGAGTGGTTACTTGAGCTGGCGGAGTACGAGGTATGACTTCATGCAGCGGAGAGTTGGGGTGGTGTTCTTCCTAGAAATCATCTTGTGCGATTGGCATCGTGGGACCATCAATGCTAATCTGTTCACTGCTCATGGGAGCAGGCGATGATACCGGCTTGGGCATAATCTAGGGAAACTGAGGAAGGACTTCATCATCAACAACATTGTCTTCGCGACCAATGTCTTCAGCTGTGGTGGTGTCAGCAGCTGGAATCTCTTCAGAAGCATGAGCCTCTGTGGTAGCAGGCTCATGAACAACAAGGCGTCGCTCGCGGTTGGAGGAGGCAGGCAAGGCGACATATATGGGTTCAACAAGCAATGGCTCAGGAGCAGTTGAGGCAGTTTGTGCTTGGGCCCTTCTTGAAGCCTTAGAGGACTTCTTCAACCTCTTTTGAGAAGGAGATGCATCAGAAGCTTCTTGATGCTTTCGCTTCTTGGCTTTAGCTTCAGCCTGCTTCATCTTCTTCTGCTCAGAAGCAGCTAAAGAGACCTTTGACTTAGGCCAATCATGCTGGCAGGGAAGACAATGCTTGGTCTTTCTTGCCTTGGAGCTTCAGTTTCAATAGCAGCAGGCTTCTTCTTGGCAGCCAGCTTGGGGTCAATGCCTGGACGCCCAAGAGCTTTTCTCTTCACGGCTTCATTGTGAGCCTGTACGCACTTCTCAGCATAGTACTTCATGCGCCCGCTGGAGCCTTTGGCTTCATTGCGACGCTGATGGAATTCCTCTTTGAGATCAGCCATCATCTTCTTGAAGTTTTGAACATCAGTGACATTGAGCTTGGCCATGTGCTTCTTGAAGAGGGCCTTTTCATGGTCTATCTTGTTCTTCAGCTCAACAATCGTTTGAGCGATTGCAAGCTCTTTGGCTATGCAGCCCTGGAATGTGACGCCGATGTCAATGGGCAGCTGCAGATCGTCAATGGTGAGAGAAGTATCTTCAAACCATTCATCGATGAAGTTGTTGAGTATGTCAGCATCAAAGAGAGGCAAATCTTTGAAGATCTCAGCCTCTTGCTTGCTCTTGATTAGCATCTCCAGAGCATCATCAGCCAGATCTTCATCACTGGACAGATCTATGACATCCTCTTCATTGCGCAGGATGCTAGCTAGAGTGAGGCCATGCCCTGAAATTTTCTTGGGCTTCTTGGACTTCTTGGAGATGCGAGACAAGTCCTCAGACTGCACACTGGATTCAGGTGGTGCAGATTGCAATGGCTTCACACTTGAAGCCTTTGGAGTAGCAGAAGATTTTGAAGCCTTAGACTTTTTCTTTGGCTTCGGGGGCTCTGGAACATCCTCATGTTCCTCTTCACTAGCAGCTTCTTCAACATTGGCCCTTTGTGCAGCGATGTGGGAGAGAAGCCCATCAAAGCTGTTGAAGGGACCAACGAGATTCTGTTCAGCTTCTCGACTGCCATCTGGCCTTGGAGCAACTGGACTAGGGTTGAAGTCAATCCCCAGGTCCTTCTTGTTTTGAGTTGCAGAAGCCCTTGCACACTGGAGATTTGATTCAAACAGTTCGTCTTCACAACACCATCGAAGACTTGATGGGTCGGCATTCTCAGGCTGAGGTCCTCTGACCATGCAAGGATAGAAGCCTTTAGCAATGGCTTCAGCCTTTGTCTTGGGGTGAAGCTTCTTGTACACAATATCCGCCCAAGGAGGCCTTACAGCGTTCTTGTCGGCGTACTCTAAAGTCATAAAGTGATATAGGAACCATTGTTCCGCCCAGTATCTGCGAATCCATTGAACTCGAGACTTGCGCTCCCCATAGGTTTCTTCTGGGTCAGTCTTGTACATCTCATACAGATCTGGAGGCAAGTCCATAGCAGTGTTACCACGGCGCTGCCTGCCACCCTTCTTTGAAGATTTTCCTCCTGCCATTGGCTTCAAACTGAAGGGCTTCACAATAGTGTTTGGCTTCAGACGGTTGGTTAGACAGGAGCTGGCTTCGGGTGATTCAATGTGAAGCTGTAAGAACTCTGCAAATGAATGCAGACTATGAGAACCAAGGGATTCTCCCACGGACATGTACCTATGACAACATTAGAGATGCGAGGGAAGGGGAAGAGGTCATATGCATTCTCAGAAGATTTTGAAGAAAAATCAGTTTGAAGACAATGACCTCACAGTGCGAAGACATTCACTTATAGATGTAAGTTGGTTCCAGATTTGTACGAATCCAAAAATAAGCACAAGTGAGGAATCAAACTAGATGTGAAGCATTCATAAGTGAAAGTACTTTGTAGAATATGAGATTCAGAATAGACAAGATCCAGATTTGGAAGTGTAAAAACAACTTTTGGAGGATGTGGGTAGTTCAATAGATCTAATAAACGGTAAAAAGTGAGTTCTTATTTACCGCACGAAGAACTGCTAGACGGGAAAGTTGGAGGCCGAGCAGTCCGATCTCCCGCGCCCTAACTTGGTGGCGGAAGACACCTACGGCGGCGGCCGGAGGAAGATGTCTGCGGCCAGCGTGAAGACAACATCGGAGAGGTCGCGGTAGCGAAGCGCTTCGTCTCCAGCGACGACGGATGCTAGCAGTGGCGCTAGGGTTTGAGCGAGGCGGCGAGGGGAGAAGAGATAATGACCGCAGGGGGTGAAGTATTTATAAGGAGGAGGGACGGCGCAGTGCAATTACTCAGGTGCCCCTGGCAGTTCACATATGAAGGACATGTGGCAAGCATGCAACTTATTGAAGGTTGAGCCATGACCCCACGCGCGCCTGGTTTGTCGGGTGGTCGTTCCGGCTTCTCCGGTATTCAGGCAAAAAGGATAGAGATAATAAAAATAGTTTTAAATGTGTGTCTCTGTATCTTCAGCTGACAAGGACACAATGAAGACAATCGACATGTTTCAATAGAATACATATGAAGAGACAGAGAGAATTAGAGAGATAAGCACAGAAGGGGTTAGAGTCCGATCACATTCACTTAGTGCAGAAAATGGCAACTTGAAGACATAGCTATAAGTGAATGCTGTAGAGGACAGAATGTATATATATATATATATATATATATATATATATATATATATATATATATATATATATATATATACAATGAAGATCAGATCAACATTGCAAAGATAAACCTTGAAGATAAACCAATGTTGAAGACAAACCAACTATGAAGATAATGAAATCATAACGCCAAGTGAAAATCTTCAAGAAAGGTTGGTGGTGGCGTTACCCACCGTATAGGAAATATTAGACCCAGACACGGCGCACAATTATCGTGGCGCTCCGAAGTCAAATTCCACATTAATGTATTCACACTCAGAGTGTATGTCTTCATGAGTTGAAGATATACATTACTTTGTGTGTTGCGCACCTTAAGTCATCAATATGCATAAGCGTTAGGATGTGTGTCCATTCATAGGACGTTCGAGGATTCTAAGATATTTAGCTCACACCGCAGCTTGCACAACCTTTTCTCATCCAAGGGATTCGTGAAGATATCTGCCAATTGCTCTTCAGTGTTGACGTGAATAATATCAATGTCTTCCTTCAACACATGGTCTCTGAGAAAGTGATGACGGATCTGAATGTGCTTTGTCTTCGAGTGCTAAACTAGATTGTGAGCAATCTTGATGGCGCTCTCATTGTCACAATAGAGGGGCACATGCTTCATGTTGATGCCATAGTCCTTGAGGGTTTGCTTCATCCAGAGAAGCTGAGCGCAGCAAGATCCAGCAGCAATGTATTCAGATTCAGCAGTGGAGAGTGATACACAGTTAAGCTTCTTTGAAGACCAACAGACAAGAGATCGTCCAAGAAAGTGACATGTGCCTGATGTGGACTTGCGATCAACATCTGAGAATCCAACTAGATCAAACTCTGAGCCCTTTGGATACCATAATCCTAGCGTTGGGGTGTGAGCCAAATATCGAAGTATTAGCTTCACCGCGAGGTGATGCGATTCCTTTGGTGCCGCTTGGAATCGGGCATACATGCAAACACTAGGCATTACATCTAGCCTAGATGCACATAAGTACAGTAAAGAACCAATCATGGAGCGGTATTGTCGGTGTCAGAACTGGCAGATCTCGGGTAGGGGGGCCCAAGCTGTGCGTCTAAGGATCGATGGTAACAATGGACAATGGGGACACGATGTTTACCCAGGTTCGGGCCCTCTTAATGGAGGTAAAACCCTACGTCCTGCTAGATTGTATTCGATGAGTATAGGGGTTACAAGAGTTGATCTACCTCGAGATCGTCATGGCTAAACCCTAGCTGTCTAGTTTATTCTGATGGCCTCTACGGACTAAACCCTCTGGTTTATATACACACTGGAGGGGCCCAGGGTCGTACAAAGTCGATTTACAGAGGAAGGAAAGAGTACATCCGGACACCAAACTTGCCATCCACGCATACAGGAGTTCCACCCGGACACGGGGGATAGTCTTCTGCTTTATCTTCATGGCCCATCAGTCCGGCCCATATCTAATAGACCGGACACCCGAGGAGCCCTAATCCAGGACTCCCTCAGTAGCCCCTGAACTTGCCTTCAATGACGATATAGTATCCGGCTTATGTCTTCGGCTTTGCAAGGCGGGTTCTTCATCATACTCCGGATTGTCGACAGTCCGGCTTTGACCTCCATGTTCTGCCTTTATGATTCCTCCCTGTCGTCGCCTCGATTTCCACGCGTCGGGCGAATGTGAACAGTCCATAATTTTTTACAAATAAGCCCCTTATCATGCAAGGGCGGTATCTATATAAGGAGGTTAGATCTCCTAATGTCATCCCATATCGCGCAAAGAGCATAAAAGCAAACCACAAAAAATCAAAACATGGCGAGCGCCCCTGGTTCTTCCTCGCGCCCTCAAACGGGTGATTGGCGAAGCTGCTCAGTGTCTCACCCTCAGCTGAATCAACTTCAGACGCAGGGATATCTCCCTCCCGCAGATTTAGTCTCCGTGCGGGCGGGATTGGCTTCGATTGGCCACGACGTTCTAGCAGAGAACTTCCCCAATCCCAACAAGGAGGAGAGGGTGTGCTTCGTCTCGTTTCTTCTGAGGGGCTTAGGATTCCCAATCCACCCCTTCCTCATAGGTGTATTGGAATTCTATGGGATCCAGCTGCACAACCTCACACCAGGTTCTATTCTGCACATTTTTGGTTTTGTCGCTCTCTGCGAACTATTCTTAGGCTGCGAGGCTCATTTCAAACTATGGAGAAAGTTCTTTTGCCTCGTCCCCCATCATAAAGGGGGTTCTATATTTGAAGTGGGCAGCGCCGAAGTATGGCGCATAGCCGGATCAGGTTACCTCGTCGGAACTCCCAAGAAGGCATCCGAAGAATGGGCTTCGGAATGGTTTTATATCGAGGACGTTCCCCTTCCGGACGCAGTTCGACGTGGACTCCCCGAATTCTCCAGTGCTCCTTTGAAGAAACGCCTCAACTGGCGCCCCCGGACGCCCAAAGAAGAAGACAGTGCGGAAGTAAAGAGGTTGGTCAGCAAGGTCAGGTTACTTGCCCATTCCGGACTCTCGATAATCAAACTCATGGCTATCGCAATAACGCGATGCATCCAGCCCCTTCAGTCCAGAGTGACCCCTTTATGGTGTTATAACGGGGAGGACGACGCATCTCGCTATAGGCGCGAGGGCCCGGATACCCCCGCCACTCTGGCCGCCATTCTGGCAGATATTTATAAGGGGGAGAAAGAAGAATTCCTCCGTTTAAATTGTCGGAAAGGTTTCTCCATGTATAACCCCATTGAATGGGTGAGTTTTCTGATTATCAGCATTGTCCTACCTCATTATCGAGGCATACTAATCGCATTGTTCTGGTCGTCTTTAAAACAGACATGGAGGAAGGTCGTTGAAAATGTGCACTGCCCCTCTCCACTGAAGGAAATATGCCCTAGAGGCAATAATAAAGTTGTTATTTATATTTCCTTATATCATGATAAATGTTTATTATTCATGCTAGAATTGTATTAACCGGAAACTTAATACATGTGTGAATACATAGACAAAACAAAGTGTCCCTAGTATGCCTCTACTTGACTAGCTCGTTAATCAAAGATGGTTAAGTTTCCTAACCATAGACATGTGTTGTCATATGATGAACGGGATCACATCATTAGAAGAATGATGTGATGGACAAGACCCATCCGTTAGCTTAGCATAATGATCGTTAAGTTTATTGCTATAGCTTTCTTCATGACTTATACATATTTCTCTGACTATGAGATTATGCAACTCCCGAATACCGGAGGAACACCTTGTGTGCTATCAAACATCACAACGTAACTGGGTGATCATAAAGATGCTCTACAGGTGTCTCCGAAGGTGTTTGTTGGGTTGGCATAGATCGAGATTAGGATTTGTCACCCCGAGTATCGGAGAGGGCCCTCTCGGTAATGCACATCATATGAAGCCTTGCAAGCAATGTGACTAATGAGTTAGTTACGGGATGATGCACTACGGAACGAGTAAAGAGACTTGCCGGTAACGAGATTGAACTAGGTATGATGATACCGACGATCGAATCTCGGGCAAGTAACATACCGATGACAAAGGGAATAACGTATGTTGTTATGCGGTTTGATCGATAAAGATCTTCGTAGAATATGTAGGAGCCAATATGAGCATCCAGGTTCCGCTATTGGTTATTGACCGGAGATGTGTCTCGGTCATGTCTACATAGTTCTCGAACCCATAGGGTCCACACGCTTAACGTTCGATGACGATTTGTATTATGAGTTATTTGATTTGATGACCGAAGATAGTTCGAAGTCCCGGATGTGATCACGGACATGACGAGGAGTCTCGAAATGGTCGAGAGGTAAAGATCGATATATTGGAAGGCTATATTCGGACATCGGAAAGGTTCCGAGTGATTCGGGTATTTTTCGGAGTACCGGAGAGTTACGGGAATTCGCCGGGGGAAGTAGTGGGCCTTAATGGGCCATACGGGAAAGAAGAGAAGGGCCTCAAGGGGTGGCCGCGCGCCCCCCCATGGGCTGGTCCGAATTGGACTAGGAGGGGGCGGCGCCCCCCTCCTTCCTTCTCCCCTCTTCCTCCTTCCCCCCTTCTCCTACTAGGAATAGGAAAGAGGAGGGGAATCCTACTTGGACTGGGGAGTCCTAGTAGGATTCCCCACACCTGGCGCGCCCCCCTTGGGCCGGCCACCTCTTCCCTCCCCTCCTTTATATACGTGGCCAGGGGGCACCCCAATAGTACACCAAGATTTGTCTTAGCCATGTGCGGTGCCCCCCTCCACAGTTACACACCTCGGTCATATCGTCGTAGTGCTTAGGCGAAGCCCTGCGCCGGTAACTTCATCATCACCGTCACCACGCCGTCGTGCTGACGGAACTCTCCCTCGACCTCAACTGGATCAAGAGTTCGTGGGACATCATCGAGCTGAACGTGTGCTGAACACGGAGGTGCCGTACGTTCGGTACTTGGATTGGTCGGATTGTGAAGACGTTCGACTACATCAACCGCGTTACTAAACGCTTCCGATTTCGTTCTATGAGGGTACGTGGACACACTCTCCCCGCTCGTTGCTATGCTTCTCCTAGATAGATCTTGCGTGATCGTAGGATTTTTTTTGAAATACTACGTTCCCCAACAGTGGCATCCGAGCCAGGTCTATGCGTAGATGTTATATGCACGAGTAGAACACAAAGGGTTGTGGGCGATAATAGTCATACTACTTACCAGCATGTCATACTTTGATTTGGCGGTATTGTTGGATGAAGCGGCCCAGACCGACATTACATGACCGCGTTCATGAGACTGGTTCTACCGCCGTGCTTCGCACACAGGTGGCTAGTGGGTGTCTGTTTCTCCAACTTTAGTTGAATCAAGTTTGACTACGCCAGGTCCTTGTTGAAGGTTAAAACAACACACTTGATGAAAAATCGTTGTGGTTTTGATGCGTAGGTAAGAACGGTTCTTGCTAGAAGCCTATAGCAGCCACGTAAAACTTGCAACAACAAAGTAGAGGACGTCTAACTTGTTTTTGCAGGGCTTGCTGTGATGTGATATGGTCAAGACGTGATGAGATATAAATTGTTGTATGAGATGATCATGTTTTGTAACCGTTATCGGCAACTGGCAGGAGCCTTATGGTTGTTGCTTTATTGTATGAAATGCAATCGCCATGTAATTGCTTTACTTTATCACTAAGAGGTAGCGATAGTCGTAGAAGCAATAGTTGGCGAGATGACAACCATGCTTCAATGGAGATCAAGGTGTCAAGCTGGTGACGGTGGTGATCATGACGGTGCTTTGGAGATGGAGATCAAAGGCACAAGATGATGATGGCCATATCATATCACTTATTTTGATTGCATGTGATGTTTATCTGTTATGCATCTTATTTTGCTTAGTACGGCTGTAGCATTATAAGATGATTCCTCACTAAATTTCAAGGTATAAGTGTTCTCCCTGAGTATGCACCGTTGCGACAGTTCGTCGTGCCGAGACACCACGTGATGGTCGGGTGTGATAAGCTCTACGTTCACATACAACGGGTGCAAGACAATTTTGCGCATGCGGAATACTCGGGTTAAACTTGACGAGCCTAGCATATGCAGATATGGCCTCTTAACACTGGAGACCGAAAGGTCGAACGTGAATCATATAGTAGATATGATCAACATAGAGATGTTCACCATTGAAAACTACTCCATCTCACGTGATGATCGGACATGGTTTAGTTGATATGGATCATGTGATCATTTAGATGACTAGAGGGATGTCTATCTAAGTGGGAGTTCTTAAGTAATATGATTAATTGAACTTAAATTTATCATGAACTTAGTCCTGATAGTATTTGCATATGTATGTTGTAGATCAATAGCTCGCGTATAGCTTCCCTGTTTTTATTTATGATATGTTCCTAGAGAAAACTAAGTTGAAAGATGATAGTAGCAATGATGCGGACTTGGTTCGTGATCTAAGGATTATCCTCATTGCTGCACAGAAGAATTATGTCTTTGATGCACCACTAGGTGACAGACCTATTGCAGGAGCAGATGCAGATGTTATGAACGTTTGACAAAGCTCGGTATGATGACTACTTGATAGTTTAGTGCACCATGCTTTACGGCTTAGAACCGGGAATTCAAAAATGTTTTGAACGCCACGGAGCATATGAGATGTTCCAAGAGCTGAAATTGGTATTTTAGACTCATGCCCGTGTCGAGAGGTATGAGACCTCTGACAAGTACTTTGCTTACAAGATGGAGGGGAATAGCTCAGCTAGTGAGCATATGCTCAGAATGTCTGGGTACTACAATCGCTTGAATCAAGTGGGAGTTAATCTTCCAGATAAGATAGTGATTGACAGAATTCTCTAGTCACTATCACCAAGCTACTAGAACTTCGTGATGAACTATAATATGCAAGGGATGACGAAAACGATTCCCAAGCTCTTCGCGATGCTGAAATCAGCGAAGGTAGAAATCAAGAAATAACATCAAGTGTTGATGGTTAACAAGACCACTAGTTTCAAGAAAAAGGGAAAGGGAATGAAAAGGAAACTTCAAAAGAATGGCAAGAAAGTTGCTACTCCCGTGAAGAAGCCCAAAGCTGAACCCAAGCCTGAAACTGAGTGCTTCTACTGCAAAGGAAATGGTCACTAGAAGCAGAACTACCCCAAATACTTGGCGGATAAGAAAGATGGCAAAGTGAACAAAGGTATATGTGATATACATGTTATTGATGTGTACTTTACTAGTGTTCATAGTAACCCCAAGGTATTTGATACCGGTTCAGTTGCTATGATTAGTAACTCGAAACAGGTGTTGCAAAATGAATAGAGACTAGTTGAGGACGAGGTGACGATGTGTGTTGGAAGAGATTCCAAGGTTGATAAGATCACCATCGCACACTCCCTCTATTTTCGGGATTAGTGTTGAACCTAAATAAATGTTATTTGGTGTTTGTATTGAGCATGAATATGATTGGATTATGTTTATTGCAAAATAAATGTTATTTGGTGTTTGCGTTGAGCATGAATATGATTGGATCATGTTTATTGCAATACGGTTATTCATTTAATTCAGAGAATAATTGTTGTTCTGTTTACATGAATAAAAACCTTCTATGGTCATACACCCAATGTAAATGGTTTATTGAATCTCGATCGTAGTGATACACATATTCATAATATTGAAGCCAAAAGATGCAAAGTTAGTAATGATAGTGCAACTTATTTGTGGCACTGCCGTTTAGGTCATATTGGTGTAAAGCGCATGAAGAAACTCCATACTGATGGACTTTTGGAATCACTTGATTATGAATCATTTGATGCTTGCGAACCATGCCTCATGGGCAAGATGATTAAAACTCCGTTCTCCGGAACAATGGAGTGAGCTACGGACTTATTGGAAATAATACATACCGATGTATGCGGTCCGATGAGTATTGAGGCTCGCGGCGGGTATCGTTATTTTCTGACCTTCACAGATGATTTGAGCAGATATGGGTATATCTACTTAATGAAACACAAGTATGAAACATTTGAAAAGTTCAAAGAATTTCAGAGTGAAGTGGAAAATCATCGTAACAAGAAAATAAAGTTTCTACGATTTGATCGCGGAGGCGAATATTTGAGTTATGAGTTTGGTCTTCATTTAAAACAATGTGGAATAGTTTTGCAACTCACGCCACCTGGAACACCACAGCGTAATGGTGTGTCCGAACGCCGTAACCATACTTTATTAGATATGGTGCGATCTATGATGTCTCTTACTGATTTACCACTATCATTTTGGGGTTATGCATTAGAGACAACTGCATTCATGTTTAATAGGGCACCATCTAAATCCGTTGAGACGACACCATATGAACTGTGGTTTGGCAAGAAACCTAAGCTGTCATTTCTTAAAGTTTGGGGTTGTGATGCTTATGTGAAAAAGCTTCAGCCTGATATGCTCGAACCCAAATCGGAGAAGTGCGTCTTCATAGGATACCCAAAAGAAACTGTTGGGTACACCTTCCATCACAGATCCGAAGGCAAGATATTTGTTGCTAAGAATGGATCCTTTCTAGAGAAGGAGTTTCTCTTGAAAGAAGTGAGTGGGAGGAAAGTAGAACTTGATGAGGTAGTGGTACCTTCTCTTGAATTGGAAAGTAGTTCATCACAGAAATCAGTTCCAGTGATGCCTACACCAATTAGTGAGGAAGCTAATGATGATGATCATGAAACTTCAGATCAAGTTACTACAGAACCTCGTAGGTCAACCAGAGTATGTTCCGCACTAGAGTGGTACGGTAATCCTGTTCTGGAAGTCATGTTACTAGACCATGACGAACCTACGAACTATGAGGAAGCGATGATGAGCCCAGATTCCGCGAAATGGCTTGAGGCAATGAAATCTGAGATGGGATCCATGTATGAGAACAAAGTATGGACTTTGGTTGACTTGCCCGATGATCGGCAAGTCATTGAAAATAAATGGATCTTCAAGAGGAAGACAGACGCTGATAGTAGTGTTTCTATCTACAAAGCTCAAATTGTCGCAAAAGGTTTTCGACAAGTTCAAGGTGTTGACTGCGATGAGATTTTCTCACTCGTATCGATGCTTAAGTCTGTCCGAATCATGTTAGCAATTGCCGCATTTTATGAAATCTGGCAAATGGATGTCAAAACTACATTTCTTTAATGGATTTATTAAAGAAGAAGTTGTATATGATGCAACCAGAAGGTTTTGTCAATCCTAAAGGTGCTAACAAAGTGTGCAAGCTCCAGCGATCCATCTATGGACTGGTGCAAGCATCTCGGAGTTGGAATATACGCTTTGATAAGTTGATCAAAGCATATAGTTTTATACAGACTTGCGGTGAAGCCTGTATTTACAAGAAAGTGAGTGGGAGCACTACAGTCTTTCTGATAAGTATATGTGAATGACATATTGTTGATCGGAAATGATGTAGAATTTTTTCTGGAAAACATAAAGGAGTGTTTGAAAGGATTTTTTCAAAGAAATACCTCGGTGAAGCTGCTTACATATTGAGCATCAAGATCTATAGAGATAGATCAAGATGCTTGATAAGATTTTTTCAATGAGTACATACCTTGACAAGATTTTGAAGTAGTTCAAAATGGAACAGTCAAAGAAGGAGTTCTTGCCTGTGTTACAATGTGTAAAATTGAGTAAGACTCAAAACACGACCACGGCAGAAGATAGAAAGAGAATAAAAGTCATTCCCTATGCCTCAGTCATAGGTTCTATAAAGTATGCCATGCTATGTACCAGACCAGTTGTGTGCCTTGCTATGAGTTTAGCAAGGAGGTACGATAGTGATCGAGGAGTGGATCACTGGATATCGGTCAAAGTTATCCTTGGTTACCTAAAAGTACTAAGGAAATGTTTCTCGGTTATGGAGGTGATGAAGAGTTCGTCGTAAAGAGTTACGTGGATGCAAGCTTTGACACTGATCTAGATGACTCTAAGTCTCAATCTAGATACATATTGAACGTGGGAGCAATTAGCTAAAAGTAGCTCCATGCAGAGTATTGTAGACATAGAAATTTGCAAAATACATACGGATCTGAATATGGCAGACCCGTTGACTAAACCTCTCTCACAAGCAAAACATGATCACACCTTAGTACTCTTTGGGTGCTAATCACATAACGATGTGAACTAGATTATTGACTCTAGTAAACCCTTTGGGTGTTGGTCACATGGCGATGTGAACTATTGGTGTTAAATCACATGGCGATGTGAACTAGATTATTGACTAGTGCAAGTGGGGGACTGAAGGAAATATGCCCTAGAGGCAATAATAAAGTTGTTATTTATATTTCCTTATATCATGATAAATGTTTATTATTCATGCTAGAATTGTATTAACCGGAAACTTAATACATGTATGAATACATAGACAAAACAAAGTGTCCCTAGTATGCCTCTACTTGACTAGCTCGTTAATCAAATATGGTTAAGTTTCCTAACCATAGACATGTGTTGTCATTTGATGAATGGGATCACATCATTAGAAGAATGATGTGATGGACAAGACCCATACGTTAGCTTAGCATAATGATCGTTAAGTTTATTGCTATATCTTTCTTCATGACTTATACATATTCCTCTGACTATGAGATTATGCAACTCCCGAATACCGGAGGAACACCTTGTGTGCTATCAAACGTCACAACGTAACTGGGTGATCATAAAGATGCTCTACAGGTGTCTCCGAAGGTGTTTGTTGGGTTGGCATAGATCGAGATTAGGATTTGTCACTCCGAGTATCGGAGAGGTATCTCTGGGCCCTCTCGGTAATGCACATCATATGAAGCCTTGCAAGCAATGTGACTAATGAGTTAGTTACGGGATGATGCACTACGGAACGAGTAAAGGGACTTGCCGGTAACGAGATTGAACTAGGTATGATGATACCGACGATCGAATCTCGGGCAAGTAACATACCGATGACAAAGGGAATAACATATGTTGTTATGCGGTTTGACCGATAAAGATATTCGTAGAATATGTAGGAGCCAATATGAGCATCCAGGTTTCGCTATTGGTTATTGACCGGAGATGTGTCTCGGTCATGTCTACATAGTTCTCGAACCCGTAGGGTCCGCATGCTTAACGTTCGATGACGATTTGTATTATGAGTTATGTGATTTGATGACCGAAGATAGTTCGGAGTCCCGGATGAGATCACGGACATGACGAGGAGTCTCGAAATGGCCGAGAGGTAAAGATCAATATATTGGAAGGCTATATTCGGACATCGGAAAGGTTCCGAGTGATTCGGGTATTTTTCGGAGTACCGGAGAGTTACGGGAATTCGCCGGGGGAAGTAGTGGGCCTTAATGGGCCATACGGGAAAGGAGAGAAGGGCCTCAAGGGGTGGCCGCGTGCCCCCCATGGGCTGGTGCGAATTGGACTAGGAGGGGGCGGCGCCCCCCTCCTTCCTTCTCCCCTCTTCCTCCTTCCCTCCTTCTCCTACTAGGAATAGGAAAGAGGAGGGGAATCCTACTTGGACTGGGGAGTCCTAGTAGGATTCCCCACACCTGGCGCGCCCCCCTTGGGCTGGCCACCTCTTCCCTCCCCTCCTTTATATACGTGGCTAGGGGGCACCCCAATAGCACACCAAGATTTGTCTTAGCCGTGTGCGGTGCCCCCCTCCACAGTTACACACCTCGGTCATATCGTCGTAGTGCTTAGGCGAAGCCCTGCGCCGGTAACTTCATCATCACCGTCACCACGCCGTCGTGCTGACGGAACTCTCCCTCGACCTCAACTGGATCAAGAGTTCGTGGGACGTCATCGAGCTGAACGTGTGCTGAACACGGAGGTGCCGTACGTTCGGTACTTGGATCGGTCGGATCATGAAGACGTTCGACTACATCAACCGCGTTACTAAACGCTTCCGCTTTCGGTCTATGAGGGTACATGGACACACTCTCCCCGCTCGTTGCTATGCTTCTCCTAGATAGATCTTGCGTGATCATAGGAATTTTTTTGAAATACTACGTTCCCCAACATCCACAACCTGAGGACTATGCTCGCCACGAAGATCCCGGCCTCTGCGAGGATCCAGATATATTTATAGAGTTCGATGACGGAGTCTTTTATCAAGCAAGCCATGACGGTTCGGAAGTGGCCATTATAGCCGACTACCCCGGCCTCCTCCCTTTCTCTAAGGTAAGTATTCGGAAATCATCCTCAGAAAGAGGAGTCCCCACTTGCACCTCGCCCATCACACTGAATCGTTCTTTATAGGATCGGCGCTCGGCGAGCCATACTCCATCGAGGGCGGCCCCTAGGAAGGTAGCATCTGCGCAGGGTGAGCCTTTAAAACGAAAGGAAGCCGGGAGCGCCGTCGACCCCCCTCCTTCATCAAAGAGGTATAACCTTTAATATATGCCTAGGCATAAAACCAGATTGTCATATTTCTCCTCCCATCTTATTCCAGGAGGAGCACACGGCGAACTGTGTCCAAAATCCCTGTTAGCTGATCATCAGCTAATCCAACGCCGGGCTCATCAACCAGGACAAGAGCCAATACGGATGCAGCGCCAACTCATCCGCCTCATGAAGATTCGGATGACGTATCCGTCACAAATTCCGAAGTAGAGAGCGTGATGAATCATCGACGACTGAAAGAGACCATGCGCACTCCAGCTTTTACGGAGCAAGAATTTAATGCCCTCAGCATCGTTAATGCTTATATCCGGGCCGCCCAGGACGGACTTGCTGGAGTTGCCCACCTGTTTTCAAAAGATAAACAGGTAATGGTTTGTGTAAATTTAATAGATATATGCCAGTAGCCCCCGAGACTTGAAGCGGTTTAGGCCAACCGATTTAAGGATCGTTATGACCGCAGGTCCTCAAAGAGAAGAACAATGCACTATCCCAGGAGCTTGAAGCGAGCCGGACAAAGCTAGACGCCGCCAACACAGAGCTAGAAGAACTCAAGAAGGTCACGATGACCGTTGATCAAAAGAACAAACTGGAGGACAAAAATGATAAGCAAGCCGAAGAGATAAAGAGCTTAAAGGCTCAATTATCGGACGCTCAAAAAGAGAATAAAAAGTTAAAAGGTGGCATATTTAGTATGACCATTGAACCATCCAAGTTGCTCATATTATCCCGTAATTTGGAGTGTTATAATGTTGCTCGTGCAGGTCTATTAACCGGGCGTCATGAAGAAGAAGTATCCGGATTCTGAGGTGACACTTTAAAAGAGCTGTCCGTAGTGCATGAGCGAGCCCGGAAAGCCATGAGAAGTATGGCCAAGGCCTTGTGGCCATCCGATGCCCCTCCAGAAAGTATGGAGGGGTTCACAAACCTGTTCAAAGGTGCCCGGCGCCGTTTTGAGCTATGGAAGACGTCAGCATGCCAGGAAGGTGCACGAGAGGCATGGGCAATGGTGAAGACGCGCTACACCGGGCTTGATCCGAATCGTATGGCCCGAGTTGGACCGCAGGGACCGGACGGAAAAGAGATTCCCGTGAACTTGGTATATGACCAAGTGATGATAGGTGCGAAATATTCGCAAGAACACTGTAGCTTAAGTAGTCTTATAGATGACATAGATAAAGAGTAGGCGTTCGATTCAATGTATCAATGTACTTTATCATCGAACTTATCTCCAACCGAACTTGGCAATATTTGTCATCGCAGGCCTTCGGCTTCAACCTCCAAACCAAGAAGTAGGAGCGTTTCCGGATACCATGTTAGAATGTAATAAACATTCACTATGTCCGTAAACCAGGCAATCCGGTTATGTTGCTCGAACAAACAAAATTTGTTCGGGGAGTTATGTTATATTACTTTTTAACGTAAGAAACATCTTCCAGGGAAAATAGTTCCGTTAAGGGTTCCTTTCCTTGGGTCGGCACGCTTAAGTATGCATGCCTAGGCTTTGATCCGAGTTACGGGAAGCCTATCCCATGTTTGTTAGAAGAATTACACAAATGCAAATAATCTGTCGTTGTTTGCCGACCAATTATTCCCTTAAGAATGCTAGCTTTCGGCTTCACCCATCTGAGGTACAGGTCCGGAGTACCCGGTTGTAACAATCGCAGAGGTGCTCCCTTTACACCCTAGCCGAACAATCGGGAACGTAGGGTATAAACACAGGAGCGAGGCAACCCGGCTTGGCAAAAACTTAAGTCATAGTGGTGCATATAATGGCAAAAGGATGTATAGAACAAACGACATAAACAATGTAAGCAACAAGCTTTCAGTAATAAGCTTCGTCAAAGAAGCCCCCAGTTATAATGGGGTGTATACATTTAAAGATGTGTACCCCTAACAGTTCGGTAGATCCGAACATACCCTGGGATAAAAGAAGGAAAAAATAGAAAAGAAGAGGAGAAAAAAAGGAACCTAATCAAAGAGAGAAAAAAGGATGCGACCGAACTATCCGTAGAATCGTCAGAGCCGAGCAGCGTTCCATGGATTTGGCTCAAGGTGATTATCCGATGCGTTACGAAGGCGATAGGCTCCTCCTGTGAGAACTTCATCGATGATGAAGGGGCCCTCCCATCTTGGTTTGAGCTTATCCTTCTTCTTCTCCGGGAGACACAAGACGAGTTCACCAATGTTATAAGTCTTGGCCCGCACTTCTCTGCTTTGGTATCGCCTGGCCTGTTGTTGATAAAGTGCAGAACGGGCTTGTGCAATGTCACGCTCCTCTTCGAGACCGTCTAGGTCGTCCTGCCGATTGAGCTTGCTTCTCGCTCTTCGTACATGTGCACTCGAGGTGAGTCATGAATGATGTCGCAGGGCAGAACAACTTTCGCGCCGTACACCATGAAGAAAGGTGTGTATCCGGTTGTCCGGTTAGGTGTAGTCCGCAGCCCCAGAGCTCGGAATCGAGTTCCTCAACCCAGTGTTTATCTGACTCCTGTAGGGAGCGCACTAGTCGGGGTTTGATGCCACTCATTATCAGGCCATTGGCCCGTTCAACCGGACCATTTGTTTGAGGGTGGTAGACGGATGCATAGTCGAGTTTAATGCCCAAATTAGCACACCAGTTTTTCACCTCATCAGCTGTGAAATTGGAGCCATTGTCAGTGATGATATTGTGCGGGACACCATAACGGTGTACCACGCCGGATATAAAGTCAATCACTGGTCCTGCTTCAGCCGTTTTTACTGGTTTAGCCTCTATCCACTTAGTGAATTTATCCACCATAACCAGTAAATATTTCTTTTTATGGCTTCCCCCTTTAAGGGGTCCGACCATATCGAGCCCCCAGACCATAAAGGGCCAAGTAATGGGGATTGTTCTTAAGGCGGTGGGAGGCATATGACTTTGATTGGCGAAAAGCTGACATCCCAGACAACGCTGGACAAGGGATTGTGCGTCTCCTCGGGCCATTGGCCAGAAAAAACCTGTCCGAAAAGCTTTGCTTACGAGGGCCCGAGCTGCGGCGTGATGGCCGCCCATACCAGCATGTATTTCAGCCAAGAGTTGCCGTCCCTCCTCTTCGGAGATACACCTTTGGAGAACTCCGGTAGCGCTTTTCTTGTACAGTTCACCTTCGTGAACTTTATAGGCTTTAGAATGCCGAACTATGCGACGGGCCTCATTTTGATCATCAGGAAGCTCCTGCCTATTAAGGTAGGCTAGGAAGGGTTCAGTCCATGGAGCAATAACGGCCATGATCTCATGAGCAGAGGGTGTTATTTCGGTATCCGAACCCCCGATGATACCTGTATCATGTTCGGCTGATGGGGGTGTGATCAGGTCCGTACTTGCGTCTCCGCTCTCGTGTTTCCATACCATAGATGGCTTGAAGAGCCTTTCCACGAAGGTATTAGGCGGGACGGGGTCGCGCTTGGCGCCCATGCGAGCGAGTATATCCGCTGCCTGGTTACTGTCTCTAGCGACGTGATGAAATTCGAGCCCCTCGAACCGAGTTGATATCTTTAATACGGCGTTTCGATATGCCACCATTTTTGGATCTTTTGCATTGAACTCTCCATTTACCTGGGATATTGCGAGGTTCGAATCGCCGCGCACCTCTAGGCGTTGTATGCCCATGGAGACAGCCATGCGAAGACCATGTAGAAGTGCCTCATATTCGGCTGCGTTATTGGAGTCCGTATACATGATTTGCAACATGTAGCGGACTGTGTCCCCCGTAGGGGATGTCAAGATGACACCAGCCCCTAGTCCGGCTAACATTTTAGAACCGTCGAAGTACATGATCCAGTTGGAGTAGGAACTGTACTCTTTGGGGAGCTCGGCTTCCGTCCACTCTGCGATGAAGTCGGCCAACACCTGAGATTTAATAGCTCGGCGTGGCTTGTATGTTATTTCAAACGGTAAGAGCTCAATGGCCCATTTAGCTATGCGGCCAGTGGCGTCCCTGTTATTTATAATGTCGTTAAGTGGTACTTCGGATGCCACCATGATCGAACACTCTTGAAAATAGTGTCAGAGTTTTCGAGATGCCATAAAGACCGTGTAAGCTATCTTTTGGTAGTGAGGGTATCGGGATTTGCAGGGTGTAAGGACCTCCGATACGTAATACACTGGCTTTTGGATGGGGAATTTATGTCCCTCTTCCCCTCGCTCGACGATGAGTACGGCGCTCACTACCTGGTGAGTTGCGGAGATATAAAGCAGCATAGGCTCGCCAACACTTGGGGCGGCTAGGATTGGATTGCCTGCTAATATGGTTTTTATTTCTTCCAATCCGGCTGTGGCCGCTTCCGTCCATTCAAAGTTGTCGGTGCGTCTGAGCAGTCTATAAAGTGGTAATGCTTTTTCTCCTAATCTGGAGATAAAGCGGCTCAAGGCCGCTACGCATCCTGCTAGCTTTTGGACCTGTTTTAGGTCTATTGGCGTAGCCAATTGTGACAAGGCTCGGATTTTGGCTGGGTTTGCTTCAATTCCTCTATGGGAGACAATGAACCCTAATAGCTTTCCGGCTGGAACACCGAAGACGCATTTTTCCGGATTGAGCCGTATGTCGTATGCTCGGAGGTTGTCAAATGTGAGGCAGAGATCATCCACCAATGATTCGACGTGCTTGGTCTTGATGACCACGTCGTCCACATATGCTTCTACCGTCTTGCCGATTTATTTTTCCAATCATGTTTCAATCATGCGTTGGTAAGTGGCACCGGCATTTTTGAGCCCAAAAGGCATAGTGTTGAAATAGAAAGGCCCATACGGGGTGATGAATGCCGTTGCGGCCCGGTCAGACTCCTTCATTTTAATTTGGTGGTATCCGGAGTAAGCATCGAGGAAACACAATGAGTCGTGTCCCGCGGTCGCGTCAATAATCTGGTCAATGCGGGGCAATTGGAAAGGGTCTTTAGGGCAAGCCTTATTGAGGTCTTTGAAATCGACACAAAGGCGCCAAGACTTGTCCTTCTTCGGCACCATGACCAAGTTGGCTAGCCAATCTGGGTGTTTGATTTCTCTGATGAACCCGGCTTCGAGTAGTTTGGCTAACTCCTCCCCCATAGCTTGTCATTTGGGTTCGGAAAATCACCGTAGCGTTTGCTTGACTGGTTTGAACCCCTTAATTATGTTGAGGCTGTGTTCGGCCCGTCTACGTGGGATACCGGGCTTGTCTGAAGGGTGCCAGGCGAAGATATCCCAATTTTCACGTAGGAAAGCACATAAGGCGGCATCTACCGTCGAATCCAGCTGTGCTCCGATGGACGCTGTTTTGTTAGGATCCGTCGGGTGCACTTGAAATTTAACTATTTCATCTGCTGGCTTGAAAGAGGCGGATTTAGGTCTCTTATCGAGAATCACATCATCCCTGTCCACCGTGGATCGTAGGGTGGTTAACTCTTTGGCCGCAAGGGCTTCAGAGAGTGCCTCAAGGGCCAAGGATTCGGTTTTGTTTTCAGCGCGGAGTGCTGTATCCGGATCACTTGTAACTGTGATTATTCCATTGGGCCCTGGCATTTTAAGCTTCATGTACCCATAGTGGGGTACGGCTTGGAAGCGTAAAAAAGCGCCCCGCCCTAGAAGGGCGTGGTATCCGCTATTGAAGGGAGCGATGTGAAAGAGCAGCTCCTCCGACCTATAATTTTCAGGCGTGCCGAATACTACGTCGAGTTTAATTCTCCCCGAGCATCGTGCTCCTCGACTGGGGATGATACCTCGAAAGGTGGTACTGCTTTGCTCGATGCGTGTTCTATCGATCTGCATTTTGTCGAGCGTGTCCTCGTAGATGAGGTTAAGCCCGCTGCCGCCGTCCATGAGCACTTTGGTAAGTCGAAAGCCGTCCACAATTGGGTTTAGGACTAAAGCGGCGGGTGCTCGGACTGATCGGGCCCTTGGTTCGTTGTCAGCGGTGAAGGTTATTGCCGCGTCATTCCATGGGCTTACTGCGGTTACTTGGTGGATTTCGGCGAGGTTGCAGAGTGCCCTCTTACGCTGATTATTTGAGGAGAAAGTCTCGAAGACTGTAAGGACGTTAAAATCGTCATCCTCCGGAGAATGCTCTCTGGAGTGGTGGTGGTGAGGATGGCCTCGCCACTTTTAGCTACCTGCCGGAGTACCCAACATGCTCGAAGGCTGTGGGTTGAGTTAGTGCTCGGCGTTGTATGTACCGGACAGGGCTTGTCGAGGAGTTCGTCAAGAACGGACCTGTATCCCGTAGAAGGTTTTTTCTTGCCGATGGGCTTATGGTCGGATGCCTCATAAGGGTGTATCCGTTTTGCCCGGGCAGTGCACTGCTTAAAGGTAGCCGGTTCCAATTCAGTTTTCTGTGCTTTCCAAGTGCTTTCCATCACGCAATACTTCCGTACTATGTGCGATAGCTCCGTGAAACTCTGTATGCGACGGCGGTTGAGGGCATTCCGAATTCCCTCGTCGGTACAATTGCGATGAAAGACCGAGACTACGTCGTCGTCGCAGCAATCTTTAATCTTGTTTTTGACAAGTAGGAATCTGGCCCAGAAGTGATGGACCATTTCCTAAGGTTGCTGCCATACATACATTAGGTCACATATGTCTGGAGGGCCGGAATTGCTTGGAGAGTATTGATTGTGGTGGGTGGGCGGGCAAAAACTCGAATCCCGACCCAGGATTGCATTCGGAGCCTGTAAAATCTCTGAAGTCACCAGTTCGGGTCCAGGGAGATCCAAGTGCTCCCCGGACCCAATGTCCGACCCTGAGTTCTGGGGACGCGAAGTCTCATCCAAAGGGAGGGTGTCCGAGCCAAGAGGTTCGGAGACCCGAACATAGCTGGTCTTTAGTTTAGGGGAAGAATTGTTTTCGGCTCGTTCCTCGACGACCGCTACCAGGTGGGTGATCGGCGGGGAATTAATTTCCCTCTGGTCGGGTTTGAGCCTGATCCGATCATAATCCGTTGACAGCCCCAGGGCGGCGATGCGATCTAGCAGCTCGTTTAAGGACGAGACGTCCGCCGGATCCGTCTTTTGGGAGTATTCGAGACCGATGCGGGGGTGATGTTTGGCGATCACGGGGGGCGCTGTAGGCTTGATGGCCATGCCAGCACCCATGGTAAAACTGCCGAGCTGGAGGACCTGTCGTGAAGTTAGGCTCCTTCCAGAGGTGATATCATCATTGATGACAAGGCGAGCCATAGATCGCTTCTCGTGACTACACAGCGGAGCTCTCAATGAAAGCACCAATGTCGGTGTCAAAACCTGCAGATCTCGGGTAGGGGGGCCCAAGCTGTGCGTCTAAGGATCGATGGTAACAATGGACAATGGGGACACGATGTTTACCCAGGTTCGGGCCCTCTTAATGGAGGTAAAACCCTATGTCCTGCTTGATTGTATTCGATGAGTATAGGGGTTACAAGAGTTGATCTACCTCGAGATCGTCATGGCTAAACCCTAGCTGTCTAGCCTATGATTATTCTGATGGCCTCTATGGACTAAGCCCTCCGGTTTATATACACACCGGAGGGGCCTAGGGTCATACAAAGTCGGTTTACAGAGGAAGGAAAGAGTACATCCGGACACCAAACTTGCCATCCACGCATAAAGGAGTTCCACCCGGACACGGGGGATAGTCTTCTGCTTTATCTTCACGGCCTATCAGTCCGGCCCATATCGAATAGACCGGACACCCGAGGACCCCCTAATCCAGGACTCCCTCAGTTATACCTTTTGATCAAACTCTTTACCATTGTCGTCGGAGCTTAATTGACCTTTGGTTGGCATTGGCGTCGTGTACCCTTTGCAGTCTTGGATTCCAAACTTCTTCAGGCAATCTTTGAGGTATTTTTCTTGTGATATGAAGATGCCATTTCTCTCTTGACGGATTTGAAGACCAATGAAGAATTGCAGCTCACCCATAATGTACATTTGATATTGCTCTTGCATCATATGCCCAAACTCATCACTGTATCTCTTGTCAGTACAGCCGAAGATAATGTCATCCACATAGATTTGGCATACAAATAATTCTCCATCATATGTCTTCATGAAGAGAGTGGGACCGAGAGAACCAGGTTTGAAGCCTTTGCTCTTTAGGAAGTCTTTGAGTGTGTCATACCAAGCGCGAGGTGCTTGTTTGAGGCCATACAGTGCCTTGTTGAGTTTTTAGACCATATCAGGACGCTTTGGATCTTCAAAACTAGGTGGTTGAGCTACATACACTTCTTCTTCAATTTTGCCGTTGAGGAAGGCACTCTTCACATCCATTTGATATAGAAGGATGTTGTTGTGGTTGGCATAGGCTAATAGTATACGAATGGCTTCAAGCCTAGCCACAGGAGCAAAGGTTTCATCGAATTCAATTCCTTCCACTTGCGTATAACCTTGGGCAACAAGACGAGCTTTGTTTCTGATGACTTGACCATGTTCATCTTGCTTGTTGCGATAGATCCATTTGGTGCCAATAATATTGTGCTTGCGAGGATCAGGACATTTGACTAGCTCCCAGACATTGTTCAGCTCAAATTGTTGAAGCTCTTCTTGCATAGCTTGAATCCATTTAGGTTCCATGAAGGCTTCATCAACTTTCTTGGGTTCAAATATAGAGACAAATGCAAAGTGCACACAGAAATTTGCTAGCTGTGTTGCTCTTGATCGAGTGAGAGGACCAGGTGCATTGATACTATTGATGATCTTCTCAATCTGAACTTCATTGGCAACCCGAGGATGAATAGGGCGAAGACTTTGCTCTTGTTGATTGCTATCTTCATCTTCAGCATTATCTTCAGACTGAGCATTGTCTTCACATGTAGTTGGTGCTGGAACAACGATTTCCTCTTCTATCTGTTCCTTGGTGGGTATGATTTCTTCAGTACCCATTAGCTTGATAGATTCACTAGGAGAAGCTTCATCTAGCACATTTGGAGGTGCTCTCTTTGCGAGCCGTTAGTCTCATCGAACCACACATCTACAGTTTCAATGAAAGAGGTTGAAGACTCTATAGGTGTGTGAATCCTTTGCATAACCAAGCATAAAACTTTCATGTGCTTTCGGTGCAAATTTTGAAGTGTGATGTGGATGCTTGATCCAGCACCTGGCACCGAAGACTTTGAAATAGCTAACGTTTGGCTTCTTACCAGTCAGGAGTTCATAGGATGCCTTCTTGAAGAACTTATGAAGATAAACTCTGTTGATGATGTGGCATGCTGTGTCAATGGCTTCAGGCCAGAACTTCCTTGGAGTCTTGTACTCGTCAAGCATCGTACGTGCCATCTCAATGAGGGTCCTGTTCTTGCGCTTCACGACGCCATTCTGCTGAGGTGTATATGGAGCAGAGAACTCACGAGTGATGCCGAGTGTATCAAGATAAGTGTCGAGGCCAGTGTTCTTGAATTCAGTGCCATTGTCACTCCTGATGTGCTTGATCTTGATGCCATAGTTGGTCATGGCACGATTGGCGAATCTTCTGAAGACATCCTGCACTTCAGTCTTATAGAGAATTATGTGCACCCAGGTGTATCTTGAATAATCATCAACAATAACGAAGCCATAAAGATGTGCAGTGGTAGTAAGGGTAGAGTAGTGAGTGGGGCCAAATAAGTCCATGTGTAGCAGCTCGAAGGGGCGTGATGTAGTCATGATTGTCTTCGAGGGATGCTTGGCCCTAGTCATCTTCCCAGCTTCACAAGCACCACATAGATGATCCTTCTTGAACTTGATGCCCTCGATGCCAATGATATGCTTCTTCTTCACGAGAGTGTGCAATTTCCTCATCCCCGCATGTCCTAGCCTTCGATGCCAAAGCCAACACTCTGAAGCTTTTGCTAGAAGACATACGGCAAGCTGTGGTCCTGTGGGGAAATCTACCATATACAGATCACCTCTTCGATAACCTTCGAAGACTAGAGATTTGTCAGTTTCCATAAGCACAAGGCAACGATATTTTCCAAATATCACAATCATGTTCAGATCACAAAGCATTGAGACAGACATTAAGTTGTATCCAAGGGATTCAACAAGCATCACTTTATCCATGTGTTGATCCTTTGAGATAGCAACTCTACCTAGACCCAATACCTTGCTTTTACCAGTGTTAGAAAACGCGATGTGGCTTTTAGTAGATGGATGTAGGGTTGAATACATGAGAAGACTTCGATCACCAGTCATGTGCTTAGTGCATCCACTGTCCATTATCCATTCAGTAGCTTTCGGAGTCATACCCTACAGTGAAGTTAGCGGGATAGGCTTCACCAAGAGTATTGTGAAGCACAAACATATAACGAACAAGCATACTATCAAAGTTAAGATTCTTGTTTTGTAAGATAGGATGCTCGTCAAGAAACTCAGGGACGAAATAAATGGTAAGTCCATTTTGGCATTTTATCTTGTGTCCCACAAGATGTTTTATGTACCTAGCATTATCTTCAGAAGACAGTAATTTCTGGATGGAGACCTTTCCCTACAAGAGAAGTTAATTCTTCTTAACCACCCACATCTTAAGGGGTGGCTTAGAAGCAATAAGTCTAAGTGCAGCATCGGAGAACTTTGGCTTTGGAGCCCTAGCAAATAGTTTGTAGGAGGTGAATAGTACTCAAAAGAATATGCAAAAAAGTTCTTTGATCTATGAACATAGCGGTTAGATGAAACACACTCATATTCATGAGTCTGATGATGGTTTCCCTGCAAAATGTAACACACCAAAAATCGGGTTATCGATTTTTGTGCTGCTATTCCTTCCTAGCTTTTCTCTCCCAAAATTTTCCTCTGGAATCTGGTGAGTGACCAGGTGAATCCAGACAATCCTCAACCTCTCAGTGCCTTTCCCATGCTCTTGTGCTAGCCAACCTTCCATCAGTAAACCCCGAACCTCATTCAAACCCTAGTTCCAAAATATCGGAACTGGAAATCCTGCCTTTGTGTTTACAAAGGAGCTATCATTTTTCTTGCTCTATCAATCCTCCCAAAATTTCCAGAGATCCTCCTTCCCTCATAAACCCTAGATGTGCAAAAATATTGCCAAGTCATATGCAATATTTCTCATTTAGAATTAATTCCTTTTTCTGCCTTTCTGAGGAATTAAATCCAGGAAAATATCTATCCATCTCCAAAGTTCATGAAAACTTGTGGAGATTTTCTTTGTGATCATATTAAGCTCACATAAAAATATTGGCCATAATTAAATAGGGGAAATTGCATTTTCCTATTTAAAGCCAATATTTCAATTTGGGGTCCTTCCAAAGGAACTACCATTTTGGTAGTTAGGAAAAATCCCAAATAAATTGTGGAGCTTGTCTTATCCATATATTCACCATTTCCATCCAAACCTCAAGTTCCACCAATTAAATTTTGAGCACATCATCCCTTTGCAAATTCTGTCCAGATTTCCTTTTTGCAAAGGAAGTGCTTGATTCCTTGATCTCCTTGGGCTGAAATTTTGCAGGGTAGTACATATTAATATATTACTACTGTAAACCAAAAATCAGCTCAATTCATCAAACCAATCTTTTTCTATAATTTTCTTAAGTTTTTGTCAAGATTGAAGCACTTTGAAGGAAGTACCATTTTTATTTATGTAAATGGTATGAAATTTTTACAGTGCCTCCATATGCCTAAATTATTGATCTCCACCAAATTTAGGCCATTTTCATCCAGCCATTTGATCCCAGCATCATCATCTTCATTTCTGGTCAGATTGCTAGTTTACAAAGGAAGTATCATCTAGAATTGTCCATTTGAGCTGAAATTTTGTCAGCATGACTACCCTGGTAGATGATTGACCCCTGCCCAAGATCATGCCAAGAGGTACACTGTGGTGGCCACTGCACATATCAAACACTTGGCTGCCAACTATTGTTTGACCTTGGTTCAGTCACCTCAGAACTCTCCAGTTCTATCCAGCTGCATAGATATACTCCAGGAAGGAAGGAGAACACCCTGGACATTGTTTGGCATCGAGCAGGGCGTGGCACTGCCGTGGCCACGCGGTGACCACGCGCAGAGCGCACCAAACAAGAGCACTAGCGCTCTGGACCCTTCGGGAGCCCTCTTTGGCGGGCTTCGGCTTGTCCGCGAGCACCGACGAGCCCTCCACCGCACACGTACGCTGCCTAGAAGCTTTCCCCTTCGTCCCGTAGCTCCTAGCCGCCTCTGTCAACATCGATTCCCCGTCTGGTTGCCGCCACCTCGCTGAGCTCTCGAAGCTCCATCCGGCGTCGTGTAGCCCTCCCCGCGCCTATAAGTAGTGCGTCCCCGAGCTGCTCTCCTCACCAGAAGCCCCAACCCCCTCTTCTCAGAGCTCCCCGAGCTCCTCCTCTCCCCATGGCCGTGAGGTCACCGCCAGACTCCCACGGCGATTCCCGCCCCATGGCCCTTCCCCCTCCCTATTCTCTGCGCCCTCGATCGCCCCTGGATACCCGCAAGACATCGCTGCCGTCCATTCCTCCAAGGAAGCTCTGCTGGCATGGCTCCCTATCATGGTTCGGCGCCGTGGCCCGGCCCTGTGGCGACGGCGCCGTAGGCCACCTCGGGCTCCCCCGCGGCCACCCTCGGGCGCGGCGAGGAGCGGCCGTGCTCCAACGCCGGCCGGCCGGCCCTGGGGAACAGCGAGACGACGGCAGCGCCGGCAGCACCGGCAGTCGAGTGCCCCCGCTCCTCCTCTGTTCCCTGATGCGTGTTGGAAGAAGAAGACCAGGAGAGAGAAAGGAGATAATGCGAGCCCCGCCTGTCAGCCACTATAGCCTGGGCCCAACCGGTTTTAAGTGAAGGTGCATTTCCCAAAATACGTCTTCAGTATGCCGAAGGCGTATTTCTGAGAACTACGCTTTCCAGCCACCGGCCGAAACGGCTATATAGTGAACGTTCGTCCGTTAAGCACTGAAATAGACACTATTCTGTCTGTTTTACCGCCTAACGAATGAACGGCCGTTTCTTGGCGACCGTAACTCCGATTGAGGTAAAACCAACGCCCACGTCTTCAGTTCGTCGAGCCCGTTCCGATGGTATCATTTTCATAATGTTTTCACACTGTGAAATTGACCATTTTGCCCTTGCCCTTAATCAGCCTCCTTCGAGAGGGAAGCCTTTCCGGTAAATCTTTCTGGAGTTTTATCGCACTTCTTCCCGGCATATTCATCGACCCCCAGGCAAGTCAACCTCTTATCATGAGATCTGAACTTGCGTGATGACTTTGCTTGTACCCTGTGTGTGTGTATTGCAGTAAATTCCGGATCATTTGTTAGTCTGCACTGCAATAGCCCTGCTATTTCATATGTGTCTGATGCTAGTGTTATTTACCATGTGATATCATGAATTGCCTTCATGCCATGTTCTCCCATGTTAGTAACAATATTTTGAATACTATTATCATGTTAGTACCATGATTTGATCTCATGCCATGTTGTCAACGTTGTTATGATTTTGCTATGCTGTTGTTAAGTGATTGTTCGCGCTCATAATTGTTGATGTAATGGTGCAATGATGGAGATGTCTAATTGAATTTATAAACTAAACCTAGTCGGTTGATCCAGAGTCACCTGTTCGGGCTTATTCGTGCAGCCACATTTGCCGGTATGGGAAGGCCTTGACTTGGTCTAGCTTTGTGCTCTTTCATCGGCATCACCAACAAGGGAAGGTTATGTGTGCGTGCTGCCCTGATAAGGTAGGCGATGATAATCTTGTGAGCCCAGTTATATGTTTAGCCCGGGAGTCCCCGTTTGGGACAGTTGATAGGCCACGACGATGGCAGGTGTCAGGAGTGACATAGGGGCCACCCAGGGCAGGACTCCGGGGGAGGATGATTGCCAGTGGTACGATGGAGGAGTCATGGGTTAGGCAGGTTTCGTTGGGGTAACACCGGTCCACCCGAATGGGAACATGTACTAAGTACGAGGCTGGGTACTCCATGGTGTGGGTAAAGTGCGCAACCTCTGCAGAGTGTAGAATCTATTCGAATAGCCGCGTCCATAGTATTGGACAGTCCGTCCAGGCCTCACTAGGTGGTCAACCGTAACAATGATAATAATGATGGAAGAACTTGTCTTATGTTCGGAAGTGCCCAAAGGATCATGAGTATTTCGAGGGTTGTGGGACAACCCAGAAGAGAGTAAGTTGGTACTCGGTAACAGTAAGCACTTTAAGCACCTAATGTGATCATTGCCATGCTATGTTATGTAGTTGAAATGCTCGATCCATGCTATGCCATGCTTGATTCATGTTTTCCTGTTAATTCCATGCCATGTTTAGAATAAATCCTTTTAATAGCATAGGGCTTGCTTTGTCATCTGCTTGTTTGGATGCTATGTATTTGGTTGTCTTGCGAGTATATTCAAAGTACCCACCTGGCCTTGCACATGGCCAGTTGCAGGAGGAGATCCGTCGTGCTAGATCGTAACCCAGCCAGTCCTGTGAGTTGTGGAGCCCAGCCAGAGACGTCGTTGCCACTGAACCAAGACCTTCACTGCCATTTTAGTTAGTCTTGGAGCTATGTAATATTGTTGTAAGCAACAGTATTGTAATACTCCATTTTATATAATAAAGCCATTTTGTGCCTGGAATTGCTGTATCATGTCTTTGACGTGCGCCATGTCTTATCCTGGGGCTAGCGTGCGTCGGCCCTCTATCGGGGTGCCACAGGACGTGGTATCAGAGCCAGGCTGTCTGTAGGTTACCCTAGCACCAAACCACCCCTATTTTCAACCGGTAGTGAGCCATTAGAGTTGACCCATCGTTGGTATCCGACATGGCCATTGTTGATCGATAGGCGGCGCAGTCGGAATGGACGTGTCCCTACCCAGCTGTCCACCCACCCAGCCACCCTGGATTAGACCGCGACCCTACCCAGTTGTCGGCCGTGCCGACATATCTTCTACCCAACACGAGAAGGATCCACGCCATGCTGGTGTGTCCCAGCCCGACTGCCTATTTAATCCCTTCCACCTGCGAGCCGCAACTCTCTCCATTCAGTAGGCCATATCCTTGCAAGAGACTCAGACTAGCATCCTCAAACCCGCAGCCATGGCTAGTTCTTCCAGAACACCCACTTTCCATAGCCGAACTTTAGCTGATGGTTATGCCGGCTTTCCACCCATCCTTTCGAGTATGCTCACTCAAGCCCTTGGCTGTAGTACTCCTCCGGTGTTTCTGGTGTTCCAATCGGAACCCGTTCCCCACCTTTGCCGATTCTATGCGAAGACGCATATCAACCCAGGTCCAGCAGTGGATGGGAAGCCCATGAATTTTTGGGGCAAACCCATGCCCACTCCCGCGTTGGTTGTCCAGATAGCTGCCGCAGAAGTCATCACCCGTCTTCATTTCCAGTTTCCGCAAGTAGCGGAGATGCAGGAGTTCCGCTATTTTCCCTTTTCATTCGACGCAGGTTGCAAGTTCTCCAGCGCAGTGGGAGACGCTGACCCGGCAATAGTTCGCCTGGTTCAGTTCATTGCTGCCCAGGGACTACTGCTCTCTGGCATTCTTAGAGAGTTCAAAGCCATTGACCATGACACCACACGGGTTGTTACGGGAGCATACCGTGCGGCCCGTCAAGCTGCATCCCAGACCACCCGTTCCCTGCTGCCAAACCCAGTGCCACCTTCGCAGCTAGTACCACCCTCGTAATCCATGAACCCATGTCTACCCGGCATCATCCACCCAAATTCCATTCGAGGAGCTATTTGGCGTCTTCGTCGTCGGGATGTGTTCCGTCAAGTTCCAGCCGCAGCTCCAGCAGCTGAGCCCCAACCTATACAGGCGTTTGACGATGAAGATGGAAGTTGGCTCAGCCTTCGTCCCCCAGGAGAGCCCCAACAAGAGTAGGCCCAATTGTGGCTCCGGCAGTGAGCGAAGCCAGGAGATGCTGCGAGTATGCGTGTTGCGAAGACTGTTTCTTCATCCTCGTCTAGGATTAGGACCCTGTAGTTCGGAGTGAGTTGTTGCTGTTAGCTGCTTAGTAAGGTTGTGCATTGTTGTATGCTTGTATTGCTTGTATTGCTTGTGCTTGTGTGCTGTTGTAATGTTATGTATGCTTTGTGTGTTTGGTTCATCTGTCTCTCTGTTAAGCAGAAATGTTTAATAGAGCTGGCAGTGGATTCTTAACAAGATTTTAGTCAGTAGAACACTTACACCTAATAACATTGGACTCGCCCGGAGCCCCTAATGAAATGCGAGCTGGTGTAGGTGTATGTATACCAGGAGTACATACACCCACTAGCATTAAAACACCTTAGTGTAATTTGTTCGAAATGTTTCTTTCCTCTGTCTGCATTTTGCTACGATGTGCATTCTGCATTTGCTTGCATATTATTCTGAATAGATTGCATGTGTATCGTGTGAGCAATGTCTGCACGCCAAGTTCTTTCTCCTGAGTAAAGCCGCTGCAGTACTCGGGTAGAATGCAAAGCCGCCCATCCATACCCATCTATGCTTACCCCGTTTGCCAGTTTTCCCGAACCCAGCGTTCTAGAAAACCAGCTCTATCCAATAATTTTCTGGTCCCAAAATCTTCTCCTAGAACCCGATTGCAATCTCGGAGGAATTCTGAGAAATTTTATTGCAACATAAACCGTTACAACCCCTCCAGTCCAAGATCTAAACCCCGATTCTACCCCAACACCCACTCATTGTGGACGTTACTCAACGAGGAGTTACCAGCAGCATGGTCCCTGCATTGATGCCTAGTCCTCATGATCACCGCTGCCTCGGGGAGCCACCACTCGGGTAGCGGCATCCCGGCGATCATCGAGGATCATCGCACACAGCAGCAGCGAGAAGCCAACCAATGCCGCCAGCAGACTCACTAAGAGGATGGTGATCAGCTCCGAACCCACGTCCGCCATTAACGCCTCGCCTTGCGCTCCTGCAACCAGACGAAGAAGGAGAAGAGGAAGAAGAGGTGAGGTGGGATGCGAGGTGGAGGAAGAAGAAAACTGCGGTCGTTTTTATAGCCCAAGTCCGGTGTACGGTGAGGGAGGTCCAGGAGAACCGCGCGTCGCTCGATCACCGGCGTCCAGGAGGCGAATCCGCGAGCAGTGCTGACCGGCGTTGGCCCATGATGGGAGTGCTCTCTGCGTCAACCTCGTGCACGCCATGCACTATCGTTGTAGGGTGCTTTATGCCCCAGGAGCTAGGCGTGTGCAGTGCCTACCTGCACTCAGGATAGTGCGGGAGCGAGAGAAAGCCGTTGGCCGGAGAAAGAAGAAGGCTGCTAGTGGGCCCTGGGCCCACCTGCCAGCGAGAGAGGCCACTGTTCATTGTGGTGCCCCGAGCATTTTTGGAAGAAGGAAATTCTGCTTTTTCTAAAAATGTCAGGGCTACCTAGCGGCCCCTACCCGTGGAGTAGATCCCACGATATCCGTATCTCGATCTGGGTGTACCAGTTTTCGGTACTCTTAACTCGGTTGTTTTCAACCGTAGGGTTAAGACCCAACCAAGAGGTTTTTTCAGGAGGCATAATATTTGCTCTGAGCTAACCCTAGGAATCTCGAGGACGAGATTCTCTTAAGGGGGGAAGGTTTGTAACACCCCAAAAATCAGGTTATCGATTTTTGTGCTGTTATTCCTTCCTAGCTTTTCTCTCGCAAATTTTCCTCTGGAATCTAGTGAGTGACCAGGTGAATCCAGACAATCCTAAACCTCTCAGTGCCTTTCCCATGTTCTTGTGCTAGCCAACCTTCCGTCAGTAAACCCTGAACCTCATTCAAACCCTAGTTCCAAAATATCGGAACTGGAAATCCTGCCTTTGTGTTTACAAAGGAGCTATCATTTTTCTTGCTCTATCAATCCTCCCAAAATTTCCAGAGATCCTCCTTCCCTCATAAACCCTAGATGTGCAAAAATATTGCCAAGTCATATGCAATATTTCTCATTTAGAATTAATTCCTTTTTCTGCCTTTCTGAGGAATTAAATCCAGGAAAATATCTATCCATCTCCAAAGTTCATGAAATCTTGTGGAGATATTCTTTGTGCTCATATTAAGCTCACATAAAAATATTGGCCATAATTAAATAGGGGAAATTGCATTTTCCTATTTAAAGCCAATATTTCAATTTGGGGTCCTTCCAAAGGAACTACCATTTTGGTAGTTAGGAAAAATCCCAAATAAATTGTGGAGCTTGTCCTATCCATATATTCACCATTTCCAACCAAACCTCAAGTTCCACCAATTAAATTTTGAGCACAGCATCCCTTTGCAAATTCTGTCTAGATTTCATTTTTGCAAAGGAAGTGCTTGATTCCTTGATCTCCTTGGGCTGAAATTTTGCAGGGTAGTACATATTGATATATTACTACTGTAAACCAAAAATCAGCTCAATTCATCAAACCAATCTTTTTCTATAATTTTCTTAAGTTTTTGTCCAGATTGGAGCACTGTGAAGGAAGTACCATTTTTATTTGTGTAAATGGTACGAAAATTTTACAGTGCCTCCATATGCCTAAATTATTGGTCTCCACCAAATTTGGGCCATTTTCATCCAGCCATTTGATCCCAGCATCATCATCTTCATTTCTGGTCAGATTGCTAGTTTACAAAGGAAGTATCATCTAGAATTGTCCATTTGAGCTGAAATTTTGTCAGCATGACTACCCTGGTAGATGATTGACCCCTGCCCAAGATCATGCCAAGAGGTACACTGTGGTGGCCACTGCACATATCAAACACTTGGCTGCCAACTGTTGTTCGACCTTGGTTCAGTCACCGCAGAACTCTCCAGTGCTATCCAGCTGCATAGATATACTCCAGGAAGGAAGGAGAACACCCTGGACATTGTTTGGCATCGAGCAGGGTGTGGCACTGCCGTGGCCACGCGCAGAGCGCGCCAAACCAGAGCACTGGCGCTCTAGACCCTTCGGGAGCCCTCTCCGGTGGGCTCTGGCTTGTCAGGGAGCGCCGACGAGCCCTCCATCGCACACGTACGCAGCCTAGAAGCTTTCCCCTTCGTCCCGTAGCTCCTAGCCACCTCTGCCAACATCGATTCCCCGTCCGGTTGCCGCCACCTCGCCGAGCTCTCGAAGCTCCGTCCGGCGTCGTTTAGCCCTCCCCGCACCTATAAGTAGCGCATCCCTGAGCCCCTCTCCTCACCAGAAGCCCCAACCCCCTCTTCTCAGAGCTCCCCGAGCTCCTCCTCTCCCCATGGCCGTGAGGTCGCCGCCGGACTCCCACGGCGATTCCCGCCCCATGGCCCTTCCCCCTCCCTGTTCTCTGCGCCCTTGACCGCCCCTGGATACCCGCAAGATGCCACCGCCCTCCATTCCTCTAGGGAAGCTTTGCCGGCACGGCTCCCTGCCGTGGTTCGGCCGCCGTGGCCCGGCCCTGTGGCGACGGTGCCGTAGGCCACCTCGGGCTCCCCCGGGGCCACCCTCGGGCACGGCGAGGAGCGGCCGTGCTCCAGCGCTCGCCGGCCGGCCCTGGGGAACGGCGAGACGACGGCAGCGCCGGCGGCCGAGCGCCCCCGCTCCTCCTCTGTTCCCTGATGCGTGTTGGAAGAAGAAGACCAGGAGAGAGAAAGGAGATAAGGCGGGCCCCGCCCGTCAGTCACTATAGCCTGGGCCCAACCGGTTTTAAGTGAAGGTGCATTTCCCAAAATACGTCTTCAGTATGCCGAAGGCGTATTTCTGAGAACTGTACTTTCCAGTCGCCGGCCGAAACGGCTATATAGTGAATGTTCATCCGTTAAGCACTGAAATGGACACTATTTTGTCTGTTTTACCGCCTAACGAATGAACGACCGTTTCTTCGCGACCGTAACTCTGATTGAGGTAAAACCAACGCCCACGTCTTCAGTTCATCAAGCCCGTTCCGATGGTATCATTTTCATAATGTTTTCACACTGTGAAATTGACCATTTTGCCCTTGCCCTTAATCAGCCTCCTTCGAGAGGGAAGCCTTTCCGGTAAATCTTTCCGGAGTTTTATCGCACTTCTTCCCGGCGTATTCATTGACCCCCAGGCAAGTCAACCTCTTATAATGAGCTCCGGACTTGCGTGATGACTTTGCTTGAACCCTGTGTGTGTGTATTGCAGTAAATTCCGGATCATTTGTTAGTCTGCACTGCAATAGCCCTGCTATTTCATATGTGTCTGATGCTAGTGTTATTTACCATGTGATATCATGAATTGCCTTCATGCCATGTTCTCCCATGTTAGTAACAATATTTTGAATACTATTATCATGTTAGTACAATGATTTGATCTCATGCCATGTTGTCAACGTTGTTATGATTTTGCTATGCTGTTGTTAAGTGATTGTTCGCGCTCATAATTGTTGATGTAATGGTGCAATGATGGAGATGTCTAATTGAATTTATAAACTAAACCTAGTCAGTTGATCCAGAGTCACCTGTCCGGGCTTATTCGTGCAGCCACATTTGCCGGTATGGGACGGCCTTGACTTGGTCTAGCTTTGTGCTCTTTCATCGGTATCACCAACTAGGGAAGGTTATGCGTGCGTGCTGCCTTGATAAGGTAGGCGACGATAACCTTGTGAGCCCAGTTATATGTTTAGCCCAGGAGTCCCCGTTTGGGACAGTTGATTGGCCACGACGGTGGCAGGTGTTAGGAGTGACATAGGGGCCACCCAGGGCAGGACTCCGGGGGAGGATGATTGCCGGTGGTACGATGGAGGAGTCATGGGTTAGGCAGGTTTCGTTGGGGTAACACCGGTCTACCCGAATGGGAACATGTACTAAGTATGAGGCTGGGTACTCCATGGTGTGGGTAAAGTGCGCAACCTCTGCAGAGTATAGAATCTATTCGAATAGCCGCGTCCATGGTATTGGACAGTCCGTCCAGGCCTCACTAGGTGGTCAACCGTAACAATGATAATAATGATGGAAGAACTTGTCTTATGTTCGGAAGTGCCCAAAGGATCATGAGTATTTCGAGGGTTGTGGGACAACCCAGAAGAGAGTAAGTTGGTACTCGGTAATAGTAAGCACTTTAAGCACCTAATGTGATGATTGCCATGCTATGTTATGTAGTTGAAATGCTCGATCCATGCTATGCCATGCTTGATTCATGTTTTCCTGTTAATTCCATGCCATGTATAGAATAAATCCTTTTAATAGCATAGGGCTTGCTTTGTCATCTGCTTGTTTGGATGCTATGTATTTGGTTGTCTTGCGAGTACATTCAAAGTACTCACCTGGCCTTGCACGTGGCCAGTTGCAGGAGGAGATCCGTCGTGCTAGATCGTAACCCAGCCAGTCCTGTGAGTTGTGGAGCCCAGCCAGAGACGTCGTTGCCACTGAACCAAGACCTTCGCTGCCATTTTAGTTAGTCTTGGAGCTATGTAATATTGTTGTAAGCAACAGTATTGCAATACTCTATTTTTTATAATAAAGCCATTTTGTGCCTAGAATTGCTGTATCATGTCTTTGACTTGCGCCAGGTCTTATCCTGGGGCTGGCGTGCGTCGGCCCTCTATCGGGGTGCCACAAAAACATTGGCATTAGGGTGTCCTTGAGAGGTCCTTTGTCTGTATGAAGCCTTTGGGCCGTATGAAGCCTTTGGTCTGGTGTTTGTCTTCTTCCCAGGTGGTGTCATGATGACATTCACAGGAAGCTTCTCAAGACAGCTTTTAGGCAGCCAGATCTTCTTCAAAGGTGGCCTATTCCTGCAGTTAGTACCAATAAACCTGGCAAACACTTCACCATTCTGATTCTTAAACAGTTTATAATTGGAGTCAAAGGACTCATCAATGATAATGGGGTTAGCACAAGTGAATCCATATAAAGTAGATGGATCTACTGAAGGACCCTTTGCAGCAACCCATGTGGTTTTGGGGTACTGCTCAGGCTTCCAGTAAGAACCATCTGCATTCATTTTCCTCTCGAAACCAACACCCTCTTTCCTAGGGGTTCGGTTCAGAATCTGTTTCTTGAGGACATCACATAGTGTCTGATGCCCTTTGAGGCTTTTTTACATGCCTGTTTCAAGCAATGTCTTCAACCTGGCATTCTCATCAGCAATAGTAGAGGTATCCTCAATAGAGGGGTTAGTTACCATATCAGCAGTTGAAGATATTGCAACATTAGAGGCAGTAGAACATTTAGCAATAGAGACAACATTGTCACGCTCAAGGCATTTTAAACATGGTGGCACAAAATCTTCCTGAGCAGAACTGATCTGTTGAGCGAGTAGTGAATCGTTCTCCTTTTGAAGATCTTCATGAGACGCTCTCAGTTTCTCTAGATCTTGCTTCCTTTGAAGATAACTGTAGGAAAGCTTCTCATGAGTGGCTGAGAGGGTTTCATGACGACTTTCAAGTTCCTCGTACTTAACACGAAGATTTTTGATGTCTTCGATTAAGGACTGAGTTCGATTCATTTCCTCGTCCAACAGGTCATCGCTTTTGTCTAGCAATTTTTGAATATGTTCCATAGCAGTTTGTTGTTCAGTTGCAATTTTGGAAAGAGTCTTATAGCTGGGTTTGGATTCACATTCAGAGTCATCTTCACTGGAGGTTTGAAAGGAAGCATCGCGTTTACCTTGGCACGTCGTGCCATGAAGCAGTAGGTTGGAGCAGAATCGTCCTCATCATCGGCTTCAGCGTCGGCGGCGTGACAATTGTCTTCAGTGTTGAAGATAGACTTGGCGACGAATGCCGAAGCTAGAGCCAGGCTTGCCACGCCTGAATCAGACTCCTCCTCAGACTCCACCTCCGCCTCCTCAGAAGCAGACTCCTCCTTTGAATCCATCTCCTTGCCAATGAATGCACGAACCTTGCCAGATGAGCTCTTCTTGTGAGACGAAGACTTTGATGAAGACTTTGAAGAAGACTTTGAGAATTTCTTCTTCTTCTTGTCGTCAGAATCGTATTCCTTGCTCTTCTTCTTTTTCTTAGATTCCTTGTCCCATTGAGGACATTCAAATATGTAGTGACCTGGCTTCTTGCATTTGTGGCATGTTCTCTTCTTATGGTCACGAGAGGAAGCCTCATCATTTCTCGAGCTAGATCTTGAAAACTTTGCGAAGCGATTCTTCTTGGAGAACTTTTGGAACTTTCACACAAGCATTGCTAGCTCTTTGCCAATGTCTTTAGGATCACCAGAACTGCAGTTAGATTCTTCTTCAGATGAGGAAACAACTTTTGCCTTCAAAGCATGGGATCGGCCATAGTTGGGGCCATAGATATCTCTCTTCTCATATAGCTGAAACACATGTGTGTTGAGCCTCTCAAGTATGTCAGACAGATCGAGATCTTTGAAGTCAGGGCGTTCTTGAATCATCAAGGCCAAAGTGTCAAATGAGCTGTCAAGTGATCTCAGTAACTTCTTCACAATTTCATGCTTGGTGATCTCAGTGGCGCCGATTGCGCGAAGCTCATTGGTGATATCGGTGAGGCGATCGAATGTGAGCTGGACATTCTCATTGTCGTTTCTCTTGAAGCGGTTGAAGAGATTGTGAAGTACATCAATCCTTGAGTCTCTCTGAGTTGAGACGCCTTCGTTGACTTTAGACAGCCAGTCCCAGACTAGCTTCACAGTTTCCAGAGCACTCACACGGCCATACTGCCCTTTGGTCAGATGACCACAGATGATGTTCTTGGCAGTCGAGTCCAGTTGTGCGAACCTCTTGACATCAACAGCAGTGACACCTTCACCGACCTTGGGAACGCCTGTCCTGACGACATACTAGAGGTCGATGTCAATGGCATCAAGATGCATGCGCATCTTATTCTTCCAGTAGGGGTAATCAGTGCCATCGAAGACGGGGCACGCAGCAGAGACCTTGATTATCCGTGCAGTCGACATAGCTAAAACTCCAGGTGGTTAAACCTAATCACACAGAACAAGGGAGCACCTTGCTCTGATACAAATTGAAAGTGCTGGTTATCGACTAGAGGGGGGGTGAATAGGCGATTTTTATGAAAGTCTTCAAAACACGAGGTCTTTGAAGACAAACAATCAAATTGAACCTATATGATATGCAGCGGAAGATAGACTACACTAGACATGCCATAGTCAAGTAAGCAATATATTGAAAGCATGAAGACTAATAGCAGCTAGGTAGTACAGATCGGAATGAAAGATAGAATGAAGCCAAACAGGTAATAGTCTTCGCACAGTGAATGTCTTCACGAACCACCATTGTCTTCAATGTCTTCATACATTTTTAGGGGTCATCTCTGGTAGGTAAACCGAATCAATGAGGGACTACTACCTGTGTTATCCTGCAATTCTCACAAACACATTAGTCCCTCAACCATGTTTGTCGTCAATACTCAAAAACCAACTAGGGGTGGCACTAGATGCACTTACATGCGGGCCCACCATTTTTCTTCTGCAGGTGAAAGTTCACGAAATGCGTGAGCATTTCGTAGCATTGTTTCAATGTTGGTCAAACTCACTGGCTCCGCCACCACCACCTCCTCCTCCTCCTCTTCCACCTGAGCAACAGGCAGATCAAGATGGTGATCTGCTGCTTCCACATAGTCAGTAACATTGACGTTCACAGCTTCACCATGATGAACCCACCTAGTATATGTGACCGACATCCCATACAAGTGTAGATGATTCTGCACAGTTGAATGGGGTCTTGTAACTGAATTCATACAACTGCTACACGGGCAGAGCACATCTGATTTTGGACCACTGTACTCGGCTATGATAAAGTTCATGAAGTTTTCAACCCCCTCGACATATGCAGCGGAGAATCTTCGAGTATAAGTTATCCAAGTCCTGTCCATCTGTTAGACATACAAATTAGTTCTTCTACTAGATATTACAGGAAAAACATATATGCATTTTTATGAAGTCCCGAAAAAAATACCTAGGTCGATGTCTAAAGCTATGGCAAGATATTTAGACAAGCAGATCTAAGTAACGAAATATATGTAAAGCTAATTCAGCAAACAGATTTGAGTGCTAAATTATGGGAGGCTATTTCAACAGTCAATGAGGCCGAGCACACAGCCATCGAAGGCCATCTCAGCAACAAAGATCGAGTATAAAACGGTGGCGAGCTATTTCACCTAACAGATTGGCTACTAGACCATGGCAATCTACTTCATAATAAATATATGGCAGGATATTTTAGCAACTAATCAGGCATGGCATGCCATCTCAGCTAAGCAGATTGAGTGCAGAACAGGGCAAGGAAGCTTCTTAAGCAGATCATATTGACTGTAAACTATTTCGGCAAACTGTGAGATTAACAGCGTCTATCAGCTAACATTCAGCGCTACTCTGACATGCACGGGGCCTCAGTCTAGAATGTGCATACCATGAGAGAAGCTGACCGCCGTGCGTCTCCACAAGAACGTCGCCAGCGGTGGCGGCGCGGCTAGAGGACGGTAGTCTACGAGAGCGTACTATGGGAGCGAGAGGATTACCGTGCGTCCCCTCGACGAACCGCGGCGCCGACGTATCGGTGCGGCGGGAGGGCGGCTTTGGCGGAGCGAATGGAGTGGAGGGGGCCGGGGGGGAGGGTGGTTTGGGGAATATTATTGGCTAGTTGGCCGAAGGGCAGTTGAATTTGGGATTTGGGGGGAATTTTTGGGGGGAAATTTTCGCGCGATGGGCGGGGGAATTTGACGCATGGTCGGTTTCTCCAAATGCGGTCCCACGTGTCAGTGAAGAGGCAAGATGAAGCGCATTCCGTTTGCGTGAGCCGTGTGCAGGACCGACCGTGTGACGGGTGCAATGCGACCGCGACAGGGATGCTGTGAGTGTACCGCCTTTTTCCTTTTAAACTTGGTGCTTCACGTGATCCATCGATACTACTACTAGTAATCTGGTAATCCCGACTAAAACAACGTGGCCGGGTCTTTTCCCGCGCGATATGCTGGGAGGTTGGCTTAGTTGTTTTTTTTAGGACAAGTAATGCTACACCTACGTAATCCCAGTTACATAATTAACGTAATGTGAAACGTGTGGGCTGTTGATTGGAGATTTGGGGGAGGAAGGGGCCCACCACCATGAAAATTAGGGGGGGGGAGAGAGGCAATTTACATTAACCCTTTCGTAGGTTCCCGTAGATGTAGAAATATGTGAAATGCGTGAATGTGTAGTGGACATACTATTGGAGTGCCTAAGATAAATTGTGTATGTAGACTCTATGTGTTTATTTACTTCACATGTTAGCTTTGTCTCGGGTCAAACCTTCTAAGTTTATACTTTTTTTTGCGGGAAAAACTTCCAATCTATTCATCTTCAATCATGGTAGTACAACGAACACTAGAAATAATAAAAATTACATCCAGATCCGTAGACCACCTAGCGATGACTACAAGCACTGAAGCGAGCCGAAGGCACGCCGCTTTTATCGCCCCTCCCTCGCCAGAGCCGGGCAAACTTTGTTGTAGAAAATGAATCATCATTCCATATATTTTCATACAATATATCTTACTATTATTGTGAAAGTTCATATACACCGGACGAGATTCATGCAAACACGGCAGATTTTCATTACATTTTGAACTTTTATAGGACAGAAAAATAAAAGAAACCCGACCCTAAACCTATTCTACAGCGGCGATCGATGTCCTCCATCTGCCGTCTCCATGTATGGGGGCGGGGTTCAAGACCCGTGAAGTGAAGGTGCGGTCTTCGGCGAGGAAGAGTAGAACACGGGAGACGGACCGTCCAGTTGGCACACCATGCCCTGCCGCCTCCCATGCCCTACTCATCCTCGAAGGAGTACCCGACCTCGGCGGCGCTGGTGGACGTGAGGTCGATGATGAGGAGTCCCCGACCACATGCGCCACCGAATGTTGGACGGCGGCAAGTAGGACGCGTGGCTGACATAGCAACGAGACATAGCAAAGGCTACATCAACGTCGGAGAAAACCACTGTAACGGGGTAACTGCGAGTGCGGACGACGAATATTCGTCGCGGAAGGATCCTGTGCTCCATGTGCACTCTGATGCAGAACCCGGTCTCGAACTGTAAGAAGAGGTCCACGTGCAGGTGTGTGACCTCCAACAGCAGGCCAGTCAATACCAGCATACATCTGAGTCCTGCGCGGGTAAAGGATGTGCTCCGGATGTATCCCTGCACGAACAGCGGGCATCAACTGCATCATAGCATCGTAGAGACGTGCTCGAGTGGCAACCAACTCGACGGCAAGAGCCCGAACAGTGCGATCCAGAGCCTGAGTGCACTGAATCAGAACGCGGTGGTCATATCGGCGAGGCTCGTACGGGGCACAGATAGCTGTGTAGTATCCGGTAGCATCTCCAGCAGGGGCATACGGAATGTATCGGAACTCAGAGTCATCCAAGATATCACTGAACTGTCCTCGAAGACGTGCGACAACAGAGTAGGCGGCATCATGTACTGCCATCTCAATCGTCACGCCGATACCGTGGAAAAGGTGCAGCTCGGTGTCTGAGTCATTCTGCCGATCATAGATACGAACATCAGCATGGTACTGCTCCTGATTAAACTCGCGGTAATCCTCGTAAACCATGTACTCAGGGTACCAGCGGTAGCCAAGTCTGGTCATGAGAGCGATCAGGACAGCTGGAAAACCAGGGGCATCACGAGCCCAAGTGCGAAGCACAAGCTGTATCGTAGGACGCGGTGGAAACAAACGGTCCATCTGAAACAGAGGAAATTCAGATTTGTCAAATGACAATGAGAAGTTTAACACAACTCGGAGAGAAAGGTTAAACAAAACAATGGAAAGGAAAATGATTATCAGACTAATCAGATCAATGACAGGGAAATCGCATAGATATCCAGCTCTCCGGGTAGACGGGATTTACGAGATCCTAAGTGTTGGCGTTAGTAAAATTTATTTAACCCGAATAGAAGAGATATTAGAGTCCCAGAGTATAGACGAGGAATAAAAGATCCTAATACCACCCAGTTGGCGACGTGGGCCCGTAAGCCACACAGCCAAGTTAGTAATTTAGTTTTTCGGTTTCTAGACTCAACTTCGGCCAAGGAATTGGAAGGGGGCTTCCTACAGGCAGTCGGCTCTGATACCAACTTGTGACGCCCCCGGTTCAATCGTACACTAGTCATACACGCAAACGTGTACGATCAAGCCCAGGGACTCACGGGAAGATATCACAACACAACTCTAAACACAAATAAACGGAGGTCCACAATATTACAGACCAGGGATCCGAAGATCCGAATACATAAGTCAGTCATACAAATAATATCTGGGTACAGACATAGTTAGACAAGTTCTGCCTTAAGAAGGCTAGCACAAACAGCGACACTAGATCGAAAGGCGTTGGCCTCCTGCCTGGGAGCCTCCGGTCCTACTCCTGGTCAGCTGGCTCGATCCAGTAGTACGTGCCCTCTGGACCCGCCTGGTAGTAGGCTCCGGTGGTGGCGTCTGGCTCCTGGACTCCATCGTCTGGTGTATCATCAAGGTGGGGTATATGGGGGAAAAGAGAAAATAAAGCAACCGTGAGTACTCATCCGAAGTACTCAGCAAGCAAGGATCTATACTACATATGCAACATTATCAATGGAGAAAAGGCTGTATATGTGGACTGGGTTGCAGAAATGCCAGAATAGAGAGAAAGGCCTAGTCCTATCGAAGACTAGCATCTTCAAACATCTTCTCAAAGCCATCATCTTGCAGCAGTAGAAGAGAGTAGAATAGCATTTTATTTAGCAAACATGTTGAAGTACAGCTCAAAGATCCTTCCTCGACTCCCAGCGAGAAAGTAATCCCGAAGCTTCAATTAAGTAACAAGTATCCAGTTTAAGTAGTAGATCGGGATACACAAACTGAGCGTCCTTTACCGTAGGACCGGCTATCGATAGAAGATTCATCCCTGCAGGGGTGCACTACTGTTACCCAACACGCTCGATCAACTCTGGCCGGACATACTTGATGGGTAATGCCCGTCCTCGGAAGATCAACACGAAGCAGCGCTCTACCTAGGCTCAGCAGAGAGGTCAGCACGCCGGACTAACCTATGCACCCAGGGGTCTCGGGCCATCGCCCTGGGCACCCTGCGCGTTGCGTGGCTGGCCGGGGTGCAGGCGCGACACTGAACTCGCCAGTGAAGTATCCAGCCCATTCCCGACGATCAGCCCGCACGGTGAATCGTGACGTCTGATAAGCTTTCGGCGAAACGTACATCGCAGAGGGCCCCATAACCATTATCCCGCGTGGTGGCAGTGCGTATAGGGCACGTCGACCCACTCAGATCACACATCCGAATCCAATAGGCTCAATTAGTATCAAGCGGAGACAATCAGAGTCTCTGATGCTCCGCCACAATGTCACACTCGAGTGCCCTTCCGGCACACCCGAAATCATAGATCCCCAGCGGGTACCCACCAGGGTGGACCCGCCTGTGAAAAAGGTCAAGTAACCGTGTGGTCATATTCATCAGGGTGAACGTATGAGGTATCACCCTCGAGGTTCACACTGAGGGGTTGCACGACAGAGTCGTATCGGACATGGAGAAGGAGGAATCACCCTCGATGACCACGACCGTACAGCTATGCTGCAGAGTATTCATCAGGAGTGCGTTACGAGGTATCACCCTCGGCACTCGATAGTTACTACGCAGAGTCGTACAACTAAGGGGGTGTGAAGTGAGGCGTCTGTCTCTGATCGACGATCACGTTGATCGAGTCATCGATGAACAAGCAGGGGCGACAAAGTAAGGTGGTGGGGTCACAGATGGTTCATACCAACCTATACTAAACAGTTTATCATAGGCAGGTAAGGTAGCAATGAACAGGTTACAACAGCAGGCTATGCATCAGAATAGGAGCATACATTAACAGTAGCGAAATCTAATGCAAGCAGGAGAATAGAATGGGCGATATCTGGAATGCTCAAGGGGGGGGGGGCTTGCCTGGTTGCTCTGGCAAGAGAGGGAGGTCGTCAACGGGCTGCTCGTCGGTAGAGTAGTCGTAACCTGGTGCAGCGTCGTCGGTCTCAGCGTCTATCGAGAGAAAGAAGGAGGGGGAGAGAAACAATAAATTCACGGCAATAATGCAAACAACATGTATGACATGTCTAAATGATATGCCGGGGTGTTCTACTGCCTAACTAAATGATTTAGTTAATTTAGGAATTTATTCGGATTTATTTAATTAAAGTTGGACACTATTCATTTATCGAAATCGGTTTAATTGTTCAACGTTCTTATAGTTGCGGGCGTCTGACGGGAATACAGAGGGCGTATCCGGGTTCGTATCGTCGTTCTGAGCAAGTTTCATGTATAAAATATTTTCATCGGAGTTACGGTTTATTTAATATGATTTTCTAAAGTTTTTATTAATTTCTGAAATTTAATTAATTATTTAATTCAACATTATCCGAAACAGTGCTGATGATGACATCAGCATGACCTCATGCTGATGTCAGCGGTTAATTAAGTTAATTACTAATTACTGTTTAATTAACACTAATTAGTTAATTAGATTAACCTAATCAGGATTAATTAACTAATTATTTTAATTATTTTAATTATTTATTTTTATTTCTTTCTAAAACATTTTTGGGGGTGGGCCCCCTTTGTCATAGGCCCAGAGGGGCAGGGCCCACTCGTCAGTGGCCCATACGGCCACACGGGGCGGGCGTGGGCGCAGCCCGAGCGGGCGCGTCCCCGGGACGCTGGGCACGCCCGACGCACGCCGGCGCCGGCGGCCAAGGCCAAGGGAGGCGGCGGGGTGAAGGTGCGGGCGAGCGCGGAGCTCCAGAGGCGCGGGCGCGCATGGAGCTGGCGAGCCCGGGCGCGATGCGGTGGACGCAGAGGCGGGGCCGCGGTGCGAGGCTCGGGCGCGGCGAACGGGACAGCGCGGGAGGCGGGATGGCGCGACGCGGCGGCTCCGACGAGTGGTAGCGAGGGAGGCGAGGCCTAGCAGGGCAGCAGCAGCAGCAGCGAGGAGCATGGGGGG